>PVIW01000065.1:0-738080 GCA_004026585.1 Noctilio leporinus
GTGTGTGTGTGTGTGTGTGTGTGTGTGTGTGTGTGTGTGTGTGTGTGTGTGTGTGTAAAAGAGAGACCGACCTATCACCTGGTCACTGCCCACATTCCTTGCCCTGCAAAATGCAAACCTTGGCTCTCCCGGAATATGTCTGCGACAGGCTGGTGCCACCCAGCCTCCCCACGCCCCAGACCTCACTGTTGTCCCGCCAGGCTGCCCCTCACGGCGGCTTCTCCCTCCCTCCCTCCCTCCCTGTCACCCACGCTGTGCCCTGACAAGAACGTTGCCCCATTCTTCCAAACCTAGCAAGAGCCCCCTTCTTTGGAAGACCCCTTAGATCTCCCCAGCACCCACCCCTTGTACCCTTTCCATTTGGTTCTTTCCCTGACCTCCCGCTGCCCAGGACTGTCTGCCAGGCCTCAACGTTTAGCAACTGCCTGCTTGATGAGTTCATTCGTGAATCTCCCGGAGAGGCCGAATCCCACAGGGCCAAGGGTAGGGTTAGGGTTAAAGGCCGGCCACCCAGAGGAAGTGCCGGGGAAAAGCCAGGCCATGGAGGAGCACATTTCCCCCCCTGCCTGCCCCACGTCCCAGGGAGCCGGAGCCGAGGACCGGCTGATGGACTCCTCCCCACAGGCAGCCCCCCGACAGAGGACAAGTGACTTCCTGGAGGTCCAGCAGGTGGCTGAGCCCCAGGAGTGCCGAGGAGCAGAGGAAAAATGAGGTAATGCTGAGAACAGTGGCTCCTGGGGGCTGTTTTTAAGACCCCAAAACGGGCCATCTGCTTTCTAGGCAGGTGTGGAAAACACATTATTCCTCGGCTGCAGCAGGGCGAACTACAGTTAGACTCTAGGGCACTGGTCGGAGTCGAGACTGGGGGAAGGTCTGGTGGGAGGCGTGAGAGCTCTCTCCCGTGGGAGTTAAGAGCAGCCGTAATCACTGTGCACATTTGCATGGCTTTCTGTTTTTTCCACTGTGCCTGAGCTTCGCAAACTAACCCCGTGTCACAAGTTGACAAAGAGGCACGCAGCCGCTCCTGAGCCTGAAGACAGGTGCTGTCACCATCCTGCTTGACAGACAAGGAACATGCAGCTGCTGGTGGTGGTCGGGGAGTATTCACCCTGGTGGCCCAGCCTGCGAGTGGCATTGTGACCCCATGGGTTTTACCCCCAGAGATGCAGACAGGAGTTCTTCCCAACTTTGGAGTCTCTGAGAGGGGAGTTCTTCCCAACTTTGGAGTCCCCCCAAATGCCATCAGTGCCTAGAGCCCCAAGTTCCACCCTCTGAACCCTCTTCCTGTTTGTCCAGAGTCTACACCCATGTGTACAAGATGTAGGACATGGTGGGGGAGGGGAGAACGGAAACAAAGGGTGGAGAGAGGCCCAGTGGTGTGAGCCCCGTTGGTGGCTTTGGAGGGGCCGAAGTCCC
Organism: Noctilio leporinus; assembly: GCA_004026585.1. NCBI lineage: Eukaryota > Metazoa > Chordata > Mammalia > Chiroptera > Noctilionidae > Noctilio > Noctilio leporinus. The sequence goes on from PVIW01000065.1 coordinate 1,417, forward strand.
TGGGCTGGGGGTTTGTGATGCTCCTCCAAGGACTGGTTTAATTAGTAAAGCATCATTAGGCTGGACCAGGCCTGCACTTCAGCAGCAGATGCCCCCACTGCCCGTTCCCCAAAAGGGAACTGTGAGAAAGCAAGGAGACTGCCTTTCTCTGATTTTAATTGTTCTGCAAAAGACCCTAAATGGGAGATGAATTCGGGGAGCTGGAGTGAGATGAAGAGAGAGACAGAGGGAGAGGAAGAGATGCCAGGGGTCGGGAGAGGGTCAACCCTGAGAGAGAGCAGGTGTGACTTGGCAGCTGGGTCACCCCCACCCCCCACCGAGTCAAGCTAACCTGGTGTGGGGTGGGGAGGTGGGGAGCTGGGGCAGTGGCTCTCTGAGGGTGGCTGAAGCAGCCCGCACTTAGTCCAGGGCCCATAGATACAGATGTTTACATTAGCTAAGTGTTCTGGTGTGGTGATGGGCAAGCGTCTTCTGCTCTGTGGAATGGAACACCTAGGGAGACTCCTCTGGGAATGGCTGGGCTCCTGGGAAGCTGGAAGGAAAACATGCGGGTGGGACCCCCTGCAAGCACCTGCCTGTCTGGGCAGGACTCAGGCTGGCATCTTGCTGCTCCAGGCTGAAGGAAAAACGGAAATGGCCCCTAGGAGGCTGGGGACCTCTGAGACAGACAGGCAGACAGCCCACCCTGAGGCTGAGGTTTCTACGGCACCTCCCCTGCCTGTCTGGCACTTGGGGACTTGTGCTCACTCCCACTTGCCCACCCACCCTCCTCTGCACCGGGGTGGGCGCTGCCTCTCTCAGTGTGTGCCTGACCCCCAGTCCTCCCGGAGTTCCGTCCTAGTTCCTGCAGTGGCAGCTGGGCAGGTTACACACATTTAATCACTAGTAATTAAAAAACTGATTACTCCAAATGGTGCCTTCCTAGGGAGAGGCATGCTATACCTGTCCTGGCCCACCGTGGAAGCCTCCTCTGGGGCATGGAGCAGGGACATCCTATGTATGATGGGGGACAGAAAAGCACCCACTTCCTCCGACTGGTCCACCAGTGCCCAGTATCACATCACTGGAGCATGACACCATTGGGTGAGTCACATGTCCTTTTCCAGGTCCCCTTCTGAACGCACACCCCTTGGAAGGTGACACTCTCATAACGTGATAAGGCAGAAGGAAGACACCACCATGGGGAGGCCTGGGAAAGACAAGTTTCTGGGTCTGTAGGGAGGAGGCCAGAGGTGAACTCACAGTGGGAAACAGGTGTGACAGAGTTGCACCAATTTCCTAACCAGCATCCTGGAGCAGACCTGCTTCAGTCATTGCGTAGGTGAGGTTTCGTGAGCACCTGCCGGGTGCTCTGTGTTGAGGGAGTACCCAGTCCTGCGCAAGGGCGGACATAGTGCCTATCAGCACACTACGCGTGAATGATGACCGACTGAAAGGGCTGCAGAGGCAGGGACAGAGGGGCAAGGAGGGGACTGCCCAGCTTAGAAAGAGACATGGAGAAGGCGTCTCTGAGGAGGTGATCCCGAGGGTGAGGCGGGGAGAGCCCTTGGGGCAATGGGGCTGCTTGTGCAAAGGCCCTGGCGTGGGTATGAGCAGGGTGGGGTGGAGGGAGCAGGAGTGAGGAGCTGCAGGAAGGCGAGGGTGGCTGGGGACCTCAGCAGGCCCCAGGATCCCGTGCGGTGGATGGCCTGCCTGGAGCTGTGGAGGACACAGTGGAGGGAAAGAGGGAGAAGGGTGAAGGGGTGAGAGGTGACCTGGAGCTGGGCCCGCAGTACCGGCTGACTGGGCAGAGGTGCTGTGCGAAGCTGTGGAGGCCACTCCAGGGGAACCTAGGTATGGGGGGCTGCAGAGACACCTGTGGGCTCTGGGACACTGCTGGGAAGAACATGGGAGCCCCAGAGCGCTAAGGGGTGCACTGGGAGCCCCCAGAGTCTCCCGTCACTCCCTGTCCAGGGGATGGTAATGGTAGCCATGCACAGAAAGCTTATCCGTGGCCTCAAGTGAAATGTGCTGATGCCCTGCTGGAGTTATCGGTCAGGGGACTGCGATGCCAATCACTCACTTATTAAGAAGGAACGTGGGAGACCTTAACCCACACACCACGGGTCTGCTTTTATCCTGGTCAGCCTCCCAGCGAGGATCTCCCTGCCCCTCCACCTGGATAGACCTCACACAAAACAAAAACAAAGCCGTGTGGGGCACACACGCAGCTCTAGGCTCCTCCCTGGCCCTGCCCTCTCACCTGGGCACCAGGTGGGGAGTCAGGGAAGCCCCGTGCCTGCGGGGAGGGGAGATTCAACAGGACTATGGGGTGACCGACAGGACTTCGGGGTCTGACCTCGGTGTGGGAGGGGCCGGAAGAGTTTGGCAGTGGACTCGGGCCCTCCTCCGCCCGCCTTTGGTAGCCCTGCCTTCAGTGGCCCAACCTGCAGCGCAGGAGTTGCTGGAGTCCACCCTGAGGGCTCCCTTCTTCCAGCCCATGGAAGTGCTCCCGGCTTAGGTCTAATCCTGGCTCAGGGCCACCTGGGAGAGAGGCTGCGGGTCCTGCTGTGGCTGGGGCGGGGTGCCCCAGCTTCTTGCCTGCCTGGCCTTACAGCCTCCTGCCTGCCCCTGCCCACCCCTGGTCTCCAGTCCCCTCTCCTCCTTGCTGCCCTTCTGTTTGGCTCTTCTCCCTTAATCCCCATCTCTCCTCTGAACAGGTATGCAGAAAGAGCACAAAAGTTCATGCGCATGTGGCCCCTCTTTGCCTTGGTTTCCTCATCTGCTCAGCAGAGCCAAACATCTTTCACCTGGGTGAGAGGTCTCAGCTGCAACAGCCCACACAAGCCTCCGGAAAGTTATCTTCTAGGCTCACCTGGCTTCCTTCTGTCCCTGCGGCATTTCCCCACCAGAGCCCCTCCCTCCTGCTAAGCATGTGTCCCCCACCCCCGCCCCTCTTGCTCAGGACACTGGATCCTGTCCTCCCCACCGCACAGCAAGAGCCCTGGGCACGGCCCTCCCTAATCCGCTCCCATGCACCCCATCTCCAGGCCTTGGGGTCCGCAGGTAGATCTCCCTTTCATCATTTGCCTGGATTTTGTAGCTCAAGGGACAGATCCCAGGACTTTGAAAGTCCTGGGAAAATTCGTTTCTCTTTGCCTTGGTCTTTGAGAATCTTCTCAGCCAACAAAACAATCCAACATGATCCTTGTCTCCCTCCTTTTTCATTCCTTCCTCACTATTTCCTTTTTCTTCTTCAGGGATGATTTATCGTCACACACCCCATATAAGGGGAGGCACATCGCTTCCCCCTGCATTGGGAGGAGCGGAGGGCAATTCTCAGGTGAGGCCCTGGGGTGTGAAGGTGAGGGTGGGAGTAACATTTGCAGGGGGAGAGAGTGGGAGTGGGTGGGGCTGCCGATCCCCGTGGACCAAGCAAAGCAGTCACAAGGCGTGAGGTGTGTCTGTGGCATATGAGGAGAACCCCCTGAGAGAAAATGGCCATGCCATTGTGGGATGACAAGAAGCCAGAGGGAAAAGCTGGCCATGGTCAGAGGGTAACACACCCTTCATGGAACTCAAGTCAAAAAATGCCAAAGTAAGGGGTCTGTTCTTGCCCACCTTCCCTGAGCCTAAATCAAGGGCAGAGATGGTCCTGGCCCTCCTCTGGCAAGTTTGTGTAGGATCCCACAGGAGCAGCCTGGGGGTGGTGGAGAAACTGGGAGGTTCCAGGTCAAGGTCAGGGGCCTGGGTGGCCTGTCATTCTGGACATGCAGCTGCCTACTAGGGTTCATGGGGGAAGAACCAGCGGCGGACACAGGGCTGACATTAACGCAGAAGGTGTTACCGTGGGCCTGCGAGGCAAAAGCTACCTTTGCTTTTTTCAATCCAAAAGGCAGTAGAAAGCTGTACCCATTCACTTCTCAAACATGGGCCAGCCACTGTGCAAACACCAAGGATGCACTTGGAAGAAGACAGGCTCTGCCTATGAGCGAATAGCGCCGGGGGACCTGAGCCCTGGCTCCCAGCTCGGGCAGGTCTTCAGGGCCCCGGACCAGCCAGGGACCTGCACCAGGGCCGTTGGTGCGGTGGGTTCCTAAACGACAGACAGGAGTTGCCAGGAACACAGACTAAGACGGGCATTTGGGCAGAGGGACAGAAGGTGCGGAAGCTCAGAGACAGAAGACTATGTGAGTGGCTTGGGGGGTGGGGGGCAGAGGTGCCCCCCGTGGTTCTCTCATGGGGGTGGGGAGAGAGGAGGTGGAGGCCTAAAAGATTTGAAATGCCCTGTTTGAAGGTTGTAGGTTTCTCTCACTCAAGACCCTAGGATTCTGGGATCCCCGGTCCCAGTGTTCATGGTGTATCTGACCTGTGTCCTGAGGACCACCCAGGGGAGGGAAGGTGTGTCAGGGCTGCACCCCAGAGGAGCTGCAGGCCTGGAGCTCTGACAGGCCTGGTCTCTGTGGCCTCCTCACCGTCTTCTCAGGGAGCCTTCTATGCAGGGGGTGTCTCCATATTGTGTTAAAGGTGACCCACGTCTGCTGTTGGTCACATCTTACGCATGTGCCCCCTTCTTCTTTCAGGGTTGTATTTATGGCCAGGTAATTTGCATAGTGCTTCCCATTAATACTATATTTAAAAAAAGAAAAGAAAAGGTGATGGTGGGGGCAGGGGGTGGAAGGGGGGGGCCTGCACATGCCAGTAATTGTCTTGACAGCCGCAGATCCTGGTACAATGACAGTCTACTTTAAGTGGCCCAATTAGCATAAGAAACGGCTCACCAAAAGTTCTGAAGGCATCGTGTTGATTAATGCAATTTATCTTGCAAACCAGCGGCAGACAGCTGAATCGCTGCTAATGATTATTATATACATTTATACACATTATGTACATACGGCCTCCTCTCCAAGAAGCGCACCTCTCCCCTCCCCACCTGTCCACGCCCCCAGTGGCCCCAAACCTCCTGCCCTAGTTTCTGGCGGTTCACCTGTGTCCTCCACTCCCTTTGACTGTTTGCCAAAAGGGGTTGCCTTTGACATGAGGGGGCTGAGTTGCCCCGAGATGGAGTTGATGTCTAGAAAAAATACTTTTAAGCAGAATCTCCACTGCTCCAGGAGGCCCCAGGCGTGGCCAGCAGGTGAAGTTCAGACAACAGCAATGGTTTAAACAAGCAGTGTGGGCAGTGTGATGCAGCAGCATCCTCTCCCTTCCATTTCAAACATCAAGCTGTGACCTCTTACCCGGAGTTCAACACGGAGTCCTGGCAGCTGCAAGGGCAGGGGCCCAGGCCCTGCGGGCAGGACCAGGGCAAGAACACTGAGTAAAGCCACTAGGCAGCTACCAGTCTGAGTGTCATCTCATGCTAAGACTGTCCTTGGAGCTTACACACAACTACCCTCCATGTCACCCCTCCCCCATTCTACAGAAAAGAATTGTACCTGGTCTGAAACCTGGGCAACCTGGGCCCAGCGCTGGTGCCTTACTTTGCTATTCTCAACCCCAAACTCAGGTGAGAGTTTGGAGGGTGGATCAGAGGCAGGAGATCATGGGCTCAGATGATGGAAGCTTCCGCTTGGAGGTGGCTGGGGAGGCTCAGGTAGGACAGGAAGGGACGCGGCACTGGACTCGGAGGAGGGAAGGCTCCAGGGAACACGGGAAAAGAGAGAAAAGAAGGCACTGTGCCAGGCGCTGGGGATTACAAAGAGGTGTCAGAGAGGACCATTTCTTGAGGGACTGAGGGTCAACTTGATCACACATACAAGTGCTGCCTGGAAAATGTCCAGCCATTGTTAATATGACGAGAATGGTTTACACAACAGTGATGTAACCTGGCAGCCAAGGAGAGTGGCCTGGAATCCACATGTGGGAACATTGGTGACTTCACTGTACTTTGTTAGTGGGGGCCTGTGTACTGTGTGGCCGTCACATTCAGAATGACTGAGTGAGTAGAGCAGTATCTGCAGCAAATTTTGTATTAAGCTTGGACACTCCTTCGCAGAAACTATTCCAATAACTCAGGAGGCTGCAGCTATGAGCAACATGATTGTCAGCTTCATTGTGACAATAGGCCTGCTCATGCATCACCTCTCATGCAAGTTTTGGTGCAACATCAAATGACCCAGGTGACTCAGCCCTGCTACAGCCTAGCTTTGGTGTTCTGTGACTTCGGGCTTTTCCCAGAACTAGAATCACCTTTGAAAGCGAGGACATTTCCGACCATTGATGAGATTCAGGAACAGATGGAGGGGCAGCTGAGAGCAATGGTAGAACTGTGAGAGGTCCCATCGTGCTACTTTGAAGGGGGCTGAGGCAGGACTGCCTTATGAACAACGTTTCTTGTATCTTGTATCTTTTTCAATGAATGCCTCTATTTTTCATATTGTATGGCTGGATATCTTCTGGACAGACTTCACATAGTCTAATAGGTGGAGTAGAACTTCTAGTTCTATTAGGGCGGGGGAAGGGAGCATGTTGGGCCATTGCAGAGAACATCAGTGGAGCAACAAGGTTGGCTCTTGAGGGAGGGTCTGAGGTGACAGTGCGGAGTATGCAAGGAGCCAGCTGGGATGTTCCCACACTGCAGGCTGGCAGTGATGGGGCAGGGGAAGGACCACTGGGGCTCAAGTCAGCATGCAGCAGGGACCAGGAGCCTTTCAAGGGGACTCAATGCCAGTGACAATAATAAGGAAGTTGGGGACGGGAGAGGATAGAGTGGGGAGGACCAGTAGAATGGTGGCAGCTAGGACCTAGGATGAAGGTTTGGAATTTTATTCTTAGGATTTAAACTCGTAGGGGAAGAACTGAACTTTGTTGAGCACCTATTACATTCTAGGCAGTGCACTATGAATTTGCTTTCTCTCCCAACAGCTATAAGAGGAGGTACTGTTATCCCATTTTACAGATCGTCAAACTGAGGCTAGATGAGTAACCTCCCAAGGTCAGGCAGAGTAACGGAGAACAAGCCTACCTTTATGCTGCCTGGCCTCCAAGTTCACCATCAGGGAAAATGGGGAACCACTGATTGAAGAGGACACACAGAGGATCTAGGTATATCCACCAGCACAGGTACTCAGGCCAGCCCAGGGCCTCTCCGGGAGTGTTGTGCTGGGTGTGTTGAGATGCCCTTATTTTCTGATTCAGGCGGCTTTGTAGACACTAGCATCTTCCCATTTTCTACCACGGAGCACTGACCAATGGACAAAACCACCTGGGGGCCACCCAAGCTACTCTGTCTAGTGTTTGCTATTTGATAGGAAAATATAGTGTGACACTCATCTACTTTAAAAATGAAAAGCAGGGAAAATACGATGATTTTATCAAGATAGCAAGTAGTAAAATATTCTCCTATTCCATGTTGTGGTCGTGAAAAGGAGAGTGATGAAAAGGTAAGGAGGCAGCAAAGAGAAAGAGAATGGGGGTCTGGAGTGTGGAACAGAGGCCAGGGGGCTTCCAAGCGAGAGAAGGTCATGGAAGGAGGTACAGGGAGGGCAGAGACCAACCCCCAGGCACATGGGGCAGCCCAGCTTCTGAGCCTGTGCAGGGGCCCCCTGCCCCAGCCACGGCTGCATACTTCATGCCTGTTCTCACCAAATCCTCTCGGTAATCCTGAACGATACCATTGTAGAACAACATGGAAGGCAGTGAGCTTTGGCAATTCACCTGTCCCCCGCTAAACCTCATGCTGACCTTGGGCTCGCTGACCTTGACCCGCTGGAGGTCCTGGTTCCTGTCAAGCACTTGGAGTCAGGCCCTGTGCCTCTCCTTTGTGCCCTGGGCCTCTGTTCAAGGTTGGCCCCACCACACAGCTTCCTCCAGGGGCCACGGCAGCCTCCCCATAGGCCTTCCTTCATGGCCGCAGGCCTCTCTGCCTACGGTTCGCCCAACCTTCTACCTGCGTCTGCTCCAGCCACTTGTCTCTCTCCATCGCGTTGTGTGCTTTCGGGTCTGAAATGCCCATGAGGACCACGAAGGTATGTGCAAGGCCTAGTGGGAGCATCCAGGGAGGGTCTGGGGCATCTGAGAAGGTTTGCAGAAGAGTGAGGGTCTGTGTTTGGAGCCTGTAGGCCACTGATGACAAACACAAGGCCCTCCACCTCATTTTATCTGGCCCGACACCTTGTTTCTACCTGGCTCCTTTACCTGTTAAGGAGTAGTTACATTTACATTTACGCAGTCCTAAAACTCCATTCGGCCCTTTGAAGGCAACTGTGAGGCTGATGTGGCCCCCGGTGACAATGAGTTTGACACTCCTGCTGTAGGCAGATGAAGGTCTAAGGGCGGCCCAGGTGGACGGATCAGCAAATGCAAAGGTGGGGAGGGTGAGAGTGTGTGCAACAGGCAGGAGCAGAATGTGAGAGCAGAGGGGGGTGGGGCGAGGCTGGCAGGGAAGCAGCACCCCAAACAGTCCTGTCTTGTCTGTGCGATCCTAAGTTAGCCCAGGTGTGCTTTATACTTGTGCTTTATACTTTATCCTTGCTGAACGTGGGCTTGGTGGAGCCATGCAGGTACCTGGAGAGCAGGCCGCGGGCCCTTCCTCAGGTTACTGCCTGATGCTCTTGCAGGCTGTGGCCAGTGGGCTCCCAGTTCCCACCTGGACCAGAAGCTCCAGGAGGGCACGGTGTCCCTGACTTGCTCCCTGTGGCCTGACCCCTAGTAGGAGCTCAGTAAGAACCTGCTGAACAGGTAAAGGGATGCTGGCCCTCAAGAAGAAAACGGAAGTGTGGCCAAGCCAGGAACCCTGAAGACGGGGCACATGTGGAAGGAGCTCAGGAGCACCTGGGAGGGTTAGCCGGTGGCCGTCTCTGCCTGGGCCTGAGCAGCCCAGGGCTGCCTGGACCCCATGCTGTGCCTGCCCAAGGCCCCTTCCTGATCTTTAGCTGCCATCACCCAGGCTCTTAGCCTCTGACCCAGAGATGGAACCTCCTGGGACTCCAGGCTGGGGCCACGTCATCACTGCTGGGCCAGGGACCTCACCCCAACCCTGGCACCCAACCAGCCTGCACCGAGCAGAGTCTACAACCAAGGCATTCTGCAGAGCCCTTCCAAGTGGTCTCAAGTTGATGCTGTGAGTGAGCCTTACTGCGGGCCAGGCCTCACGCAAAACCCTTTACCTGACAGGCAGGGTGGGCCTCCTGGTAATATCCCCCTCGGGCAGATGAGAAAGTGGAGGCCCAGACAGGAGCAACTACTTGCCCAGAGAGGTGTAGCTAGTCAGGGGAGAGCAGTCTGGAGGCAGACAGCCCTGTCCCAGCTCCATCCGCTCAGTGACCCCAATGTCCTTTCCAGGAGAAGGTTCCCTGCTGGCTTGACCTCAGGTTCCTGATGGGCATCTGCCGATCTGGGGGTAAGTTCTGGGGGAGCACCGGTGGGTGGACTGGGGCCTGTCTGGGCTCTGCAGCCAGGTGAGCCTGAGGTTGAACCTCAGGCCAGGGATGCAGGTCGCCGTGTGCCTGTGAGAAAGCCGCCTGTCCTTGATCAGCTTCCACGGCTTATCACAGGATGAGAAGGGTGGTGAGGTGAGGCTGGTCCTGCTATAAAACAGGGCCTAGCACAGGCCCATCGTTGGTACTCATTACATTCTAGCTACTATTATCAGCCTTCCGCTGGACCAACCACCAGCCTTGAAAAGTTTGACTTGAGAAGGCCGTCCACACAGGACATCAAGGGGGTTGCTATTTGCACATGAGCATTTGCACTTCTGCAAAGGCTTTGATCTTTGCAAGTGCTGCGTTCCTGCCCTAGACCAGGCTCAGCAAGCTCATCTACCTGAAGGGTAGTTCAACCAGACTGGACGTTGCTAAATGGGCTTCCTAGTTGTGGCTTCAGGACTGTAACCCCTCAGACCCCTTACTCCATGGCAGCTGCCCCAACCCGCCCAGGCCCTCTGCAAGCTGGCAAGCCCAGGGGAAATGCAGGATTCCAGTCAGTGAAGTTACTTCGTCCCTTGGGGTAATGACTTCAGAGGACAGCACTCTTTCTGAGTATGCAGATCAAGCCATGGGGACTCAAGAAAGGAGCCTGCTTCGCTTCCAATCACACATCTACTTGCCTCTAAGGAGGGGCAGCTTCCAAAGATGCCGGGGCCCCACCCGCAGGCCCTTGGGAGCGTGGGGAGGGATGAGGCAGGCTTCCCCTGTGGCTCCTCTCAGCTCTTAGCTTGATTCTAGCCTTTCTCCTCCTGAGGAGGCACTCCCTCTCATCAGGGGCATTTTAAGTGGCTTTTAAAGCCTTTGCTGGAGTCACAATGCAAAGACTCCCCTTGGAGATGTCAGGCTGGGGAGGACCTGGCCCATCAGAGCAGCTCTGGTGGGGAGAGGGAGCATGGGGGAGGGTGAAGGGGCTGGAGAAGAGAGGTGGAGGGAGGCCCAGGGTGGGCTTCAGAAGGTGCCCTGAATGATCCCGGAGGTCCTGAGGCCCAAAGGCAGGGTTAGGCCGTGTGCTTTGGGAGCAGGAAGCCAGAGGATCAGGGAAGCCCCGTGGCCAGACCTCACTTGGACATCCTCTGGGGAAGAACTGCAGGTGGTGGGTGAACCTGGTGGGCCCTGTTCCTCAGTCTTGGTGAAATGAGCCAGGAGCTCAAGGCAGAGCTGGGCCCAGGAGGCCCCTTCGGAAGGAAGAAGTTCTGGCCATGCCCCCTCTGGGCCTCATCACCACCTCGAAGGAACCCTCGGTACCGGAAAGACTTTGAACTGGGTATCAGAGCAGGTTCCTCCAGCTCAGACCCTGTTTGTTCCAGCTCTACTGCCGCTCCTCCTCCTCACTCCAAATGGCATTTAAATGTTAATCAAGTCAGGGTTGCCTAGCTGTGCTCTCCAGCTACCCAGCCCCACTGAAGGTCAAGGCCAACCAAGCCTGTTCCACAGTCCACCCAGGGCCTGCGGCCAGCTGGGCTCTGGGCTCTGGGCTCCAGGGAAGGGGCATGTTGAGGACGGATGGGGGTCCGGGACTCAGGGCTGAGGTGTGGACAGCGGGCACAGGGCTCACTGCCAATGCAGGGAGGACCGCAGGGCTGCCTCGGGTCTACCTGAGGGTCCCCTAGGGCAGAACTAGCCCTTTGGACCCCTCCTCTCCTCGAGGTCCTCCCTGAGTTCTCTGAATTGCCCCTCCCTGTTCTGTTTCTCTACCTCCATCTCCTGCCTTCCACCTGCTTGCCCTCCATTTACCTGCCTTCCTGGCCGCTCCTGCTATGCAATCCTGACAAAACTCGTGCATTTAAACACACCAGCTGGGGGTTCAGGCATGGCTGGGCAGCTTCTCCGGCTGGATGATGAAGATGATATTCGCGCATGGGCTCCTGAGAAGGTTCCAGGAGAGGGTGCCCAGGAGACGGCCAGGCACAGAGGAGGCCCTCCCTAGGTCCCCTGGTTTCTTTCTCTGCGCGCTCCTTGATTCTCACTGAAGCTACCTTTCCTCTCCATGTCTATGCAGGGCGGAACCCCACCTCTCATAGCTGCCCGGAGGGCTCCTCCAGGGTCGCACAGGCCCCCTCAGGCCTTTGTGGAGAGTCCTGGCCATGTGCTCGGGTATGTGTGGCAGGAGGGGATGGAGGGCAGGCTGAGGGTAGAAGATGCTGAGCATGCTTTTGTGCCTCAAAAAAAGCCGTTAGGAGCCTCGCAAAAGGAAGAGAACTTCCCACCCAGGCAGTATTTTCACGTACCGAAATTTATCACCTACCCGAACATAGACAAGAAACAGGAGAGGAGGAAACATTTTTCCAGGTAGCCATAATCAACGTAAAGAAAATAAGTACGAACGTTTTTCATATCATAGATCTTCTCAGGCTCTCCCGTACAGCATTATTGCTCCGACTTTAGGGAGAATCATAACAGTGCTGGTGTTCGGGGTTCCAAGCGCACAAGAACTTAGAAGAGACATTAGGAGGGGCGGTGGGCACGACTAGGGCTCTGCTAGATGTGGAAACTGTCAGCTGTCAGGCGCCTGGCAGATCAGGGAAAGGACAGTCAAGTTTCAGTGTCACAGGAGTGTGTGAGTTACCAGTGATCTGAATTACCTGTGTATCACATGATCCAAGTATCCTTACAGAGCCTTCTAGATAGCCAAGGTTTTAGACCCCAAGGCTGTCTGTCGCTGTGAACACCCGCTGGAGGAGGCCCAGCCCCTCCCACATGCGGGCCCCTCCCACCACTGGCCTTTCTGGGCTTCCACTTGGGGCCTGTCCGCTGCTCTCTGCTTCCCTGTTCCAGGCTCGCTGCCCATGCCTCCTCCCTGGTTGCAGGGAAGGCTGTCAGGGTGGGGCCCAGATGTGTCACCGTGTCACCAAACCCCTCTCAATCCCTCTGGGTGAGGAGGCTGAACAGGAGGCTAAAGGGAGCAGCATCTTGGCCCAGTGGAGGCTTCTTTGTTCTATGACATTCTTCTTTTGGATTCTTCTAAACAGGCCCGTGTCCAGGGCATTTGCTTTGGGAAGATTTGCAGAGCTTCCTTTGCACTTGGCTCTGGAGAGCCGGGTTGCCAGGCACCTGCCTCCCCCTGGCCAGCCTCCCTCTCCTCCCAGCTCCTCATCTCCCCTGCTTTGGCCCTTCCCTAGAGTGAGCGTTCCACAAACACACTGTTCTTGATGTTGCTGCTCCCCAGCCTAGGTCCTTTCCTTGGGGCAGGAGAAATGACATGTCCTCTTATGGTTTCCCTGGCAGCCACCCTGGGAATTGGCCCCTCCCGGACCTGGGTTCTAGGTCCCACCCTGGAGTGTCAGTCAGGCCACAGCTGGGGTGGGACAGTAACTGGAGGATGGAGCTTTTTGGCTGTGGCCCTGGCCCAGAGAACATGGTCTGTAAAGGCCCAGACGGTGTTGCTTTTGGGGCGCTGTCTCCCTTGGGCCGGCCCTCAGTCACACACGCTGTACCCCCACCCCAGGTGTGTGAGCATCTAAAGGAGGGATTTGCTGAAACCTTGATGCAGTATCATTTCTGGTTGGGTCTAAGTAACTTAGAATAAGGAAGCGAAATAAATGGAATGCACAAGGTAGAACAAGTCTCAAATGCTCTCATAAGGTAGCCAGTCCCAATGAAATACAGGTGACACTAGCTATGCCTTTCAGCTGCAGGTCCAGGAAGACAAGATGAAGTAGGAGGCAGGGCCTCTGCCCCCTGCAGACTGGGGTGAGGGGGATAGAGGAGACTGTAGCCAAGACAGAGAGCAGAGGACAGTCCGACACTAGGTGCCTGAGGAGATGGGAGAAGAAGAAGGCCAGCGAGGATGGAGCAGTCACTTAGTCTTCCAGGTCTTCAAGGAAGGGGGAGGGCTGGAGAAAGGGCAGCCATGGGTGAGGCTACTGGAGGAATGGCTGTGGGGTAGGTGGGAGAGAGAGAATGATTGCCCTGAAGTAAGGTGTGGGTTCTGAGCTAAAGGGACCTAAGAGAGAAGAAGAGCCAGAACACCAGGGGCCTCAAAGACTCAACCCTCAAGGCAATAGGGAGCCACTGCAGGTTCTTGAGCAGGGATGGGCCCAAGGAGGACTGAGGAGGTGGCTCGATCACCTTTAAGTTGGGAGGGAGAGGGTGGTTGACTGCTTTTGGACACTCCTCTCCCATCTTCACCTCACTAGAAGGGGGCAGCCTATCCCCTACCCCTATGATTAAGGTTGGAGCCAGGGGCTTGGGAGAAGCCTTGAGGAAGCAGAAGAGAGAATTCCCTCACAGCCCCTGAAGAGGGATAGGATGAATTTAAAACAAAGCAAACAGCTGGAGGACACGCCACGCTTGAAAAATGACACTTGGCATAGACAATAGTTAAATCCAAACTCTGGGTCCAGGGAATTAGTTGGGTGGTCAGGACCAAGGGCCCTTTCTTGCACGTGATTTGTAGGATGTAGACATGTTGGTCAGAATGTAGAGCTCAGCCTAAACAACTTTCTAACCCTTAAAACTGCCTGACCGGGGAAGAGGACGTCTTGAAAAGGTCATGTGCTCCCTGTCACCGGAGATGCTTGAGAAGGAGAGGCCTTGGGTGGGACATAATCTGTGTTCGCTAGCTCGTGGCTCTGTTGGGAAGGATGTTCTCTGTGCTCCGCAAACCAGATCTTGAGGTGCCCAGCAGAATATGGCCTGGATAGGAACACCAAGGAGAGGACCCAGAAAACTGCTTTACAGTGCAGAACACCAGCCTGGCCAGCCTTTATTGCTACCATGGTTATTAAGAACATCCACAACGCATATCCCAAGTCATGCCCAGATGTCAGCTCTGCTGGGTGTCAAGCCCTCTGCTCCTGCCTTCCACCTGCTAGCTCAAAACCCCACACCAATGTTGCAGGATAGGCCTGTCTCCTTTCACAAACAAAGAACAAGGCTCAGAGGTAAGTAGCTCATGTGGGAGTGGAGGTGGAGGGGACTTTGTCAGCCTGACCCTGATTCCATCTCCCCCAAACTACTGTCCAGGCCTCTTGCCTGGTCCTCTCTGGGCTCCATAGGATCTGAAGCTCAGTTCCCAAGGAGACAGAGCCAGTTGAAGGGTGCATAGATATTCTCAGTGCAAGATCAGGAGGCTGGGCTTAGAGAGGGTCATAGTGTCCTCAGAGACTCAGAACCCTCACCCTGCCCACCTCCCAGGCCCTGCTCTTCCTGCTACAGAGGATCTCTCTGTCTGACATGAATCTGGTGCCCAACTCCCACCCCACCATCTCCCATTTTCCCTGGGTGGCTCCTTACTGGTTTCCCATTTAAGAGATATTTATTGAAAACCCAACAAAAAGACTAAGCGCTGCAGGATCCTGGAGCAGAAGTGCTAGGATCCTGGCCTCTCAGAAGCTTTAGCCTGGATTTAAAGACATGATCCAGGGGAGGAGATCTGGGAGTAGCAGAGTGTAGCGCTGTTTGTATGAGGAAATGAGGGAGATGGGGTTGAAGTAGTGGTGATGGGGGGCTTCCTGGAGGAGGTGTGACCTGAGAGTTGAAGAAGATGGAGCAGGTTGAGAGGAAGGAAGCGGCTGAGTCAAAAGAGGAGGAAATGATAGGGGAGATGAGTCTGACTAGAGACAGATATGGGAAGGCAATCGAAGGAGCTGGGGACAGACCCTGTTAGCCCCTGAGCTTGAGTCTTCTGTCCTGGGAGCTGCAGAGGGTTCCTGAGCTAAGGTGGGGGTGGGCAGAGGGGAGGAAGGGATGCTCTGGGGATGGCTCCCTTGCCCTGCATGAGACACTTGGTTCAAAAAGGACAGGGGAGCCACACCCAACTTCTTCTGAAGGAGCTCTGGTGTTGGGTGCCACCAGGCACATGGTGTGGGACTGTTTCCACCTTTCTTGCGCTAGGAACACGGACGCAGAAAGGAAAACTGTAAACTGAATCGGGGAGAATGTTTTTTTTTTTTTTTTTTTCCTTGAGAGAGAGAAAAAGAAGGAGAGCACAAGTGACATTTGAAGCCATAATACCTTAAAGTCAATATCATTACCTCTGATATTTACTGTCAGCTCCGAGGCGCCAGCGAAGTGGGAAAGTTCATCCATCTCTCCCTACGCCAACCATGGCGTCACCATGAGCCTCCCTCTCCCTCCCCTTTGTGCAATTTCAGTTCATTGTTTGGCTGGGTTAACACCCCAGACCCCACCCAGCCAGTCTTCCAGTAGGGTCAGGGGAGGGGGCGCTTGATGAGGAGGCAGCGGTGGGGATTCTCAGAGCTGGGCTCTAGCCCTGCCCTCTTAACACAGCCCTTGGGTCATTTGGGGCTCGGAGATTTCATCTGTAACCTGGGTAGGGTGACGCTAGATGCGTCCCACGAGACAGACATCATTCATTTATTCATCAGTCCATCAGATGAGAACTCAGCCTTCTGCCCCAGCTCCCTGTCAGCCTACTCCCTTCTCCCATGCCGGGCCCTGTCTTGACTTTTCACCCTCGCACTCCTGTCTGCAGAAACTTCCCTCCAGCCTGGCTGTCAAGCTGTCCCTGGGGTCCTGAGCCTTCTCCCGACAGCAAGACAGTGGGGGCCTGGCTCCCTGGGGGAGAGGAAGGCACTGTCTCCTCTCCCACCTTGGGTGGCCTGTCCTCGCTCTGCTCATCCTGACCTTTGCAGTCTCCAACCGGCCCTCTTCCCAGGGGCCTGGTTTGATTTCAAATCCAATTTTCTGCCATGAAACTTCCTCTTTCCCTGTGTTGGCGGCCAGCATCTGTCACTGTCCGCCAGCAAAGTCATTTTTCCAGCCTGACCCCAGGGTTTGGGGCCACCTTGGTGTGGAGGGAGCAGGTGACCGTCCTTGCGGGGCAGCCATGCACACACAATTGAATTGCCCTCGCACACCTGTGGAGCCTGGGCCTTGTGCGGTGCAGGTGAGCGTGTGCGCAAATGTGAGCAGGTGCCTGAGGACCTGGGTGAACACCTGGGCACCGCTGTCTAGGTGGACGCGCCTGTTCCTGGTTCTGCTGCACACGGGCCTGCACACGTGAGCCCATGGGCACTGCAAACCTGAGCAGCATTTGCCTGCTGGGAGCTGTGTGCTGGTCTGGGTAGCGCTAAGGCAGATTCCAGAATGGAGAGGAGAGGAAGGAGCTGGCTGGGGTGAGGTTCACGTAGACATGCTTCCACAAAGAGATGCAAGCCTCCTGCACCCTAGTCCCTCCTGGCGTCTGAGCCTTCCCCTGGACTGCACCCTCTACCGTCGGGCCACCAGCACCGGCAAGAAACATGTAAACGCACAACTCTTCCCCCAGAACACTGCTTTGCATGGGGGGTGGGGGCAGTGGGCTTTGCATGGGCTGGGTCCCACGGTTTGGTGGGACACAAGCCCTCACTCAGCCACTGCCCAGGGTCCGTGACTACCCGCAGAACCCTCCTTGCCCCAATTTACCACAGTTACGGTATCTCCTGGAGGGCTGGCTCTCTGGGCCTCCCAGAGAATCGACAAGCGCCCCTGGGGCCTGCAGGAGAGGGATAGTGTGCAGGGCGTGGGTTGGCCAAAAAGTCCATTACATTTTTTCTGTAAAATAGACACAGTTCTTGTTTTCACCAACAACTTTATTGATTTGGGTATTCAAGTATGTTGACTAGCTCCCACTATTGGCTTCTAGTGGGTAGAGGCCAGAGTGCTGCTGAACATCTCCCTGTGACAGTCCCGCAGCAAAGAATTACTTGGCCAAAACGTCATTAGTACCAAGAAACTTCGCAAACCACTTTTGACACATTCCATCAGTCACAGCACTGTCTCCATACACTGTGTAAATCTTTGTATTTCAGTTGTGTTTTCATCTTTCTTGAAATAATACAGCATAATACACCAAAAATGTTGTTCATCTTCTTCCATCTCTATTATTAAAATGGCTGCACAGGCTCTGGCTGGTGGCTCAGTAGATAAGGCACCTGCCTGAGAACCCAAAGGTCGTTGGTTCGATTCCCCAGCCAGGGCACATGACCAGGTTGCCAGCCAGGTCTCCAGCCAGGTCTGTGGCTGGAGGCAGGTGAAGGGCAACCATGCATTGATGTGTCTCTCCCTCTCTGCTCCTCTCCATTCCCCTCTCTCTGAAAATAATAAATAAAATCTTTAAAAATAAAAAAGAAAGAAAATGGCTGCACAAAGATTCACCAATTTTGATAAGCTTTCCTTAAGTGCACACTGATACATACGGTAGCTCTCACAACACAATCTTAACAAAATTGTTTCAAATGAAGTTAAAGACAACTAAACACTATTAGAGCCATCGAATGGAAAAATCTGTTAATGGACTTCTTGGCCTACCTGGTATTTACCCTGGGTATTGAGTCTCCAGGTAGCACCCTGGCCACTCCCACTCCTTGCTGTACTTGGGGGGCAGGCAATTCTTTACAAACACTCTGGAATTGCTTACCCCCCTGCTCTCTAGTCTCACTATTGCTGCCTAGTTCCACTCCTAATTGCCCTACACCTATGCCTGATCACTCACGTGCTCAAAGACCTGCAATGGCTCCCCAGTAGCAAAGGATCAGCTCTAAATAGTCTGGCATTCAGGGTCCTCTGTGATCTGGTCCCACTGGCTCTAGCAGGCTCACTGCTTCCTCTAACCCTATTCACACCTCCGCTCCAGCCAGAACAGGCCAGGGGCTTACGCTCTCTGGGGGCACAGCCACCACAGCACACTCTGAGAGACACTGCCCAGGGAATGCACCCGTGCACTGCGTCCCTCACGTGATCCCCTTGCCTGTCTCCTCCCCTGGGCCCTGGGCCCTGGGCTGTGCAGGCTGCAAGAAGATTTCTATGAGTGAGGTTAAGCAAAGTGTTTGCTCTCTCTATCCTGAGTCTCATCTGATCCTTGGGCTTATCTTTGTCAAGTGTCCCCCAAAGCAGAGGCACCTACTGCCTGACATCAGAGGGGCAAGGGCAGAGAAAACCAGCAAGCACAGACACTCCTAGACCCTAACTCTCAACACCTACAACCTGAGGATCCACTAGGTCCCCAGCTCCCAGTCCAATAGGCTCCTCAGGAAGCATAGAGCCCTTTCACCCCTCCTCCAGGGCTCTAGTTACCCCACTTGGCTAAGCCCAAGGTGACAGCAGAAATAGGGGTGGGGTTCCAATCTTTCCACCAGCCCCACCCACCTCGGCCATGGGCATTACAGGAATAACTGCACTCAGAACATGCATGCACAGTGGAGGTACCGCCCTGGGGCATCTCCACCCTAGTAGGAATCGCAGGACCCAGATGCACTTGTCAAGGACCTTCAAGGCCATCCAGCCTCTCCCTCCCCTGACCATGAATCCCCCACTAAATGACCCCAGTTCATCTACATACACTAACATCCACCCACCACAGCTCCCACATGTCCTTTGTACAGCAGTGAAAGTTGTCCAAATAGCTTTTAGTATTTACTCAAAATCTGACTTCTGGTACTTCCCATATGTGGCCCTAATTTTCTTCTTTGGAGCTGCAGGAAACAAGCCCATTCCTTGGGACCACCCTTGAATGAGCATTTTCCCATTTGGTCCTGCCTCCCTTAAACCATGTCATACGCCACACATGTAGAGTCTTCCACATTCTAATCTGAACGCACATAGGCTTGACCAGCCTCCCTCTGGATCCCAGAACCAGTTCAATATCACAGAGCCGAGTGGGGCCAGTACTTCCTCTTTCTATACATAGCACGTGTCTTCATGTTATCTAAGGTGCACTTAGGTTCCAGACAGCTGTGTTATACTAGAGACTCCACGCAGCTGTCAACAGCTGCTGGAAGTGACATCTCCATTCTATGCATCGGCAGCTAGACTGTCCACCCCAAGTGAAGGGCTCCAAGTTTCTCTCTATTGAACCTCATCTTGTCTAAGTCAATGCATCACTTTTAACTGCCGAGATTATTTTGCATTCTTATTCTGTCACCTAATGAACGTGCCTTTCCTCTGCGTTTTAAGCCCTCTGAGAATATGGTCAGTCTGACTGGCGTATCTGCAGCCACGTCCTGGTAATAATGCAGACCAGGGCCAGACGGAGGCTGGAGGCAGCCTGCTTGTTCCTGGATGCATTTTCTTGAGAGGTCACCCTCTTGATTGACTTAGGAGCAGGTCTTCAGCCAGCGATGAACCTGGCTATTCTGTCATCAGGCCTTTCTTTCTTAAATGTGTACAAGATCCTCATGAGCAAACCTGCTGAGGGCCAGCCCACTCAGACTGACCTGTCAGCGAAGGGAACCCATTGTCCAGCCAAGTTTCTTGGGGGGTTCCTGGGTAGGCCTGAGGAGCACCACTTCTTCCTCTAGGCACCCACATGCCATCTGTTGTACAGTGGCAATGACTGATATATACAACGGTTCAGGGACCCAGGGAGAGCAAGGCTCTGGGGCCAGAGAGTTAGCAGGACTGGCCTGGGAAGGACAGAGTTCAGATACTCACAAGCACTTTTTTTCTCTTTTTCAGAGCTCAGTGGGCACTTGGTAAAAACAATGTAGATAATAAAGCCTTGGAAAAACAAGTGTTCTCTCTACGGGCTGAACTCCGTTCAGCAAGTGACTGGTGTGGCCTGCTAAGGGCTGGGGTGAGGGATGCACCAGGGGACACGAGAGCCCCGACGGTTTCCACCCTGGAGATGATCCAACAACAGACACCCTTCACCTGCTCACCCTTTAAAGGTGTATTCATGGGCTCTGCCACTTCTGCATCCCATGACAGGTGAGGAGGATACTCGGGGAAAAGGTGATTCCCATTTTACAGGGATGCCAAGGTGACCCCAAGAGACCACCACCTACCACAGGCCTGGCCCCCCGACACTGGAGAGCTACGCTGGAGCCTCTGGCTCCTTGAGGGACTTAGCTGAAACCCAGAACCCTGAAACAGGGATGGTGATGAACAGCACCGCCTCTGACGAGCACATCTGTGTACTCACCACCATCCTGTGAGAACGGCACTCAGGCACCGCTCTACGGAGGAGGCAGCTGAGGCATGCCCAAGACCACCCGGACTCAGAGGGGCCCCTGCACCTCCCAGCCCAGGAGAAAAGAGCCGTCTTTGGGAGGAGATCACAATGTCAGCGAGGGTAGGAAGTGGGGAGTGGAGAGGAGCTGGTGGCATCCCGCCAGCAGGTGTGGAGGGGGCGCAGGTGTCCTGCGCACACGTGCTCCTGCCGATCTCCCATGGACTCGAGAGGCCCAGGTGGGCTCGTGGATGGGAGGATGATCTATAGCTGCGGATGGGGTGAAAGGCCTGTTTTAATTGAACAATAATATTGGGGAGCAAAGAGCCACCATTCATCAGCTCTTACCAAGTGAAAAATTTGAGGCGAGAACGTGGGAAGTGAACGATGAGCTGGGAGCGTGCATTTTACCCAAATCTACAGCAATTCACCGGCTAGAGAGACGGCTGTTCCCGCCGCAGAGCCTCTGGGCTCCCTGCACAGCTGGGCCGGGGAGCTCCCTGAGGCCCACCTCACGCCCCCGCGGCCCTCGCCAGCCCAACAAGACTGATCTTTTGTTCTTTCTTTAAAAAAAAAAATGTTTTAAAGTCCCCTAATGGCAGGGGTTTACTTATTTTTAAGTTTAAAAAATTGTGGTGAAATACACACGACGGAAAACTTACCATCTTTAGCAGTTCTATGTGCATAGTTCAGTGAACTAAAGGCAGGTGGTTGGGGGGACGAACCCTCCACCCAGCCAGACTGGGGTCAGTGCTGCCCTGCACCAGTGACAGAGCCACGGCCCTGGCTATCTGTGTCACGATCACATTTGTTGTGCTTTGGCTTCAGCCCCTGCCTCCCATGGCTGTGGGTGGTACCACGTTCCCTTCCCTGCAAGAGGTTGACCCTTGTCCTCCTGGTTCTGAACCTTCTCTGGCCACCATGGAGCTCACAGCCTGTTGGGGGCTGCTCAGGTCCGAGGGCTGACCATGCCGGGCCTGTGCACAGAAGGTGGGTCTCCCTGGGTCTTGCACCCCAGGTGTATGTACACAGGGCGGCCACTCTCCCCCCAGGGGCTCCCAAGTCTTGGTGTGTGAATGATTGTTCTGATTCAATCCCGATGGAAAAGGCTTAGAAAGGCCGCCCTGTCCCTTCTTGCCTGGTCTTGTCCTACAGAGACTGACACCTCATGGGAGGGGGGTCACAGAGAAAAGAAGTGCTGTCCTTGGCCAGCGCCAACCTCGAACCTGCCTCTGCTCTTTACTGGCCATGTGGGCCTGGGTTGGCCCTGTCCCTTAAAGCCTCAGCCCCTCCCCTGTGAGATGGAGACAGAGTGAGCTGGTGGTGGCTGCTGGAGCTGGTGGCACAGGGCCCAGCCCAGCGAGGTGATGGTTGTACGTGGACGTGTCGTGTGTCTGTGGTGTTGGCCCGTCCAGCCTTGGACGTACGTTCTCAGGTTGTGTGTGTGCATAGGTGGCCACCCCTCAGCCACGGGCTACAGCTGGTGGCCTGGGCAGGGGGAGGGGGCAGCATAAGGACTGTGTGTGTGTTTGTGTGTGTGTGTGACCTCCAAAACCTCCTTGCCGCAGAGTATAAATATTTATATGGATACCTGCCATAAATCTGCCCGCCTGGCAAACAAATGAATTGCAAAGGTAACTTTGTGAGGGGTGGGGGTTTGCAAAAGTGTCCGGCCATGCGGGTGAAGAATGAAGGAAAGAAGCATTAACGTGACGGAGCCCTCGGGTCTGGGCCTGGGACAGCATCCAACCCCTGGGCCTTCAGGGCTGGTCCCCTCAGCAAAGAGGGAGGGACACAGCGTGTGGAGCACCCCCCTTCCCCATCCACGACTGCACCATGACTGACACCTGCATGAACTAGATGCACAGATGCTCCCTTGTGAGCTAGCTGCCTCGGATCTCCAGCCCTGCACAAAGAGCTGGACTCCTAATAGCTGTGGAACCCTCCGCATCCCTGTGCGGTAGAGGAGAAACTGAGGCACAGAGAGGGAAGCGGCTTCCCCAGGTGGCAGACTGGGCTGCAAACTGGTCTGTGTGAGGCTAGACCCGGCTCCAACCGGAGCTGCTGCCTGGCAGGGACCAGAGGCCGGCAAGTGGGGCAGGGGCCAGGGCCACTCCTACTCCTTCACCCACAAACATCGTGCTGGTGACCCTCCCAGGCTCCCAGGTTCTAGGCTCTGGCCTGGCGGAGTGTGCCCAGAGCTGGAGGAGGCCCCTTTAATTGGGTCCACAAGAACTTTATTATCTGATAGCTAGTTCCTTTGCTTTTCCTATAACAAATTATCCTAACGACGTGACCCAGGACCAGATGTTAATTGCAATGGAAAGTAATCAATTTTCTTTACTGAGCCCAGACTCGAGGGCAGGTTATTCAGGAGCAGAGATGAGGTTCTTAATGAGGAGTGTACCTGAAGCGTTCAGGGCACCCCCATTCCTGCCTCTACCTCCTTTCCTCCCCGGGCGCTCAGCTCTTCCTGCGACAGGGCACCCCAGCCCAGCCCTTGCCTGACCCGGCAGCTCCCACTTCTGCTGTCCATGTCCCTTTCCCGGCTGCCTACCTCTCTGGAGCTCCTGTGGCTCTCTGACGTGCTCTGATGTGCTCAGCCCAGCTGGGTCCCCTCCGGTGGCCCAGCTTAGGCACCTTTGCAAACTCTGTTCTCCTCCCTCCTCTTGCTGTCTCCCACAACCCTGCCCTGCCCCGGTGTGCTTTCCGCTTCTCCATCGCTCTGGCCAGAGCACAGTTTTCCTCTGGCCTTCAAGGCTTCAATGTCTCTGTTGCCAGGAGCTGGAGAATTCCAGGAAGACTTGGCTGCAATAGAGCCTTTGGGCAAAGATAAGGGGATTGCAAGGCCTATCAACCCCGGGAACTTGGGGCTTCTGGCTGGAGAGCAGGCATCTTGGGGCCCGGCCTTGCCTTGGCTGAAAATAGGCCAGGCTCCTGGGGCCCCTGAAAAGCAGGCAACGGTGGCCTGGCTCACCTCCCAGCATGCAGGCGCGGGCCGGCCCAGCCTTCCTCAGCATAGTGACCTGGGTGCATGGTGGTGGACATGGAAAAGAGACAGGGCCTCCCTACCTCTTGGGTACCCCTGTGGTTTTATACCGAGTATTTGCTCTCAGAAGGATGTGCACTAGGCGGAGGGGGGTGGGTCAGGGTTAGGGGGAGTGGACATGAGCTGTCTTGAGAAGCAGGAAGGCAGAAGGGTCAAGGTGGGAGGAGCAGGGCTGGGAGGTCAAGGGGTGCATGGCTGCTGGTCCTAGGGTGGGCAGGGCGACATTTTGCAGATGGCTCGCCAACTGACTACGCCTCCAGGAGCTGCATCCCTGTCCCTCTGCTGAAGGCCCTGAAGTCTACACTTTACCAAAGATGGTCTCAGATGGCTCCAGGCTGGCTGCACTGAGAAATGCCAGGGAGCTAAAGGGAAGGGAGGGAAAGAAAGGAAGAGAAAACCACCAGCCCAGAAGACTTCAGTGGGAACCTGTATGTGAGTCCCTGGCATGGGTACTTTTTCTGCTGCATGATTCAAATGCACCTCACTGGATGCAGGATGGGGTGGGCAGGTGCCCGCTGAAGGGTCCTTTCTGAAGGCATTAGAAATTGCAGGCACGGTTGGGGGGGGAGGTGGCACCAAGAAAATAGCCGAAAGAGAAAATAGAGAAAATGACATGAATGTTCATAGATGGGCTTGCAAAGTGGGCTGTCAGAAGACATGAATGCTCATAGGGAAATGGTTCTGAGTTATTCCAATCAAATGCCTCTAGGGACCTGGTCAGAGGCAGATCCATCAGAGATGGTGCTTGGTTGGGCATCAAAGGAAGGGAGACTAGATCTGTTTAGAAGATCAAGAGGAGGGGCAGGAAGGAGAGCAGGGAGCTCAGGGATGGGGGAGCGGAGGGGTAGCAGAGAGCCATGGGCAGAGGGGAATGATGAGCAAGGGGAAGAAATGCTAAGGCCTGGAGTGGGACGGCAGAGGTGGAGCAGGGCGCCTCCTCTGCACACCCCACCCACGGCCAGGGTGGACTTGCAGGAGCCCTGCCCCGGGTAGGGGAAGACAGCCACCACCTGTACAGACCTCAAGAAACTACCCAGCTGCCACTCACCCTGCCCCTGATGGAGCAGGGCGGGCCCTGGAATGTTCCCATCTGCCCGCTTTCCTCAGGGCGGGAGCCCTGCCCCGGTTTTGGGCAAAGACAAGATCGGAAGACCCCTCAGCCTGCGCACCCCTGCCCCAGGAATGGAAGGGCCCTGCATTCTTGACCACCCCTGGCTTGGAACTCAGAAAATGGGGGGTCTGGCTTCAGCAGCTCTGCTGGGCTGGGGCAGCCAGACAGGGAGCAGGGCGTCCAGGGAGGGAGGACAGAGGAGGAAGGGAGGGAGGTAGCACGGCAGGCCAGAGGGGTGGCCAAGGACAAACTCCCCCGACTTAACAATTTCTCTGTGAGTCTACAATTCTATTAAATAGGATAATGGATTTTAAAATGCCCCGAAAAGCAGAGAGTGCTGTAAGCTGGGCGGCATTATTGTTATTAACAACCGCATCCTTCTCGGAGCGTCTCGAGGAAATAAATCAGACAGTGCTCGCAACGAGCAAGTCCCTTGGAAGCATTCATTGCCGCGACATAAACACATATATATTATAAACCCCAAATTAAAGGGAAACAGCACTCGGGGGTGAGCCAGGCTTTTATTTTGTAGGGTCTTTGGAAAACCCACAGATGTTGGGCAGGCCTGCAAGGATCCTGAAGCCACAGCTGGGCACTCCGCAGCTGGGCACACCGCAGCTGGGCATGCTCGGGTTCGATGCACATGGGGAAGCGCTGGACCCAGAGTCATAATGAGGGGCAACGTGAGGGGCTGAGGCAGACCAGGATGGCCCCCGGCAGCCAGCACTTCCCACGCCCTTAATTTCATGGCATCAACTGGTCCTTAGCACCGACATCTCTCCTCCAAAAAGCCCCGCACTGTTCTCACCCTAACTAACCTCCTGCTCCCCCTTCTCTCTCCTTGGTGTCCTTGTTTTTATGTTTGACCAGACCACCCCGCCCTCCCTGGTGGCCGGTCCTAGCCATGAGGCGCACCTCCTGCCAGACCTCAGTAGCTGGTGCTCCTGAGGAAGCATGGTGGAAGCTAAGGTGGTGACCATCCTAAAAGGGACGTCGGATATTATTTTTCCTCTCTTACCTCATTAAGCTTAGCTTCCAATTACCTGTTAATGATACTGGCTGCCTTTTGTAGGCTGGAGTTTACTGCAGTGTCTTTAAATTTAATCATCTGCATAATGGCCAGCTCTGGCATCAAAAATAAGAGAGAGAGAGAGAGAGAGAGAGAGAGAGAGAGAGAGAGAGAGAGAGAGAGAGAGCAGTCCTTGGCTCCTAAATGAGCCCACAAGATCTGGGGCCTCATGGAGGCTAAAAAAGTGTTTCCATGGGTCCTTATCCTAGAAAAGCTGTAGAAAATTTTAGAACTGTCTTCTAAGACCTCCAACTGGACTCCCTCTGTTTCTTTACTTATAACTGCACCAAGAGGGATGGTGGTCAGACTTAGGGAAGGACTTCCTGCCTATGCTGAGACATGTGCATAGCTTCTCCTGAGAAGCTATGTGGAAAGGCTTCTCCTGAGAGAGAACATTCGAGAAAGAGCCCTTGGCTCTTGTGAACCCTCCCCTTCTCTTCCCCCTTTGTGCGGGGCACACTGTGTTGGAGAGAGGCAGAGGGACAAATTCAATGTCAGCCCTTCCAACCCCAGAGCCTCAGCAAGGGCGGCTATACTGCCATTTTTCTCTGAGGCCTTTCACCCCTGGGCCCACCCTCCCATTCAAAGGGCTGAGAGTCCTATGGTTCTATGGATTCAGGACTAGGCCTATGTCCATGTTTTCCACATTAGCCTGGATTTGAGGTTCCTTTCAGCTTGGGTTGTTGCCCCCACCCTTCTTTCCAGTCCTGTATTTGTTTAATCCCAAGGACGATGGGGTTGGTCCTCTCAAAAGTGTTGTGATTTTGGATATGCAGAGAGAAAGTGCCCTGACCCTACCTCCCTCTCAGACCAGCTGCCATCCCTCCCACACCCGGTCACCCCCTCTACAGTCCCCACGTCATCTGCGACTAGCCCGCCTGGGGGACTCCCGCCTTCCCCAGTGCTTCGTGGTGCCACATTCCCTCCTCCTGGGCGTCAGGCTCAGGCTGGTGTGCAGGCTCCCTCTGCCCACTGTTCCCACTAAGTAAATCCCCACAAAGCCCTTGCCCAATCCCATACTTACGTCCTCCTCTCTACCCTGGCCTCTGTTTCTCCTGCAACTCATCTGCAAGTAATTTATTCATTTTCCTTCCATCTGCCACCCATTCATCCATTTCATCCATCTATCAACCCAGCCATCTATCCATGTACCCATCTGTCCATCCAGCACTCAGCTAGTCATCCATTTACCTACCATCCAGCCATCGACATATCTATATATTCATCCATTCATGTATTTATTCATCCATCTGTCCATCCATCCACTACCCACCTCTCTATTCATCTATCCACCATCCATCCATCCAATAACCAGTGTTGAGAACCTACTTGACAACAGGCCCTGCACTAGTGTTGGGATGAGGTCCAGTCTCCTTGAAGGAGTCACATTGGAGTAAAGAATGGAGGCAGTGTATTTGGCAATTATGGCACAAAATCAAGGAAGGCTTCATGGAGGAGGTGAGGTCTAAAGGACAAAGGATAAAGTTCTCACCCTCCGTCTGGGCTCAGCTCAGCCCTCTTGGCTCTAGGCTCCAATATCCCAACATGCTGAAGGCTGGATCATACCATACAGGGGCTTCAGAATGCAGGTGGGCCTTCATAGGTGGGGGCCTTGCAGGTACCCTAGGATAGAGACTGTGCCTGCCATCACATGAGTCTACCCTTAGAATGGGAGGAACAGGAGCACCTTGCTCTGCCATCTGAATGGGGTCCCTCCCCTTAGCAGGGGTGGTACCCTCTCTTCTTCCCTATCTCTTCCTACTGCTCAAGCCAGGACTAAAGCTTGTAAACAGAGCTCAGAGGATGTCTTGTAGCTAATTTGCTGAACCCCAGCTGCCAGCTGGGTTAAGGCTCAGCTTCCTGTTGGCCCCTGCCCTCCCTCCTGCTCTGCCCTCTTCTTGCAGAGAATTCACAGCAAGACCCTGTCTCAGCCCAACTTCACCTGAGCCCTCTCTCACTAACCTCTCTGATTAAGTATTTACTGAGGGGCCCATTGAGGAAAGGAGAGAAGAGGAGAGGAGAGGCAGCCCAGGGACTGTAAAGGAGGCCTCCCCTGCTCCAAGGAACCTCGAGCTCAGGGGTGGCCCAAAGGTAATGACTAACACTGAAAGGCCACTCTTTACGTGAATATTGGTGGTCTTTAAAATGGCTGTGTAAGGAAGTTAAAACAAAAATAAAAACAACAGCCCTGGCTGATAGCACAGTGGATAAGGCGCTGGCCTGCAAACCCAAAGGTCGCAGGTTCGATTCCCCAGCCAGGGCACATAACCAGGTTGCAAACCAGGTCTCCAGTCAGGTCTGTGGCTGGAGGCAGGTGAAATGCAACCATACATTGATGTCTCTCTCCCTCTCTGCCTCTATCCCTTCCCTTCTTTCTAAAAGTAATGAAATAAAATCTTTAAAAAACAAACAAACAAAAAAACACAAATATTTCCTTAGAGCTTATTATGTGCCAACACTGATTGTTCTAAGCGCTTGGCATCTGTTGCAGATGTTATCCTCATAATGACAAGACAGGGGACTCTTACCAGCCCATTTTACAGGTGGAAAAGCTGAGGCTCAGAGAGGAGAGACAGCTTGCCCAGGCCCACAGACCTAGTTGGAGCAGTCACACTTGTGTGATCTGATTCTTGACAATGCTCTAACAACTCTTCTGCTCAGTCTCTCTTGGAGGAAGCTTTTTGTAGAGAATGGCCAATGCCAATCTAGGGAGGTTTAGGCCACTCTCCCACAAGGCTGGGCCACAAGTCAGCCAGGCTCCACCTATTGTTCCAGGTAAGAGAGAAGGCATGGGACCTGCTGACCCCTTGCTTCCAGAAGTCTGTTCATTTCTTCCAGCTGGCAAAGATCCAGTGAACTTACATACACGTACACACACATGCGTACACATGTACCTACATGCACACATGTGATGACTTTTCCATCTGTAATGAAATTTACTAGCAAGCAAGCTTCCTCACTCTTCAGAACACAAGAGAGCCAGGAAGTAGGTCATAAAGGCCCTTAAGGTTTATTAATCCCTTCATTGATTCGACAAATGTAAAATATTTACAGTCCATGTATTAAAACTCTGCACACTTTGCTCATAGAAAACCTGCTCTAGGGCGATTAACCACTGGTTTACAAACACTGTGGAAGTACTCCCCTGTTCCCCTTCTCAAAACTGTGAGTGTCCTCATCCGTCACGACTATTTCCTGCGCCAGGAAGGGAGTTTGGCGAACAGGAACTCCTGGATGACCGAGTGAGGCTCAGTGATTCAGGTTTGCGTCACCAAAGCTGATTGGCCACTGATTTAATCCGAAGCAGCAAGACGTGGAGCAGAACCACCACCTTGGGGAGCAGCAAGACCCTCCAGAACTCAGCAGTGGGGGGTGGCCACTGCCAGCACGCGATCCAGTTTCCTCCCAGGAGGAACACTTCCGGTGCTGTTTTTACACTGAATAAGAAGACAGGGCATTGGGATGCATTTTGGAAAGCTGTTCCCTCCGAGCAGGTAACATGAAAGTTTAAAAGTTCTGATGCTGGAAGGAAGCAAGCCTCAGCCAGCTGAAAACCCTATTACACGTAAGCCTTAATTTCCAGATGGCTCATGTATAATACAGAAGTCT
This sequence comes from Noctilio leporinus, assembly GCA_004026585.1. Lineage (NCBI taxonomy): Eukaryota > Metazoa > Chordata > Mammalia > Chiroptera > Noctilionidae > Noctilio > Noctilio leporinus. Next base: position 30,553 of record PVIW01000065.1, read on the forward strand.
GTAATGCAGAGCCCCAGGAATTTTTTTTCTCCTGTGCCAAATGCCATGAGGCATCTGTAAACCCCGCCTTTCTTTTCAAAACGCGTCTGCATCCTTTCTCTGGTTTGATTCCCATGCTAGTCCTGTGATGTGAGGAGTCAGGCATTAACTATTATCTTACAGAAGAGCCACTAAAGGCCCAAGGAGAGGTTAGCCCTTGTGTGAGTTATGACAGACCTGCCGAGTCTGTCATAGTCCTGACTCCCAGCCCAGGGCTCATGCTGCCACCAGAGCCCCTCTCCTCGCTGGCCAGGAAGGTGGGACCCTCAGCATCTCTGGAAAGAAGGAATTCTCTCTCAGCCTACCATGCCTGTCCTGTCTGGGGCACCCTCTTCTGGCAGACTTTCCTGACACCCGGCCACACCTGATATACCCCAGCTGCTCCGCACCGCCTCCATCCCTGGTTCCAAGATTGTCCTGCCCCCTCCATGGCTAACTGTGAGATTGGGCAGAGGTGCTCAAGCTGGGGCACAGGGCAGCAAAGAGTATGTGACACTGAGATAGGTAGCCAGATAGAGAAATTGACTGATTGATAGATGGATGGGAGAAATATGTGTAGGTTGGGAGATGGGAGGGGCACAAGTTTCGTTTTTCTAGTCTTATTATCTCGCTTATGGGGGTGGGGGAGGGGACACTCTCTGTCCTTCCTGAGCTGCTAAATGCTGTCACAAAAACATTTATTAATATGCAAATTCTAAGTGGCAATCTGGACCCAGTCGGGTTGTGCTAATTTGCACATTAATATCTGTCTTCAGGCAGGCCTCAGCTCTGGAGAGGGAGGGGGTCGGGCTGGGAATGGGCACTGGGAGGGGGAGGAGGTGGGGCAGGGCTGGCGGGCCAGGGAGGCCTGTGGCCCCTCCCAGCAAAGGCAGGCAGGACCTACAGGGGTGGACCCGGAAAGCACTGAGGCTCAGCAGGTCCAGCCTACAATCCAGATACAGCGGGCCACTGGCCTTTGGTCCCCACTGGTGCTGGGAGGTCCCCAGAGCCGGGTTGGGAGTCCTACAAAGAAATCAGGAGGCTGCAGAAACCTTAGCCCAGACAGGGAGCTGGTGCTGACACACAGAGTGGAGTGAGGGTGCTAGGAAACTGGCGACCTCACAGGACACTTTGGCTGGACAGAGTGGCTCCTGTTGTCTTCCCAACAGCAGCTGCACCTTTGGGGTGGAGGAATGGCTAAGGAGTCCCTCCTGACTTACTTGCTTCCCCCTGGACCAGAGCCTATCCTCCACACCCAGACAGGTGCGCTCCTCTCTGCTGGTCGCCCAGCCACCTGCCCTCCTTTGTGGACTCATATCCTTCATTCTGTACTAACAAGTGCAGGACTATACAGCTCAGATTTGCTGGGTCAAGCCCCGTTCCAAACCTTCTTGTCCTTTGTCCCCATTAATATAGTTATATTTGTCAGACCTGAGTCTGACTGTTAAGAAGATATGATCACCTCTAACAGCTTCAGCAATGGTGATGGCGGCTGTGATGGATGCCAAGAGAAGAGGGAGCCTTACCTTAGCTGGTCCACACCCTGGAATAATCAGACAGGCCATTAGCCATGACAAGCAACGTGCCCTCGCCCCTCACCCCACAGCGCCTTCCTGCTGGCTGGCTATGTGCTAATTTGATGCATTATTCAAACCCTGCCCTTTACCTCAAGCCCTCCCTGACATTCTGTCCAGAATGCCTTTTCTGTCCAACACTATGCAATTCACCTGTAGGTCTGAATGTTTCTCTTGATTGTTTCCTGTGTGAATCTTGTTTTCCTAGTTACATGGGGAGCTCTCTCCTCCATGGTACTTGGCAGGGACAGACATGGGGCTGGTATTCAACAAATACTGACCAATTGCCCAAAGTAATATCATCAGCTAACAATTGTTGCTGTTATTTCCAGGTGTTAGGCTCCTAGTACTCAGCCGTGACATTTATTGTTAGTTCACCAATGTAGATTTCGGGATTCATTCAGTTGTCCAAAATAAACTAAACTTGCAATTCTGAAGATGGCCACCAGGTGGTGATATGCGCTTTGATACGATATATGGGACATCCCTTTGGCTTTAAGCATGTTTTCCAGAGACCATGAATTAATGTATTTATTTTTCTTACCTTTCTACTATTTTAATTTACACGCTTTTGTATTCCAGGCAGCTACTCCCCCTCTCCTAAAACAGTGCCTACTTTGGTGAACAGATAGATGTACCGAAGATAACAGGCAATAATATCATATGATATGTGCTGAAGTGCACCAAGTATTCTGAATGCTCAGAGAAAGAAATAATTATCTTCAAGAAGGGAAAGCCCTCACGAGGAGGTGGGAACAGAGGGAGACAAGTAAGGAAGAACGAGAGTTTGCCAGGATTGTGTGTGTCCCTGGGGAGGGAGGGGCTCTCCACGAATGGAAAGAGAGGGAAGGCACAGAGGTAACAGCAGGGGATTCGGCTGAGCATTTCCAGAAAAGCAGAACACCTGGGTCAGACCCCAATGCGCTGTTTCAACACCTTTCTTTCATTTCCCTTCTGCCAGAAGTGTAGGAGGCATAGAGACCAGCAGGAGCGTTTGGTATCAGGGGCAGGGCTGACAGGTGTGAGGGCTGGCCTTCAAAGGTGCAGAGCTGACTGACATGGAGCGCTGCAGGATCAGGGTCTTGGGGACAGATAGAGGGCAGTGACACTGAGAGGCAGGGGATGCTAAGAGAAGGGATGGCTGAGGCGGAATCTGCACCAATGATGAGCTTGTCCTGATCTGGAGGGAGTGTAGGTGATGAAACCATTAGCCAAAAGAGAACACACATGTCCCCACTAATTATCCTTCAAAAAAGTCAAAATAGAACTTTTGATTGAATTAAATTAACTTGAACATGGTGCCATTAAACAGGAGATTGGGAAGTCTTATAAAAGAACCCTATAAAGAAAACACCACCTAAGTACAATTCCATCCCTTTCTCAATACTCTTAACTGTTATGGTCCTAAATAGTTCCTATTTTCCTTAATAGTTACCCCTCCAGGGCTTCACAGAAGAAACCCTTGATTACACGCTCACCCCCTTACTTGGCTCTCTCAGGCTGCGTACAGAGTTGGGTTCTGTGAATTCTCTTCTCATTGGAAAGATTTTATCACCTCCTATAAGATAAGTCTGCACTCTCTTTGCAGTGACCTGAAGAACTATGAGCAGACAAAAAGAAAATGAAAAACTGCCCCTCCCATCCTGGGGCTCTCTCAGCTCTAAGTGGTGGCATCAGAGACAGGGTTCCCGGGGCTGTGTCTGCCCCGCCTGAAGCTCCCCAACTCCTGCTGGCCTCACTTTGGGATGTGTTGGTATTGCTTTGACCTTTGCCCAAGGCACAGGTCCCAGCAGCTCAGGGAGGGAGATGACCCCAAGTTCCTTTGGTTCCTTGTATGTAATTTGTGCCTAAGGCTCTTCAACAAAAGCTGGACAGCGCCTCTCCTTTCCTGCCCCCTGGCTGGCAGCCCGGGAGGACAGAGAGGGTGAGACTCTCAGCGAAGCTGAAGCCACCCCTCTGCACCAGGCCCTGCTTCCCATCCAGCAGCGGGGCTCTCAGAGCCTGCTCCAGGCCCTGGCTGGCCTCCACCCCGTGGTCTGAACCTGGGCTCCTGGAACCACGACCAGCCAGCTGCCTCCTTAACCTCCAGCTGTGGCTGTGCCCAATCCTGGGGGTTTAGGACATGCAGTCTCCCTAGTGCAGGACTTAAGACTGAACCAGGCCAGGCTCCACCCCTAGGGGACCAGGTTCATTTGCTCCATCTGAACTTTTTTGGACAGACCCAGAGACGGACTAAATCCTGAGGACTCTGAACTGGGGCCCCTTCTGGCCACGGGAGGCTGGCGGAAGAGACCACCGGGGCTCAACATAGCAGCAGGTCGTTCTTGCACCTGGAGCCCTGCTGTGGGCTGAGCCCTGTGCCAGCAATGTCCTGAGCAGGTTATCAGCATTCTCTGCTTTTCCACCCCAATCTATTGCTCCTTCTCCCGCTAATCTTCGCAGGTCCATGCTGCCCGCGAGGCCCAGCTTCCCAAGGCCCAAGCCTGGCAATGAAGTCTTGGGCAGTGAGGGGCTCCAACACCCACAGCCCAGCAGAGCGGGGCTCCGGGAAACTTGCTTTCCCCATGGTGTCCACCAGACCCTCACCCTCGCCACCAGCTAGTGACACTCTGCATCCCCAAGTGGCCTTCACTGCCCTTGTCCCTGCTGTAATGCAACACCCCCTGGGAGGCACAGTGTGAGTTAGAGGAGTCCTTTCCTTGGGGAAGATTTTATTAAGGAGAAAGAGAAGAAGGGCCATCTGAGGTGGGAGAGGGGGCTTCTCTGAAGGGGAAGAAAGGGGTCACGGCCAACCTTGGCATATTTGTCAGGCTTGATCCTGAGAGGCCAGAAGCTATGCACAAAGAGACAGGGTGGGAATACGGTCCCCTTCCCTCGCTGGTCTCCCACAGGCCTCTGAATGCTGCTCCTGCTTTTCCCTCTTCCTTCCCTCCTCCTCCTCCTCTTTCCCCATCCCTTCCCCTCTGCCGCCCCTTCCCTGCCTCCCTCCTCCTCAGCCTCCTGCCCTCTGCCCCGCCCTCCTTCCCTCCCACTTGGTACTAGCACTGCTCTGGCCCAGACTTGACCTGCATGGATCCCTTTCCAACTTTCCTGTTGCATCAGGGCCCTCTCCTTGGTTACTAATGAGCTCAAGGTGGCAATCCACACCCATTGAAGTCTGTTGCTGTAATTCATTAGTATAATGGGCCATACAGTGAGCAGTTACTGCCATGATCGCTAGTGGGAGGGAGGAGCAGCCAATCCCCCCTACTCAGGAGTGGGGGGCCTTTCCAGGGCCTCTGCAGGATACCTGAGGGTCCCCTTCTCCAACCCCACTCACTCCCACCCTCTGCTTCTAATTGAGCACCAAGGCACTCAGCATCCTGACCCCCCTCTCTTCTCAGGAGACCTTTCCCAGCACCCTGGAGGGTTACCAGGGTCCATTCTGTCCAAGGACAGGGATTTCCTGCTATGCACAGGTGCCGTGGCTTCCTCCCTATGGGTCTCCCTGAACTTCCCGGACACCTACACATGCCCACATGGGGCAGCGCCAGCACCTCATGAATAGGCCTGGGAGCCTGTGCTGGTGAAAAAAGAGGGGGGGGGTGTCAGCCCCCCAAAGTTCCTGATGGTTGGTTTAAAGTGAGAAGAAATCTGAAGGGAGAGGGAGGGCTCATTAAGGTTGAGAGTTGGGACATCCCTGAAACCCTGGGCTGGAACCAGCAACAGCCCTAAAGCTGGCACTGCCTGGCTCGGAAGTGACAGGGACAGAAATGAGGTAGGTGTGGGGGAGGAGGCTTCTGGTCTCTCTGGAGCAGCCCAGCCCTGCGCCCAGATCTGACAGGAACCACGTCCACCGATGGCCAGTCTAACTTAAGCATTGCAGGCCACGGGCATGCACGGCTCCTAAAATTTATGGCTAGACTTTATGACAATGGAAATATTTTTTTAATTGAGGTTTGCACCACCATTACACTGCTAATTTAATTATTCTCTATATTTCATCCATCACCATCTGATCCTCAGGAAGCAAATAGCTTGTCTTCTTGACAAGAAAGCACCAAATTGATTAAAAGTGCGTAGGGAGGGGGAGTTGAGCTGACGTGTTCACTATGGCAGGACCTCCGAGTGCCCAGGGCGGGAGGAGAGCAGAAAACAGAGAGTAGATGCCAACTAAGCATGGTCACCTCCCATAAACCTGGAAGCCTGAGTCCTACAGCCACACCGTGGCACAGGGATGTCACACACTCACACACACACGCTCAGACATGTTTACAGACACAGACTCAAATATACCAGCTACATATTCCACCCCTCCCAGACTTAACCTGTCACACAAGGCCATGCACAGCGAATCCACATGGGTCCTCCACTCACAGCCACACCTCACAGAGTCACACCCAAATGGTCATGGTCCATGGGTCTTTCAAGTAGGCCCATGGTGGGTTCTGGGGACCGAGGCGCACTTCTGTGCGGACTCAGGGCTTCCAGCCTGCCTGGTCCCACCCAGGGGAGAGGAGACAGCAGCTTTTCCCCAGGCAGCACCGTCCTGACCAGAGGCCTCAGGACAGCCTCCCATTGCAGACAGGGGGCCTGGGTGGGAGCCCACTGGGTGGGCTGATGGAGGTGCCCCAGCCTGGCACTCACACCATCTCTTTGCCCACATCTCCTACCCAGGCTTGGCTCGATTTTCTAATGGTTTTGCGCATGTGGGTCTTCTCACCCCACCAAGAGGGGAAACTTGAAGGGCCCCTGCTGCACTTTCTCCTCCCTCTCCCTCTGCTGGACACACAGGGCCTGGGGGCCAATTAAAAGTGAGAAGGGGGTCTCTCTAGGTCAAGGCTTGTGGTCAGGGCCAGTCCCACTGCCACCAGGGAGAGCACCAGGAGCCTGCTGGGGAGGAGGAGCCAGGAAGCAGTCCCAAAGGGGGGTAGGGGAGGGAGGAGAAACACCTATGGAAGGGAGGGAGGCAGGGAGGAAGGAAGAGCTAGAACAAGAGCCAGGAGGGAGGGAACTGGGCTTGGGCTAAGGGGAGGGAGAGGAGCTAGGTGGACCTGAGGGCGAGTGGAGGGGGTGGTGCCGCGATGGTGGCACTGCCATCAGTCATCCTGAAAGCTCCAGGAGCCGGGTGCAGGCCCAGCAGACCCCTGACCCAGCCTGATCAATCCTAATGGAATGGAGCAGAGGGGCAGCTGCTGGAGGGAGAGGGCCACCGTCCTCCCTGACGCCCGTCCTTGTAACATTGTCAGCTGTCACCGAAGCCTGGAGTGAGGAGGCTGCCTGCCTAAGTCCTGTCTGGTCTGGTCTAGCCAGGCCAGCCTACCACCAGACAGAGGACAGGGGAAGGAGAAGGCAGCGGATGAATGGCCTGGGCGGGGAGGTGGCCAGACGTAAAAGCACAAGAAGCAGGTGGAGAGAGAGGCTTCTGGGTAAAAGACACCTGCACTTTAATTCCCATTTATTTCCCTAGAGGGCCAGAGACCCACAGACCTTCCCTAACCATCTAGGACACAGGGACACATCCTCAAGCACCTCTGCCCCTCCTCACGGTGCAGCACCCGCATCCCCACCTGCAGGGGCGCACCGGGGCGCACCCTCACGGAGCCGCTCTCTCCTCTCCGCAGCCCCACACAGCGGCTGACTGTCCGGCTTGCTCTGAGTCCAGGGAGCACCTCCTGGCTCTCGTGTGTGCTTGACAAAGTCCCATGTGCCAAAACATTCTTCGTGTTTGAGTGGCCCTGTCTGACAGGCCGGTAGGCCTGGAATATTTCTGTCATTGCTGTCATCTGCTTAGGAGCCCATCTCCCCCACCAGATCATGGGTGCTCTCAGTTCTTCTCGGTGCCCCAACTCCTGGCTCCTGAGCAGACCCCAACGGATGCCCCATCGACATCGACATCGGCTACGTGAGTTCTCTCCTGATGCTCCCCCAGGGCCCTGCACAGGGCCAGGCGCAAAGAAGGGCTTGCGTCCCCAGTCTCAGAGGAGGGGGGTGCCAGGAGCGGAGGGCAGGGCACCCAGGGGATGGGGCAGGAGGGATGCAGACAAGGGGAGGAGAGGCAGAGCAGGGCAGGGAGGTGGGGTGGGGTGTGCTGAGCACAGACAGGAGACAGGCAGTGAGGTGGGCACTCTCAGCTGCAGTGTCTGCGTGCTGTACCCACCCCGGGAGCCCAGATCCAGGGCACAATTGGTCCCAGGGCGGCTGTTCTGGTGTGGCGCTGAGAGCACGGATGGGTAAACGACGCTGCCTGCAACTGGGTCACAGGAACCAAATGCAGACCCCAGGGGCTGTGGGCTCTCTGCTCCCCTCTAGCCTTCCGCCATCAAGATTCAGCTTCACATGGGTGTATCTGCTTATCGCTGTGGTGCGGGGAGCAGAGAAAGACAGGCCGAAGAGCAGGCTGGAAGCTTGTCCAATGGCAGGTCCCTCACTTACGACAGCACCTCCATCCATGTTGCCCACCGCCCGCCTTCACCCCAGGGGACCCACAGGAAAGTGCGCTAGAATGCCACTCTGAGCCACCCCATTTTAACTTCCAGGTTTGCGTTTGACCATCTGTTTTGCACAAGGGGCACCTCCTGCATACACCGTTGAAACGCTTCCAATTGATGTGCACATCCTGTGAGCGAAGCAGACCACGATGCAGCAAGGCCTCCTCTGCTCGGCACCCGTCCTGTTGAACCTGGACGCTGACCACGCTGACGCTAAGAGCCTGACTAGGCTGAGAGAATAGAGGAGGAGAGGCCACGGCAAGGCCAGGCTCTGCTTTTCTCAAACAACAGGCGGTTTCCTGCCCTTGGAAAATTCCTTTGGGCTCACAGGCAGAGTGGAGATGCTCCCCAGTGCAGCCAGGCAGCCATGCCTAGTGGACCATTTTCCAGAAATGCCTGGTCCGCGAAGCACCGGGCCTGAATGCACCAAATACCCACTTTGCAATTCACAGACTCAGACTGATTTTTGTCAGTGACAGTGCTGCTCACACACACACGCACACACACACACTGCATCTTCTGCTGCCAGGAACAGCTGGGTCTCAGCTCTCAGGGATCTGAGAGACCTTCCTGAAGAAGCAGAGAACAAGGTTCAAAGAGGTGAGGAAGGTAATTAGGAGGTAATTAGGTCTAGATGAGGTCACGAGAGTCTGGCCCCATGATGGGATTCGTGGGCTCATAAGAGACACAAGGGAGCTTGTCTCATCCCCACCACCACCACCACCACCACCACCACCACGCACACCAGAGGACACGGGCAGAAGGGGACTGTCCACATCCCAGAAAGAGAGGCCTCACCAGGGAACTAACCCTACTAGTCCCCTTGATCTTGAACTTGCAGCCTCTATGCTGGTGAGAGATAAGTTTCTGTTGTTTAAGCCACCTAGACTGGTTTTCTGTCACGGCCACCTGGGTGGACAGGGAAAGGCTCCATGTCTTGAATGAACACTGGGAATGGGGTGAAGGGGTAGAGCAAGGGCTTGAAGACTGGCTCTGTTCTTGGGGAGACCCTGGTGTCCTCCAGCTCACTGCTGCCTGGTCAAGGGGTAGCAGGTGTGGCTTGGACCCCCGCAGGAAAAGCCTTCGCAGACCACAGAGCTCCCCATGAACAAACCTGAGATTCGCACCAGGCTGCTCGGAACCCTGGAAATCTAATGCGGGGTAAATGTTACAAAGGGGACACTTTGCTTTTTAGGGTTTATTGGGTTAGTCAAGAATTCACTAAAATCCCTTCTGAGCATCAACCAGCTCTGCTCCTGCCTTTTGTGCTAATCGGACACAAAATGACCTTTCGAGGCCCAGCTGACACTGTCAGGAGGGGCTGTCCAAAGACCTGGAGAGCTGGCCTGGGTCTCCGGGAACTGGCCCTCTGGACACTCAGACTCAGGTCAGTTTGGGCAGGACAGGGCTTGGGCTGCCAGGGGGCCCAGGGTCCCTGCGGTCCCACACCCCTAGGCAGCTCCTTAAAGGGACAAGACCAGAGGGGTCATGTGCTGACGGGTGGGGAAGGCGGGGTTCCACTGCCTGGGGCTGGCTTTGCAGTTGGGCTTCGGTGCCCCAGCCCAGGTGCCTGAGCCTGGCCTGGTGATGGGGTCTCCCCCCCACCCCAACAGCTCCTTCACCTGCTAATCAACCCCCTCCCCCCAGCCCGGTCACACTCCCAGGTGAAGGGGCGCACTGGGGAGCTACAAACACCAGGCAACTGAAATGAAATAAGTGATATTTTTACCTGCCTTGATTTTTTTTTTTTAAGCAACACTAACAATTGCAACCGCAAAGGCTAAGAAAAGAAAAAATAAAGCAAAAACACCCCCACCTCCTCCTCGGAGCGCAGCGCCAGCGGCTCTGGGATTTGCATGACAAAAGCACTCAACAAACAACGACAAATTGCCAGCTTGTCGAGGGCCGCGGGGCACGCGTGACAACTGGCGCGCTCCTCAGGGCGGCGCTGGCTCCCCGGCCCTCGGCGGCAGATGCTCCGGACCAGCGGGCGGGGCGGGGCGGCCTGTGTCCTAATCGAGCCGTGACAGTAGCCCGAGCTCGGTGGCAACTGCCACCCACTTGGGACCAAGCGCGAGGGGCGGGATCCAGGGCGCTCGCTCAGTGGCCCGAGGGAGAGGGAGGAGCGGCGGCTCACACACTACTGCCTTGCCTCTAGGCCTGGCCTGCACCCTTGGGCACACCACAGGGTCACGGCTAGGACGGGTCCCGACCGCAGGCTGCCCTCGGCCCAGCGTCCCTGCCTGATGGGTAGCCGTGTCCCCTCTTGGCAGGGCGTCCAGCCCAAAGGCCAGGCTGGGAGGGAGGGGAGAGCGGACAGGCAGCTCCCTGCAGCGGTCTGGCTCCCCCCACGCGAGGCCCGGACAGATGGCTGGCCAAAGCTAAATTGATTCATAATGATTTGTGTCTTCCCCTGCCCTGCAACGGGTAACTTTTCATTAGAGACACAGATGTCTTAATAACTCTATGCCAGGGTCCTCCCACGGCAACCCCCAGCATCCACTTCACTCCACTATAGACAGAAAGGAGGGGGGGGTGCAGAAGGGTGAAGGGGTGAGGGGACAGAAAAGCACACCCCATGCCAGCCCAGCAGGGTATGCTATCCCCAGACCCCAAAATGTCTTCTTTCCACCTCACCCCGCCATGGTTGAACTCCTGACCTGCCTGTGTTCCAGCCACTGGGGTCATCTAGTCTCTGAGCCCTGTGTAAGTGGTCCCATCTTTCTCTCCCACAGTCAGCTGGTGGCCCCTTGACCCTTCTCAGCCTCCATGCCATTTCCATGGATAACTCTACGTGAATCCGATCACTACTCCCAGGGTCTCCACTTCTGCGCTCCAATAATCGCCAAACTCCAATCCCAATACCCTTCCAGGTGAGTATTCTCCATAACGGCAAATGGCCTTCTAACACCATGGCCGCAGGGTTACCCATCTGCCCGGTCTCACCCACTACCTCTGTCTAAAGAGGTAGTGGAGGAGGCCCTCACTGGGTCACCTCCTCTGTAGATTGATCAGTGCAGGGGGATGTGGCTTACTCCCTCCTTATCCAGCCTCCTACAGAACTTCGGCAGCATTTACAGCCATGGCCTCGGCTGGAATGGGTCTGACTCACTCCTGCCGCAGTTTCCTCTTGCACAACTCCATTTGGTGGAGGACTCCCACCCCCACAGTGAGCTGGGCTGCATGTGAAGGACCAGACGCGCTCGGCCCTCTCACTTCCAGGCTCTTGTGAGGCAGAGCCGGGGTGGATCACTGCATCCCACACTTTGTGCACGGTGGGTGCTCACTGGAGATTTGTTGGGAGAGTGAGTGACAGATAGTGACCCCTAGCAAGTCACCATTCTGGAACTAGTCGCCCCTACCTGGGCCACCCTTGTAAAATGTCAAGCCTCTTGATATCAGATCAGGGAGGGGTGAATGCCAAGGTCCCCACCTCCAAGTGTGACTGTTACCTGGAGGTTTCCAGTTTGGGGGGAAGGCTCTTTCAGGGAGTTGGGGTGCTGAAGCTAACTCAGTGGGCCTCTTGGTAGGCTGGGACAAGCTCTGCCTGCTGGGTCACGAGGACTCTAAATAGCACACCCCAGTACCAGACCTTGTTCTGAAGATGGATCATGGGGCTGGGACGGGGCACTCTGCCTTCAATGCTCCTGCCACCCACTTGTCCAATGTGGGCTCCCAGCCTGGAATCCAAGACCCCTGAGTACCAACCCACATCCTGCTCTCCTGTTGCCCTGTTCCTTTCACAGGCCCAGCAATTTCCTCTCACTCTTTCCTGGAATCTTCGCGCATCACAATTCCTCTTTCTGATACCTCTCCTGGCTCTGGTCTGTCTAGGCAAAGTCAACCCATGGTCTGAGGCCCGGTTCTGCCTTCTTTGTAAGGGTGAGACCTTTCTCTCCATCCGGCCCACAAATGCAAAACGTCAGACTTCTTACATTCCCCTGGGGCCGGGGCACATTGGAGTGAACTTGTGGGGTGCTCCCTGCAAGGCTGGAAGCTCCTCTACTCATTCTACTCGCCATCCCCCTCCCCAACCCCTGAACACCACCCCACCCGGACTTCTGGCCTCAGATTCCCTGGTGCAGCCCCGTGGGCGAGCCCACCAGCCCCATGCCCAGACAGCACTTGCTGCAGGGCTCCAAGAACATGTGGCTCCAAGGCTGGAGTCCAAATTCTTGTCCTCGCTGTACTGCCCTTTTCCCATCTGTAAATTTTGGCTGTTGAGAATGTTCCTCAAGATGGTGGATGTGACTAGGCTTAAAAGGGATTAGAAACACACAAACGCAAACAAACGAAAGAGCAGGCTGAGTCACATCTCCAGGCACCGAGCTTGGCACTGAGTGTCCCCTGCTCTGAGCTCCAGCTTAGTAGGTGCTCAACAAACAATGGCTGGGGGTGCAGTGGCCCTGTCTGTCATGCTGGTGTCCTTGCAAGAGGCAGCCTGGATGAGGCGGGGGCTGCACAGGGCTCGATCCCTCAGAGGCCGTGGTTTGGGTCTGTCTGGGATAAGAAATGCGGGTTCTCTTCCTTGTTTGCGGGGTGTGAACCTGTGACCTCAGTTGCACTGACAGCACAGCCAAAGCACCAAGCGTTGCTCGCAGACAGCCCTCCTGGAGGAAGCCAAGAACCATCCTTTCCACCTCTCCCGGGCATCTCCCCGGCAGGCTTGCCCTGCTCGTGTCTTTTGTTTTTCTTAATTAAAGTAGCAAGAGCCAGGATTCCGTCTCAGAAGGAACAGCCTTGCGTCTGGATGTCTTCATTCCAGCGGTGCCATTGGTGCGCCCGCCTGCACTGGCAGCTGGACACTGGGCCTCGCGGGGCTCGGTGGGGAGGAGAGTGAGGGGGACCTGACCCACCGAAGCTCAGCCACGTGCCTCCCCACTGCTCTGTCACCACCAGCTTCCCACACACCCTCACCCCTCCCAAACCTCACAGGGCCCGCAGGTCTCCCCTCTGCAAAAAGCGGCAGCTGTTCAGGCTCTGTGCCTGGCCGAGGCCCTAGATTTCCTAAACCTCCCGCAGTGCCCACCTACCCAGTCCCTCATGCCTCCATTTCAAGAGCCTGGGTGCATTTGTGCACCGGGAGCTTCGGCCAGCTCTTCATTTGTTCAAGGAGATTTGCTGGGCTCTGTGGTCAGTCTGGTGCTGGGCTGGACAACTCTTACCCTGACAAGTCTCCTGTCCACATTGGAGAAGGGGAGAGTGGTGCAGGGCTGAGGCAGGACCGCCTGGGGAGCTCTGGGAGGGCCGCCTGCCTTCCCTGCGCTTCTGTTTTCCCATATGCAGCTTGAAGGCATTGTTTGGGATCTGCAAATAGTGCACTGAGGAGCCTGGGGGAGTGTGTGTATGTGCGTGCTCGTGTGTGTGTGTGTGTGTGTGTGTGTGTGTGTGTGTCCAGCGGAGTCTGGGCTCTGAACCCCTTCTGAGCTCTTCCTCTAGAGCTGCATAGCTCATGCTGACCAGAAACCAGGCCCAGGGAGGGCAGTCCCTGCCTGGGACAGCAACATATCCTGGTTTACGGCTCTCTCTGTGTTTGTAAATAATGACTGCCAAAGAACCCTGGTATTGTCGGCTTGTTATCAAAGAGGTCCCGCTCCAGCAGCGGGGATCCCAGCTGGGCCGGGGACCAGGACCACCGAGACTGGGGGAACCCAGGTTTGTCTCTGAGTCCCGCCCCTCTTAGGAGTCCCGGACACGACTCCTACTCGGATGTGCTTTGTTCTGACACGAGGCTGGCTCTGCCCTTTAAAACAGGGGATCCTCCTGTTCTCTGTCCTGATTATGGGCTGAATCCCTCTCCTGTCCCTCCCTGCTCAGGCCTGGGAGCAGGGCTATCAAGGGGCCCTGGGCCCATCTGGAGTGTGAAGGTCGGTGCTCCAGGGAGGACCTATGTGAGCCCGGTGAGGGCCAGGCTCGGCCAGCCCCCGCTGCAGGGAGGCAGAGAGCTTTTAACCTAGGACACCTGCTTCCTCTTCCCTTTCAATAATAGTCTGGCCAGACTTCTTCCTCCTCTCCAGTTCTGGAGTTTGGAGGTAGAAGAGAGTAGGGGCTGGGAAATTTGTGCCAAAGAGGAAATCCTGTTCGGGGAGGGTGGGGAGGGTGGGTTGGTACATCGTGGAGCAAGTGGACAGGTTTCTATTCTCGGCGGTGACCTTTGCTGGGAAAGAGGCCACCGTGCTTGGTCACAGCCCTGCACTTGTGGCTGCTCTAAGGCCTGGCTCTGGACTGTGAGGGGTGGTGGAAAGCAGACCTACTGTTTGTCTCGAGCAAGAAGCTGGCCCAGTATTGGCCTGGGGAGGCCTCTTGCTGTGGCCCAGGAGAGGGGCAGCTGGTTCCCCAAAAGGGCCTCCTGCTGAGACAAGGCTGCTGCAGCTCCCTCCATCTCCCCCTCCTCCCTGGCTCTTAGGGGTCCTCCTCCCCAGGACACTAGCAGGTGGAGAGACAGAAACGAACAACACCAGCTATGGCAACTGTGTGGAGTCCCTTGCCTTGGTCTTCAAGGTGCAGTTCGCCTGAGCTGCAAGCTGAGCCCCACCATCTCAGGAAGCTCCATTCTCCTGCCAACCCCTGGTGCTCTTCAACCGTGTTGCCTCAGGGGACTGAGAGGATTAACAGAGACCTGTGCCTGCGCCTCACCGAACTGTTCGCCCTCCACATGTCTGTGCTTTGTCAAGGGTATGACTGTCCCACCTGTGCTAAGTCCTGCCCCCCTTTCAGATCAGTATTTATGGGGCCCCATCTCTGCCAGATGACAAGGCGCCCAGCTGATGAGCGCACAGAACAGTTCACGGTCTTTGTTCATCACAAATACGTGATCGCCAATGGGATGCCCTGTACTCTGGGGGAGCTTTTACCAACAACTGAGCAATGATGAGTCTTGAAGGCCCCACACCACAGAAACACAAGGATCCTGAGACGCACCAGTCATGGTCCACTTGCCTGGAGTTGGTTTGTAACAAAGTCACATGTCTATGGAGCCCTTGTTGCCTCCCCTGCCTTCCCCGGAATGTGACCCTGCCCAGGATCCTGGGGCAGGCAAAGCACTGGGTCCAGGTGGCTGGTGAGAAACCGTGGTTCTGACTCCTGGACCTGCCTGCCCACCTGACTAGCTGAGTGACCTTGGGCAAGCCAGTTCAGCCTCTTGGCCTCAATTTCCCCACTCACATCCTCCCTGGGGCCTCAGAACCCCAGGCTCAGACTTTCCTACTGAAAGGCGAGTCTCATTGATTTAGGCTGGTTGGTGGCTAAGACACCAAAGGAAAACCTGGTGAGATGGTACATTTATGTGAGCATGGCGAGGCTACTGGCACCCAGCTAGTCAATCAAATGTTAATCTAGGTGTGGCTGTGATGACATTTTGACGATGTAGTTAACTGACTTTAAGTAAAGGAGATTATTCCTGATTTTTTGTGGGTGGGCCTCATCTAATCAATTGAAGGGCCTTATATGCAAATAAAGTGTCCCTGAGGAAAAATCAGTTCTGCCTCATGACAGCAGCATCAGCATCTGCCTGTGAGCTTCTCATCTGTTGACCTGTTGTACAGATTTCAGACCTACTAGTCCGCTCACAATCACATGGCTCAGTTCCTTGAAATAAATCTTTTAATACTTATTAGTATACCTTACATATATGTTTAATATCTATAGACATGGATTATATGTAGTTGTATGTCTTCTGTGTCTCTATGGATATGTATGTGTCCTGTGGTTCTGTGTCTCCACAGAGCTCTGATATTCCTGGGCTTAAGAACATTTCCAGAGAAATGTGTTTGGTGCTTTCACATTCTTTCAGCAAACACTACTTAGACACAAATCATGCAGCTGACTTAGTAAATGGAGACTCCTTCGTAGTGAGGTGCATCCACTGCTCTTAAACATGTTCTCCTCCAGATTCTCAAATCAGACTTGGTGTCTGTCTAGTTTACACCGTACACGGAGATTTGCAAAAGGCAACCTGGAGGCCTGGGTCTCAGGCCCCAAATGGGTGAGGTACACCGGACTATATGTTTTTTAAAAACAAATTTGACTGGTATCTATTTTACTGTTCCGAGCAGATGATGTTCTTTGTTTATGAGAGAAATTAGGCCAAATTCAACTTTTCCACAGATGGAGAAGCCTGAATTATTTATCAGAGGCTCATGAATTTGGTGCTGGCAAATGGTAGGGCCGAGGGCGGCTGATTTGTGCTTCATTGTTGGAACAGCTTGATCCCAGTAGGTCCTGGGCTGTCGTAAGGCAGGGCTGGGCCCTGCGGGGGCCAGGGGCGGCCTCAGGGCAGGAGTCAGTGGAGGGGACCCCTTTTCAGTGGATTCTGCTGGGATCCACTGATTCCCGAGGTTGTGGGGATGGGGGCCCTGACTAGGACTTTGGTTGCGGGATGGCTGGGTTTACTGGGGCCCCTGGGGACTGGTCTTCCTCACTCGGGAAAGACATAGAAATGGGAAAGATGGTCCTTGCCACTTGCCTTCTCCCTGCCAGGCCATTCTTTCCTTCAAAATTGAATTCCAAGGCGAATTGGCAACCTCTTTTGTGGTTGGCTGTGTTTGGCAGCTCACGGCTCAGCAAGCACCTACCGTGTGAAAGCCGTGTTCAGGGCTCCTGCCAGGCACAGCAACAGCACGGAAGAGAAGCGGGCTCTGCATTTGTCAGGGAGGGCTCAGGAAAATGTCTCGCAGTGTGACCCCGGCCATCTCAGGTACAAACACTAACTCATGCTGCCTGAGCGCTGATCACAGGTCAAGTGCTGCCCAGGCCTGACCTCATGTAGTCCTCAGGCAGCCCAGTTCAGGTCACGGTCCTGACCCTGTATGACATGGGTCTGCGGGTTCCCTGGCACCAGCTGTGGCTCAGAAAGGGCAACATAGTTGATGGGGTGATACTGGCAGTAACAATCCAGCATCCTTCCCACCCAACCACACTCACACAGGCCGCCTCTCACCTCCCTGGTGGTGCAAGCTATTACCTAGCCTGGTAAAGCCATGAGAATGATGTCCTTCTGGAGTTGAGTTGGCCTGACTGGGGACTGGCAGTGACCACAGCTCTTCCTATCTGCCCAGGTGTGACATTCCCTGGCCATGGCCTGCTACCTCCTTAACTGGCCTTCAAAACTAACTGTGTGTGCACCACTAGTTAGCCAGTGGCTGGGACAGATCACTGTACCCCTGGGCCTCTTCTCCACCCAGTCCCCAGTCATCCAGACTCTTTGTTTCTGGACTTCACTTTCTTTTTTATTTCCAGGACCACCTGGAGGGGATGGGTCCCTTTTCTTGGATAAATGACTTGGTGGGAATGAGTAAGGAGGCTGCAAAAGTGAGTTTTTAAGAGTTTGCTTGAATGATTTTAGTTTGCCTTTAAGTTTAATTACCAAATGTTGCCCGTGTGGGAAAAGAGGCATTGGACCCCAGGATGCTCCTTCTCCTTCCTGTTTCTAAATGTTCCTTTTATTGTACTTGCCTGGGATGGTACGGCTGGTCACCTACCTCCCTCAGCTTCATGGAGCTGCCTCTTCCAGGCCCCTCCTGCCCTGAGGTCACAGCACTGCCTGCCCTTGTCTCCTGCGTTCCTAGGAGGGCCCCCTTCTCACAGACAGGGTGTGGATGTGGGACAGGGTGGGGATAGGAGCTTTATTTCAGCAAACGGCTAGGGTCTGGGTGCCGAAAAAGATGAGGAGGACAGACAATAAATGAGAAAGTAAATCAAAGTTCAAGTTGAAGGGAATTCTACAATTCAAAATGGTCTTCCTTGTCCCTAACAGAACTCCCTTATTGTCCCTTCCCCCCAGCCCCCAGCCCCCTACACACACGCTCAATTTCTTCCACTCTGGGGGCTCCTGACGCTGCTCCTCCTCTGGTAGGTGGCGGAAGCTCCAGGCTGCTGTCCTACCACCTACCAAGTTCAAGGTTTATTTCGGGCCTAGCTCAAGGCCCCCTCCCCCTGGGGCTTTCCCCGGCTCCTCTCCCCCGCAGCAACCTTCTGCTGGCCTCCCGCTTCCATGCACACAGGCTCTAAGCAGGACAGGCTTCTTCCCTCACCAGGCTTGCGGGTCACCCCCTAGTGGAAGTGCTGGGAGGCACTGGCACACCCAGGAAAGAAGGAGGGAGGTACAGAAAGCTGCCTGGGCTGAGACAGCCAGGGTGAGGAGAGCAAGACAGGCGGGAGTGAGGGAAGCAGAAAAAGAAAGGGGAAGGTAAAGAACGGAGGAGGGAGAGGCGAGCCAGCCAGCAGTGCTTATTGGACTAAATACAGTCCTGGGACAGCAAGTAATTCAGGCCTGAGTCAGCAAGTTTCACCCATAAATTCTTAAGCATCTGTCAGGCCACTGCTCCCCACCCCCCACCGTCAGGAGCAGCCGCTTCAAAGGGAGCCTGAGTGAAAGCCTCATTTAGCAAATGAGGGGAAGGTTTAAAAATAACACCAGGAGTCACCCTCCATGAAGGCAAGGCCACCCCTTCTCCTGCTGCTCTCCGTGCCCCTCCCCCAGTCCGTCAAGGCCCACAAGGCCTGGGGACAAATGGCTAGGGTGGAGGAGTAGCAACGGTGTTTGCATGTGGCGGCATGTGACACTGTGTGGCATGGGGTTGGTCGTCAGGAGGGAGGGTAATGTGCTGCTGGGACAGCCAGTGTTGCTGTGCAGGCGTGTGACAGTGCAGAGGGGTGAGGCCCAGCCCCACCTGCTCCTGACTGTGTGGGCCACCTTCTGGATGTGGGCCTGAGAGATGAGCTGGTGACAGACAGCGTATGACCTCCCAGATGGGGGTGGCGTGTTCTCATCTGGCAGAGGGGAGGGTATTGGGTAAAAGCATGAATGACACGTGGCATCATTGTCACAAACGCACAAATGATGTGTGATGGACTCTGTGTGTGAGACAGACAGACAGACACCATGGCAGAGACGGAGTACGTGGTGGACCTTCTGGCCTGGGGCTGCTTTCAAGAAATTGGCCATCAGCTCATCCACTGAGATGTCTCAGAAACAGATTACCCCAGCTTTGTCCCCACTTCTCACTTCCTGTCCTTGGAGGCCACTCCCCCACCTCAGCCTAGGTGCATCAGTGGCTGGCCTTGGCTGGCCTTGCCTCTGCTGTGAGGCCACCTGTGCAGGCAGCCGAGGTGTTCAGAGACAACATCTCTTCCCTGAAGTGAGATCTAGACCACTGTTCACTTCTTCCTTATTCCCTCCCCAGTCAGGTCTCTTCCTGCCTCCTGTCAGTTACTCCGGCAAAAGCCTATGACAAGATGTAATCAGCTGCATTTCATGGATTAGACAGCTACAGCTACAGCTACAGCTGTGGCCAACCACGTGGACCCACCTCACTCTGCCCAGCTTGTGACCTATTCACTAGTCCATGGAGAAGCAGAGGCTCCTAGTCATATAGGAGTAGGTGGGAGATATCTCTGCTCTCTGGACCACACCCCACAGAGAAGGAGCCATCTTTCCCCCAAAGAACTCATCCCAGGGCTCCTTTGAACAGGGTGACTTATTTAAGTTTTTGTTTTCAGATGATTAACTCACTGACAAAGAGGTTGGAAGGACCCTGGAAGGAGGAGATGAAACTGGAAAGCAGGACCTGGCCTGATGGGGCATGTGCACGTCTGGCTGCCGAGGGGGGTCCTCTTACACCTGGGTTGTGCTTTCACCTTGACGTCATCTGGCCCTGCCACCCTACATGCTCTGATTCTTGGTGAGTTGGGCTCACAGAGGAATTAGGGGTGTCCTGGAAAAGGCTCAGAGAACTAGAACGGACAGAGAACTAGAATGGGGTGGCACCTTAACCGTGCCACCCCAGGCCCCTGGACAGCCCCTGCCTTTCTACTATCTTCCCTGTGAGTCTGACTTGGTGGCTGACATGGCGCCATCTGCATTTGATTTTGGAGGTAAGCATTGCCCAGCCCTTATACCATATTTTTTGTTGCCCTCGCGTTTTTATTCATTCTTCTCCACTCTCTAAAATGTCCTGGTCATCCCGCCAAACACACCCTTCTTTATCTCACCATCCAGTCATTTTCACTATTGAATATCTAGTCACTGTATAGTGTTGTCTACAAAGCCCACAGGATTAAGTCTCCCGTGGGGGGGGGGGGAATTGACTCAAGTGAGGGCATGTTCTGTGATATAATCTCGCCTCCCTTGCTAGTTCAGATCTCTGCACACAGGTCTGTTTGGCCTTAAGTCCAAATGCTAGGTGAGTTCCTGCATCTCTCAAACCCCCGCCTGTCCCTGTCCTTCCCCTTCACATACCACTCCCATGACTTTAGGCCAGGCATGGGCTGGGTGGAGGGATGTTTTGGCCTTCCTCCAGCTGGGAACGGAAAAATCCATCTCACACCTAACATATATTTTAAAATAACTTACACGCATAACACCCCCATGCTGCCATTTCTGCGTCTCAGATCTGATTATCTGCAGCTCACTCTCTCTCTTTTTTAATAAAAAATCGCTATAAATCTTTTTGTCACAGAAGATATAAGACGCAGGCTTGCTGGAGAAACTGCCTGGCTGAGTTGTTTTGTAGGTGGTTTGGCACCCTGCTCTGTTTTTATTTTTAAACTCCCCTACAGCTCAAGCTGAACTTCCAAGAAGAGGAGTGTAAAGGAGAGCTGTCCCTGGTTGGCGTTAAAGGAGGGAAAGAAGTTCCAGGTGTGACGATGCCCATTTCACGTCCACCCCTGGTATCCCATGCCTGTTTCCTACACACTCATCTGTTCTTGGTTGGGGGGACCAAGGGGAGGAGGGGAGATGCCTCAGGATAAGCCCACATGATAGTGCATGAAAAACACCCATTCCAGTTAGAATCCTTTTGCCTTCCATGTATGTCCCCATTCTTCTAGCCTAGACTGACCATTATGCTCTATGGGCCTGTTTGGAATGGGAGGGAGAGAAGGATGAACATTGGGAAGTCTGTCAGTGAGGCCACCAAGGATCTGCATGATAAATCATCCCCAGATGGACAACTTGGAAGGTGTGTGCTGGGAAGTTGTCCCAACACACCTGACCCATTTGTTACCTAGGCCACAGAGCACTGCAGAAGGAAATCATGTCCCTCAGATGCTCCACTGGAGGTCAGAGTGGAAGAAAAGGAAAAGCCTCTGACGTTGCACATGGAGCATGACCCTCTGAGTGGAAGGCCCTCCTGGCTTCTTTTCAGCAGATGCGCAGCAGATGGACCTCAGTCACTGCAGGTGGGGGAGGGGAGGTTTAAAGTGACCCCTAGAAGAGGGGTTAGGCAAGGTGTCAAGGGGTGGGGAAGGGAGGGTGGGGTGAGCCAGAGAGTGGAGGTGCACATGTGGGGGGTGGGGTGAAAGAGATCAGCCGGAACAAAATGGAACCTTTTGAAAGAGCTGCTACTAGTTTGCATATCAATCCATCCATCCATCCATGAGAAGTAGAACACCAGCCCTCATGCTGGTCCACCCCTAGGGAAGGTGTATGGTTTAGTGGAAAGAACAGGAATCTTAGGTTTGATAAATCTGCCACTTACTTTTATTCTTTGGACCTGGGCCATTTTCCTTACATCTTTAATGCCTCAGTTTCCTTACCTGCAAGATGGGGCTGAATGATACCGTTTTTACCCTTGCTATGGGGATTGGAGGCGAGGGTGTATATAAAACTGGCTTCACAGGGGACTCTCAGCGGATGTTGGCCTGCTTCCCAACGTTACTCCAGAGAGGGTGCTGCAGGGTGCCTGCTGCCAGCCCTGCCAGGCCCTCTGTACCACAAGGCAGGTTTTGCCAGCACAGCACAAGTGAGCAAGATACAGCGCTGCCCAGCCGTTCCACGGTCTCATCATCTCGAGGGCGGCTGCCAGGGGAGACGCATTTATTTGTATTTAATGAAATCCCATAGCGTGGCAGTTTATGAATTACAGTGTAATGCAAAGGATGGACGCCAGATAAATGTATATGCACGTGTGTGTGCACGCGGGCGTGTATTATAGATACACGCATGCACATGTTTGTTGGTGTTTTGAGGCCCACTATGTTATTAATCTGATTCAAAGCCTGCAGCCCAGTTTAATATATTAAGTGAAATGGCAAGTCTTTATCCATCTTTCCCTCCTACTGCTCCCTACCTTCTGTCTGCTCTCCAGGACAACACTATGCACATGCCATATTAGATTCCATTTTGGTCCTGTTCTGATAAGCAGGAGATTAAATAATGAATGAGATTCCCATTAGCTCAATTTTTTTTTTTTTTTTGGCATATTTCAGGCAACCTTTTCCCTTTTTAATTAAATCGGCTCTGTACCGCAGAATATTTTTACATTGATTTGGAAGAAAAGGATTTTTTAAAGGCCTGGTTATACTGCCATATCCCTGCGTATACCCATATTCGCCCGGCACAGTGTACCGGTGAGGGGGGAGCGGCTGGGGTGCAGCCGGAGGGCGGACAATGGAATTTGGTCAAGACCCTCATCTCTCTCACCCCTCCCCACTCCTTCTCTCTGCCCCGTTTCCCTGTCTCTGCTCTCAGACTAACGGGCTTGGAGAGACGCGTGGCTCCTTTGTTTTTTTGGAAAGCGGGACAATTCATTGAAATGTGATGTCACGCCAGGTGAGAATTATGTATAAGGTGCCGTGAGCTGGGACGCTTTCTACGCTGAGCTCAGGTAGCTGCCTTGCTCTTAGGAAGACGCAACCACACTTCACCCTCTAAAAGGACAGCAGGAGGGACTCAGAGCCTAAATTCCCTGAGAATCTCGCTCCTCAACTTGCCCTGTCTGCACAGGCTGCTTTTCTTCAGCCCTGATTTTAATTGGAAGTTCAAAAAAGGTGGGTTTCCCACGGGGCTGGATGGAAGAGGAAGGGGGTGGAGACTCCATGCAGGTTTGGAGAATCTGGAGGTTGCGTCATACTTCATTTTCCGATTCCTCCCTTTTTCTAGATATGAAGGCAGAGGTCGGAAGTCCCACGTTTCAGATGCCTTTCTCCTGGGCCTTTCTTTGAATTTCCAGACTTCCTCCTATTGAGTCTCAACGACGCACGAGGCAGTGTGATAGGCGACACAGAGTGGACCCTCTCAACGACACTTCCAGCAGGCACATCAGTGTTCCCACTGAAGCATCCCAGAGGCTGGGGCTCCACACACCTGAGGTGCTTGTCCCTAGGCCACAGCGAACAAGTCTGAGTCTGGATTCAGGCCCCAGACAAATCTGCGGGGCGCATACTTCCCTGATAACGGGCCTTGCTCTGGGCACCCCCACAGTCTACATCTTCCCACTGCCTCCTTGCTTGGTGGTGCTTGGGGGTGTCCCTGTCCCCTTCTCCCTCTCCACACCCCCTCAGCTCTGGGCTCAGCTGGGCTGAGAGGCCGTGGCCTGTTGGCTGTGGTGGTTGAATTGAGGGGGTTGGGGCTGGTGGTGAGCAGTGGAGGGTGGGATGCAGGGCGTCTGAAAGCTGGAGTAGTCATGTTCTAGTCCGGCGTGGGCCCCTCTAGACAGCATGGGGAGGGAAGTCTGGCCAACTCACTGTGGGACGCCTGCACCCGTCGCTCGTGCACATGGGTCACTTGACTGTAAATGAAGGCTAAGGGGGGCTGGGGTGGCGGCTGGGGTGGCGGCTGGCCTGCGAACTCTCCTCAGATGCCTGAGGGGTGGCCATGCAGAAGGAACCAGAGCCCGACCTACATAGCTCATGTCAGGGGAACGTGGCTTTCCCCAGGGATGTGATTTTCCATGGGAGCAAACACATCCCCACGGGCTTCCAGAGGTGAATGAACAAACCCAGAATGGCACCTCTCACCCCCTGGCTGAATACCCCAGGAACGGGGGTGGAGGGTGCCCTTCTAATGTGATGCCTTGATTCCCACTCTGGGGCACTCTGTGTCCTGGAGGCAACTCACCAAGGGTTAGATTTGGGAAGAACCTTGCAGTTATCACAGTCCCCTGGGGTACTGTGGGGTACTGGGGTACTCGGGGGTGGGGAGGCTGATTCCCGCAAAGGAGGCCGCCTGGGTTGTGGGACAACCCAAACTCTTTATGCTAAACTGAGTCTGCCTGCTAATCTCCCCTACATCCTGGCCTGCTCCAGGATACTCTGATCACAGGCGGGTGGACCCCAGCCCCACCCTACCATCCAGGATCAGAAAGTCTAGGACGGGGGCTACCTCCAGGAGGCAGCAGATATGGAGGGTGAAGTCAACAGACCCTGGGCAGCCACGCCCTCCCAGCCTTCCCTACCCTGTGGCGGTTCACAGCTGGTGACAGAGAGGAGGGAGGGGGACTGAAGGAGTGGGCACTGGAGGGTCTACACCTGAGATCTACCCCAGGTGATGCGGCTCAGATTACAGAATGGCCTCTTGCTTTTCCTTGCCCCAGCCTAACACCTTCCGTCCCTGGCTCCTCTGGGCAACCCTTCATACCCAGTGCATCGGGGCCCTGGGACCACTGGGCACGGACAGTGGCTTAGGCCCGACCTGAGAGCCGTTCCCCCTCCAAGGCTTTGGTTGGTTGTTCGTATTGGGGATGAGAAAGGCTGACGAGAGTGTTAGAGGCAGAGCCGACCTTAGGGCCATTTTCAAGGGTCGATTGGACGAAGAGGCTGCCCCTCCCTGTGAAGGTGTGTGTGTGAGGTCCTTGGGAGCGTGTGACAAGTGAAGGACAGAAGGAGGCGATAAGAGAAGCGAGCTGTGCCCCGTCCCCTGGCAGCCTGGGCTTACACAATCCCTGGCTCCTGTTCCAGGTCCAATTAATCTACTCTCTTTCCTGTCTCCTTCCTTCTCCTGCTCCTGAAGACAAGGGAAGGAGAATGTGCCCTTTTGGCTGATGCCTCCACTGAATTATTTGAGAGATGAGACTTTAGATGGATGTTTAAAGGGCCAGCTGCCCAGGCCTGGGTTCCTGGGCACGGGAAGGCCTGGGCCTGCAGATGCATGTGGGCAGCCCCTTCCTTCTGCTCATCCCCAGTGTGCCTGTGGGCATGTGCGGGCATCCTGCACACATTTGTGCCACTGTGTTTCTGTACACAGGCCCATGCACAGCTTGGGGGGGTGTGGCATGTGAAGGCTGCATGTATGCCCAGCAGCTGCCTTTTGTGTGCCTGTGTGTTGGCACAACTTTGTGATTGGGGTGTGCGTGAGTGAGCACACTCTGGCATGCTCCCTGACATGAGCAGAGAGGAGGAGGGTGTGCAGGTGGCCGGGCGTGGGCATGTGCCCGTGAAGGCTGCAGCCAGGCGTGACAGGAGCTGGCGTGCAGCAGTTGCTGCTCCCTCGTTCCCGGACATCCGGAGACCAGGGGAGGGGCTGCTTTCCCAGCGGTAGAAACCCAACTTGCCTAAATTTTAAGAAAAGTGTCTTGAAATGTATTCCAAGTTCAGAATTTGGGCGAGGGAGGGAGATGCGTGCATGTTTCTGTGTTCATGTAGCTGCACATGAGAGACTGTGAGTTTGAGGGGACCTGATCCACCTTAGCCACTGGTTCCTGGCTGTGTGTGTGTGTGTGTGTGTAAAGGAGGAGAATGGAGGTCCAGAGGCCCAGCTTCAGCAAAACCACCTCAGGAGACAAGGCTACGGGACCACTTGTCTATGCAGGTTGCTACTGCCCCTTTCTTTTCACTCTAACCCGTGTGGTGGGGGGTGAACTTCGGGAATTGATGGGCATTTGAGACATGTAACATGCATGAACTCCTACAGTGCCTACCAGCCAAACGGAAGGTGTCTGAAGCCCAGGAGAACAGCCAACTGAGGCAGAGCTGCCCCCAGCCGCGTGAGAGATGAGCACCACACTGAGAAGCCCAGCCATCGCAGGGCAGAGGGGAGGCTGGGGCTGCCTGGGGAGCTGGCAGCCTTGTGTGTCAGGGTCACAGCCCTCAGGATTAGTTCAGCAGTAGTGACTTCCTCACTCCCAGCCCGGAGTCATGCGCTTTCTCCACCTTCTGGTGGCCAGGAGTGACGACAGAGCACCTCCTCCATGGAGCAAGCCCCGCCCACTCAGCACCCCTGTCTTTGCTGTGTGCTGGTATTTTTAACTTACTCCCTCCTTCCCCTACTACTGATCAACCCCAGGCACTGCCTGCCAGCCGGGTGCAGGGGGAACAAGTTAAGGCAAAACCACTTAAAATCTCAGGGTCTGCCTTATGGACTCAATTCAACCCCATACAAGTTCATCAAACATTGATCGAGCACCTGCTGCAGGTTAGGGGCTGAGGGTCCATTGCTGGATGATACCTTCCTGTGGAGAACTGACAGCCTGCGGGGGGAGGTTGCTAACAATGTGGTCATAAACCAGAGTGCCTGGTGCTGTCTGGAGATCTAGAGGGGACGGTTGAAGCACAGGGAAGGTCTCTAGGCTGGAGTTTACTGAAACATGTCCTATACCAATCAGAGTGGAAACCTCTGGGGTGGGAGCAGGGAAAACACTTTTCTTCTTGCCATAACCTCCATAGCCCTTCGTTCAGGTCTATTGAGTTTTCATAGAATAGAGGAAGATGGATGTAAGGATGAATAACTGCAAGGATGGATAGATGGACAGGTATGTGACTGTCACTTTTCCTGCCACACTCTGACATCTTACCTTTGGAAGCCTGGATGGGTCAAATGTGTCAGAACTCAGTGTTGAGGGTCAGCAGTGACATTCAGTGCTGCCCATGACTCACACCAGGCCCTGGGGGTGGGTAAAGGAGGCACCCCTCAGCCAGGGCTTTGCACACACAGTATTGGTTCACTCCTCAATCATGCCTTTTCCAGCTAGCTGCTCCCGTCACAGCACATCTTGTTAGCCCTGGAGGCTCAATGAAATGGAAATTCATGTTTAAATTTAAAAACAACATATTGACCCTGGGAGCCAGCGATGTCTACATTTTTAATAACTTACTCAGAATGAAAGCTTGGATGAGCCGGTATGTTTCTTCATGTCTGTGTGTCACACATGTGTGTTTTATGGGGTGCATTTCTGCATTTGTTTATGTGGGTGTCTATAGCAGTTTTAACTGTGTCGGGGAGTATGTCTGGTGGGGGGTGGGGTATCAGCGTTTGTCCTGGAGCACTGTGTGTTTCTCTTTGCGGTGCCAGCTGTGTCAGGGTGGGGGGAAAGGTTTTGTTTGGTTGCGACGATATGTTCAGATAAAGGGACTGGAAACAGGTGGACATGGCAGGGGGAAAAAGACAATCCTTGTTCCTCCTCCCTGCCCCTCCAGTGCTGTGACCCCTGATCTGGGGACCTCACCCTTCTGCAGTCCCTCTTTGTTATTTTTAAATTTTAAATTACTGTGCTTGATGACTTTTGCTAAGTTTTTTTAAATAGAAGTTTTGGTTCCTCCATCCTTCTTTAATTCCCATCCCCATACCCACTACAGTCCCTCTTTAGTTTGGGCTCCCCAACCAGAAAACCTCACGAGCAAGACATGGGAACAATTGTAGTCAACTGAGGCTGGCCAGGTCCCTGGAGAGCCCTTCCGCCCCTTCCCTCTCTTGGAAGAACCAGCATAGCCCTTGAGACAAGTGCTTCCTGCCCACTCAAGTCCCACAGCTTACCAGAACTCCATTCCTCCCCTCTAGTGGGCCCATTCTCCTCCCTCATGTACATTGCCTTCTGGTGTGAAGGAAGAACAATAGTCTGGCAGTCTGGAGGCCCAGGAGCTGACCCTGTACAACCAGCTATGCAGTCACGCTAAATGCTTAAGCTCTTGGCACCCAGGTCTCCTTTGTAGGGTGAGGGGCCACAGCAGGGCCGCCAGAGGGCCCATCCTAAGGGTCTGTCAGCTGTTATCCTATGCCATGCTATGATTCTCCACCCGAGTCTAATCATAGTTATCTTATTTCAAGCATCCTTAGTGTTAGGTCACTGACACTTCTTCTGCTTTCCAACCTGCTGCAGCAGAGATAAACACCAAGATGAGGTACACAGCAGGGAGTCAGCAAACACTTGCTCTTTGGCTGAAAACAGCATGATGTCATTTTCAAGTTTCTTATTTCTCCATCCATCCATCTATTCTTCCATTTATTTGTCCATTCATCTGCACACTCTTGCTTCTATCCACCTATTCCCTATCCACCCACCCACCATCTACCAATCTATCAGTCATCTACATACCTGTCTACCCATCCTTGTATCCATCCATTTATCCATCTATTTATCAATGGATTCATTATACAAGCATTTCTTCTTTATCATATGAAAAGATATAGAAGTCATCTTCCACTTTTGAGATGTTTGTGATGTACTAGGAAGACGGAAAATGAAGAGCATTGTGAAAAAGGGTCAGAGTCCTCTGGGGAGGGCTTACAGGAAGAGCGAGCGTGTCTGACCAGGGATCAGGACAAGTTTCATGAGTGAGGTGTTAGCTGAGCTGAGTTCAAAAGGCTGGGTGGGTCACGGAGAAGGAAGAAGACCAGAAAGGGCCCTCCCAATGGTAGGCACCTGGAAGGCACATTTAGGAAAGGTGAACCACCTGGCTTGTCTGGCATGCA
This sequence comes from Noctilio leporinus, assembly GCA_004026585.1. Classification (NCBI taxonomy): domain Eukaryota; kingdom Metazoa; phylum Chordata; class Mammalia; order Chiroptera; family Noctilionidae; genus Noctilio; species Noctilio leporinus. Next base: position 59,019 of record PVIW01000065.1, read on the forward strand.
TGAACAAGTCAGGGGTAGTAGTGGAGAAAATCCAGCCCAACCACCTGTCAGTGGCCTAGAGCACTTTCTTTCCCACCATCTTGCACGTCTCATGACCCCTAATAAAAGAGTATGAGACACTATCTATCACCTCTCATTCAGAGATGGGAACCTTGGTGCAGGATGGTGGAGTACCTGGTCCAAGTCACACAGCAAGTGTGGGACAAAGTAAGGACCATAACTCAAGGTCTGAACGCTTTCACCTGGGGGTCTCCTTCCCAATGATGGGGCAAAGAGCCCATCCTAAAAGTTTTTTGAAAGTCTTATTTTTTTTTAACTTCAAGAGAAGTGGGAAGGGGTCTGCAAAGCACTTTGTTTCTATTACCTATTGAAATTTGACATAATGTCTGGCAGTTCCCCCTTAATATTCTGTTGTATATGGAGCCTGACGATTTCCACCATTGAATGTGACAGGTCGGGAAGATTAAAAAGAGGAGCTAAACTAGCAGCAGTTGGAGATGAGGAAAAGTAGCACATTTATGAATAATTTCAGCTGAATCCTCACAACACGACACTCCCTGGACAGAACACATTCATTATCTTATTCACCACGACTACTGCAATATTAGTGATTTGTTACCGAATCAATTATTAATTCATACAGGAGAACGAGGCTCTGTCACTTAACTCTTCTCTGAACATGGGGCCCAGAATGGGCCAGGGACGGGGAGAAGCTGGATTTAACCTTCATTTCCCTGTTTTGTCTCTTCTAAAACGTGAAAGGACAGGTGATGGTGGTGGCAGGTGGGTTGGAGGTCAGGTTAGGGGGAGGGTGCCATGCACCTCAAAGCTCCGGCCTGAAAACACGGATACCCAATACACCAGAGTAATGCGCAGCTCAGCATCCGTGGGGGCCACTTGAGGCCATCCATCCATCCATCCATCCATCCGATTTATTGCCTGCCATTTGAAGTGTCTGACTCGAATAATTTGCTCTTGCCTGTCATCCTCCCCCTCCTCTGACAACTCATGCAAATCCTCTCAACTGCCCAGCTCACAGGCTCCACCTCCAGCACCATTTCTCCTGCCCTCCAGTTCCGATCCTGGAATTCCCCAGCCCTCAGCTTGAGGTGGGTCCACACTTGACTGAGCACAATTTTCACCTCAGGGCCTTGTGCCCTTAGCCCAAAGTTCCTCAAACTTTGGCACCTGCTTCTTTCCATCTGGTCTGCTCTTTATAAAGATAGATGCTGGAACCCCAACACAGACAGGCTGCATCAACTCCAGGGCTGGGTTCTGGGAACTAACCTTTGAAAAAAGGGCCCAGGGGCTCCTTGGGCACACTGCCAAGCCAGCCTGGGAGGCCCCGTTGTCTTGTCATGCATCACGTCCAGGGCTGAGCCCTGGTGTGGTGCTATGGGGCTCCAGCGTGTTAATGGACTGGCCTTGCCCTCCCTCCTCCCTCTGCACATCCCCGTTACACTTGTTCTGTGCCGAGGAGGCAGAAACACTGAGGTCTGAAATCAGGCTGGCTCAGACGCAAGGCAGGGGAAATGCTGGGGACAGCAGCGTCTCCCTGGGAAATAGAGGGGTGAGGAGGAAAGGAGGAAAGAGAAAGAGAAGAAGGAGGATAGGGAAGGGGAGGAGAAGAACGGGAGGAAGAGAGATGAAAGGGAAGGAGACAGTAAGAAGGAAGAGAGGGAAAGGAAAGTTTCAATGGAAGAAAGAAAGGAGGGAAGCAAAAAAAAAAAAAAGTTGTAAGGAAAGAAAGAAAAATACAAAGGAAGAGAGAAATAGAAGATGAAAAGGAAGCCTCTTCTTGTCCAGTGAGGCTGCCCTGAAACCCTGGTGAGCCTGCCTGGTCCAGCCCCAGCTTTCTCCAGGTCACTTGTGGACAGAGAACCCAGCTGGCAGGGCTCTGGGAGAGGAGGCGGGGCAGCCTGCATCCTGGGAGTGGTGGGCCCGTCAACCACCTTTGAGAATGGCTCACAAGGGGTGGGGATGGGGGAGCAGGCTGCTACCTCCTGCTGCTCCTTCCTCATGGCCACAGCTCCTTTGTAGTCAAGTGGCTCAGAGACAGAGCACTAAATTCCCCCGTACATTTCCATGCTTCTCGTCTGCCTACTGCTATGACTTGACCTATGGGCAGTTCTCCTTTCCTTCAGCTTCAGGTCCCTCCCCAGGACCCTGCCCAGCAAAACACAGCAAACACAGTGGAGACCCGAGGTGGGGCCCATAGTTATCTAGTGAAGTGCTCCTTGCACAGTTTGACCAGTAGCTGGGAGCCCCTCTCAGGAAAATGTCCTGCCCTGGAGCCATGAGGACAAAATGGAGAGATAAAGCCAGGAAGAGAGGTTACAAAGTCATCTTCACAGTGACCAATATGCCTAACTTGATCCTAATCTTGGCCACTTCTGAACCCTGCAAATCCCACCCCACATTCTATAGCAGCTGTCAGGCCTCCGGGCACCCCATTCTGCCTGCAGAGATGCCTTAAAGCCAAGACCCAGAGGGGGGTGGTTAAGAATTGTCACCTGATCACATGAACTGTGTGGCTGATAGGATAGTCTGAATAGTGTTTTGGGGACAATTGAGTCCCAGCCTCCTGTATCTTTTCTCTTACTCCTCTGTTCATAGCCTAGCACTTGTCCACACCCTTGGTGTCCCAAACACCTGGAAGTACCACCAGTAAGAGGCCAGTAGGAACATCATGGCAATTCTCCTCTCCTTCAAGACAAAGTGGTCTGACCAAAGGACCCAATTGTGTCCCCTCCTGACTTCTCCTTCTGTCTCCTCCCCCAGGAGCAGGCATGCAGGATGGTAACGGCGCACCTAGAGAGGGCAAGCAGTCCGGTGCCCGGCTCTACTGGCGGCAATTACTGCTGGATAAATAAACCAGAGGGGGAACATTGTCAAAAAATCTAATTACTCTGCCCTGCGGAGGTTTCAACCTTGGTCAAGTACGGACAGGTCTGATGTACGTGGAGTCATAAGCCCTGAGCGTTCAGCCCGTCCCTGTCCTGACCGCACACTCTTGGTGGCTCTGTTTTCTCCAGCTCGGACCACCGGCCCCCTCTGAGCCGCCAACTGTAGCTCCAGCTTTCCCAGGTTGGGCCCTCTAAGCACCCCCTGCCCTAATCCCATTGAGTCATAGAATTTTCTAAGTGAAAGCGACTTCGAAGACCATCAGACCCAACACTGGAAAGAGCAGGAAAGGTCTAGATCTGCTCCACTCCTCCCACCGTGTGACCCTTCGCCTCCTCTCACATTCTCCCCATTTCCAAAATTTCCTGTGGAATAGTGGCATAGGATCTGCAGCCCGCATAGGGTGGCTGGGGGGATAATTAAAGAATATTGCAAAACACCCTCAAACAGGAAGAAGACCATTGAAGAGTCTTTTCAGAGGAGAACTACCGCCCAGAGAGGTTCAGCAACCCACCAAAGGCTCACAGTCTCCAGGGCCATTGAGTGGGCGCCTGCGGTGAGGGAGCATGTGGGCACCTTGAGAGCCAGGCGTTCTGAGCAAAGAGGTAGGTGCACTTGACAATTCCGTCTGGAAGACTCAGCTGGCTTTTCATGCTAACCTCGTGTCTAGTAGAGGGGTGGATGGAACGGACCTACTGGAGTCCTTTGATGGGGGTCCGGCAGTGACCTTCTGGGAAGCAGGGTCCCATGATCCTCCAGCACGGACACTGTCCTGTTCCTTTTATTTCCTCAGCTCCCAGTGCAGGGCTAGCACCCAGGAGGGGCTCAATCGATGTGACGGAACGTATAGGATAATTGCTAATCAATATTGGTTTTACTTTTCTGTGTTTGATTACATGGGTTTACAAATGAATTGCAATTTTAAGTGACGAAACTGCATTTCTTCAAAATCATTCCAGCAGTATCTTCATGGTTGACACGCAAGAACGATGTACTAGGGAGCAGGTTAGTCCCGATGAATTGGGACCAGAGGCGGAGGAGAACAGCTAAGGGTTGAGGTCTGCGGCCCCAGAGAAACCTCCTGCGCAGGGCCCCTGGGAGCTGCAATGGTGCTGACTGAGAAGGAGTCACCAAATCCTGGAAGACGGCTGGAGCCTCCTGTCCCACCCTTCCTGGGGGAAAGGGTCTGGGAGAGATAGTTTGGAGTCCCCACTGGTGAGGTGGCCAAGGAGCAGCCTTAGGGAGCGGTCGGGGTGGGGTGGGGGATGTGGCTGGAAATGTTCAGGTTCCACCCCTGCTGGTGAGGAAGTCAGCCTGGCCACCGTCCCCCTGGCAGCGTGGATCTGGCTGAAGGAAGACTTCAACCCTCAGGTACCAACAGTATAGGACTCAGGGGAAGAAAGGGGTCCCTAGAGGATTGTTTTAAGAACAAAGAAGACAGCCCTGCTGGGGTTCGAACCCCTTAGCCGCAGGCATGGCCCATCAGTTTACAGGAAGGACCCTGTGAGGAACCAGCCCTGTGGTGGCACAGGGTCCGCAGGGTGCATGTCTTCTGTGAAGGACTCATCTGCTCTTCTGATCCAGAAGCACATCGACCCGCCCGCTTCTTGCGCCTGGCTGGGGGGCCTGGGATAGTGGGCGTGTGGGTGGGATGGCGGACTGAAGTCACCCAAGCCCTGCCTGGCCTGAAAGAGGCCAGCTCTGAGTGAGGGGACACTGGCCAGAGCTCACCAGCAGGCAGCAGTGAGAGACACATAGTTAGGGTGCTGACCCTGTTGCCAGATGGATGGGGGTCGGAACCCTGGTTCCAACCCCTCACTAGCCACGCGACTCTGAGATGCTACTTCAGTTCTGGGCACCTCAGTTTCCTTATCTGGTAAGAGGGATGACAGCACTTAGTTCGCAGGGCTGCTAGGAGGAGTGAATGGAAGAGAGAGTGTGATGTGCTGAGAATACGAGCGCCGGGCGAAGGCTGGCTGTGATGGGAATCCTCAGGGAAGGCTTGTGTAGGAGGTGGGATTCGAACTGAATGGTGAGAGAGGGAAGCGTGTGGAACTGTGTGAGCAAAGTGTGAAGGTGGGACAGCACTGGAAACACCGGGGCAGGCTCTGTGTGTCCCCCCTCTCCCCCCCACACAGCGAAGAGGACGTGAAGATGCTCTGTCCAGCAGGACAGGATGGGGGGTGGTGCAGGGTCCCCTAGCTCCTGGCAGAGAGCAAGGGACAAACCCTTGTTCCCTGAACATGAGGGCTGGGGCCTGTCTTATGGTATAATTGCTTCAGCAAACAGGTAGAAGCTTCGTGACCCCCACAAAGTGAACTTTCTGAGCTCAAACGGCCTGCCAGGAGGATCCACCACTCACCATGGAAAGTGCTCCCTAGTGCCCCCAGTGGACCAGAGGCTCCCACATTCCAGGGTTCTCTTGCACCTCAACTGTCTGGAGGCCTGTGAGGGACCCAAAGGCCTTGCACCTCCCCAGGAAGAGCCTGATGCCCTGCCTTATTGCCCTGCTCTGGTCCTACTCCCGTAAGGACATGATTTGAGCCCACCTCTCATTGTCCAAGGTTCCCCCTCACCTAACTCAGTCTTTTCTTCTTTTCTCACCATTGGATACAAGTGTGGGATCCCCTGGATCTTTGGTTCTGACTCTCCCACCTCTGACCCCACCTTCTCCTTCCCGTTTCTCTCAGGCCCACCAGCATTTTACCAAGAGTCCCTCAGCCTGAGGTGAGGTGGGGTGGGGGCAGGATCTCCCTACTGCCCCAGTTTGCAGAGGTGGACCCTAAACTCAGAGGATTGAACAGGAAGCGAAAGAGGCAAGGCTGTAATCTGCACACAGGTCTCTGGCTCCCAGGCCAAAACTTTTCCCGCACAGCCTGCCTTCTTGTCACCCTGGGTTCTGGCTGGCCAGCCTCTGGGGTGACGGGGTCTCTGCCACCTGCCTGAATACAGGGGACCTCATCCAGTTTCCTGGGCCCACACAAAGCTTTCTTCTTTCACGGCGTCAGCTTGTGGCATCTCTGCCTGTGATGGAGGCAGCCTTGGAGTCCGACCCTAACTCTCAGGCTCTGAGTAATGGCTAAATCCTCCCCCGCCCCCCAATTGTGTCATGCGTGTGAGTCATGTCTCCCTGGCCAGACAGTGACCTGGCTGCCTGCTGCCATGGCCACATGCTCCCTTCTCCAGAATCCCCGTAGCCCGAGCGCACAGTGGGGACACCGCTGGACTTACAGCCTGATAAATGGCTTGGAGACTCCGGTGTGAGGGTGACGGGGGCCAACCTTTGCTTGGTCTGTAGAGAAAGGGGTTCATGGGGCAAATTGGCTGCCAGGCCATCCCGGGACAGTCACGTGCAGCCCACGAAAGGCTTGCGGCAAAGCTGTGAATTTAAGCCTTCCTCAGTCGGTGTGGATTAGCATGGCCTGATTCGCTCCAGGAAGGCAATCCTCACACCTCCCTCTGGTCACCCACGCTGGTGTCTTTTTAGAAAGTGGCAGAGTGTGAGCAAACGTGGAGCAAAGATATTCCTGGATCCTTGCCTTTAAGAACTCTCATTTTCAGAAGCCAGTCCTTGGTCTAGCTCAAGTCCCTCTGCTGGAAGGGATGCCATTCAGCTGCTATGCCGTGGGCAACACACTGTTACCATGGGACAGGTGGGGAAACTGAGTCTAGAAGGCAGGTGAGTTCCCCCAAGATCACAGGCAGTTAGTGCCTGAGCAGGGGCCAGACTCTGGTCCCTACTGGGTGCCTTCAGCATCCCTTGTCCACCTGTGAATGCAGCAGGCTGAGGGAGGGGATGGCAGCCTGCCTCACCGCTGGGACTGCCTGGCATGGCAACCCTTGTGGCCCATCAGAAGAGGAAGCTGCCTTTCCCTGCTCTGGCCAGGTAGCCGTGAAGCAAACACAGCATTTACTAGGGAGAAAGACGCAACTTGTAGCTCCCAGAGCCCCCTTCCCTCCTACTTCCCGCAGTTCGGACGCCAGCGCCCAGCCCTTATCAAGTGCACTACTCCAAAGGGAAGTCATCCCTGCGAGGGTCAGGGGTGAGGGGACCCAGGGAGAAGACTGAGGCCAGGGGGAGGGAGCCGCTGTACCTGAGGAAGACTGTGAGAGGGGGTGTGTGTAGGATGTGTGTGGTAGCAGGTGAATGAATGGGAGCCTGTGTGCGAGTGCACGTGTGAGTGGAAGGCAAGGAGCCTTGTGTCCAGGGGACACTGCCTTGGACAGTTGCTCTGGTGATAGTCCTGGCCACAGTGAAGCCTGCCATGTTTTGCCATGGAAACCATCCAGAGAGCACCCCCACACCTCATTTTCTCAATGGAAAAGCCTCCCTTGCATTCATTCTCCAGAGGAAATGACCCACAAATGCCCCTGCCCCTCTTAGCGCCTGCAGTGAGCACCTCTCCTGGCTCTTCAGGGGCACACACTGCCCGCCCGTCTGCCTCGTTTTCCCACACCACCTTCTCTGCTGCTCGCTAGGGCTAGGAGAGGTGCAGGAGCAGCGGGTCCTTCAGTCAGAAAGGATCCCCCAACACGATACGCCCCTGAAACACCCCAATGCATAGCTGAGAGTTCCAGAAGCAGACAGGGGTGGGGTCTGTCCTCAGCTCATCTGGGTCCCACAGGGCTTTGCAGTAAATGGCACTGAGGATTTGACTGGAAGCCCTCAGGTCTTGTGTGGTACTGACTCAGTGGGGACTGGCTTTCATTGGAAGGGAGTCCCTGTCCGGCCAGAATGGGCTGGGAAGGCTGCCTGGAGGAGGTGGAGCTGCAGGCGGGTCTGCAGTGGAGTTACGAGACAGTGTTGGCAGAAGCTGGGGCCCGAGTGTGGCACCTTGAACTCATGCCTGGCAAAAAGCAGGACAATTGACTCCTTACTCTCCCTGTGGTGCTGGCACAGGTTTCCCTGGGCCTGTGGTCTTGTTGTCCTTCCCAAGCCCTAGCCCAGGCACAAACCCAGGCATGGGAGGGTAGGTGAAACTGTGGAGGTACCCAAAGACCCAGCAAGAACCATGGGCTCGGCTCCTGCGGCCACCCGGCCCCTTCATCCCCAAGCCCTAGGGAACAGGGGCAGAGGGCTGCCCGCCCTTCCTGAGTGCCTCTACTAAGACTTTTGGAGAGTGGCCTTGGAACACTTCAGGGGGAGTGGCCACAGCCGAGGCGCACACGGCTCTTTCACTGAGGTTCATCGCGCGAGCCCTCCTGGCCCCCATAAGGTGTGGATCCATGGCCAGTTGCCAGACTGGCCATAAACAGTGTCCACCGCCCCAAACAGTGGCTGGAGGGGTAGAAGTCATGTTGGCAGTTACATGGAGCGGCCCCTGGAGTCGGAGCAGGACACAGAACCTGCCCTGGAGCAAATGTGGCCCCAACTCTGGTTATGGGCCTGACCCTGCTAGCAGAGGATGGCCCCTCAGCTCCCAGCTGGACCTGCCACCAAGCACAGGTCCTGGCTATGAGCACGGGGAGGTGGGCACTCGGTCCCTGGCTGGCTGTCAGGCCACCTCTTCTTTCCACCCCTGGACCTGGCTCCATTGTTCTCCTACAGGAGAGCTGTGACACGCGTAATCAGGTGGCAGCCCAGATTGCCATTTTCAGTGTTCCCAGAACAGCGGGAGTGGACAGAGGACTGAGCAGGAGACAGAACGTCAGGACACCCATCCTTTATCTGCCATACACATTTAAGGTGATGAGGGGAAGTCAAGTCCCCTCTCTGGGCCTCAGTTTCCCCTTACATAAAAGGAATATGCTGGCCTGGGTACCTGCCTAGCCCCCAGCTCTGATCCTGGGGTTTGGTGGCGGGTTGGGGAGCTGGGCAGGCCCAGGGCTAGAGGGGACAGACTGTCTCGTGACAGGACTTAAAGAGGGGCTCAGGGCTGCACAGGGCCTTACTGGTGACCATGTGGAACCGAGCTGCAGGAGAGCTGTTGGGGGAAGCCATGTGAGCCCACAAAGCCACTAACAAACCTGCAGAAAACTGAGAGGGAAGATGTCTTTCCTGAGTGGACTGAGCAAGGGTGGGCTTGATGGTTTCTAGGGAGCCCACCTCCCTTCTCCCTCAGAGAGTTCCCCAGACCTCTCAACTTGGGCCACTGAGGAAGGAGGTTCCAGGGTGCGGAGGGCTGGGGGCAGGGCAGCCCCACGGGGGGTCCTGTTTCCTTAAGAGTCTCATTAGGACACATGGAAAACAATTTGGCAAGCCATGTTGCGTTGCTGTCCTGTGTGGTTTGCTGCACATGAAATTCATTATTTTAACAGGTCAATGCCTCTGACAGATACTCATTTGTGGGAGGTGAGCACGGCTGCTGCTTTAATCCCCACAGATGACTTGGCTCTCCCGAAAAGCAAAGTGATACTAGCAGTTTGAAGAGACTTTAATCCCAATCACTCCAGACTGTTTACATGGAGGAAAAAAAGCCTGCCCGCATGGAACAGAGTGAGGGCCGCCTCCCTGGCCTCTCCCAGCCTTGCCCGCTCATGACGCTCCCCCTTGGCAGACAAGGGGAGCAGCAGGAGAGCAGGGACAGACAGGAGCCTGCCTCCCCTCAACCCCGCCACCAACCCGGGGAAGTCACTGTCCCAGTCGCCCAGAGCACTTGCTGTCAGTCTGGGGAAGAGGCTTATTTTGGAAGTTGGTCTCACCTCCTTCAACCCAGGGTGGCTGTGCAGGATCATGGGCCAGGGTGGGGGGCGAGGGTGCTGGGGTGGCATTCTGAACACATTACCATTGGTCTTTAAAGGGCTCAGTAGCCTAAGGTGAGGAATAGCACAGGGAACCGTGTTTGTGAGCCAGGGGATTTCTTCCTGTCTTCAGTGGCAGATACTCAACTCCGCACACCCAGCTCCTGCCAGGGTGGCATGGGGATCTGCTCTGTGGACGGCACAAGACCTTGATGGGTCTGCCGGTGCTCCCCGCTGGGTCCCTTTGGGGAGCTGAGTACCTCACACAGCTGCCCCCCTGGAGGTAAGCCAACCTGGGCCTGCTGTGGAAGCCTCCAGGGTCAGGCTTCTGGGGGCCTGGCTCCTCCCTCTCTGCAGCCCCTCCTCTTGCCTTCGGCCCCCTCCTGTGCTGACCACTCTCTCAGTTGGGCCTTCGAGGGTCCCCTCCCTTCTCAAGGCTGTGGCTTGTGAGCTCCAGCTGCTGTTCTTGAGAACTTTCTCAGCTCTGGGCATCTCTTCTTAGCGTTGTTGCTCCTTGGGCAGTGAAGGGAGAAGGAAGAGGAGGGGACCCAGAGAACCCCAGTCCTACAGGGCTGTCAATGTGACAATAGGGGCTGGTGTGGGACGAAAGCCCTGCTATGCAATGCTTTGCTTTCCTCCCGGTCTCTCAACTTAGGCACAGACACACTCTCCTAGGCCTGACTTCCGCTGGAGAAAACATCTGGTGTGTGTGCGTGCGCGTACATGCGTGTGCATGCTCACGCATGTCTGTGTGTATCTTTTGCTATGTGGCTTCACCTACCTGTGAGGATGACCGTCTATGTTCTGGGGGCAGTGGCTACCTGTCCAGTGCATGAGTAATTAATTGGTGGGTGATAAAGCAATTAGCCCCAGAGCTTTCGAAAATAATGAATGAGGGTCCTGTAGATGTCAATATTTGAAAATACTAATTTAAGGCCTATTAGCTGAAACAAATTTTAATTAAACAGGGAATAATCAGGGTGATGAGAGGAAAAGAAAAGCTTTGGCCAGTGGCTGAGTCCTCGGGAATGCAGCGAGGGGATGGACAGGGGTGGGGTGGATTTGGACCTTGGGCCTGGCCAGTCAGCGCTTGAATGAGCCAAAGGTGGGCAGAGCCAGAGGGTGGGTAAAGAGGCATTGCCACCTTCCTGCACTGGGTCTCAGTCTCCTCACCTGCAAAGTGACAGGAGGGGCCCAGGGTGATTCTCAAGCAGCCCTCTGACGGTCAGGAAAGAGGTGCTGGGGGACACGGCTAAGCAGAGGTCTGCTCTGGAAGCGTATCTACTGGGGTGTCACCCCACAGTAGCTGGGACAGTGCTCACACATTCACAGGAGCTCAGCCAACTCCAGTCCAGTGGAGAGGATGCGAAAGATGCGAAGCTTTTGGAAGGACTTATTTTAGTTTTCCTAAACAGGATCCTCTAATTCCCTAAAGTCTTAGCTTTGTGCAAATTGAAATCTGCCCCCCAGGGAAGCGGTGCTGTCAGTGGGGGTTATGTGGGACAAGGGGGCCAGGCTTCATGGGGGCTGATCCTCTGCCTATCTGCTTGAAATGTTACTCCCTACCCTGTCAAACACTTCTTTAGGGAGAGCACTTGTGTTCCCAGCCCCAGTCCCCACTCCCTAACCAACCTTCTCTTGGGAGAAGGACAGTACCATGGGTGTGGCCAGCCACAGAGGGAAGCCTGTGTGTGTCTTGCGTCCACATGGGTTTATACATATGTTTGTGCATGTAGATCTGTGTGCACATGTATCTGTTTGTGCCTGTGTGTCTTTGTATATCTACATGCCTGTTTGAAAGTGTCTGTGTGTACATTTGCTATATGTGTATGTTGGGGTCCTGGGATTTCCAAGCAGGCAGTGCCACCCCACACGGGACTGCTGCCTTCCCAGGGCCAGCTCTGACCGGCAGAAGAAAGAACTGCAGCTCACACCACTGCCTCTTTGTTTGGTTATTTATTTATAACCTACCACGTTCCACAAATGATTGGAGGTGAAGATCTTGGTTAGCCCGGGGCTCCCCTCTGGCGGTGCACGAGGCTGTCCTCTAGGGTTCACTTCAGGAGCCCAGCGCGACCTCAGCTGCTATTGGGACTGAACTCTCTTAACGACACCACACTTGGGGCGTGTTGTTCCCCTCACCAGGGTCAGCACCGACCTGCAGTTCCTGTTTCCCACTGAGCTTCTAGCATCCCTGCTCAGCCCCTCGGTCTTCCAACTCTAAAACCAAAAGTCTGGGCAAGCTGGTTCCTCCCAAGACCCTGTCCTTTCCTAGGACACCTCCTCCTCCAGCAACTCCCTCCAGGCCCCTGGCTCCTCCTGCCCACTGCCCTTCTGGCCACTCCTCGCCGGAAGTGGACTCGGGCCCTGCACCCCAACCCTAGCCCCTTGGCCTCCGCTTCGGCTTACTTCATGGTCAGAGACCACGTGGCCTCCTGCCCAGTCCCCCGTTCCCCACTTGGCCGTTGAGCATGGGCTGGAATTGAAAGTTGCATAATAACCTGGGGCCCCTTGGAAACTTTTCATTTCAACACGGAGACTGATTAAATAGCAACAAAAATAAATTATGTATACACAGGGTTGTAAAAGCACCCAGAGACGGGAGACTTGGGGTCTGTGCCTCATATAAATGCAAATACTGTAATAGCGTTGCAGTGGGTCCCCACTGCCACCCCCCACACAGCGGGGGCGGGGAGGCGCGGAGCGGGAGGGCGGAGGATGGGGTGTGTTACAGCAGACAACAAGCTTCCAATAAAACCTACAACCAGACTCAAAACCCAGACCAGTACAGAAGCTGACCCAGGACACTACAGTTTAGGGCCTAGTTTGCAAACAAAAGGCTAAAGAAGCAGTTTGTGTGTCTGGAGTCTGCAGGGAGTCCGCCCTGGAAGTGGCAGGTGGGGTGATAGGAGAACCACTAAGGTGCGGGCGCCTGGGGCACTGCCTCCCTGTCCTGGCTCCCTCCCCAGTGGATAAGGGGGTGGTGTGTAAGGCTCCCTTGAGTGAGTCCTTTCCCAGGGCTGAGCCAGGGTGCCCACGCCCTCCAGGTTGCCCAGCCCATGCTGTTTCCCCTCACCCTCCTGGGGCTCTTGGCAGGGCGCTCACATCAGCAGCTCTCACTTGGTCCGCAGGTGAGGGCAGGAGCTTTTTATAGCTGCAGGTGTCTCTGGGTGAGGCTGCCTCCCCACAAACACCCTCCATTGCCAGCCTCCTGCCTCAACCCGGGTTCTGGGGAACACATGCCTGGGCTGGGCTGCTGGAGGCCTGTGCAGCTGGGTGCGGCCCCAGCCCTGGCAGGAGTGAAGAAAAGGCAAGGACTCCAGACCCCACAGGCTTTGATGGGGCGTCATGGGTGTGCCAGATGCAGGAACGGGCCATGGAACAACCTCCCTGCCCTGCCTGGAACCATGCTATCCCCTGCCCGTGCCATATCCTTCACCATCACCTGCCCACCATCGAATCTAGTTCACTCCAGCGTACAGTAGGCACCAGGCTAAAAGTGGCCAACGGATTGATCGAAAAACCATTATGCTAAGGACGATCGCTTCTTTTCCTGGTGGGCTATCGGCTTCCTATATTTTTGTTCTTGTTCTGTTATTCAGCCACTCTCTCTTCCTTAAGTTATGTGAAACCTAGGGAAAACAGTCACCAGAATGAGCTGAAAGTATTATCTTCCCTGGTAGGTGAGCACAGCACTCGGTACCTTTCACGTGCTGTCCTATTAACTCTCTCATCTCGACCTCCTGACACATCTGCCAGGCTGTCGGGCAGGTTCCAACATGCCCAATCTACAGATGAGGAGACTGGGGCCCCGGGGGGCAGCTTGTACATGCTCCTATAATCAGGCCTCCTGAGTCCTAGGCTTCTTTCTGTTCCTCGAAAAGTTGTAAAAGCATGAAATAAGTCTCCCACCTTGACATTTAATTTTCCACTGATTGCATGGAATGAGGGCATGAAGGATGCCTACCTATTTATTGCTGGGTCTGGGCCAGAGCCAGGAGGCTAAGAGGCTGGGAGGCTAAGCACTTGGCCTTGGGTCCCATCTGGTCCTCTCTTTGGGTCCAATCTTGTTGGTCCCTGGCCTTCGATCACAGTGGCTGAGGAGCAACCGGTGCTGCAGGACACTGGCCTCCAGTGGACACCACCTTCTTCTCTCTGCATCTCACCTCAGACGGGGGATGCAGAGTGTGCGGACAGCCTCTGGGGACCCCCCCGACTGGCCCCATCCCAGGAGACCCTCCACTCCCTGCTTACCCCTCTTAGGCCCAGAATGGGAAGGTGGGAGGTGGGCTGGGAAAAAGGGTGTTTGCTTTTCTGCAACTTGTTTGAAAAGTCAGAATTAGAGAAAGAAGAGACAATAAAGAATGGCAGGCCACACCATCCCCCAACTTCATAAACAACAACAAATGAAGGGCAATGAAAGCTGCCTGGGGACCATGACTACCTTGTCTTGGAAGCATCTAGAAGGCATTGGCCAGCCATGGGATGTGCTGCCTGGCAAGTGGAGCCCCCCATTGACTGGTGCGTGTGAGCAAAGACCAGGTGACTGCTTGTGAGAAGTGTTGGGGAGAGAACTCCAAGAGTGCGTCTGTGGATGGACCACAGATTTCTAAGTTTCATTCCCTCTCAAAGGTTTTATGGTTCTGTCCTCCGAGGACGAAAGGAAGGACTGAGGCCTGGAAGACGGCTTGCTTTGTAGAAAGCTGGCCTTGAGAGATGCCAGCTCCTTCAGGATTTGAAATGCCTGCAAGAGGCAGAGTTCGGAAGGTATGAACTAGAACCTTAGTTGAGGGCTCATGACGTGAAAGATGCTGGTCAGAGTGCTGGGTGCCAAGGAGAAGACACATCAGGCCTGGTGTCTGACTTCAGGGAGCTCTGAGTTGTTTTTATTTTTAAAGATTTTATTTATTTTTAGAGAGAGGGGACAGGAGAGAGGCAGAGAGGAAGAGAGACATCAATGTGCAGTTGCCTTTCACCTGCCTCCAGCTATGGACCTGGCTGGAGACCTGGCTTGCAACCTGGTTATGTGCCCTGGCTGGGAATCGAACAAGCGATCTTTGGGTTCGCAGGCCAGCACCTTATCCACCCACTGTGGCACCAGCCAGGGCACGGAGCTCAGAGTTTTGTTGGGGAAAAAGGAAGCTGCACATAAACTCTGAAACAAACCATAAAAAGTAAATTAATAATACAAGAGTTAAGTAATAGTTCTGAATAAATAGAGAAGTGATATTTTAAGGCCACACACGATTAGCTGCCCAATGATGGGTACGGACAACTCAGCCTTGGTGGCTCTGCAGGGAGGGGGGCATCCACTTCTGGCTCATGGAAAGGGCTGCTGGCTGGTTTCAGGAGTGTGTGGTTGATTCACTGCAGTTGTGATTTGGGATTTGACTTCTAATGACCAGCCAAGAGAATCCACCATGGTCAGAAGCCCAGAGCCACTCTTCCTGCTCATCTGGGGGTGGGGGAGGTGCTGTTCCCCATCATCGTCATTGCATGTGGCAGGGGGAAGGCTCCTGTGGCTCTTGTACCCAAGGGCAGAACAGGCTGACCAAACAGGCTTTGCCATGTCTCTCCCCACCCTTCCCACCAGCTGGCCTGCTGATGGCAGGAGACCACAGCTGCGATCAACGGACACCTGTTGACACGCGGCTGTCCTAGGCTGGAGAGTGGAGAGGAGACACTGGTCTCTATACCCACTTCCACGAGTGTCCCTGACGCCTGCTTTGGGACGTCGCTCCCTTAGGCCACCTGGGAACATCCCCAGCCCTGGCCCAGCTGAAGCCCTGAGCACAGAGAATGGGCTCCTTAACCCTTTGCTGCCTTTTGTCTTCCCTGGGGGGGCAGAGGGCAGCTTGGTGGTGGTGGTGAGGATACAGATCTTTGGATCACTTTCTCCAAACCTCCAGGGTGGGAGGAATGGCAAGCCCATGGTGGGGGCGGGTAAGGGGGCTCTAGGGGGACGTGGCGAGGGTCCACAGCAGGCTCCGCCTTATTTTAGCAGCTCCCACCTCTCCCAGCCCTGTTGGGCTTCCGGTGGACCCACTCAGGGGGCTGGAGCTGGGAGGCTGCTGCCCCTCACCACTTCCCACATTTCAGGGCTCAGACCTTCAGCATCCAGGACACCTGTGAACAAACGCCCTTTTAGCTGAGCTGAGACAGGGGCAATTTTTCCAGCTGAACTTTCTCCAAGAGAAGGACATGAGCACCTAGAAGCCACAGGGATGGAATATCTGGCAGGAGGCCTGGGGCCTCTTTGGCGCCCTTTCCCAGCCACAGCCAACGGCCACTCCTAGTTGCCTCTTGTCTGATCTCAGCTCCCTTGGCCACTAAGATTCCCTCTCTTAGGAAGGTCTCCCATCCTCAGTTTTCTCTGCTGAGCCCTGACAACTCACAGGTTTTGAACTTAGCAAATGATCCAGCTCATCTCAGCTCGGGATCCCAGCAACAGCCGCTTGCCTGGGTTCTCTGCAATGATTCTTACGTCAGGTCCTCGTCACACACCCGCCAAGTCCCAGTTCCCAGCGGGCTGCCAGCCATGGCCTTTGGGTCAGCCTCATTTGACGCCCTGGTCCTCCCACAGGACAGAGCCCAGGAGAACCCCATCTCCTAGGGAGAGATCCAGCCCTACCGCAAGAGAGCCTGCAGGCAGGGGAGGAGAAAACCAGCGGATGTGAGGAAGCCGAGCCAGGAGGGGCAGGGAGTGGGTCACGCCGAGGTCACAGAGTGGAGGGGTGGGGGGTGCGTGGGGTGTTCCAGGACCCCCAGCTGCAGCCCACTTGCCTCTCGCTCACCCCTCCCTTGGGCTGGAGCAGCTGAGAGGGGTGAGCTGGAGGCAGCAGCAGGAGTGACTTCACATCTTTGTTGCTGTAGCTGCTGGGCTGAAAATAGTCCTCTCTTGGGCAGGCTGGCTCAGGGTGTGAAAAGCTTCTCTCCCAGAAAGCAGCAGGAACCAGCCGGGTAGAAAAACTAACCACAGGCCTGGCACTTGCTAGTTTAGCTGACGAGCACAAGCATCAACGCAACCCTATTTACCACTGAACTTGTTTAAGATGGGGTAACCCCCGGCTCACCCTGAGCAGCTGTGTGCAAATCAAATGCTCCCTTGTTCAGGTCTGCATCCGCACCACCTTGTCTCCTAAGGGCCTCCTGCTCCCTGCCCCTGGGCACTGTGCTGAAATTTGTGCACCTTGTAGCATCCGATTCTCCAGCCACGCTGGACACAGGTGGTTAGCACCCTCATTTTATAGTAAAGGCTCAGAGAAGTTAAGCAGGCTGTCTGAGGTCACACAGCAATGGGGTGAGGTCTGGAGTCAGGGTTGTGTGACCCAGGCCTCCTAGGGAGCGTTCTCTTATTGCTGTCTAATTGCTGCGGGCCCAACAACCCCAGCAAACACTTCAGGCTGTAAAGGTCCCCAGTTTCCCATCCTTATCTCACAGGCTGCCGCCTGCTTCCTGCGCTGGTTCTGAAAAACTGCATTCCTGCTGACCCTTAGGGCAGTGATTTCAACCCGGTGCAGGCAAGATTTTTAAAACATGCCATACCTGACTATGTAGTCAGAACCATTGACCTCTTTTCCCTTAGACTGTCAGATTTTAAAAAATGACAACAGCCAACACAACAGTAGCCATCCAGTGTGAATGAATCAAAATTATGCCCATTTTTTTTTTTTTTTTTTTTGGTCAGATGGGCAAAAATGTATTTTTTGGTGGGCTGCACAATTTGAGTAATCAGTTTATGAGTGCCATAAGATGAAAAAGTTGAAAATCACTGCCTTAGGGGATGGTTAGAAATACAGGCACCCTCCCAAGCTGGGATTAGTTTCTGGGCTAAAAAGAGTGGGGCACTTCCCTGCCTCTGTCCAGGGGCCAGGCACCTGGGTTTCTGTCTGTGTGATCACCGGTAACTGTCTATTCCCACCATGATCCCCTCACCTTCATTTCCACCCAAAAGTATACCAGATAATTAAGTCTCTCTCAGGCCTCCTCAGTATAATGCAGATTAATTTATTATTTAAATCTGAATAGAATAGTAGCTCATTGTCTTAATAGTTCTGATAAATGCTTGGGGGGCATAGGATGAAAATCCTCCCACTCACCCCCTCCCTCAGCAAATTGGAAAGATCCCACAGGCCTGGCCAGCAGCTGGTGGCACACCATGGGCTGGGGGGTTTGCGCTGGGGACCCCAAGGTGTGCACAGGTGGTGGGTATGAGCACACTTGGGGCCCTGCAGATCCTAGAACAGGCTCTCTCAATGCAGGCTCCACCTCCTGCCCAGGATAGAAAAAAAGAAGGTGGGGAAAGCAGAACCAGAGAGCAATTTCACAAGCTGGAGGCTGGGGGAGGGGCAGCCTTCTTCCCTGCTTTGAGGATGGGGGTGAGGGCCCTGGGGCCAGTTTCTGAGCGTCCACAGGCATGACTAGGGGTTCTGAGAGCTGGGAACTTCTCAGTGCCTGTCTGCCCTCCTCCGAAATGATTCTGGGGTAAGGACATCTTTACCAAATGATCCAGTGGCTTTCAGTGGGGTTGGTTGTGTGTGGGGGAATGGAAACTAGGGGCATGGGGTGCAAACTGCACCTTAATGGGGATGGTTGGTATAGGGTCATGTTTACCCTGGTTTCGCCCCCCCCCAACCCTCGCCCGCACATGCGCGTGCACACACACACACACACACACACACACACTTCAAGTTTGGAGTAGAGCAGGAGCGCTTGGCACAGAAGGTATTGAATCCAGCCAGGAAAATATATGGGACACATCGCGTGGCTGTGGTTTCTTCACACCACCCAGTCATACAGCTGGCAATTAATTTCCCCTATAAATGAAACACCTTTCATATCACTTTATCTGGAGAGCTTGAATTGACAGCAGCGGGTGTAATTTATACATACTTTTTACCCATCTGTTAGCATTCAGGCTTCAGGCTGCTTGCATTTTTTTCTTCAATTCTCTCCCCAAATTGAAAGGATTAGGTTAGGATTAGGTGAGTGTTTTAACCAGATATTCACAAAGATGGATGGCGGTGTTTCCAGACGGCCAATGCCCATGGGAGGCCCTCACACAATGGTGGCCAGGTGGGGCTCAGTGATCTGGGAAATTGCCTCCACCTGAGAGCCCGGCAGCCCCTGCTGTTCGGATGCTGAAGCTGCAGAGGGCCTGAGGGGCGCTGCAGGTCCGCCCTTCATTTTACAGATGAGAAAACTGAGGCTGGGAGAAGGAAAGGGACTCGGGCAAGGTTGAGCAGCTGGCTGGAGACCGAGCCAGAGCTGAACGGGGGTCTGGATGCAGGGAGCGCTGGCGGGAGAATAGCTCCATTTTACCCTGAGAGGGGTGGAGGGCGCATAGACAGGACTTGGAAGTACTTGGCTGGCCTGGGGACAGTCCCTCCCGTCCCTTGGTGTCCATGGAAAGAGGGTTTCCAAAGACTCAAAGAAGAACCAAGTCAGGGTGACTTTCAGGGGCCTTTTTCTAATCATGCATGCAGCTGTGTGTGTGTGTGTGTGTGTGTGTGTGCGCTCGAGCACGTGTGCACAGGTGTTCATGTGTATATAATATATACACATGATATAATAACTAGGAGCCCACAAGGGCTGCACCACTCCCCTCTGAACATCCACAACCCTGATACAGCGTCCCAGTGGCTTTATTTCCTCTGGTGTCCTGTGCTATCTTCTCTGAAGGAGTCGTTCCTTCTGATCATTGCGTGGGCCTTTCGGGTCAGGCCATCCAGATTCCTGGGACCTCCAACCCATCTTCATAGGCTTCTCCGGGAAGTTGTCTTCCACAGATTTCTCACCCCTCAAAGCCCTGAAGGTCCCAAGTCGGTACAAATGGAGCCCTTCAGGCAGGTCTGGGAGGCAGAGTTTAGTTTGGCCAGGCAGAGTCGTGTTATTACTGATCTGGGCTGGGGACCAGGGAAGGTAGACCTACGAAGTCTGTCCTGAAAGTATCGGCGGCTCAAACTGTTTTAGTTACATTGATATTGGCTCGATACTTTCGGGACAGGCCTCATCCGTCCATCTTTGCATGTCACTAGAGAACTATCCGTTCCCAAGAGCTCTGAATCTTAAGCACAGTGGCCCATTCATTCATGCACTCCTTCAGCCGTCATGTGTTACATGCCTGCCTCAGCTTCCCAAGATGTAGAGCTGAACAACACAACAGGGACCTGTCTTCAGAGGTATCCTGCAGACCTTCGGCCCTGGGAATGACCCATCTCTGCTACTCAAGGCCATAGCAAGGTGTCAATGGTCATTGCCTCCTTCATTGCCTCCTTCCTGCCTGGCTGGGCCCTGGAGCCCTTAGCAGCAAGACTGTCAGGTTGGAATCAGTAAGATAGTTTTGTATTAATGCTGGGGCCTGAGGAGATTTGGCCATTAAATGTTACATTAGACCCAAGGTGTCCTGTACATGCTCCCAGTGGAGTTTTCCTGGCAGCCTTGGCTGGGGGCCTTGTCGAGGGGGAACGTGCTGAAACTAACAACCAGGTGGAGAGGAGGGATGCGGGCTGTGCACCCCCACCCCCAGAACTCTGAGGACATCTTAGAGAACCGTGGAGGAAGGACAGGCATGTCCTTGTCTCCTGCTCAGTCCCGGCAGGTCCTGCTGACCATGGCCGGGTGCCCAGTTCGTCCGGGACCTGGTGGGGCAGTAACCAAGCTCACCTTGCAGTCTGGGGGCAGCTCCGATTTCACTGCTCCTACCATCTAAGGAGCATTTCCTCCTCATCAGACCAGATGTCCTGAGCTTTAGCTCTAAAAATATAGTCACGGGAGTGGTGAGGGAGACAGAGGAGAAGCTGGTTCCTCTCCCATGGAGGAGGTGAGACCCTTGGGGAATAATTAGTGAACTGCACTGGCTTAATTTAAAACACAACTAACTGCATCCTCTGGGGCAGGTGATTACCGCCCTGAGAGGCCAGAAGGGGAAAGATGGCTATTGGCTGAAGTCATCTGGTCCTTCTGTCAACCTAATCACCTTCCTCACACCCTCTCAGTACCCACCCACCTAACTCCCCACCAACGTAAGGGCCTCAGAACTAGTCATCCATTGCTGAAAATAAATAACACGCACTGGGCTCATCACGCAGGCCCCATGAGCCTTGATGTCCCTGTTAAAAGTAGAGATAGGATTCTCCTCTGGTCTCCCCTTCAGCTTATTTAAATGATCTGATGGACCTGAAGGTGATTTGCAAAGTGGTACATGGAGTGCAAATACCAGATGGTGGGTATATTATTATTGTTGTCACCATGACTGCCACACTGCTCCATCGAAACCTTTCCTGACTGGAGGTATTTCTCAACTTTCCCCTCGCTTGGATCAGTGACTGCACATCCACAGGAGGAAGAGCTGAGGTTTGTTCTTCAAGATTTCCATCCAGCCTTGGAGGGTAGGGTGGATCCTGGGGGAAGCTCCTACAACCCAGGACCCTCCCTGTTTTCCTGCTGTTTCAGACATTGTACACAGAGCTGGCTTCTCCCTGCATCCAGAACTCTGTGGCAGGAGGAGGAGGAAAGCAGGAGGGTCTGTGGGGAAGGGGCAGGCCTAGGGGCCTGTGAGAGCATTACTTGCTGGGTGTGCAGGGCGACCACAGGCCAATGTTGGATGTGTTGTGTTTCCAACATAAGGGCCTCAGAACCAGAAAAAACAGACTGGGAGTTCAAAACCAGGAGGCTAATTGATCGAATGGGAAGACATTATTTACAGTAATGGGGCAATTAGGAAGGACAGGGTAGAATGAGCCAGGGTGGTTTGGCTGGGCAGCTCAGTCCACCCCCATAGAGTTGCTGGAGCAGCCAGGGGGTCAATATCTTGAGCCAGGCTATCTGTCTTATAGTCACCTGCTAGCTTATGGGAAGGTGCACATCAAACAGAAGGGGACCCTAATAACCTAGGGGCTTCAGGGGTGACCTCCAGCGCACCACCCTATTTAACACTATGTGTGTGGCCCCGGGGAGTCTTCAGTTCTTCCCAGCTCAGTCCCACTCCCTGGGAAGCCCTCCTGACTATTGCAACTCACACCCATGCTCCCTGCTGAACACCCTGAATCTCCAAGTCTGCACTGCAGAAGGAGACCCTTGACCACACAGCACCCCTCATCTGGAGCTTCTCTTTGGTGGGGCACCACCTGTGCCTGGCACAGGGCTGGACATGCTGCTGGACCTGACTCACTGAGGAGGGGAGAATGGCTTACACAGGGACTGTGGGAAAACGAGTGAAGGGGGAGGGGTAAAAATGATCAGCAGCAGCTTCGTTAAGGAAACAAAAACACGAGTACCATGGCCTCTCTGGGGCTCTCGCCTGGCCTCCTTCATTCACCTGCCAGCCCACTGAGTCTTGTCATAAAGAAATAAAGATGGACGTTGAGAACCCACATGCAACGAGAATCAAACTCTTAGATCTCAGATTGATTTCAGCGAGTCATTTGAGAATACTTAAAAACTGCAGATCTCAGGAAAAAGAAAAACCTTCCCTTTGAAGCAGAAAATGGTCCATTTGCAAATTAATGGCTGGGTGGGCCCAGGCCCCTTTAGGAAGGGAGAAGGGATGGCCTTGTCAATATTGCAGGAAGGGTGTGGGGGAGGGTTGGGGAGGGTGGGGATTGGGGAGGTGGCTCAAGGCTGGTGATGGTCAAGGTCAACCAAGCTTGACCCCAACAGCACCATGAGTTGTGAGAAGGGCCTGTGGTGACTCTGGGGAGAAGGAAACTAGACACAGGTGGCTTTTAGTCGCCAGGGTATGTTTACAGATACCAGGGAACAGATCATGCTGTGCTTCCCCTCTGGACATGTGTTAAGAAGTGGCTGGGCCCTGGCTGGTAGCACAGTGGGTAAGGCGCCGGCCTGCGAACCCAAAAGTTGCAGGTTCGATTCCCCAGCCAGGGCACATAACCAGGTTGCAAACCAGGTCTCCAGTCAGATCTGTGGCTGGAGGCAGGTGAAAGGCAACCATACATTGATGTCTCTCTCCCTCTCTGCCTCTCTCCTTTCCTCTCTTTCTAAAAATAATGAAATAAAATCTTAAAAAAAAAAAAAAAAGAAGTGGCTGGACAGCCAGTCGCACAGATGGCTGCGGGGCGGTGGGAGCCGCGTGCACAGGCATGGAGGCCACTTGGAATCTCATACTTTCTGGTGAGGGCTCCAGTCTCCCCTCTCTGCTCTGCCGAGTCTCCTGCTTTCCTGCACGGTGCTGCTACCAACAACGCTGCCTTTTCTGCCCCTGATGCACGGAGTTCGTTAACACCTATGACCTCTTCTTGCCTGGGCTCCAAAATTCTGCCTGATTCGTAAGGCCTCCCTGACTTCCGCAGCTCACGTGGCCAACACAGGGCCCGCTTCCGTTACCAGCGAGTTGCTCTTGTCTTCCCACGTGCGAGCCCCCAGGGGTGAGAACACTGCTTCTCTGTGACGCCCCATGCCACCTGGCTGCCTTATAAGGCTCCGTCTCCTGTGATTAGTGCCAGGCTATAGGGCCCTTGCTTGTCTGCCTCTAGACTCCCTGGGATTTCTTTCCTCTCCTTCCATGGCTACAAAAGTGAAGGAAGAAACGACAGGCACCATCATCCTGCTTGTATAAAAGTACACACGTGAGGCAGGCAGGCTCTGGGTTAGCAGAAGAGATGAGGGAGTGTCTCCTGACTGCACCACTGCCCTGTCCCACCCCATCCCGATCGCGGCACTCTGCCATCGCTGGGTGTTGGACAGAGGCTGCCAAGGTCTGTCTCTCAGGAAGAGGGCCAGGCTCCCTGCCCCTGGAGTCATGAGTGTGGGAGAGCAGGGAACAGAACTCCGAGTCCTTGGCCCCTGTCATGGTCACCAACATGAGGTCCGAGCCTCTTACCAAACTCACAAGCTCAGTCTCTTCCGGGGTCCAATTCATCTAGCCTTCATCTATCCAATACTTAACTGCCCACCACCAAATGCCCAGCAAGATGTCAATTCAACAAGTACAGATGATCCTGATTTTAGGATGGGGTTACGTGCTGATAAACACTCTACAAATTGAAAATGCATCTAATACACCTAACCTACCAAACAGCCATAGCTTAGTCTAGCCCACCTTAAATGTGCTCACAACACTTACGTTACCGAACGGTTGGACAAAATCATCTAACACAGATCCTATTGTATAATAAAGTGTTGAATATTTCCCCTAATCTATTATGTCTATCGGTTTCACACCGTTGTTGAACCATGGTAAGTTGGGAACCTCTGAGTTCATTCAATGTGTGTATTCTGAGGGAGGAGCTGTAAAACAGATGCTAAAATTTAGAGGCTTATGTAATTGAATAGAGGCCCAATAATACATACTCACGTGTGTCTGTGAGATTCCCCTCATGATCTGTAAAGCCTGGCCTGGAATCATAACACTGCTACATACTGGTAGTGTGAACTGGGGCCTGTTAACTTCTCCCTGCCTCAATGTTCCCATGTATAAAATGGGTCCTGTGCTAATGAAATGAACGAACATATGTAAGGACTTAGATCTTCACCTATACTGCACTGTTATTTCCTGAGTTCCTCCTTTGTGTGGAGTTCAGGTAAGATGCTGAGCCAACACCTCCTTAACGCACCCCTGCTTACCCCACTGCCAGTGTCTGCACCCCGTACAGACCCCCTGGGTGGGCAGGAGTGAGCCCCTTTGGGTGTGGAGGAGGCCGGAGCCCAGGACAGGCTCCGGGACACTGCGGGCAGTCAGTCAGGAGCGGCTTTTGGTGGAGTGCCCAAGAGAGGCCGCTGTGATAGGAGGCAGGCACAGCGTCGGTGAGTCTTTCAGGGACGCTGGAGTCCATTTCTGACGAGGTCACTTATGAATATTAAACTCTGCGCTCCAGGCGCCAAAGAGTCCTACTGCCCCGCTCTACCCAAAAGTCAAGGTTACAGCCGTAATAAACAAAGCTGCCCTTCTCCAGGAGAAATGTGCACTCGCCCGCGCGCACACACACGCACGTGTGTGTGTGGTAGTAGTAGAGGAGGAAGGAGGAAGAGCAAGGGTGGGCTCACAGGAGCAGTTTCCACATCCTGGCTCCCCGGTAATGGGGTGCTTTTCCGCACTGCCTGTGACCAGGCAGCCCAAGGCCCTCACAGGCTCATGATGGGCCCTCCGATGCCTCCCCTTACTCCTCTCCCTTGCTCAGCTCTCGGAGGCACCAGGTGTTGTCAACAAAAGCAATGGGAATTTGACTCTCCCAATCCAGAGCTTCCAGGAGAGGGTGCTGTTGGAACATCCTGAGAATGGGCCAAGG
This sequence comes from Noctilio leporinus, assembly GCA_004026585.1. Classification (NCBI taxonomy): domain Eukaryota; kingdom Metazoa; phylum Chordata; class Mammalia; order Chiroptera; family Noctilionidae; genus Noctilio; species Noctilio leporinus. The sequence continues at coordinate 83,849 of PVIW01000065.1, forward strand.
GCTCCTGGGAGTGCGGCCTGCAGCACTCAGCCTGCTGCTTCAGGAGCAGAGGCCCGGGCTGGGGAGGGTGGGGGCAATTCTAACTTTGGTGCACCGGTTCTGATGCAGTATGCCTGACGCTGGGAACCTGGGACTTGTCTTCCAACCAGCACCTCCAGTGCTGGCTGACTCAGGCAGTGGTGATGACAGGCTGAGGAGGGTCAGGTGAGACAGTAGTAGTATGACATACTACTGAACACCCCCCCACACACACACTGAACCTGAGGCCCTGGGGGTCTGATCTGACCCCAGCAAGTAGGCTGCCTTGCTCCAGTGAGTGTACCCTCTGCTGTGTCTCCATTCTGCCCCCACCCCGCTCCTGGAACAGAAATAGAGCCTGGAAGGGTCTACCACAGCTGCAGAAGTCTGAGTCCCAGAGGTGGGTATGGGGCCTGCTGAGAAGGGGACCAGGGTCTGGCAGTTACTGTGCTGGCATCCAAAGGTGTGTGTGACTCAGGGTTGTCACCTCGTGGGGTGTTGCTACTGCCAGACATTCAGGGCTGAGTTACAAGGACACAATGATTAAGATGATTAAGCAAAGGAGAGAGTGGGGGTGGGGCAGTGGGGAGCAAGAAACGCACACAGCCCTGCTGATGGGGCGACAGACACAGGGAGACAGAATGGAGAGAGGGGCAGAGGGGCAGAGAGACAGGGAAGAGGGCAGACACAAGGACAAGAACTTGGAAGGAAGGGGATTTGGGAGGAAAGGGAGGCAGGAGTCTGATTCATTTAGAATCTCCCGCAGAGCTTCTCCAGAGAAGCTGGAAGAGAAGACAAGCAAAGCCCCCGGCACACAGTGGGGCAGGCTGGGGGCTGCAACGGCCTGCTGGCCTCCAGGTCCCTCTCCGTCCCCCTCGCCTCGTTATTAGCTGCTCTGCAGGGACATCAGTGTTACCCTCATAACAGCCCTCCAAGGCAGGCATTCGGAGGAAACTGAGAAGGGGAAAGGGAGGCGCAGAAGGGACAGAACTAGCATTCTGACCCGAATTCTGACAGGTGACTTCTCAGCCCCATCTTCCCCTCATGCTTTCTGCTGCTGCTGATCCAAGGAAGCTTCCAAACACAGGAAGAGACCACCCTGAGCTGGGAGGCCTGTGCAGATGAGATGGGACTGTGTGTGCACGCATGTGTGTGCATGTGCATGTGCATGTGTGTGTGTGGAGGGGATCAGGGGCTCCACAGATACTACAGTGATCTGGACGCCGAGGACCTTGTCCTGCAGGCCAGAGGCTCCTGGAGAGTGAGAGGTCGGGTGAGTTAGGCGGCTCCTGCCTACTCCCTGGCACAACCTCATCTCCTGGAGATGCTCCCCTGGGAAGACGTGGCCAAGAAGCCAGGTGGAACTGGGAACAGAAGTCTTGCTGCTAGCGCAGGCCATGGGTACCCACTTCCGGCTCCCTGTATGACGAAGGGTGTGGAAACCCTGGGCTGGGGATACCTCAGGGTCAGGTCTGAGTTCTGACTCACTGCGAAGGAGCTCTGTGCTCCTGGAGAAGGTCCCTCCCCTCTCTGGGGCAGCTTTAGCACCCATGACATGGTTCTGGCCTCCAGGGCATGCCAATAAATGAGAATCTATGGAAAGTACCCAGCACAATTCCTGGCCCACCGCAAGTACTTGGTAAATATGCACCGATGTGTCTTTAATCATTCACATAATTACTTATTTTCCTTTAGCTGCTCCAGCTTCCTCTCTCCCTTCCCTTCCCTGCTCCATGGCCCCCTCCCTCTCCCCAAACCATCAAGCTTATTTTCATAGGGTCTCCTAGGTGCCCGGTTGCTACTAGGCTGGGAGCCATGAGGCCACGGGATGCTGGATCACACTTCAACACCACTGGGAGTCTCCTCGTTGCACAGCTCTGGGATCAGCACGAGACACACCAGCCTTTCTTTCCCTTTCAAGGAGCTTCTGCCACGCAGGAGAGGCATATCAAGTACACAAGTGACCTCACCCGCTTACTCACTCACTCCCAGATCGCCTGTGACAATCCCTTCACTGGCTACCCAGCCATGTGGGATCAGTTGCAGAAGTGAGGAAACATCGCCGAATCCCACCATGGCACTGTGAGTAGAATTAAACAGAACCATCCGTTTCCGGAGAGCGAAGTCCCATTATTGTGAGATTGATGATATGACATGGGGGCTGCTGTATGGCCACCAGGACCCGGTCATCAGACAAACGGAGCCTGAGTTCACACAGTCCTGAGGGCGTCATGGAGAGGTTTTGCCCTTCTAGTGGAAGGAAACGTAGGGTCTTGTATGTGTCTTCTCTCTGCATCCCCTCACAACCCTGAGAGGAAGGCAGGCTGGGCCAAATGCCCCGATGTCACTACAGACATGGCACAGGGAAGGAAGCCACTTCCTGCATTGTCCCCACTCCGACTGTCACAGCTTGGACCAGAACCCCAGCCACGCTTGCACCCAGGGGCTCCCTTTAGGCCCCACGGCGCCTGCCAGGCCTTCCTCACTAGCTGCGGGATTAAGGATGCTGCTTTTGTTTTTCTCAATGTGCAGGTGTGTCCTCAGCTCCAGGCGCTCTGAGTGGCCTCGGTCAGCCCAGCATGTCCCTGGGGCCTAGTCGCCCCCAGAGTGGAGGGTGGTATCAGCAACTTCCAGTTCTCTGGGCTTCGTTTCTACCCCAGTTTCAGGTTCAGGCCAATGCTCCTGACTTCTTGACTGATTCTCTTTTGGGGAGACACTCATTGGTTTATTCAGCCCCTTGTCCCACCACTGTCCACTCATGAGCTGACCTGATGGCCAGCACCATGGGGCATGTCCTTGCCTCTGCACATAAGCACCTCACCCCAACCCCCCGGACCCCCAGCCTCTTATCTGCTGACAGGAGCATGTCTCCTCCTCTGACCCAGCCTGGTGAAGGCCAAGTCTTACTTAACACACAGTGGAATTCAGTGCTTCCCACATTAAAATGAGCTCAAACCTTGAGGTGGCCAAAAGGCCAATTGTGCAAAACACAGTGCAGTCAGTACAGATAACTTTGGAATCTAAATGGCCTCACCACACATGTACTTTTGGCCTTGAACCCAGAGAGAGTAAGTTTCTCATCACCAGAGGCCTTGGGATCCCTTGGGAGGTCACAGGTCCTTCTCAGGAGATGGGGCAAGGCCCCAGCCCACTTCCTCCTGGAAGCCTCCTTGACCACCGCAGCCCCAGCCCCAGCTGATCCTGTCTCCCACAGCATGGCCCATGTTGTCCCTTCAGAGCTCAGTGGGTCTCTTATTTCCCCGACTCTGTCCTCAGTGCCCATTGCAGGGCGGGTGTCCAGTGAAGAGGCATTTGTTGAGTGGCCCGGGTGGGAAGGACCACCATCCCCATGCCCTTTCTCTCCTGTTCTGGCTGAGGGAGCAGGTGCTGGCCCCCAACGGTGCTCCAGCATCTGGGAGGCTGGCGGGAAGTGCCACCAGCCGCTCTGACCGCCTTCAAGGGCACTGCCAGGAATAGATGCGGCCACCCCGCCGCCTGCGTGGGCCTGGCAGCCCCAGCCTGCCCTTTCTCCAGACGCTCTGTGCACGTCACAAGGAGTGCTCAGCCCTGGCTGCTGGTTCCTCCTCAGTGAAGGCTCAATTTGGCTCCTGGTCATGGCTCTTTAGAATGAGTTCCGCCACACACACACACACACACACACACACACAGACAACCCGGCACATGCTACCCTGCCTGCCTCTTGGCCAACCAGCTCCGGCCACTGGTCAGTCAACCAGATGCAAAGACAACCAGCACCTCACAACAGCCCAACAAAGGCCTAACAAGCCCCACAAAGGACCTGTCTAAACAGGAGCCCTTAGACACAGAGTTGTAGCCCTTTGCTTTGTAGCCAAGAAACAATGCCAGGGGGATGAGGTGACTTGCTCAGAGTCACAATTTGCTAGCAGCAGAACCAGGTCACCAGCCTGTACCCCTGCCACTTGCCTCACTGTCCATAGGAAAAGACAGCTCCAGGGTTGGAGTGGGGGGGGGGGGGCGCGGCTAGTTTCGGACAGAAGGAGGCACCTGAACCCTATTGGACACATGGCATTCAGGTCCTAATAGAAGAGGAAGGCTGTCATCCCAAAACATGGAGAAGAATGGGTTACTTTTAAGTGACAGTGAATAGATCAGTGTGACCTGGACAGCGGGCTCGTGGGGCACAGGGAAAGGGAGAGAGCAGTCTGTGACTATATGGAACCCAGGAAAAGGGACACGGAGACAATGGGCACTTAGTCTCCACTCTGCTATGAGTTTGGCTCTGTGACTTCTGGTCAGTTGGATAAATTCTGTCCCCCATTGATTTAGTCTTGTAGAGTTTACTGAGTGGACCCTTGGCACTGTGTGATGGGTCTTTTCCAGAACCTGGGGATAGAGCAGTGAACAAGGTCCTTGCCTTCATGAAGCACATAGTCTAGTGGAGGGAAGACCAGCAGTAAACATGCAAGTCAGGGCATGACAGGTTGTGGTGATAGAAATAGTGAAGTGGTATCAGGGAGAGAGGGTGCTGGCTCAGGGCAAGGGGATAACGATGTTATCTATAATGATTTCTCTGAGTAAGCTGACATTCAAGAAGAAACCTGAAGGCAATGAGGAAATGAACCAAGTGAGTATGAGGAAGAAACATGTTCCAGACAGAGGGGGTAGCATGTGCAAAGACCCTGAGGCAGATGTGTCCTGGGCCAGCTGGAGGAAGAACTGTCTATAACCTATGGAAGGAAGTGGACCCCAGCAGTTTCTCAGCTCACCTCCAAAGACAGAGCCTGCTCAAGCATGCATGCCCCTTCCTATGCCTGGCACCCAGCAAGTAGGGCTTTTCTCTCAGCCAGGAGGAGACCTGAGTACTTTTGCTAAAAGGTGATACAAAGATGAAAATTGGAATCTGTGACTCAAACGGGAATGGAAGAGACAAGGCCCTGATTTCTTAACTTCAGGATGTGTCCCTAAATTAGTGTGAGGTGTTTTTCTCTGAGAGTCCTTCTTCCATACACAGCCCTGAGCAGGAACTCTATGCCCACCCAGAGCAGTAGGAACTGGGATGAGGTTGAGGGGGTGAAGTCCTCGCCTAAGGTGGGGGAAGTCCTGGGAAAGGCATGAAGGCTTCCTGGAGGAGGAGTCCAAGGAGTGTCGGCCTTTGGAGTGACAGGGGCAGGGCTGGAGAGAAGCAAAGGCTAGGAGGCTGGTATGCTTGTTGGGAGGAAGAGGGAGACTGAGAGACCTCATTGTGGCTGGGAAAATTGTTTAGTGAGGTTGTGGCCATGTGTCTGCTTCCAAGTTAGGGCTTCAGTTTGTTCGCTCTCTTTTTCCCTCTCTGTGTTTGTGTCTGTTTCTGCCCAAGTCTCTCTGTCTGTCTATCTGTGTGTCTGTGGGAATGTCTCTCTCTGTCTTTCACTGTTGGTCTCTCTGAGTTTCTGTCTCTCTGTCTCTCCCTCTCTGCTCTCTGTTGGGCTCTGCCTCTTTCGGTCTCCCTCCTTCCTGCCCCCTCTCCTCTCTTTCTCACAACAGGAAGAGGCCTGCAAAGGACTGCGATTTGCCTCCCTCCCCACCCTTTTCCCTCCCCAGGTTTTTTTTTCTCTCACTCCTTATTCAAGGCAGATAAAGTGCGCACAGCTGCTCCCAGCTGAAACGGGCCTTAATTGCACCCCCGTTGCCATGGCGATCCCTGATGATCTCCGTGGCTGGAATGATGCCCTCCGAACTCCCTGCTGGGGCCTCAGGCTGCACAGCCTTGCTGGCCCTGGAGCTGACCTCACGCAGCACCCTGGCAGGGCGGGTGGGCAGGCGCCACCTCACCACTCCTCACAGTCCCCAGTGCCTTTCCCCTCCCCCACCCCGCCTCTCCCACTCCTTGGGACATTCCAGGGTCTACTGCAGTAAGGCACACGCTCCTAGACAGGGACAAAGCATTCCTCTGTCACCAGCCTAGACCCAGGTTTTGGGAGTGGGAAGGAGGGAATCCAGGTCGGAGCTCTGTGCTTTAGGCTCCTTCCCTCAGCTGTGGACCTGCCACAACCACACCCACCCTGGAGTTAGGAAGCTTCTCAAGGCAGAGCAGCGGTTTGTGGCAGTTTCTATTTGAGTAAGCCCTGGGTACAGAGAGGAGGTGGGCCCTGGAGAGGGAGCGGCTCCAAGACCCCCTCCAGGGTGCTGTGGTTCTGGAGAAGGGCCACCGCAGAATCAGGCTGCCCCATGCCCCACTGCAAAAGATAGCAGAAGCGCAGGAAAGGAGGGTAGAAACCCTGCTGGACACCTCAGGAGGAGAGGGCCACTGAGGCACCCCAGAGGGGACCTACTTCCTGGTGCCTGGAGGGTCCAGACAGGGTCCACTGTGGTCCAGGGGTGTGAGCCCAATACAGGCATTAGGGGAGGCTGTGTGTGTGCATATGTGTGCATGTGTTTGTGTGGTCTGTCCCATGTCCCTGCTCCACACTCCTCTCCACGGACCCCCTTCCCTGGACTCCGAGCTGGGCCACACTGGGTATGTGTTCACAGCTCAGTGGACCCTGACAGGGGTCTCGGGGAGGGGGCGTACTTAGCGCCCCAGTCAGCACACCCTGAGGAGCCATCAGGCAAGAAGCAGGCTGGCTCTGAGCTTCCCAAGAAGGCCTGCTGCTGGCTGGCGCTGTTCCCTTGCCATCCTCCACTTTTGCTGGGTGACCGGTCCCGGCTTCTGCATCTAGTGGGGCCTGGGATGGAGTGGGGTTTGTAAGTGGTGGCTCTGATGGGCTTCCCAGTCCTCTCCCCGTCCAAGAGAGCCTGGAGGGGAGGGGAGTGCTCCAGCACTTGCTGTCCACCACTTGCTCAGCCTCTGAGCCCTCCTTTCACCAGGCAGGCGGCGGGGCAAGGCTCTGCCCTCTACCCTGTGCCTGAGCCCAGGACTCTGCCTCTGCTGGCCGTCTCTGGGCCGGTATGTGCTGCGGGCCATGGCCAGTAGGTGGGACTGTGGGATGCAAGGCTGGATCTCCTGGACGGGGTAGATTTGATAGCCCTGCGCTCCACCAGCAATGGTGGCAGTTGAATGCACACCACCCTGAGCCACACTTGCTCATATAATAATAATAATAACAGCAGTGGAGTAATAATAACTTACTAGGTGACCAGCAAGTGCCAGAAGCCATGGTTAGAACCCTACCATGGTGCAGTTCTCTCTCAACGTTTGAGGTCAGAACTGTGAACTTCGCACAGATGGGGAAACCGGTGCTACCTGCTCAACCAAGGCCACTCTACTCTTGGTGGCCACCCTCGTTGGACTGCGAGGTGGACCCAGAGGCCCTGGTGAGCAGTTTGTTGATGGACTGCTGGCCACCAGCCCCAGGGACTAAAATGCCATCTTCTGCATCACATTGGACCGGGGAAGGCTTTCTGCATGAGGGTCTGTGTCAACGGTGCTCCTGCCATCGAAGGACCTGTCTCCCTGTTTATCCCGAGTCTACTGGACACTGCTCCAGGCATCCGCCTTGCTCTCTCACAGACTCCACCATGGACTTCTTATCTTGATTTAGGGCCTTCCCCGAGTTCTCCCTCTTTTCAACCCCAAAATGCTATAGAATTCCATCTCCTCCCCTTCTGCACAGCTGAGACCACAACATTGTCCCTCACCAGGTTCCTGCTGTATCCGGCCCCTTCCTTGTCCCTGTAGCCCGAAAGGCTCTGAAACAGGGCTAGGGCATCACTGTCTGCACAGGTGTCCTCAGGACTGCAGAATCGGGGCGCCTTCCCTGCCATCCCGGCCTGCAGAGGAGGCCTGGCCCCTAGCCTCCTTTCTGATACCTCTTCCTAAACACACTTCTTGCACCTGGCCCTCGACCTGGAAGCTTCCTCTACTTGGATGGCCCTTTCCTCTTCCTCTGCCTACAGAAATCATCTTCCGTTTTGGTCTGACTTATTTTCCACTACCTCCTACAGCACTCATTTTACTAAACCAACCCACATGATGCTGCGTGCTATTGCTGTTTGGTGGACGAACAGAGGAACATCAAGGGAGCAATTCTGGGCACTCCTGAACCCTGAGCCCGGCGCCGATACTGGAGAACACTCTCTAACCAGCCCCGAGTCAGCCCTCGTGGAGGGGATTCTGGGTGGAGACAGCATCTGTCTCCCCTGAGATCCTGCTGGGTGCCACTCTGCAGACGGGACCTGGTCCTGTCGGAACCTTCAGTTGGGTTGCAGGGTGCTGTCCAGACTGAGGGCTCTGGGATTTTAGACAAGGGGTTCACTAAAGGAGCTGACGCTTGAACTAGGGAAGATTTGGATGGAGAAAGGTCATGTCAAGCGGAGGGACCTCAGCACCAGCAGCATGGAGGCAGGACCACGTGGCAGGGATCACTGGCGAGGAGGTCGGCTGGCCCCGGGAACAGGCCAGGGGTAGGGTGCAGATAGACCAAAGAAAGCTTCAAGGTAGCCTGGGAACATTTTATTCAAATAACATGCGCAGAGTTCGCTTCTCTCTCTCTTTTTCTCCTAATGATGAGGTAAAACAGAGATGCTGATTTCCCTAGAAGGAATCATGAAGTCTCTAAAGACAAGGGCTGATTTTCTTTCCAATCCCGCCCTCCTTCCACACAGTGTCTGGTCTGACCCAGGTCCTGTCACGCAGGCTGACTTTGGGTCCTGCCTGGAGTTGGACTGGGTAGGCTTGGAAGGTAGATCCCCCTACCTCCCACACATACACCCATTCTTTCCTCACCACTCTTCTTTCTAGCCCAAAACCTATTTTTCCTTGCCACCAGCCAAACCTATCACAATGGGAAAGGAAAAGGTGTAATTCAGCCACACACACACATACACACACACACTAAACAAACAAATAAAAAACCCAGAATGCACAACAGGAAACAACTTTGCAAAGATTTGTCCATTGGGAAGCAGAAAAGCAAACCCTACTCCTCTTTGCATCTTGCTGCCCCCAAAGGTGCTGCCCCCTTCCAGAGGCCTCTGCTCTATAGAGGAGCCCGGGGAATTTGAGTCTCACCCCTTTCAAATGCTCCCCATCAGACCACCTGACTCCCCTGGTGATTCATTCTTGGTTGAATGGGTAGCAGCAGCCCTCAGCTGGCCTCATCCCTGCACCTGGGCACCTCTCTGAAAAGAGCTGGCCTCTCATGTGCCCTCCCTGGTCCTCACTTGTGGGTCTTCTGCCCTTACACTCCTTGAAGGACAGGGTGGTGACTTAATCTTCCCTGCTTTTGCCTACATCCTGCTCAGACCCCAGCAACATGCAAGGTGTTTGGTAGAACAGCCTTGGTATGAGTCAGGGCTATATTGTGGACACCTGCCCATGTGGAAATGACTGTGCGGTATAAGATAAAAAGAAACAGAATCGGCCTGCTAAGGAGACTCTGCTCCTAACATCATGCTTTGTTTAATTAACGGTCTCCATTGGGGCTGTCAACACACTAAAAGATATTTTTAAAAATCACATGATTAACCTTGGGAATGAAATAGTCAACTAAACACATTGTTTCCACCTTATCAGGCTCAGGAAATAGGCTCTAGATGTGCTAAGGCCCTTAATGAGGAGAGGGGCCATCAGTTAATAATAACCACTGGCTCCTTGGTGCTGTGGCCACACCTGCTGGGGGACGGCCATTCTCCACGGCTACCCAGGGTTTGCATTGCTAAGTGGTACTTGGGGAGAAAAAAAAATCTACATTCATATAGTATATTTCTCTCTCTCTCTCTCTCTCTCTCTCTCTCTCTCTCCACTCAAGATCTCTGGGCTTTTTCATATGAGAGCCTTTTATTTCCTTAAAACAGAGGTTGCTTTCATTTAGTTTGAGGGATATGATGCATTTACAGGCGGGAGGAGCAGGTGGAAAGCAGTGGGTTTCTCAGGCCTACCTGCTCGCACCTTCCAAAGGGGGAAGGTACCTGGTGTGGAGCATCCCGCACCTGGGGAAAAAACACAACTCCTCCTTTCCTTTGTCCTAAGGTGCAGGATTTAACTCATTCTGAGAATGCTTGTCACGAGATTCCCCCTTGTTAAAATTTTTCTGCCTCTTCCTTCTCCCTCCTCTCCTCTTCAGTTCTAGCGCTTGCCCTTCCCTCCAATGTCTCCTCACATCGTCCTGGGAAAGCACAGCCTGAGGGAATGAATGTGCCTGGGGATCCCCAAAGGCTAAGAATGCCTGCCTTTCAAGACTCATGACCAGAGCTGGGAGGTCTGAGCCCAGAGACCTCCCCATCCACAGACTCAGGGCTGTGGATAGCCTCAGAATTTGCAACTAGGTGATGGTGATGGCTAAACTGTGGGTCCTTGTGCAGACCCAGATGGAGGGACACAGGACCTTAGGTCATGGATAGGGTCATCGAAGGGGGTCTTCAGAGAATGGCTGATCCTGAATTTAGAGCTCAGGAGGACTGCTTCATTGCCCAGGGCTCTGAGCGGGGCCCTCCCCTGCCAACTCCGGATAATCTTGCTTGCTCTTGTACCCCAAGGGTGGCGAATCCCAATGAGTGAGTGCTGGTGGCTGATTCTGGGCCCGGTGGCAGCTGCTCTCATCCTGGAGGCCCCTGGAGTGTCTATAACCGCCCTTGGGGACCTGCGGCAGAGAGGAGCCCAAAGCCTTGGCCCTGCCTCTGTGCCAGCACCTGCCAGCTCCCAGCTGCCCCCAGGCTTTTTGCAAATCCAGTTGTCCCTGGGCTTTCTCCTCCTTCCCCAGGGCACCTGCTCCGGTCTCCTCTTTCCCTGCTGAGGCCTCATCTCCCTCTCCATATCCTGAAGCCCATCCTCTACCACTGTGTTGGAAAGGTCTCAGGAAGGGGCCTCGGTGGGCATGGGCCCTATAGTCTGTGGGAAGGATGAGTCTGCTTCCACCAGCTCAGGGCTCTGCCCTCACAGACACCCCGAGGCTGTGGCTCTACAGTCTCGGCCCTGGAGTAGTGACCCGCCTACACTCGGAAAGCATGTGGTCCTCAAGGGAACCCTCTTAAAAGGGCTCAGGGCCACCGAGCTTTTTTGATGACTTTGACTCAGGGTTGCATCCTGCTCAAAGGCTTCTGCTGCCATCTTCCGATTGGGTTCTCTTTGGTCAACGGCAGGATGGGCCTTCGTAGCCCCCTGTTAACAGCTGGGGAAACTGAGGCCAGGGTGATCATGTGACACACATCCATGAACAGCAGAACCAGGACTGTGCCTCCCTGTGGATTCTCACTCCGGGGCTTGCTCCTGATGAATGAGGGCTGTGTCCTAATGGGAGGCAGAGACCCACATCCACTTTCTGGGCTGCCAGTCTAGCGACTGCTTTCACCAGGCAAGGAGCGTGGCCTCCTCCAGCCCCGGGGCTCCACGTTTGGCATCCAGGCTTCATCCCATTTCCTCGTCCCCTTCCTCATCCTTGGATGGATGCAACAGTGTCTCATCCTCAGGCGCTTGCAGAGTGAGCCTGGCCCACAGACCTCCCTCTCCCAGGCCTTCTGTCATTGGCACTCCCTGGAAGCAACCCTCCCTGGCAGTGGCATCTCTGCTGAGGGAACTGCTGACACCTACCCCCATCTCAAAGGTGCAGTGTGATTGGGAGGGGTCTGAATCCATTGCTGGGTGTTTGCAGGAGGCAGGTTGTCTCTTGGGGAGTGGGAGAGCCTTTGAGTGCCGGTGGTTTTCCTTGTGGGGCGACTTCAGTCACCTCCATAGCCTGCCTCTAGTAGACAGCCAATGGTGGACCCTCGCTGCAACCTGGGCCACTGCTGAATGTACCTTCTTCCTCTTCTGAAGGGTCTTCTCTCCTAAAATCCCCCTCCAGGACAATGCCAGCTCTTTCTGGGACTCTCATACCCTGAGATCCAGAGCTGAGTTTTGTTAGGCCTCTGGCAGTATGTGGAAAACTTGGAGAGGGGCGGGGGAGGAAGTTTCCCCAGCCCACCTCCTAGGCAGTCGCTAAACAAATCCAGGGAGTTAATAGGAGCCACACAAAGCCCTTGATTTGCTCCGGAGATCAAGGGTCAGCCTGAATAACTCATTAATTAACTGAGCAAGGCTTCCTGCTATTGACAAGGTCCAGGAGCTCGGCCTGGGAGTAGACCTCACATCCTGCAGCCAGAAGACCATGCCCGGCTCTCCCTTCCTCCTCTTTTCTCCTACTAGGCATGCGACGACCTGGGAGATGCCAGGTGTCTCAGACGACCAGCTGATCTCAGCTTTCCCAGGAGAATCTGGCCTAGAAGGATTGTGTAACCTTGACCTTCTGCTTGCAAGTCTGACCTACCCATTATCTTCTTGCGCCAACGCTGCACCTACCTCGCTGGCTTAACGTCTGATGCTCTAAGAATCTAGGCGTGTGCTGGCTCCCACACACCTTCCGGTGCTGCGCTTGGATGTCTGTCAGCAGGGAGGGGACATGACAAGCTGATTCACACTGAAGTGGCAGGATGAGGGTGTTAGGAGGGTGGTGGGTGGGTGGTGATATCATTTTAACAAGGGTCATGCTTTGACTCGAGTAGCGTAAGCTCTAAAGGTGGGATTTGAGGCATCAGAGGTAGGTTGGACAGCAGGATTATTCTGGTCAAGAGTCCTTTCCAATGACCATGGCTAGGGCTGCTCTGCCCTAAGCAGCTTTTCCTTAATAGTGTCCGGCGTCTTCCCCAAGAGTATCAATGTCTAAACACCTGCTTCAGCTGCCTCCATACCCAACCCTGGCACCACCTGTGAGTTTTCAAAGAGCATGCTGGAACTTCCACATCGAAGGAGACTTCTTCATGGAGGAGACTGGCCGTCCCATCTAAGCCTGGCTGAAGAGAGGACCCTGTCATCACCTGTGGGATTACATGACAGGAGCACTGCGTGACTAGGGGTGGATAGAGTTCCCTCGGCATGGGCAGCACGTCCTTGAGCCTGCTATTTCTGGAGACTAAGACACGGAAGACCTTGATGCAGTTTGCAAAACCTCTGCTATTCCTCGCCCAGCTCATTCTTGCCTGTTGACATTTGCAGAGCCTAATGCTGCTTACAGGGTCAGCTGTTTCTGGAAGGTCTCATCACTGGCTTTAGGGCCTGTTGCTACTTGTAGAGTCTGTTGTTAGCAGAACCTGGCACTGCTCGCGGGACTCATCACTAGCCGCAACGCTTGCTTCCACCTGTCAAGTTTCTTGATGTTTGCAGATTCTGGTATCGCAGGTTCGTGGAGCCCGTAGTAGCAGTTTGTCGAGGCTGCTGTTTGCAGAGTCGGTCCCGGTTTGCGGAGTTTTCCCCTAGTTTGTTGAGTCTGTTGCGTTCAGCAGATGCTGGCTTTGTAGACTGAGTTGTCAGTACCCACAAGCCTGTTGCTGCCTGTAGAACTCGGTTCTGCTCATTGAATCTTCAGTGCTTGCAAAGCTCCTCTTGGTCAGAGAACCTGGGCTGTTTGCAAATCTGGCATTGCTTGCAGGGGTTGTCACCGATGACAGAGGCCTTGGACACGTTCTGATTCTACTGCATTATCTGCCTTGTGGTGAGTTTTTAGGGATGTGTGTCCCCACCAAAGGGTTTTGAAGTGTTTTCATATATGGGTTTGAGATTCTCTCCAAGATCTCAAGGCTGCCGGGTTCAGTCTCCTCATCATTCTCTCTGGTCCCTGCATGTCCCCATAATGCTTGCTCGATGCTTAGATTCAGTTTCCTCTGTAAAGCCAAGATGTTCAAAGTTCTTGCCTTCCCAGCACTAGCAGTCCATACAGTCAACCTCCCCATTCTTTGCCTAGTGTCCTTGAACTTTCCCATCAGGAACTTGGGTTCTCTTAACCTTTGGCTCAGCATAAACTTACATCCTTTGTCAAGTTGCTGTCCTTAGGTTTCCATATTCATAGATACTTACAGAATCTGTGGACATGACTTCCTGGTAGGGGAGGAATAAGGAAGGACTAGACAGGAATGGGGCATTTGTGTCTCTGTCCTTGGGACCCACAGAACCTTGACCTTAGAGCCTGAAAAGACTTGAGACTATCTTTTTCAGCTCTGCCTTGTGGGCCTTTGTGTCCCAGGAGGACTGATGTGGGTCTTGACATTTGTTGTGTAAGGCTGTCCTTGGCCACTGCTGGCACACCCTGATTAACCCAGATCACCTTTGGACACATTTGGTTCCTAACACCACACCAATTTAGGAACTCTGTGCTGGGCTTAGTGGTGGTTTTTTTTTTTTGTTTGTTTTTGTTTTTTTTGTTTGTTTGTTTTTTAAGGACCCAGTCTTCTAAATACACATGCCCTTGGAAGACGGGATTTGAATGGCATGATTCCAGGTACTTCTTACAAAAGCCTAGCAGTTCAATTCTAAATGCACAAGCAGTATTGGCCAAGAGGGATAGAGAAGAAGGTATCACCGCAGATGCCACCAGTGCTTCTTTAGGAATTTTCTTAAGCGTCACTACCACCTAGGGCTTGCCATGTCTTAGCACACATGGGTCCACATAGAGATCTTAACCCGAATGGTTTCTGCTCTCAGTGCTCTGGGAGCTTAAGGCAGGAGGTGATCGCTAACCTTCAGTGATGTGTCTGTCCCCAGACACATTTAAAATGGAATACGTTCTTTTCCAATCAGGAATCCAGCTTATGCTGAGCTAAGGACTCCTGAAATGTCCTCATTTCTTCCCTAGGAAGCCCAGGGAGGTCCCAGCTCAGGACCTGGTCTGGACATTGCTAACTTTTTCTATCCCCATGCCTTGAGATGGCCTGAGGCCCAGCATATGGGAGTGCCTGTAGGAAGAGGCTTGAGGCACAAGCTTCCTTTTCCTTAAAACCATTTTCTGTTCTTTGTTCTTAAAGGAAATTGAGCTTTAGATGCCTTTCACTGTTGGCCTTGTCCACAGGGCCCGAGGCAGGCACTGCTGCTTGGGAGATAATTCAGAGTGCTAATGGCATACAGATGCATGCTAATTCATGTGCACACACACAAATTAGGCTGCAATTACCACAGGATCTATTTGCTAATGCTGGTTACCATTCAAACCATTATTCAGCATTGGTTACCACAGCCGGCTGGTCAATATGGCTCAGCGTGAGGCCTGCCTCTCAGGCAGTCTTGGAAACTAACAGAACCTTCACTCAACATCAAGTAATAGCCATGTGTTGCTTCCGCGTGGGAGGTGGGTATCCCAAGGTTGGCTGTGGGCATGGAATAAGCCTGATGGAAGTTGACATTGAGAGCTCCATCGGGGGAATAAAAACTGGCAACCAATGTCCTACAACACAAAACACTCTGTGTATGGAAGACCAAGAGAGTAACGCACAGGTATAAGCATTTCATTCAACGTTGCCTCCTTGGCTCTCTACCGTGTGCCCAGGAGTATGGGACTTAAAGATGAGAAGGTGTAAGTTTGTACATGGCTTATAAGACAAGAGCCACCCCACAGAAGTGGCCAGCTATCCCACAGGCAGCTCACTGTTGAGCCCTGCAGGAGTTCATTGGGCGCTGTGGACAAGTCAGGGGTTGAGGTCTGTTAGGGATGGGTGGGTTTTAGTGCAGGTGAGGAGAGAAGTATCTCTGGCAGCCAGAACCGCTCCATTGAGCCGTGTTAATTATGCGTTGGAGTGGTCACTGCATCTCAAGTAGTCGCTTCTACTTGAGAGGGTCTGCCATCACCACCTCCTCTTCACAGCCCTTCAAAGGAAAGTGTCCCTGTGTGCATTTGGCAGGAAAGGAGGCAGAAGCCCAGGGCAGTTAGGAGATTGGCTCCAAGGCCGCACAGTTGGTCTGGTCGGGCTGGAATTAGAACCCAGGTACATCTGACCATGAGTGAGGACACTCAGGATAAGGCAGAATTGGGGTCACTGAGAGGGGGCAGTGACAATGTTACTGCTGAAAGGGCTCCTGGGAGGACCAAGCTCATTCCACCAGAGAGGAAAATGTGGCCAAGGAATAATAAGTGATACAATGTTTGGTCCATGGAGAGTGGACAACAGAGCAGGCCAGGGGATGAGCTTCAGAATTACCATGGACACTGAAACTGCCCCCCACCCCCACTCCCAGCCTAGCAGAAGCTGGGGCTGATCTGGGTGTCCCCCTTTTATCCCTTTGGCCACCCTTGTCCCAGAAAGGCTTCTCTGGTATTGCCTGGAGGTTTTAGGCAGAAAAAAGAAACAGTGAGGGTCAGTGATCTCTTGGGGGTGTCCTGCTTCCCTCCCGGCAAAAAACTGGGATTCCCACTGCTGGCCCTGGTGCCACATCTCCTCTCCCACCCTCCTCTATGCTCCCCTGGAGGCCTTCCTGCGTGGCCGGCCAGCATCCTCAGGTTCTGCAGGCATCATCTGCTTTCTCCACAAATCCCTCCCTGTGGGTGTGCCCAGGTCTCTGAGCTGCCTGCCTGGCGGGCTCCCAGCCACCAGAGATGGGAGTCGACAGTGAGGCTGTCAGCGTCCAGGAGCCAACGCTGTGGCAGGTGCTGACGTCCATTCTTCTTTGTTGAGGTGGGAGTTGGGGCTCCCAGGTTTGCTGGGAGAGGGGACTGGATGGCTGGGAGATGCCTGCCAGGCCCCTTCGAAGGGGAGAGGAGAAAGGCAACATGCACAAATAGATGGCCTGATGTAACTTATCTTGGGCAGCATTGTACATTGTATAAAAACCACGTAAAATGTTAGAGCACCTCACAGAGCCCAGCCTGCACTCTGAGGACAGATCCAGAAGACCCAGCCCTTGTCTTTAGGAAGCTCCTCTTCCAGGAGGCTCCGTGAATGCACAGAAGACCCTAGAGGACATCCTCAGTAAATACAGGGTCCACGAAGGACTCAGTGGTTCCCATGGGACTGGTCACATAAGCTGCAGGTGCCAATTGAAAATGCAGAGCCCCCTGTACAAAAACCAAGAATTTCAAGATGATGACAGCATAGCATTAAACCAAGGGTCAGGCCTTCTGAACACAGGGGTTTGTGCAACTGAGCTGCACAAGCCCATGAAGTCAGCCTGGCTACAGCAGGTCAGCTTCCAAGCCGTCCTGCCTATTCCCTGCTGCCCCTTGGACACCAGCCTTCCAGGACTACAGTGGGATCACCCGCGGGGGCTTGGATCCTTCCTTGGAGATAGCTTCTCAGGGCAACAATCTCATTTTCCACACCCCTCTCCACACCAGCCTTGCCCAGCACTCACCCAGAGATCAGGGTGGGGCCTGGGTCCTGCCCTGAACAGCACCTGTGCTCACTGACGATTCCTACTGATCTAGAACTTCTTGACCTTTGTGGGCCATTTTCCACTCTGCCCCTACGCCAACCGACTGTGACATCTCTTGGTCAGATTTCTACCTCCTTCCTGGCCAGGTTATCCGGGCCTACGAGGAGGTTTATGTTAATGGAGCCTCTCTCCCATCCCCCACACCAGCCACCCCTAGACCCCCAAGTACCTCCTCCTGACCCCCAGGTTACCCTCCCCAATAGGCCCCCGGCATATTTACAGAAATGCCACTCAGCAGAACAACCCAAATCAAATGAACGTTAACAGGAAAGCTGCTAGCTTCCAAATTAGCGGTGCATAATTAGTTTCATGCATAAACCTCTCGAAAGCACCGGGCAGGCGCAGGCTGGTGAGAGAAACAATTAGTTTTTTTTCCTTTTTTTTTCTGAGGATGAAAAGGAAGAGCAGGGAAGGAGTGGGGGGAAATCAGGAAGGGGGTTGGGGAAGAGGGGTGTGGGCTGAGTGAAATACAGATTGAATTTGTTCAGTCAAACCCCACACACACTGCCTGAGTGCAGGGCCTTGCTGGTGCCTGCACTCCTCCAGCTTCAGATACTAACAGAGCCCCACTCCACTGATGCCCAGCCCCGCTCTCCCACCCCTCACCCCAGACTCCCAGGGGGCCTTTCCAGGGCTGTGATAGGGCTGCTGCATGAAGGGACTGCCCACACCAGGCCCTGGGGGAGATGTCGGAGCTTTGTCCACATCTGCCTCACAACTCAGGACCCTGATAGGCGTGTTCTGGGTGCGGAGGTACTTTGCAGATGCACTGGCTGAGGATCACAGCCCCCTGTGAACCTCAGAGCTCCTGGCACTCCCTGATCTCAGCAGCCCCATAAAGGGAGGTGTCTAATGGATGGGGACCATCGAAGGCCCTGTCTGCAGCTTGCCCAGGCTGGTTCACACGGAGCCAGAGCTTCTAGTGTGATCTCAGACTTCAACACCCAGCTCACGCCACACCCGCGACCCACCCAGAGGAGGGCCCTAGGCTAATACACTCTAAGGTAGCCATGTGCCCCTCCCAGATGCTTCAGGACACAGGAAAACCCCATCCCCGAGGGCCTTTCCAGCCACTCAGCCATACTCTGTCCGATCCCACACCACAGAGGGCCTGCACTTGCCCTGGTGGATTTGTAGCTATGCCCTTTCCTCAGCCATGGTTCCATAGCTCCCGCACAGACCTAGGCCTCTACCTTCTCCCTCAGCCCACTGCCACCCCTGCAGTCTCCCCAGGCCCAACCAAGGGTGGCAATCTCTCACTGACTCTATTGCACCCCTGAGATGGGAAAACAGCTTGGCGGGGCGGCTCTATGGGTGTATACTCTCCCTCCTCGCGTGAGAGCTGAATCTGAGTGCACCTTTGGAAGGATGGCAACACCAACCTCATGCCCTTGATTGGCCTATGAAAGGCCAAGAGGTATAGGGTGGGCCACTGAGGTTCTAGGCACGGCTGCCTCTCCCTGTGCTCCCAGGGGTCTCTCAGCCTCCATGGGCCTCACCTCACTTCCTCACCTTTCAGTTGGAGAGGATAATACCTGCTCCCCGATTCCTCTAGGTTTTGTGGGGCTCAACCGCAGCAGGGACTTAAAGGTTTTCTGTCGCTGAGGGCACTGATACTCATTGGTGTCATGACTGAAGCACCTGGAAGCTAATTCTCACCGTACTGGTGAGCCCAGCCGAGAACTTGAGGTGTCCAGTGTGTCTCAGATGGGCCTTCTGCTGGGTCTCCAGGCCCAGCCTCGGGGAGATGCTGTGGCCTGCTCAAGGAGAGTTCTGTCCATGGAGGCGCGCTGTCATTATTGCTTATTATATATTATTTATTTAGCCTGAATTTATAATTGCATGATTGCCAGAGGATCTTAGTGCCACAGGGACAGAAATGTGCTGGCCGGTCCTCAATAAAGAATGCTTTTCCTGCCATAAACAAACAGAATATCCAATCAACTACCCATCAAATTGCCTGGCCCTGGCACAAACAGAACGCCGCTAATGAGACACAACACGCATTAGCTTAATGCTCTACCAGGGGAAGCGAGCTGGCCTCTCAGCACCAGCCCCGCCACGGCAGGGCCGGAATGGGAGGGCTCCTCCTGCCAGCACCAGGATGCCAACAGGCACCCTCGGCTGGTGCGGCTCGTCTAGTGGGCTCACTGCCGATCCATTTCGCTTCAGGCTTCTTGCAGGAGAAAGGTGTGAGCTCCTTTTATTGGGGACAAGCAAGACATGGGGATGGTTCATTGCGATGAGGGGTACAGCCTGGCCTCAGCAGTGGGAGGAAGGATGAGACAGTGTGGGGGTGGTGGAGAAGGGCACCCAGGGGCTAGGGCAGATGCTGAGGCTAGGGAAGGCAGTGCGACACTGGTCATCAAGGTCAGGGGTGGGAATCTGGGCTTTGCTTGGCACCAGGGAGTCCCAGAGGCGCTAAGGTTCTGGGAAGGTGCAGGTAACAAGAGTCAAAGACCATGGCAGACCTTGTTTCACAAGGCTCCCTCTCCAGCTTTCCCTCCGCCATAACCTTTCCCAGTCTGGTGGGGGACTGGGCTTCAGGGGGTCCCAACACACCTCACTCTTGCTCTGTCTGCTCTTTATCACTGTCAGCTGCTTAAAGCCAAGCCTGGAGTGGCTGCCCGCCCCAGCAGAGCACAGCTCCCTGAGGATAAGATGAATGTCTGCAGGCCAGAGAGCTGAGATGTTCTGGAGGAAGTGGAAGTGGAGGAAGAAGGAATAAACACCCATCACATTAATAAGAGTTTGGGAGAAGTGAGGGGCTGGAGCCAGGAGTCTCCAGATGGTGTTTAGTGAAATGACAGCTTGATGCTTAAGAGAAAAATGGAACTGTGGTATGCTGGAAGCTTCGATATTCATGGGGTGGGGGTGAGGGGTGTGGGCACATGGAGCCTGGTGTGAGGCCTGTACTCACTCAGGCTTGACCCGAGTCCAATCTAGGTCTCAGCAGAGAGGTCGAAATACTTCCAGAATGTTCACCAAGGAGCCCCACAGGGTAGCTCTAGGGCCAAGGAAGTGCATACCCACACAATTTAGCAGCCAATTCTTGCCCCGTGGCTGGGTCCACAGGGGTGGGTGTGCCTTCCAAGAGTGCATGGTCCAGGGGGAGAGACTGACTGAGAGGTCACACTTAACTCTGGCAACTGAGGTTGGCGCTGGGACACGGCAGGGGCATCTTATTTATGCAACTGTCAGGTTGAGGAAGACCTCCTGGAAAAGGTGGTGTCTAGGCCGAGTGTGGAATGCAGACCAGGCAGAGAGCTTGGTCTGTAGGAGAATGCCATGCAGGGGAACAGTGGAGCAATGCATGGGGTGTGAAACTGCACAGAAGGGGCAGTTGGGCACCTGCTGTGTTCCTGGATCCTGGAGTCAGGTGGGAGAGGTGGAGAGAAGCTGGCTAACTGGGTGGGGTGGGGGAGGAGGCCTTGGATGTCACCCCGGGGTGTGGAGAGTCAGTGTGAGGTGTTCATCAGCACAGCACATGCATGACTCTCCCCTGAGCCTACTTTCTTGTCTGTAGACAGTGTCATCATGGGTGCAAGAAAGTGTCTACCTGACTCGACTGCTGTGGTGTCTGAAATTCTAACCCTTCCTTTGGGTTAAATAAAGTATGCTTTCAGCATTCATCCTTGATCATGAGGGTACTTTTTGTGCTTTCCCCAGCGTGGGGAGGTCGGAGCCAGTAGGCTTTGTGGGGCCCTGGGGAGCAGAGGGGCCAGCTGGTGGGAGGCCGTTCTTCCTACGCATTGGGGTAGCTCCGAGGAAACTTAGGACAGAGCCAGAAGGGCAATGGCTTTGTCAGCAGTGGGGAGCTGTGCTGTTCTGGGAGGATCAGTTTGGCAGAGTCGAAGCCACTGTGGCCCAGGCTGCAGATGAGAGCGCAGAGAGGACAGTGCTTGTGGAGGCTGCTGGGGGTGGGGCAGGCAAGGAAGGGGAGCAGGGAGACAAAGGAGAGAGCCAGGCAAGGAGAGTCAAAGAGTTCCAGGCTTCTGAATCCATTCTGTTTCGATTTCCCCCCAAGTCACACAGCTGCCAGGGTTCAGACAGATGCTGTGATTAGCATTTTAATGCATTTCAGAGGACCTTGTCCGAACTGCTCTGGAAATCAGAAATCAAGAGTTTATCTTCAGCTGTCCCTGTAGAGCTACGTTCTCTTTCAATTCCAGCAGCATCTGAGGAAGAATGTGCGTGCACAGGCATGTACATGTGTGCTCCCAAGTGTGGGTATGCGATGCGTGCCTGTGTGTGCCCATGTCTTCCTGTGTGTGTGTGTGTGTACACATGCACACATATATGCCATGGAACCCGGGTGTGTGCATGTGTGTGTTTGGATGTTAAGTGTGTGCCCATGCCCATTTTGCACATGTGTGCTTATTTTACACGTGCCTTTATAAGTGCAGTTTCATCCAGGATCATTCATGTGGAAGAGGGCAAGCTTGACGCTGGCTGAAAACAGGTCAGTGCTGAGTGACTCAGGCTGTCAGGACGTCTGGGCCTCAGGTAATGGGAAATGCATTTCAAATGCAGGCGGCTGCCTGGCTCCATGCCAAGGCCATGTTTCCAAACAATACAGGCTAGCAGGATTTTTAGGATTTTCAAACATCGTGCAAATTCTGGAGTTAGAATTCCACACCCCCTGCACAGTGCTGGCATCTTGGGCCCGGCCTCTGAGAGGTTTCTAGAACACTCAGTGTGGGGTGAGGCAGCACCTCATAGGTCAGGGCAGAGGGTGGGATTGGGAAGCCAGGAGCCCCTCATGACACACCCTGCATGGGGTGGTGGGCACACCTCGTGTCCCCTCTACCTGCCTCCCAACATTCTCCTCCTGACACCCCAATCTGGCCATAGGTCACATCTGTCAAGGCTGTTCCACTTCTGGCTTGATGTCACTAGCCACTCAGCTAGCTTCAGATGGAAGGATTTCCTTCTCCTTCCCTGCCGCCCTCCATGGACATATTCCCCCTGGGAGTTGTAGCTCTCAGCCCAAACACAGGTTTCTGGGACAATATTTCCAGCTCAGAGACAGTGGGCCCATAACTTGCCTTCCTTAGGGGAGGAACAACTCCAAAGACTGCACAAGCTTTAAGGGGCTGGCGACAAAGACAACACTGACTGCAGGTCTTTCACCCCTGCCAGACCAGCTCCCCCTAGTGTCAATACTGTGGGGGCCTCAGGGGGCCCCTCAGGGTTGCTCTGGACTCAACCTGCGGGCGCAGACCTGTGACATGGGCCGGGTGGGGTGGAAAAGCAGCAGACTGTTGTTCCTTGTGAATGCGTTTAATGTAAATATTAATACATCCTCTATTTATCTTTGGCTGTTAATAAATTCATGCCTTATTAGAAAATCCCTCATACCAGCAGACCCGCTGGGCTAGATCAGCCCGTTTTAAGAGATTTCCTGTTGGCAGGACTCAAAGCTCACACCTGCAACCAGCCCAGGCACGAGGACTTAACGGAATACCACAGATAATTAGATACGTGAACCTCACAAATTAAAACAAGCACATCGTATTAGCTCAGTTTATCCTAAAAGAAAATATTAAGTTCCCCTAGATAAATCGTTTAATAAGAACAGAGGAAGATGGCACACTGTCTTCCCAGAACCTAAGGGCAGGAGAAGAGAGGCTCAAGCAGCAGACAGACAAGGAGGTTGCTTCCACGGGCTGATGATGGCTGACGGATCAAGTTCCCGCCAGGTGGTCTAACAGGGGCTGGGGGTGTCTGAGGAGCCCTGGGTGCGGGCTGAAGCACACGGAGCAATGCGACGTGGGGTCTGAGAGGAGCGAGGGGTGTCAGTGGGATCCAGCCACCTCATGATATAGGATGATCCCCAGTGAAACCCTGTGGGTACATGAGAGAATGGGGTTTGCTCCATCAGGGGAGGCTTTGTGGCAGGGCTGTGACCCACTGCAAAGTCTTGTCCATCTGTGAGATGCTCACCACTTGGGGAGTTGGTTGAAGTCATGGCACATTGTGAACCCAGCAAGTGAGAAGAGAAGGTAATCTGGACTTACAGAGAAGTTCGACTTGGCAAAATCTATGGCGCGAAAATTTTGATCAGCAGACCAGCAGTGCAGACGTTACTGTCTACAGGAATATGTTGCCTACCTAGGGCTAGACAGCGTGTGCAAGTGGCTCGCTACTTTTGTCACACCACCGCTGTGCTGATGGCACGTGCTTTGTATCTGCTCATTAAAGCAGCCTGGCAGGACATTAACTTGGAAGTGTTGAGCAATTGTCTACTCACAAATAATAAAACTGCACTAAGCACACCCCATAATGTGGATACTAATGGAAATGGGTGTCTGCCCCAGCTCTTTTGAACTGGATTTCTCAGTCAAGAAGCCTCTTTGAGATAAAGGCCATGTTTACAAATGAGAAAGGATCCTAACGCGCACCTTGGCAGGCTGTGCCCTCTTTGGGCTTCTGTGTCTACCTTGCAAAATTGGGGGTGCAGAGCAGGTGATGCTAAGGCCCTGTCCCACTCTAATTTCTGAGGTTCTCTGGCCCTCAGAGGTGAGAGGAGACATAATGGCAGAGAAG
This sequence comes from Noctilio leporinus, assembly GCA_004026585.1. Taxonomy (NCBI): domain Eukaryota; kingdom Metazoa; phylum Chordata; class Mammalia; order Chiroptera; family Noctilionidae; genus Noctilio; species Noctilio leporinus. The sequence goes on from PVIW01000065.1 coordinate 107,544, forward strand.
AGTCTCATTTATGGATCGAACTCCTCTAGTCCAAGAGAAGGAATCAAGGTTTCCTGACATCACTGGCCAGAGAGCAGGGGTTGTCCAGGGTCCCGGAGCTGAAGGAGCTCTGAAATCACCTGAAGGAGCTCTGAAATCACCTGAGGAGCATTTGTGACATATGGGTTCCCAGGCCATACTCTGTGTTTATACCTGTTGCATGTATGTGTGTGTGTGTGTGTAAGACAGACACAGAGATAGAGAGAGATTGAACATCTACCTTTCTTTGCATGTGCTACAAATCTGAATGTCTTAGAATGTCTCTGATGTGCAGTCAGGTGGTTTAGGAACTTCTGCATCTTCTTCCAGAAGGAAATAGCCTTCCCAATAGTTGGGGGAGGGGGGTGCTAAGTTCCCCTCACCAGTGCAGGGTCCCAGAGGGAGCCAGTTCCCCCGGGTCCTGCTCCAGCAGCCTTCCCCATGGCAAGCAGCCTCTCCCAGCCTGTGCCCCAGGTATGCCAGCTCTGTCCGCTGAGGCTGCTCAGTGAAGGGAGATTCCAGGAGGCTCTCCACTCTCTCCAGCTCCCTTCCAGATGGCTTTTCACTGGGACTGGCACAGGCCTTCCCCTGCCCACCCAAATCCTGCCCAGCCTTCCCAGGCAGTGCCCCCATGTCCAGTGTGATGTGCCCATGGAAGGCACGCAGTGAATGCTCACTGCTTTGCTGCTCTCAGATGACTCAGACCTCTAAATTCCAGTCCAAAGCCTCAACCCATTTTCCTCTTTGCTTGGCTTAATACATCTTCTCTCCTCTGCAAAAGGGAGAACCCCAAGGGCAGCAGGGTCCTTGGCCCCTCCTGGCTTCCACCTGCTAGCCAGCACCTAGCACAAGGCCATGCTCCTGGTGGAGGCTCAGGAAACAGAATTAAATTAAAAACCTTCTCTCAGGCTCTGAGCCGTCCCCACTGTTGGCTGACAGCTGTCAGGGTTGCTAGGAGAGGTTGAATGCATCTTCACTTCACTGGGTCGCCCTGCCTTGAAGGGCCTCCTGGACCATCTTAACCCACATGGGTGCTAGGCCATGATTTGGCTCTGATCTCACTGGTTAGGGTCTTAAATCTCCTGGGCTTCCCTAACCCAACTTCCAGGAGAGGAGGTCCGTGAATGTGAAGTGGAGAGAATGAAAGTCTCACATGGGGACAGTGCAAACCATTAGCTAACACCATCCTTAAGCACAGCCAGGCCTTGGCAGGGAGAGGACCAGTGGCCTCAGGGATGTTCTCACCATACCCACACTTCGCTTTTGTTCAGAGGTATTTGTTGGTCCCCCCATGTAGCCAGCCCCAGGCTTGGCCGTGCAGTTGGGAGGCTTGCTGTCATGTGTCCTAGGTCAGTTTTCCTTCAAACCAGGGCAGCCAGGGCTGAGGGCAGATCAGAAGGAGCCAGGTGGGAAGAGTTGCTCCTCTGGGGAGAGAAAGAATAGCTGAAGCAACAGCCACAGCAGCAGCGGTGGAGAGATCATCACCCACTTCTGATGAGTATGCAGGGTGCTCAGCATGGTGTGCGCCTCATATCATGCAGTGTGCAAACAGCCTGGGTAAAGGCACTATTGGCATCCTAGGGTCATGATGAGGAAACTGAGGCAGAGAGAGATGTAGTGATTCGCCTAGGTCATGAGCTCAGAGTGGTGGAGCTTGGTTGGCTGACATTGTGGCCTGAACCTGTCCAGCAGCATGGGGGGTTTGGTGTCTTAAGTCCTGAGAGTCTTCAGAGGAGGGAGAGGATGGAGGAGGGGGGTTGGAGTGGTCATGAGCACTTCCTTCTGTGCTAAGGCTGCAGAATGCAGAGCAGCTGGGTTTGGTGGGGGTTCTGATCATTGGGATTGGTGCTTTGGGCCCTTTTATTTGAAGAAACAAGTAAACGTGGATAAAATCATGGGATCTTGGCTCGCCTCCTAGAAGTGACCTGATCCAATGCAGGAACTAGCTGCATTGCCCTTCCTTCTACCCACAAGTGACACAGACTCCGCTCGAGCACTGCTTTGACCAGAGGCTCAGTACCTCTTAGGACAGCCAATGCCACTTGGGGGTGAGGAGGGCTTGGTGGGCCTTCCTCATGCTACAGTTGAAAGCCAGGATAATGGGCCTGGGAGCAGAGGGGAGCCCAGGCCAGCCCCGAGGCCAGCTCTGACTTCTTTCCTTCTCCCAGACCAGCCAGCTTATGGCAGGGGCCAATTCTCATTTCTCAGACAGGCTTTACACAGAGCACATTACTTCCCTTCACACCCCCTCACCCAGGCCAGAAGTGTTGTACTTCAGTCTGAAAAATAAATTTGTCACCATGGTGCTAACCCTGAAAACTGGCTGGGCCTCTTTCAGAAGGTATGCTTCTGCCACTGTGGGGGTCCCAAAAAAGTGAGTGGGGAGATGGGCATGGAATACCTGTGATATGGGACAGCTGTCTGTTGGCACAATGGCCTTTGATTCTTCAATATTTAAGCCACATACAGAGGTATATAGAAGGATGGAAGTTAAAAAAAGATATAGATGATAAAAATATGGTACCTAAGGGGCTGCAATCTTCATCCCCACTACGAATCCTATGGAGTTAGCAACCATGTCAGTAGTTGAATAAAAATGCTGAGTTAGCAGTTGAAAAACCATCCCTGGGAAACTACTCTTTATGACTCAGCTCCCTCATATATAAGCATCATGTCATGATCTGAGCTGAAGGTAAACAGTGCCTGTGGGGGAGGGGGGACTGCTGCTCTACCCAGCTTGCTCTTCCTGACCCCTACTCTACTCTAAGAAGCTGGTGGGGCAGAACCTTCTGGTTCCTACCATCATCTGTCCCCACTTCTCCTTCACTACCCACAGCAGTTGTAGTCATGGGGGATATGTGTTTCATTTTTGAGAACATAGCTCCTTTCCCAGACTCCCTTGCAGCTAGGGTGGTCACATGACACAGCTCTAGCCAATGAGACATGCACATAAGTCTCCTGAGGAGGAGCCTGGGGTAAATGTTTTGCATTGCTGATAAAAAGCTGGACTTACTCTACTTAATGATAGACGTAATGCATGGAGCTGGGGGAGTCATTTTATAACCATGGGGGAGGAGATTATGGCGCTGACATGCCATGGTCATGCTGTCGACCCAACACCAGACCCCAGACCCCAGACTCTGTGATATGAAAAAAACAGAAGCCCTATTTGCTGAAGCCACTGCAGCCAGAAGTATTTCTAACCAACAGGGTAGCTGCTGAAACTGAGTTTCAGAGAGGTTAAGTGGCTTCCAAGGGTACACAATATGGCTCTAGGCAGAGCTGGGACTGGAATATGACTCTGCTTTCCCGGCAGAACAGAGCAGGTCTGCTTTGTGGTGACACCTGAAGGGTTTCCTGGCAATTATACTGGCGTGTCCCAAGGGAACAGCCTGGTCTTGGCCTTGGGATGACAGGGACTGAGGGAGACAATGACACCATCCCTGCTTGTGAGCTTACTTAGGTTTTCCAAGGTTTGGTGCCATAGGATGTGGTGAAAGGAGCACGGGCCCTGGAGCCAGACTTCTCCCTGGCCATGTGGCCTTGAGCAAGTGCCTTCACCTCAAGGTCCTCTTCCCAAGGAGAGTGCTGGCAAGGTCCCCTTGGAGCACCTGTGCAATGCTGCCTTGACAAATAAATGAGATAATAGTCATTCACTGTCTGGCCCACAGTTGTACTCAGTGAATGAATGGTAGTTGTCACAATGGCTGGAGAGACAGGCTTCTGTTAACTGCCTTCCCATTTGGGAATCTAGAATCAGGTGTCAGAGTAGATCTGGAGCAAGTGCAGGTAGAGTTCTGCCCATAGCCCCTTCCTCTCCTCAATGCAGTCATAGTGGCCTAACTTCCAAATGCCAGCACCTGCAGCTATTGCTGGAGGGCATTCTCTGGCTGTGGAGCTCATTTAGCCGACCATAACCAAACTGGAAGAGCTGGGAAATGAATGATCCCCATGTACACCCTCAACCAAAGACTAGTTCGAACAGGTGAGCAAATACCCCCAGCTCCTTTGCCCTTTTGTAGATCTGGGGGCTGTGATCCACATGGGTCTAGAGTCACCAGTGGGATTAAGCGCCACTCAGAGCGAAAGCTGGTCTGCTTAATAATGGCTTTTATTGGTTTCTTTCTGCCCTGTTGCACTTTCCCATGATCTCCTCAGGTTTCCTGGGTCACCAGCCCAAAGAAGCCACTTGCACTCACATGCTTCTGGGATCACTCAGACCAAAACAATTTTTTTTAAAGCCTAAAGGTAGGCCAGTGCCCATCAAACTTCTCTGTGCACATGGATCTCCTAGGGATCTTACTAAAGTGCTGTGGGTGCAGTCTGAGTGACAGAACTCCCACCGTCAGAGGTGGGGCCCGAGACCACCCATCTGGTAAGCCCTCTGGTGATGGTGAAGAGCCAGGTCACGCTTCCATCAGCGTTTGGGCCTCCAGGGCTGCTGACCTGGCTCAGACAAGGGGGAGAGGAATGTGAGTTAGAACAGCTTGGCAGTGTTTCCTGGAGGACAGCAAGGGCTTGGAGCTAAGTCCAGAAGCTCAGGGAGGACCATGGTGGATAGGCAGGGGTGGGCAGGCCTTACCAGGGAGAAGGAAAGCTGGGGATTGCTGGGGTATGACACCAGGCCCAGCAGGAGCAGAAGGCCAGTGACTCACCTGCCTGGAGGTGACTATGGCCTGCAGGCTGCACAGGTGGTGGGTTCTGAAGGGTTGCAGTGTGAGAGAGGCCTGCTTCATCCTTCAACAGCATCTTCCCTGTTCTCATTCCTAATTCTGGGAGGGAAATTCAGACTTTCCCAGCTCTCTCCTTATTACCTTTCCAATTTCCTCTCTTTTACACACTTCTGGACTCTGTGCAGCCTCGACGGAGCCCTTTCTGGTCATTCTAGCTCACAGTCATCTCCCTCTTCTGAAATGTAATGGGACATAGAGTCCAAATTGCACGTTTGATCATTTCATATTTTTGTTGTGCTGCAATTATTTCGTGTATGAATTAGGAGTCAGCAGATTTTGCTGTGGCAAAGGGTCCCGAGGTCATTCACTCTCACATCATTGTTTTGTCATTCACTCTCCAGCCTATGTGGGACTTACATAAGGTTTTCATTATAGACTTTAGAAACCAGCCCTGAAAGATTTCTAAAGGATGAGGAGCATTGGGTGTCATTTTACCCCTTCTGTCCTGGGTACCAAGTTGGGCACAGAGATGAAGCCACCTGCCTGGCACCCCCTTGCTGGTCTCATTAAGAAACCAACAAATGCCTTGGATCAAAGCTCACCTTGGAATCACGATAAACTGTAGCCCCAAGAGATCTCATTCTCCTGAACTCCAACCCTTTTCTTTACAACAATCCTTTTCATAAGGAATCGAAGGCTAAAGAACCACACTGCTTTCTGCCATCACCACCCAGGGCTGCCCATCATTGATGGGGCATGGCAGCTCTCATTCGGGAACGATGCAGGTCAACAGCACAGACGCCAGGCTCTCTGCATGCCCATGCCCACGTTCTCTAGAAGAAATGCCTCCAGTCCTAAAACATCCATCCAGGGGCAGGAGCTCACACAGACATTCCACTCCACGTGTTCTGGAGAAATGTCAGCAGACCCTTTAAAAGCCAAGCCTGGACCCATGAAGCCATGTCCGCTCAGGCAGCCCAGGACAGCTCCTCTGGCTGATGCACACATGCAAGAAAGCTCCCCTCACTCCTGTCACTGCACACCCAGACACACACCTGGTCAGCTGCGGCTTCCCAGGCCAAAGCACCTTCCATACAGTGTTTCCCTGCTATAAGCATGACCCCAAAGTGAGACTTTGTCATTCCCAATGTAACCCTGCAGTGTGAGCTAAGCTGAACACTTTGTAGATGTAAGGTGGATGGGACAGGAGCTATGAGGACGCATCTGCTGTAACACCACTGGGAGGTGACCAAGCCAGTGAGAAGCCACTGCTCCCCACTGTCCCCACACCACCCCACCTCTGAATAGCTGTTCGCACAGGAGCAGGTATTGGAAAGTTTTGGGGTCAGGGTCACCAAAAGTGAAAAACAGAGTTAGCCAGAGCAGTGTGGGACCAAGGGGCCACACCAGGTGCCATGGGAATTGGAATGCTTTTAGGGGGGGACAGGGAATATTTAAAGAAAAAGTGATATTGGACTTAGGCCTCCAAAGATGACTGAAAAGTCTCCAAGCTGAGGGACTAACATGGAAAAAGAGGTTGAAGGAGGGTGATGTGCAAGCTCCGTGGGTCTGGAGTTTGCAGCAGGACAGGGAATGTGCCATGCGGTTGATTCTCAGGGGGGAGAGAGAGCCTGCAGGGTATTCAGTTGGTCTCCCTATGAAGAACGTGTCAGAGGGGTGAGAGCCTGGAAGCAGGAAGTCCCCGTGGGCTCCTTCAGGATGCTTGAGTTTGTCACTACGGCTCTCTCATCTGAACTCCTGGGAACTCCCATCACTACCCTTTTCAGCACCTCAAGATATTTCTGGATCATGAGCTGTCTTCACACTTGCTTCCTAAACCTGAGTATAAGCTCCTTCAGCAACGGGCTGTCTTACCCATTTTTGTCTGATGCCAGATACCCCACCTCCCACAAAAGAACTCTACAGGGGCCAGGTAACCCATAAGCATTGTTGTTGCTGGCGTGGGCGATGGCAACCATGATCCAAACCATACAGGGCAAGTGCTAAAGAATGCTGTGCAGTGTCTGCCTGGTTTCCTCAGAAGGAGACCTGAGCTGAGGGCAGGAGGAAGTCTTGGCTGAGAGACAGGGGTGGACGTGTCCTGGGGATCCAGCCCTTCCCAGCAGCCCTGCACCCTGGCTGGTCTTCAGGGGCTGGCAGTCTCACTGGTGTGCATCATGGAGAGACACAGCTGACCGGTGCTCCGTGGCGCTTGTTACAGATGGAGTTTGGCAGCAGAGAGCAGGAGACACCCTTCCTCGCCCTCCCACTTTCCCCTTGTCTCTCTGTCATCTTAAGTAATGTGAGTAATGCCAAGTCAATTATTCTTAGACTCTTCAAGAACGTCAGAGCTAGAGGGACTCCAGAGGCAATCTGCACCACTGTCTCCTTTCACAATCTAGGAGGTGAGGCCAGGGAGGTTCCAAGCTGAGTGCTTTGCCCAAGACATCTGTCTTGTTTGGGGCTCTACCTGGAGCCCACATTCCCTGACTCTCAGCCAGGTTCTGTCCATGATCTCACATGGCCTCTTATTTATTTCTTTCAAGTCAGACAGGATGCCTGTGGACACAGCGCCTCTCCGGTTCTTTCAGACGAATCATGTAGTGGGTCTTACTGAGCACAGGCCATGGCCTGGCCTGGGCTCTGTCCTGGGGGCCACAGAGAAGATGTGGTCCCTGTGGGAGTTGAGAGTCTTGCCTGAAAAATGGGGACACCTTCCCACCCAGGCCAGTATAGGCAGAAAGGCAGGGAAGAGGAAAGGAAAGATCTTATGGTGCCCCATATGTAGCTTCTGTATCCATGTGGCCCTCAGTCTCTGGATTTGGAGCATTTGTGACTCCCTTGTTGGACCTTGGTGTTCCCTTCTGTATAATAGGCTCATCAGGGGCCCCTGCATTCTCAGCCTGAGCTGTCCCATCCATGGCATGGTCTATGTCACTTGTTGAGGGACTTCCAGGCCAGCTACATGCTTGCTAGATCTTCCTGTCAGGGTGGGGACTCTTCTGAAGGGAGGAACTGAAGAAACCCCATGTGTGGGTTGGCTGTGGAGGCCTAGCTCTGGTCCCTGCTCAGTACAAGTAATCTCATCTCATTTCACTAGGATCAGATCCCATGTGGGTAAAATGGGAGATGTGAGCTGTAAGTTGGTGCTGAAGCTGACAGCCCTGGGGCCAGAGCTGGCCCACAGATAAGAGTATGTGAGATGGCCAACCAGCAATGATCTCTAATGCCTGGAGGTGAGCTTTGCCCTCTTCTGTTGCCCATTATTCCTTCTGTGCTGACACTACCTGAGCTAATGACCCTTGGTTAGCCCCCACCTCTAACACTCTATGGACCCTTGGGCTTGTCCCCCAAGTGCATGAGAACCTGTGAGTAAGAGAGGGAAGCTCAGCCCCAGGGTCACCCAGTAACTTTTCCATCTACCCCTGGCCTTAGCACAGGGTTTCTGCACCTCAGCACTGTTGACATTTTGGGCTCGTGATTCTTTGCTGTGTGGGCTCTCCTGTGCAATGTAGGATGTTTAGTGGCATCTAGGCCTCTACATACTAGATGTCAGTAGTGTCTTCAGACAACGTCACATGTCCACTGGGAGGTCATTTTGTTCTCTGTTTAGTACCACTGCCTAAAAAGGCAGATGCATAGTTCTTTTCAGGGAATATGGGAGAAGAAGGAAGATAGGTCAGTCATTTCCCCAAGAGAGGAAAGAGAATGTGGCCAGGGGAGAGCTACGAAGGAAGGTCTGGTGGGACCCCTTTTCCTCACCCCACCATCCTACTCTGGGACTCAAATGCCACTGAAAACTTTTTCTCCCTGCCATGGAGGAGCAACAGGGCCACTCGTTTCTCAGTGTTATGGGTTCAGTAGCATTTCCCCCAGAAAATGCTGAAGTCCTAACCCCTGCTGTATGGTCTTTGCAGATGAGCAAGTTAAGATGAAGTCATTAGAGGGGGCCCTAATCCCAAATGACTGTTACTCTTATAAAAAGGGAAAATTTGAACAGAGACAGCCATGCTCATGGGAAGATGACATGACAACATAAAAACACTACCTGTACACCAAGGAATGCATGTGGCTATCAGGAATGAAGGGAGAGGAAGAAAACAGGGTCCTCCTCACTGCTCTCAGTAGAAATCAAGCTTTCAAACACCTTGATCTTGGACTTTTAGCTTCAGAATTGCGAGACAATAAATTCTTGTTGTTTAACCTCCCTGCCCAGTTTGTGGTGCTTGGTTCACCAGACCCATCAATGGTACACTCAGTGAGAAGAAAAATAACAGGACCAGATTGCAGGGGGTGGATCTGGTTTGCATGGGACTCTAGCCTAGAAACATAGAAGTAGAAACATAGAAGGTGGCAGGAGCTGGGAGAGAAGATGTACAGGCTGATGGGACCCAGACTCCCTCCCCATAGAGAGAAAAAAACCAGCACTGTGTCTGCAGGACAGACAGATGGAAATACAGCACATCTCCAATCACTAGACACTGGAAAACTACCCTGAAGAATTAACAGCTTCCGCCCATGCTAACTACATCCATCATAAATTAGTCTTCAGTTTCTGTTATTGTATTACTGTCTCTGGGGATCCCCATCTTGTCATCATTTGCCCTTCATAATTTATTCATCTTGTTCTTGCCTGCATCCTTTCTACTTATCATTCATCTTTACAAGTTGTACATAAAAGTAGATGGAGCCTACCATGGCAGGGTTGTCAGGAAGGAGATGGGCTTCATCTGGGAGGCCCCAGGATGGCTCGTGGAGGTCCCCAAGAGTCCCCATGGATGCCAAATGAGAGGTGGCAAGGGCAGAAGGAAAGAGGGAAAGTGGAGGGGAAGGAGGAGGAGATGAAATGGAAAAGGCAAGTGAAAAGGATAAAAGAAAAGGTAGAAAGTGAGAGGGGAAAATGTAGGAGGAGAAAATGACCAGAAAGGAGAGAAAAGAAGCATAAAGAGAAAAAAGAGAAAAGGAGAAGGGAAGGAAGACAAAATGGGATGCAGGAAACCCAAAGTGAGGAAGGGGGAGAAAGACACAAGAGCTATCCTTAGACAGTGCTGCCAGAAATTCACTGAGCTTTGTTTTAAAAAAATTTTCCACTCTGGCTGGTGTGGCTCAGTGGATTGGCCCTGGCTTGTGAACCCAAAGGTCACTGGTTCAGTTCCCCAGTCAGAGCACATAACCAGGTTGCAAGCCAGGTCTCCAGCCAGGTCCTTAGCTGGAGGCAGGCGGAAGGCAACCATATATGAATGCTTCTCTCCCTTTCTTCCTCCCTCTCTGCTCTTCTCTCTGAATATAATAAATAAAATCTTAAATTTCCCCCCCATTTTTAACACTTTTCCTGGTAAACTCAAAGAAGGTCACATTGAATTGCCATGGAAATGACCTGTCCTGAGTGGCAGCGACCTGAGTCAGGAGGTGTGATGGCAGGGATGTCACATGTCTACCGGGAAGAACACAGCGGGTAGGGAGGGAGATGGCCCAGAGGAGTGTGTAGGTTTGCTTTGTATTCTCAGGTTGCCAGAGTGAGGGCACAAAAGCCAATCTTTAACTAGTGAATTGGAACTTTAATGTTTACCAAGCAGATACCTTTCCCACTCTCCCAACCCCCTCCTTCCTCCTCTCCTCCCCTCCTCTGTCTGCTCCCTCTTCTGCTTCCAGGCCTTCTGCTAACTGGACCCAGACCTCCCTCCTCAGCTTCCCTGGTGAGGAGCCCTTTCTGCTGCCAGGGGCCAGAGCACTGTTCGCTGCTGGCCATGTTGCCCAGTCTTCTCCAATCACAGTCTCTCCTGTGAGACTGTACATTCCTAACTTTGGAAACAGATGGGCTCTTCCTGGAAGACAATTCCCTGCAAAGTCCCAGAGGCACGGAGAGCTGAGACTAAGCAGCAGGGACCTATTTTAAGGAACAGAATTTTTCCAAGATACTTCCTGTGTACAGCCAGCCCTAGGTACCTCTCAGTGGATATCTGCTGCCCAGCTCCAGGCTTCTGACCTGTCATGTGTGACTTGTCTCTAGGCTGGTTCCCAGACCAGCATGCCTGCCTGGTAGACCCATCTTCCTCCCAACTTTCTATCTCCACCTTGCCAATACCATGAACAAAACCTTTGAGAAACTCCCACATCCTACAGTCATCTGTGTCCTCTCTAAAGCAACTGGTGACACTAGAAATGAGAAATGGGCATTCTGGGTTTTTGTAGTAGACCTGATGTTGGTCCTACCTTGGCAATTTATTAATTGCATGACCTTGGGCAACTTGTTTAATCTTGCTAAATCTGGGTCTCCATGTGCATGGGGAAATAAGCATGACATCTTCCTCATAGGGTGGTTGTGGAGGTAAAATGAGATAATGGAGGTCACATGTTTGTGTCGTGCCTGCCAGATAGTAAGTGTTCAACAAATATTATCAAGAAGGGTAGGGATGCATTTTTTTAACATCTCTGTGTTTGCCAGGTCTCTGAGCATAGCACTAGCACACACTGAGAAAATACTTGTTGATGGGTTGAGACCTGCTCCATGTTGACTGTACCCTATAAGTAGTGGATCAAGCATTGGGAATGAAAGAGGGTGGGCTGGAGAGGGTCAGGGGCCAGGAGAGGGGGCGGATTGAGAAAGTGAGGAAGAGATAAAGATGGAGAGTCGAGAGAAACATGGAATCTCTCTGCCTAGATGCTGGTGGAAAAATACTGATCAAAAAGACCCTGATGAGGGTTTGTGGTTTAGTAATTTCATTCTATTGAAGTCATGCTAAACTCAAAATTCAAGAATCCATTTGTGACACTGGTCCAGCGATGACTCCATCAGCCATCCAGGGACCCTGGCTAGGCTGTTCCCAGGCATACAGACCTCTAAATTATAAGAACAGCCATTGTGGTCTGGTTTCTGAGCTTCCACTTATCCTAACAGAAATGTTAGCTCCCCCTCAATGTTAGTTCCCCCAATGAGAACACATGTGCGAGGTGCCTCTGGCTCTTTGTTGCTGTTTCTGTTGTGGTAGTGTGTCTGTTCATGATGACAATGGAATTGTCGTCATGGCTGCCAGCAGGATGCTGGCTCTGTAACTTGCTGGGAAAGAAACAGAGTGGGCTGCCTGCACTACCTTCTCCCCTCCTTCTCTCCTTGGTGAGAAAGTGGAGAGCTGGTTTTAATGGATTGACTGTAATGGATTTTGAAGTCTGGAATAGTGCCTAAATTGCTGAGGTTACCAGTTTTCCAGTTCTGTTTTCAATTTCTTTCTCCTTATTCAGACATAGAATGAACTCACTGGGGCACCTGCTGTGGTCACCCCAAACCAGAAGAGGCAGGTCTCTTTCTGCCCCAGCCTCAGCTGGCAGGAACGCCCATTACTTGGTTGGTATGGAGCATTTTGTTTGGTCTTGTCCTTGCATTTGCCAGTGGCACCCATTCTCTGATCTCAAAGGAGAGAACCAACCAACAATAACAATGCCAGTTCTGTTTCTGGAATCCAAATGGCTCCATCTTCAAGTATAACTTTTTTTGGTCATCTTATGTTTCATTTGTCTCCATGGGAGTCTATGCAGGGACAATATGTCCGGGGATGGTCAAGCTGCAATGCTGTCTTTTCTCCTTGTCTCTCCCCCTGAGGGCTGTGGCAGCCCTGAGAATTGTGAGGAGGTCTGTGAGGCCTTTGAAGAAAGGCATTCCAGGCACCTTAAGGGAACTTAGGCTCTGCTGTGCTGGCCTCTCTCCTCACCCCTCCCTTCTCCCCTCCTTCTACATACATTCGCATTTCTTTCTGTTCTTTCTTCCAAACTGGTCCAACTTGTCTTTGTGATTTCAGAAAAATGCCACTGGATCTCCCAGTATGAAGGATTAGCACAGATTATGGGGAACAGTGTTAATTATCGGTGGAAGGGGGGCTGGCGCGTCGCTCCAATGTGCTCCTGATTTCCCCTGGGCCTTTCTGCCTGGTAATAAGCCTTCTTTAATCTGGCAGGCCCCTTAGTGAAATCAGCACCACGGACAGTGGTATTGATTGCTTCTGAGAAACCATCACAGCTGCTCAACCAAATTACCTTTGATATGTGATCTTTAATGTAATTACTGCAACATCAAAGTATTTCTATAAATTATTAAAGAACTAATACACTCCATCGTTTAGCTATTCTGTTATATGTAAAATAAACAACCACAAGTTAATGTTAGATCCTGAACAATCCACACTTGCTACTGAAATTCCCCCAGTCCTGGGTCTCCCCCTTTTCAAAATCCTAAGCACCCCCCCTCTCACTTTCTGCTTCTGTTTCCCCATCTAATTCCAGGCTTTTAGCTATCACAAAACTCCCCAGCAATCTTTCTCAAGCTGATGAAGGGCCTCCCATAACAATGTGGTATTTTCTATTCCATTTGGGTGGCTCTCAAATATCCATCACAATCTCCCCCAAAACAAAGTACCATAAACAGTTTATTAATCAGCACAAACCTTCCTCAGAAGCTTTGATTATCTTACAATATAGCTTTATGCTTCACATATAACATGGGGCGATGCGGAGCATATTTCTGCCATCTTACAGAGGGCACCCAGAAAGTAATTACTATAATATATGTGCATGGAGCCACGCCACTAAAAACGAACTGGGGAACGGCCACCATGCCAGAGCTGGGCTCCACATAAAAAAAAAAACAAAACAAAAACGACAGTGTGGTGTACCATTTCCATACATTTGCATGTGAGGGTATGTTATTAAGATGACTCTGGCCCGTGCTTTGCAATCACAAATAGCCAAATACAATACAGATTCTGTCTTAATGGAAAGAAGGCCCTCCCCACCCCTAAACAGGCAAAGAAGGATCTTTGATACAAAGAAAGGGCTACCCCTGCCAGGGGTTGCTTTCTCTCTACCTGGTTAACCTTTCTCATTGGGCCAAAATGGAAACGCATATTTACATACTGTTGGCTTGGTAAGAATAGAAACATGCCTGTGTAAACATTGGTGAGCATACATATTGAACACACAAACTTCCCTGCAGTGTCCATTGTGTAATACAGCTTTCATACCGTATATTTATAAATTCCTTAAATTATGCCTCCAAACACGCACATCTTTCCATTTATCTTTCAGATACTCCGTTAGCTGTATATCTCAGCTCCAGCTCCCCCTCCATCCCCCAATCCCTCTGAACCCACAGGAGACACGGCCCAGACCCTTGACCTGAGGAACACTTCTTATTTTATGGTGATGAACTAGCCTCGATAATAGCCACGGCTGATATCACACCCAGTTAGGGGGGCCATAAATAATTCTCTTCTCCCCAGCACAGAAGCAATAAACCAGGGCTGAGACGCGATAGTTTATCAAAGATGAGGGCTGCTGGCTCCTTAAATAAACACGGTGATCTCACTCCGGCTGGGAGCCTGGATGGGGAGGCGCCCTCCTCCTGCCCCAGACCCCACCCCTGGCACAGCCCGTGCAGGACATCGATCGACTGGTGTTCAAGGCGCCCCGCCACGGGGAGCCCGGCGGCTCGGGCGGATGCAACTCCGGGCTCCGGTGGCCCTAGACACCCGGCGTGCCTGCCTCGGGCTGCCTGCTCTGCCAGTACGTGGAGGAGACACCCGATCAACAGGGGAGGAGCCCGGCCCGAGGCTTCTGGCCACCAACAAGTTCGCCCTCTCCGGGATTCCGCTGGGCCTGGATGGTGGAGAGCGGGGGCGTTTGGGGAGGTCTGAGCTCGGCGCCCAGAGTCCCAGCCGCCGCTCTGCGCCTCGCAGATTCTAGGAGCGCCAGGGGCGGCGCGAGCTCCTGAGCCGAGGCGGGCAGCACGCCCCTGCCCTCGATCCCCCCGCCGGCCGCATCGCAGCCCGGCCTCCCGAAGTCGCCCCCTGTCGGCGCGTTGGTCGCTCGCTCGCGCCTCGGCGGGCGCCACTTACCCCGGGCAGGGTCTTCTGCTCGTGCAGCGCGCTCTGGGCCTTCAGCGCTGACTCACGCTCACAGTAGGTGAGGAAAGCGCAGCCTAGGGAGGGAAGCAAGCCGCGAGAGGGTCAGTGGGGCGCCCCCGGGCCGCCGACGCGCCTTCCCGCCTTCCCGCCGCCCTCCGGTCGCCAGCTCCTCCCTGCTCCTGGTCACTCTCCCCACCTCGCTTCTCTCCTGTGCACTCTACCCCAGCCTTCCTGCCTCTGCGTTTTCCTGTCTGCTTCTCGTCCCTTACATGGCTGTTCTGGTTTGCTCCCTGGCAAAATCTCCCCACCCTGCACCTCCCCCCTCCTCCACGCCCCCTCTCCCCAAGGGTCTCTTCCGGTGCCCATCTCCAGGTGCCTCAGGTGCCTTTGCCCTGTCCCTTCCAACATCTCTTCCTCCCTCCCTTCGTCCCTCCCTCTGGGCCCTGCTGTTTCCCAGTACCTCTCAAGAGCAGCTTTCACCCATCACCCCCAGCACCTCTAGTCACACTTGACCATGAACTTTTGTTCTCGCCTCCCTTAGGAATGCTGCTGGCTGCTTCATCAAGGGTGACAGAGGGACCCCCTTGGCCTTCCAAATAAAGGCTCCATCTGTGAGAAGGACCCCAGGCCAGGTTGGCCTAATAAAGTGAATGGGGCTGCCCATGTGTCCCCTGTCCTAGCCCATTGTCGTATTTGCAGTGAGGATCTTCACACCCCTCCTAAATTAGAGGGCTTTCTGGGCTTATCCAGCCTAACGAGCAAGGCTGGACCTGAGGCTGACAGACCCTTGCTCTGCCTCGAAATTCCCTGGATGACCCCTGGAAATCCCATCTCCTATCCTGCCTCAGTCTCCTCATGTGTGAACTGAGAGTTTGACCCATTGGTCTCTAAGCTCCAGTCCAGTTTTCCCCTCAGGTGATTCTGACAGCGCTGCACCAGGAAACCTGGATTTTAAGAGCACTGTGCCTGACTCAAGGGGTGACTGTGTAATGCTGGCTTTTCAGGCACAGTGACAAGGCAAAGAGAATGCTTGCTGGTGGGAATCTTTCTGAAAGCTCCCTCTCACTGTCCCAGTGTCAGGGCCTCTTCCTCTGCCTGCAGACATGGCTGAGTATGACTTGGGAGGTCTGCAAAGCTGGGACCATGGGAAAGTAAAAATGCCAACTCTGGCCTTGGCTAATGTGGCTCAGTGGCTTGCAAACCAAAGTGTCGCTGGTTCGATTCCCAGTCACATGCCTGGGTGGCGGACCAGGTTCCCAGTTGGGGAAGGGTGAGAGGCAGCCACACAAGGATGTTTCTTTTCCTTTCTTTCTCCCTCTGTTGCCCTCTCTCTAAAAATAAATAAATAAAATCTTTTTTTTTTTTTTTTTTTAAAGCCAACTGGTCAACAGCAGTCTTGATTCCAATGGAAAAGTGGCTTCAAACTTTCCAGTGCCACCCCATGTCCCCAGGGAAGGCACCCTGCAGGCTGGCCACTTGTCTTGTTTCACTGTTTCCTTTCTCTCCCTTGTTTCACTCTCTCTCTTATTATCTTCTCTGACCTCCCAACCACCTGTATTCACCACCTGCCCGCTTTCCTTTGTTCTCACAGCCTCCTCAGTTGGTACACCTCTCTCCCTGTTTTCATCTCACCCAACCCTGTCCATCTCTCA
This sequence comes from Noctilio leporinus, assembly GCA_004026585.1. Classification (NCBI taxonomy): domain Eukaryota; kingdom Metazoa; phylum Chordata; class Mammalia; order Chiroptera; family Noctilionidae; genus Noctilio; species Noctilio leporinus. Next base: position 123,780 of record PVIW01000065.1, read on the forward strand.
AGAATCGGAACAAGGTCTGCCTTCTCCAGGCAATTCTTTTTGACTGGTTTAGTCCATCTCAAGCCAACCTCCTTTTTTAACGGTTCAGAGCTGACCATTTAGTCTCTTGTACAGCCATTTATCAACTGTTTTCTGGGTGCCCATTTCATTCCAGGTTCTGTGCCAGGCCTGGTGGCCCAGACTCTCCTTTGATGAGGTCTATAGACTGGTAGCGCCAGTCTGGTGCCAACACCAGGCTTTGTCATCAGGCTTGCTCTGACTTCTTATTTCCCCAGACGCAGAGTGCTCCCAAGGTCCTCGCCAGTTCCTGACCCCTCCACCACCCAGGAAACCCTTTCCTCCTCTCCCAGTACAGAAATCAGTCCCGCCTCCCTTTTCTTCCTAGCTTCACAGAGGATTTTGGAAGGGAATACATGTGTGACAGGGACCTAGAAAGGAGGGGACGGAAGCAGGGAGAGAAAGCTGGGAGACAGAAACTCTCAGCTTCCCGTGGGCTCTCTGCCCTCCCCTACCTCCGCCTCCTGCTCCAGTCTGGGGAGGAGGTGTGGGTGCCAAGGAGCCTGGCTCCCCCTCGGTCTCAGCCCTCCCTCCCCATCTAGACCCCAGATCACCCCTCCTGTCCCCCTCCCTCTTCTCCCTCCTGGTCATGGCAGACGGTTATTGATGGAGACACATGGGGGACTGAAATGAATAGCGGTCAGAGGCCCCTGTGACGTAGTCTCTCTCGTGCTGCCGCCTGCCTCTCTGGGGGCCTTTTCCTCCTGTCCCTTTGCTGGCCTTGTCCTCTGCTTATGTCTGCCCACAACTGGGAGGCCCCCGCTGTCTAGCTGCATGCAGGCAAGCCAGCTCGGGACAAGGTCAGGGGCAAGTTTGGTGAGGGAGGAGGAGGGGGAGAGAATGACCACATTGTTTCCATGGCCCAGGATACCAAGAAAAGGATTCAAGAGAGAGAGAGAAAAAAAAAAAAAGTATTTGTTGCTTTTATCTAGCTTTTAGGAATTTCTGTTACAGTTCTGTTTTGTTTTTTTTGAGAGAGCTCATAGCTGCATTTCGAGCCAGAATCTTTAAGGGACCCTCAGACCCTGTATAACCGTCCTGACTCCACCTCCTTCCATTCTGCCCCTTGCATGCCCCCTGCCTCCTTCCTGTTTCTCAGCCCTGCCAGGCACACGGTCTCAGGACCTTCCCAGAATGACCCCCACCCTGCTATCTGTATGGCTTGCTCCTTCAGTCCCTGTTCAAATGTGACCACTACAGAGTTACCTCTCTGCCTGCCTCATTTAACATAGTAAGCCACCAACACCTACTCTCTGACCCCTTGTCACCTCGACTCTTCTCTTTAGCACCCTCACCCCTCACATAGTAATCTTTGTATTTGTTCCTTGATTAACAGTCTCCCCACGTGCAGATGAGATTCTGGTCCGGCTGGGATGTCAGTGCCCAGAACAGGAGCAGGAACTCTCCACGTATTTGTCTAGAGCATTGAACCCTGAACACCGCAGCTGCTTTGGAGGAGACCTGGATGGGGATTGGGGGACAACACAGGAGTGGTGCTGTGAGGCCGCTGGGAGCTGACGGTGGCTCTGAGGACACTGAGGCACCCCAAGGAAGGGGACGGAGATTGCCCATGAGAGTTGATAGATAGCAGGCTGGGAGGGCTCTTGTCCCCAAGGATTCCTCCTGCCCATTCTCATAGTGTCTGCCAGTGCAGTTACTGTCACTCCTCTGATTTCTCCTTGAAGTGATTGTCCCTTGAACAGGCTGACATGCATTTCCAGACAGGCAGCTGGGCCCAGGTGGACCCTTACCAACCAGGGGCCACTTCCTGATTACTCTCTGTGAACCCCTCTTCCTTGTCTGTCAGTGGGCACGGTCGTTCCCCTCAGTGGCACGTGGGTACACATACTTGCCAATGGGCATTAGCCACCTCTGCAAAGATCTCTAAGGGCAGAGTGCAGTGTAAATACAAATTCACTCCTGCGACGGGGAGGTCAGCGAGCAAAACCCTTCCTTCTCTCTGCCTGCCAGAGGAGGCCGGTCCTACACAGGGCAAACCCACCTGGCCTTCCAAATCTCCTCTGTAGCCAGTCTGATGCTGCCTCTGACTGCCTGAGAGACGACTTGTCTCACTAGGGCTCTTCAAAAATGCAGATATGGATAAGTGGTTACTAACCGCTGACCCCTGGGTACATGGAGGGACCCCATCTGATAAAACCCTGGGGCAATGGCAGCTTGGTGGGTAGAGGTGGTTTCGTGGGAAAGTTTGCCAGCCCAGGGTATTTCAGAGCATGGTGGGCTTGGGGTGAAGTCCAAGGTGAGGGCTCAGAGTATCCAGGGGGCAGAGAGTGCCCACGCTTCACCCATTGAACTCTCACTGGCTTTTCATGTAGGGACAGCGGGTAAGGCACACAGATCCCTCATCCAGAAAAACTAGCTTTGGCTTCCTGTTGCTCATTGCTATTCCCCACAGGGCTGAGGAGGGGGCTTGAGCTGTGAGGGTGGTGCAGGGGCCACAGCTCAGCAGTCACTAACTCTGTCAAGCTCACCCTCCTGTGGACGTGCTGAGGTGTCTCTAGAGACATGCCTGGTGAGGCCCCTAGGGGACTCACCGTCTAGCTGGGAAATGGAATTGTCTCTGCATGTCTGTACCAGACAGCATGGAAGAGAAGACTGGCACAGGTCCTGAATCTGAAGTTCCAAGAAGGAAGTTCTTTTTCTGAGGATGGGGCTAGTGGCCAGAAATCTCTCCCTTCCTTCGGTCCCAGTAGTTTTCTTCCAAAGCCTGGCCCTGCATGTAAATTTATTCTTGTGCCCACAGAGGAGAGAGCAAGGGTCTACTGTGGCTGTTAGGAGTAGCTAAACTTGAAAACTGCCTTAAAGTCCCTTAGTACAGGGATGTTTTATATAATAGCAGCTTAAAAGGTGACATGGTTCTACACATACCAACATGGAAAGACATAACGTCCAAGAGGAAAAGCAGGTTGGGAAATCACATATGACCAAGAGTTCTAGTTGTGCTCAACTCTGGGCTTGCACCACAGTATGGTCTAGAAGAGTCACCCCAAGCTGAAAACAGGGGGTATGGGGGCTGGGGGATATCTCCCATGACTAACTCTCTTTCATTTTATTTGACACATTTGGACATAGAACACATTTGTGTATCACTTGCATAATTAAAGCTAAAAATAATTGCTGGAAGAGAAAGCTGAAATAAAAAGGGGGTGGGTGAAAATGGGTGAGCCAGGCAGGAGGCAGGACCCATAGTTCATTTTGAACAAGACACAGATCATTGGGGGTACCAGCTTCCTGGCAATTTCTTCATCAGGGAAATGATCACGGGTGGGCCATGCTATGCTCTTGCCGCAAAGCTTCCTTTGAACTCGGAGAGTGGAAGCAGGTTCTCTCTGCCCAGCAAGCTATCAACGGTGTTCATTTTGGTCCCATGGCCCAAAGTTGCAGAAGTTGATGTTTGGGGAATGGAATCCCCCACGGCTCACAGACCCTCCCTGTCCCTGTGCTCCCCTTCTGCATGGGTCCTTCCTGCTGTGTGACACGGAGGGCAGGATCAGAGGGGAGAAGCCACAAAAGTGACTCCAGAGTGCCTGAGTGAGGCCTGAGCTTGCCCCTGAGCTCCCAACTCGTTTGTCCCTCTGTCCTGATGGTTCTCTGCAGCTCATCACGGAATGTCCCAGTCCTCCGAGTCTTCACTTTTTACTCCCACCCCTCTTGAATCATGGGCTTGAACAGAATAGAACTGCAGCCAGGCTGGGCAGGAGTGGACTTTGAAAATGATCGGGGGTGACACTGGGGCATGCAAGATGTCAGACTCCAGGAGAAGTTATGCCACAGTGCCACCATCAGTAGCTGATGCCGCCAACTCCGTACTTGTACCTGGGCTCTCTGCATGAGGCGGACCCCCACACCCTCCCCTCTGGCCCACACCGGCTGCCTTCCCTCTACTGCTCAATTCTACCTATGCACCGAACGCTGGCCTGCACTCACATTTCCTTCTGCTGCCATTTAACCTTTCCCACTCTCCATTCTTGTCCCTTTTATCATTTACGTGTCTTGGGTCCCTAAATAGACTATCAACTCCTTGAGAATAGAGACAGTGCTTTCTAAATAGATGGCTGAACTTCTAGCTCAGGTATCTGAAGTCTGGGCGACCAAAAGAATCCAGTGGGGCTGGAGGAAGCAGACCCACAACTGGGGAGCTGAAGAGAGGGCGGGAAGCCCTGGGTGCAGAGAAGGGAAGGAAGGGAGAGCAGCTGTGGCCAGGCGAGGTTAACAGTGGTTGCTGCCAGGCTAGGGTGTAGGTGGGCGGTAGACACCCTTCTCCAGTGGCGTAGCCTATGGATGATGGTGCAAAGGGCACAGCTGATTCTTGAGAACGTGGGTGGGCACCGCCTCTCACGTGGGGGAGAACGCAGTGCAGCAGCAGAATTAATTGCACTGAGATGGCAGTAATTTACAAAGCCCTGTGTGTGGGTATAAAAGGCCCTTGTCATTGCGAAGTGAAGGAAGTACAATTTCCTGCCCAACTCTGAACCGGGCTGAAGCCTGGGGTGTAATCACAGAGGGAAGGCTCCCCATAGGCTTCCTCCTCCCACCCCAGCCAGGCCTGGCTTCCTACTAATTGAATTACAGAATTAGCCAGAGGAAGGTGGCTCTAGAATGCGGAGATCTGGGTTTTAATAAAACATCAGATCTTTCAGGCCAGTCACTTTTCCGGTTCTAAGAGAGTGGGAGGAAGGTGGGGTGTGGGAGTGGGTGGGAGGAAGGAAGGGAGCAGGAAACCCTCCAACCAGCCAGATCTGTGGATCCAAGGAGAGCTCCCTACTCAATGTGGTTTCCTTAGAGGGGCCAGGAAAGACCCCCCAACTGTGCCCCAAATCTCCACCCTCTGACCTGCCATGGTGCCTGAAATCCCACCCTCACAGCGTCTTTCCTGAGTGGGTCGCTCCCCAGGCTGCACCTGAGGATCACCTGGAGGACTTAAAAGACACATTTGGGCCACTCTAGAGAAATTGAGAATTCTGTGTGTGTGTTCGTGAGAGAGAAGGGCTGTGGTGGGGAGTGTAGGTAGAGAGGAGGACAAACAGGGAACCCTGCCAGCCTCCCTGGAAAAAGGGTTACTGGTGTTCTAAGGCGATGTCTGTCCTGTCATCCAGCCTCTGTCCCCATGGTCTGGATGGTCAAGGACAGCCTCCCTGGTGCCTCTAGAGCAGATGTCCCTTCTGCACACGGGTGGGAGGAACAGCTGCAGAGGACTTCTTCACAGACACGCTCTTCCTCTGGGAATGTCTTGCCCGCCCTGGGTCTGCAGCTCCTCCAAGACCTGCCTCTTTGGTCCTGCTCTTCCATGAAGCCCAGGCAACTTCCTCAGCCATTTTGGTCTCACTTTCTGTGGATTCCTAGGTGGCCATGCCCTTGTCAGCCACCTGTGGTCTGCCCCAGGCGTCCACCTAGTCTCCTCTGCTAATCTGTGCGTTTCTTGAGAATGGGCCATTGCAACAGGCAGAGAAAAACTCATGCAGGGTCCTACCCCTGTTCCTGCCAATCTTTCCCTGTGCTCAGACACTGGGTGGCTCTCCTGCCACCTTCCTAGGATCTGTCCTGGCCGTTCCAGTCGCCCTGGACCTTACTCCCCTTCTCCTTCCTTTTCCCATGAGTGTTCCCTGTTGGCATTCCACCCCTGGGAGAGGGGCAATGATCACCCACCCACAGCACATGACTCCGACTTCCCTTTTCTCCTCCACCTCCCCTGGGGGAACCCAAGCCTAAGAACAGCACCTTTCCCCTATTGTCTTCGCTGAACCTCCCTCCTTTGGAGCCCTCATGCCCTTCTAGAAGTGACTAAGCCTCCCCTCCTCCAGAAAGCCTTCCCAGACTGCCCCAATCTACAAATCTCTTAAAGCCCTTAGCAATGACCCCTCTCATCTGGCAGCAAGAATACACATCTTTGTCTACCTTGCATTGACATGTGTTTGCCCAAGTGGAAATATTCTACTCTGGGAACTGCTAACTCCAGGGGCCCCTTCTCTCCCTAGTGACAGACATCACTGAGTGCTGAGGTTGCTAACTGCATTCTGCCCCTGGCTGGGTGACAGTGAGCTGATGGCTGCGGGTGGGGTGGGGGACTACTGGCTTCAAGGACATGGAGGCTTGTGGAGAGGGTCTGGGATGTCCACCCTCGGCTCAGGCCCCAGGTGGCAGCAGGTGCCATCCATCTTCCCAGAGGAGGCCTGGGGTGTGGGGATAGCAGGGCTGGCTGCAGGAGGGGACAGTGGCAGTACTCCCAGCCCGTGAATCAGGGCTGCTGGCCTGCTCACCTCCGCAGGGCGCTCCAGTGCGGACACCCTACTGTTGGCCAGCATCCTCTTTCGGGCTCAGCACTGCCCTCCTGCGTCAACTCTCTTTAAACCAGAAAAACCAGAGGAGCATTTCTCAAGAGTTCAAACACGGTGGGTGTAGGAAATGGGCTCACTGTGACTCCAGCGTGTAGCAAGTATCTCTCAGCCCTCTGGCCCTGGAAGCCACAAGGGGCCACAAGACAGAGATGGACACAAAGGTGAGGGCCCAGATCTGCCCAGACCTAGACCCAGAAGCCCCAGATACAGCCCTGTCTTTCTTTCCGTGCTGGGCATGGGGCAGGTCCCAGTAATTCAGACCAAGGCACCTCAGTGGCTGTGCATCTCAAGAAGGACAGGGCCGGCGGGCAGGCTTCGGCCCAGTGTCTGTCCCTGCCAGCTGCCCTTGTTAACAGTCTCCTCACCAGAGAATTACATGTCTGGTGTGCACCGCAGCATCGTAGGGCCCTGTGAGAAAGGGCAAAAAGTGGACATGACACACGGATGGCCTCTCCCCCTTCCCAGCAAGGAGCTCTCATCTGCAGCTGGGCTCAGGGCACGGGGGTGTCGCAGGGAAGGGGACAGCCTTTCTAAGGCCCGGCCCCCAGGAGAAGTCAAGCTGTTCAGCCGACACATGTGCTGGGTTTTATTCCTACCGCCAGGGGCTGGCCCTGCCCTGGGGGGGCCTGGGGGCCCGCAGCTCCTGCTGGTCCCCCAGGATGGCAGGAAGCACTCCTGTCAACCGCGCAGGGGTTTTCACCTGTCCAAGTGCTGCTGTGCCCCTGAGCTCATCATTCTTATACCTCAGAGTCAGCCAGGGGCACGTTATCAGCATCTGACAACAGGGAGCGCCCGGGTGACTTGCCTCAGTGGTGGAGCAGACCCCGGAGGCCCCCAGATGGCTGGCTTGGGGCTGATTTCCCTAAACCCCCTCTAGAGGACCTGGGCAGTGTCTCCGTGAAGTGTTAGTGGGGACCCTGGGGGTCCTGGGAGAGAGATGTTCTCCCTCCGCACCCCTACCCCATACATAGCCTGCACTTGTGGCCAGGGACTCAGGGGTGACCTCGATCTTGTCCTGCAAGAACCCAGGTGGAGTCAGCCCAGGTCTCTGGGCTCTGTCCAATGTCAATCAAAGTCAGGCTTCTCCACAGAGGGCTCGGAGTATCCAGGTTGAATTTCAAATACATGCGGGCATTCATTACTCATACGGACACTGGAATAAATGCTACAGCCGAGAAGCTGAATTGTGTTGTTCCTTTTTAATTAACCTGGTCGGGGAGTTGAGACCTTCTTACTTGAATTTTCCCAGAACAGGGTGCACCTGCTGAGAAGCTGCCGGGGAGGCGGCGGTGTGACTCCGTGGGAACGGCCCCAGGTTCACTGAACATCACCGAGAAAGGAGCTGTTAGGGGCTCCCTTGGTGTAGCCTCAGTCATTGCTAAACTGTGGGAAAGGGGCAGCAGGCAGTGTCCCTGAGACAGCAAGGCCATCTCAGCGTCTGGGAGGGAACCGCCGCCCCCCCTGCCTTGCCCATCTCTTCTTGCCTATCCGATTGGAACTGCAGAGCCCCGCTGGCTGACTTCGGCCACCCTGCTGACCCCAGCCAGACATACTGAATCCCTCAGCATGTGGGAATGACATGGTACAGGATCTGAGCCCCCCAGGGCCCCCAGCATTTGTGAGGTTGTGCGTGGTTCTTATGCCAACTATGCTTGGAGCTCAGTAAATGCCTGTTGAATTGCCTAGAATGCCCTTTGCAGGAGCTTTCCATGGGGGTTGGTCTGGCTAAACTGAAGTTGGGGTTATTTTCCCTGGTAGGGTCTTTCCCCAAGCAGTGGAAAGGGTCAAGGAGTCCCTCCTGGGCACATCCCTGCCGCTCCCAACCCCAGCCAGGAGCTGTCCCCATCATAGCCAAAGGGACTGCCCCCAGGAGGGTGGGGATCTGTCTTTATGGCTCCTTTCTCCCATAAGGAGAAGATAGCACACCCCCAAGACAGGGGACTGAAGTGTCTTTTTGTCTCTGTGTCCATCACACTGAACACAGTGCGTTGCATGTCACTTTGCTCAGGCTCCTCCCAGGAGCCCTGCCTGCTCCTGAGTCCTCTTCTAGGTCCTCCCATGGGGAGCACCCTCCCCAGCTTCCCAGCCCTCACTGATTCCCTTCCAAAATGTCCTTCCAGTTCAAGGGTCTGAAGCATACCAATGAGCTCTTGGTTAAACTGAGTTTTCTGTTGGTTTTCACAGGTGGGAACCATGTGTCGCCAACCTGACTACAGCCCATGGGGTCCCAGACCAAGCTCCAGGATGGAGGTCTCACGAGAGATGGTGAGCTGCTCAGCATAAGGAGGGGGGCTATGCGCCCCCCTTTGATTGCATCTGGACACCCAGGACCTGCCAGGTGGGGTGAATTAATCCCACCCCTCTCCTCTGGCCTCTTTCCAACAGGCGTTAACTCACTGAAAGAACAAAAAATAAATAAAATAAAAAATAGAAGCACACCAACCCAAGAAATTCCAACCTCAGCATCCAAGACAGGTTATTTTGAAAAGACCAATAGCCAGGAGTCCTATATTATAGGATCAATGTTTGGAAAATGTGATTTTCTTTTTAAAAGCAGAAAAACAATTTTACGCAGTCCTGGCAGGCCATGGTCCAGCTCTCACACAGGGTGTCTTTCCCTCGTGATCTTGGCGGCTTCAGCCACTCTCCTGGCTGGGCTTTGGGCTGCACCCAACATCAATAAGACAGGTTCAATCACAGGCATTTAGCAGTATTTAACCTGAGGGCTGCGGCGAAGAAGTAGTCAGCAAATGGGAGGAGATGCTGGCCTCGGGAATTAAATCCCTGGGGCTCCTGCAGCTCTGCAGGCAGTAACAGGTGCGGTTCACGTTTTAGGAGTGGTAGGGGCTCTGCCCCATTCTGGGCAGGACCTGAGCCACTCATAGTCACCAGGTGGCTGAAAGGCAGTTGGCAAACGAGGAGGGTGACTTGAGGGGATGGTATTCAACTTGAGGACGGCATTCAATTTGATTTCTTCTCTTCCCAGAGACACACCCACGTGCCCTCGGAACCCACCAAAGATGTTGAGCTAATTAATTCATTGACTAGTACACAACACTCAAACTATGTGCATGGGATTAGACGGCGTACTGTTGTCCGGGGAGTGGGGGTGTGGAGAATGAAAAAATGCTTCCTTCCTTCCTTCACTCATTCACTCACAACCATGTTTGGATAGTTCACCATTTGTCGGAGGATGAAATGCATCCCCCAACCCCCTGCCTTAAAGGAGACCCTGGGGAAACACTGGCCAGGCTGGGTGATCGGTGCACAGCAAGCGTACCTCCGAAGCTGAAGTTTGTGCCGGGCTCATCCGTGGCACAAATGATAACAACAAACCCTACTGCTGTTTGGTTATAGGTTGAGTGCTATTCTAACTGCTGCACATGTATTGCATCACTTACCACAATAACTGTACTACATAGTACTACTATCGCCCCCTTTTTATAGGTGAGGAAGCTGAGGCACTCCCAGGTGAAAGACTTGCCCAAGGTCTTGGGGCCAGGTCCGTGGTAGAGCTGGGCTATGAGTCCAGGACCTTAACCATGGGCTCTGCCACCTGATGGAAGAGCCTTCTCAACCCCGCCAAGGAGAGAACCAGCACTGGGCCACCAGAATGAGTCTTGAACCAAGAGCAGCCTCAGGGGAACGGTGGCCGGGGAAATAGCTCTGCATGGGCAAAAGCAAAGAGCAGGGGGGCTGCAGGGTGAGTTTGGGGTTAGGAGGCTGGAGCCCACTCTGTCCCCTTTAGAGCCCCTCCAGACACCTTCCTCGGTGCCTTCCTTTGGCTTTCTTCCCCATTCTCCCCTCCTCTCATTTCTTTTCCTCTTCTTCTCCTTTCTTTCCCCTTCCTTAGCCCCCTCACTTCCCCCACCCTTTTCTTCCTTTCCTTACTTCCTCCCTCCCTCTCTCCTTTCTTTTCTTCGTACCCTTGTCCACTTATTTAAGTCCCACCTTGACACTCCAGACTGCACTGTTTTTTCTATCCCTAAACCAGGGTCACATCTGACCCCCTGGTTTCTGACACCAGCCAGCTGGTGCCCCTGGGAAAGCCATTCGAATGTATCCTCATTGTTTGAATCAGCAGGGTGTCCGGAGTCCCGGAATAAGGCTGCCACTGTGGAGGGAGTGGCCCTAGTTCTGACAGGTGCCTCTGCCTTGTTGCAGAAACACCTGGATAGCTGGGCTTGACATAACCCTCAGGATCCTTACCCAGGAGCTGGGGATAAGGACGCTTCCTTCTGGGGTCACGGGCGTCCAGCAGGATGCCTGACATATAATTAATGGCGGGATTACTGTTGCTGCCATTGTCAGTAGCGGCAGGTGTGATGTGATGCTAACGGCTCCCCACAGTGTGAAAAATGGCTTTGGCATTTCTACTATCTGGCATCGTCGGCTTCCCTTGCATGGGACCTGCACATTTACCTGATTACACCCACCCCCATCCATTACCTCACGGACAGGGGCTCTGTCTGTGTTTCTTGCCCTTGCACTGGCCAGCACGCTGGGGGCCCAGAGCCGCTGGTGGTTTGCATTGAGAGTCTAGGATGCAACTGTGTTTTGTTTACCTTGTGTATCTAATATGCTAATGACAGGAGGCAGTAATGAGCTGGCAGGGACCTGAGTGACAAAGAGCTGGCTTCATGCTTCCCCAGAGAGGTGATGAGGCACCTCCTTGAGGATTGTTTCTTTTGTGAGGGGAGTTGTCCAGACCAGGGGATGTGGGCTGGGAGGGTGAGGGAGAGGAAAGCTGGGAGTGTCCCACCCCATAGCAGTGCCGGTCCCTGGCAGCACTGGGATGGGACAGCCTGGGAGGAAGGCCCAGCTGTCACCACAGTGGGGAGGAAGTGGATGTGGATCGGGCACCCTGACTCCTGGCACTCATGGCTTCTTTAGAGGACCCTGCTAGCTCTGTCTGCCCTGTACCCTCGGATGGCCTGCCCCTGGCACAGCCTGGAGTGCTGGCAGGAAGCCCAGGGGAGGAGAGGGCACTGCTTTGGCATTAGGACGCTCTTGACAGGTGAACCACTGCTTCCAGCCAATCACAGGTCTCTCTGGACCTCAGTTTCCTTTTCTGTGAAATGGTCTTGATTTCCCTGCCTATTAGTCTGTGTCCCCAGCACCCAGCACAGCCTGGTGCAACATGGATAGTTGCAGGAGGCAGGGAGCAGGAGGTATATGTTGTGCTTTTACAGAGGAGGAAGGAGATGTGTCTGCAGGTCAAGGTGACACGCTTGTCCTAGGAGCAAGCACAGAGCTGGGCAGCGAGAGAACCCGAGCTCAGGTCCACTGCCTAGCCTTCTGGGTTGAGTGAGAGGGAGTTGCTGAGAGGGGTGAGGAGTGAGGTGCAGCCTGGGGAAACCAGAGCAAGAAGATGCTGGGTGGTCAGCACAGAGGAGCCCAGACAGAATGTGCAGGAAGCAGACTGAGCCGACAGGTGCAGGTGTGTCTCTACACCTTTGCACTAACTGGAAGGGCCCTGGGAAACCACCCCCACTTCAGCAGGTGGAGGGGAGTCCATGAGCCCATCCAGAGCTCCTGCTCCTGCTCCAGCCTGCAAAGGTGGTGGTCTGTGGGCAGGGCTGGGGTGGGGGCCAGGTAGATGGAGGGTGTGGTCTGAAATGCTCACTGGAATGTCCTAGAGGCATGTATGGTTCTAGTCTCCATTCTTGCTGTCCTGGAGACGGTCTGGGGTGGGAAGGAGTGGGCTGAAACAGGATTCTGTGGGAGCCCCAAGGTGGGACGCACTGAGACATGCTAGGTAGAGACCACCTGAAGCCTGACACTCTCACCTCCATGATGGGCCTGACTCCCGCAGTTGGCCATGTCTCAGTCTTGTGTTCTCAAATTTTACCACTTCTCTCCACTTCCCAGACAGTTCCTTTAGCCCTCCGCTTTGTCTTGGCTCAGCTGACTGCACCCCATGGCCAAGGAGTTCAGCTGGGAGAGCGGAGGTCTAGAAGGGGAAAGCTGGCGCTGGGGGTGGGTGCAGGTGGGGCTGCTGGGCCTCCTCCCTGGCATTTCCACTCCCAGGCAGCTGTGGCCTCCTCTGCAGCTGAGCACAGAGGCCCCTCCCCTGCGAAGCACATGGCTGACTTCGGGAGTCTCCAGTCATGTGAGGGGCCAGGCTCTCTGCGTAGGGGGTCCAGGACTGAAGTGAACAGAAGGCGGGAATGTCAGGAATGCAGACAGAAGGAGACCCTAGATGCAAAGGCCCCAAGGCGTGAAAGCGTAAAAAGATACAGGGCTAGAAGTTGCAAGTTGGATCAGAGGTCGGAATGGGGCCTTTCGGGCAAGCCCCTGACCTTCTGGGGACACCAGCTTCCTTGCCTGTAGGATCCCCGCCTAAGAAGGTTGGTGCGGGCAAACGCCCAGGAATGAAAATGGGAAGCAAGATTCAGAGTTCTGGATTTTAATTCTGCTTCTGCTTGTTCCTCCTCCAGCCTGAAAGCTCAGGTGGGACATGGTAGGGACCCCTGCTCCTACCCTCTGAGGCTGCTGTCCTCAATTCTTGCACTCAGTGTCCAGGGCAGCTGCTCTTTGCTCAGACCAGGCTTGGAAACAGACGGAAGGATAGGAGAAATGGGGCAGTGACTCTCAGGAGCACCAGCCTGGGACAGCAGGACGGTTCAGGCTGAGGAGGTAGACAGAATGGGTGATGGGAGTCCCTAAGGAGTCAGAGAGTGACTCCTGGAGCCTTGACAGAGGGGAGGAGGAGCAAAAAGCAGAGGAGTGACCTTGCTCTCCGTGGGACCCACGTGTGAGGCTCAACTCAGCATCTACAGTCAGGCAATGTGCTCTCTAGAAATTCACTCTGGTGTTGGCTTCCGTGGGGCAGCTCCCACTTCTGTCCCCTCTCCTTTCTGCCCTCACCAAGTGACTGTTTGGGGACAGCTGAGGTAGGGAGGGGAGGAGATGCACAGGGTGCGGTGGGCAGCAGGCTGCCTCTTGCCTCCCGAGACCAGCTCCCCCGTGAACTTGGAGCCACCGTGCTGCCTGTTTCCGTCTGTGGGTCTATATATAGCGACTGCGAGGCACACTCTGGAATTGGATTCCATGTAGCCCTCTGGACTCGAGCTAACTTTTGGGGAGTAGTTTTCTTGGGAGCCTGCCAGTCCAGTTCCTCCCTCATGAACACTAATTACTGCACAGACCTTCTCCATGAAATCGGTGCTGAAGCCATTTCCATCCAGGCGGCTCTCCAAGATGAAATTTTTCTACTGGGAACCGACAGCCGCAAATAAACCTACCATCTACTTAGCAACAGAGAGCAAGGGCGGTGGGGAGGAGGGAGGCGTGTGGGGAGTGGGAGGATGGGAGGGGGTGGAGGAGAGGGCTTGGCTTCTTTTCTTCCTTCTTTATTTTGCAGAGAGGGGGTAATCAGCTTTCCCCAGAAAGGTGGTACAGCGTGTCACGGAAGGCAGTGCCGTGGCCGGGTGGAGAGGCCGGGCCACCTCCAAGGTTAGTATCTGTTCTTGTCTGCTTGAGGTTGGCCAGAGCCCCCACTGCACGTCCGGGCACTGTTGGGAGGCTAAGGAAGCCCCTGGCCTCTCCAGGTTTTATTCATTCCTTCCTCACCTAGTCTTTTTCTCAGCCCTGTAGGCCCCCGAGGAGCTCACCTCGGCTTGCCTTACTGAGGATGGCGTCTTCTAGCTCTCTGCCTGGTGAATTCCCAGTCGTCAGCCAGGCACCCGGGAACCACCCGCCTCTGCCAGGCAGCACCTCCTGACCTCTCTAGGTGGCACCAATCCCTCCATTCCGAACTGCAGGAGCCTGGGCCAGACACCCAGCACTGGGCCTGCTCTATCCCCTTGTCTCCTTGGAGTCAACTCATCGGTTGCCAAAGAAAGGATGGGCGCCTGAGTGAGCGGGGCCCCACAGCACCAGGCCCTGCACCGTGTGCAGCAGCGTGGTAGATGCCCTCTCTTCCGTTTTGCTTAGAAAGCTCAGACATGATGTTCATGGCCACGCGCTACCTAGGAAGAGGCAGGACTGAAATGTGAATACCTGGGTCTGTGTCCAAAGGTCAGACACTGGGCTTTCTTGCTCCTCACTAGCTCCCTGAGGATGGTTGTGGACAGTGCCTGCTCCGGCTCACCTCTGCCTCACAGGTCAGCCTCCATCCCAGGAGTGTTTGCCTCCAGAGGGCAGGAGAATTTCCCCCCACGTTTCTCAGGGCACAGGACAGGCTCAGCAAGTGCTTATGACCCCTGGCTATTGGCCAGGCTCTGATGCTCCAGCCCTCAGAGCCTGCAGGGGGTCATGATCTGCTGTACAAACCTTGTGTGGTTGGCAGAGACACTGTTCCCTCCCTTAGGAGAGCCCCAGCTGCGTCCTGTGCCTAGCTGTGTGGCCAGGGACACCCCACGCCAGCTCAAAGTCCCCTCTCCCAAATACCACAACATCTGTCTTCTGAGACCCAGACTTCAGACTCTTGAAGTTGGTAAAAAGGGTCTAGTGCCATTTCTGCCACCAAGACTTAGGAGCCCTTTCACCCCTCGAGGCCTCAGTTTCTCCCTCCATTAAATGGGTACAATGCTCAATTCTGATACCTGATTGGGTGACATAGCATCAAAGGAGACAGCAGCAGGAAGAGCTGGGTGCTACTTAGAAGTCAGTTGTCTCTCTACGGGCCCCTCCCTATTCTAGGTACTCTGCTTCGTGCTCGCCCTGGACTCTGCTCTGCCCATGGCCACCCCGGGTGGATGAGTAAGGCCAGAGCTCCGCTCTCCTCTCCCGTGAGAAGCAGCAAGTCTCAGGGAGACTCCCATCTGGGCCGAGAGAGAGGCTTCCGGGGGCAAAGAGCAAGGAGCCCTGAAAACAGCTCTCTCTGAAAAAAAGAATACAGGTTTATGCCCAGGTCCAAGCCACCTCCCTGTGTTGGGTGCCCGAGGCCTCTTGGGCAGGGAGGGGAGTGGTGCTGGATGAACAGATCTCCGCAGCCCCTTCATTTCGGGCAGTGCAGGATGGTGGGTGAGAATGGAGCCGGCACACTGCTTGGCTTTTTGCTGTGTGACGGGCAGGTTTCTTTCTCCCTCAGTTTTCTCATCTGCAAAATGGGAGACTAACAGCCTCTACCTTGCTGGTTGCTGAGGGTTAAATGAGAACATACAAGCCAAGTGCTGGAACAGTGCCTGGTTGTAGGGAGCGCACCCTCGGTCGGTTAGTGCTTTGTACGTAACACTAGTTACCGTTCGCATGATGAATCACTTCCTGTGTGTCAGGGACTTTGCTGAGCACTTTGCGTACATTTTCTCACTTAGTCCACTGGTTCTGTGTGTGTGTGTGTGTGTGTGTGTGTGTGTGCATGTGAGAAACATGCAGAGAGTCCTGAGAGGTGAGACCAGAGTGTTGCCTGCTATCATTTGGTGCCCACAGACTTAAGTGCCAGCTCCTGGCACCTGAGCTACAGATCCTTTGGGGGAAAGTGAAGCTGGTCACCCCCAGGCCTGGGGCCGGCAGGAACAGCTGTTCTCCGGCAGCTGAGGGTCACCCAGGCTGAGCCTGGTGAGGTGAGGAAAGGCCTTGGGGTCCCTGGTCAAGGAGAAAAGGCACCAACTATCCTAGCAGGGAGTGGAACCCTCACACAGCCAGTGCCAGATCCATCACTAGCTTGTCTGAGTGGCTTTGTCTGGCTGAGACCCTTGAGCCCAGTGATAGGGGCCAGCCAGGCCAATTCACAGTCAGGGAAGTCCTGTGGGCTCGCATACCCTTCCTTTCAATAGCTCTTATATTTCCTAGTTTTGCTTCCCCACCTAGATGCCTGGTCAATCTACCTTGGTAAAGTCTAACCTCCCTTCAGCAGAGCTAAGCTGAAAGGGACACATCCATCAGGAGGGCTCCCCGAGGGGAGGGGCAACAGGCACACCTGTCCGGCTGGAGCTCAGGCAGTGGGTTTTTGGGGACCAGTTCTTCCTCCCAGGGAAGCACCCACCAGGAGCTTTCTTGGAAACAAAGAGGGCCAGTAGCAGGCAGGGGAACAGGGCAATTTGAGGCATGGATTTTGGCAACAGATGAACCTGGCTTCCTCTGGGCTCCGTCCCTTCCTGGCTATGTGATCTCAGGTGAGCTCCTAAACCTCTCTGAGTTCCACTTTCCAGACTGTTTGATGGGATCAACATAGGCTTGTTGTGACGTGCGCAGCTTCCAGTGCAGTGCCAGGCCCCACACATGTCCCTTTTGTGAGACCATTGGGTAAAGGTGCCCTGTAGTTGCACAGCCTCCCAGAGCTGCCCTGGGACACATCCTTTCCATGGGACAGAAGGGCAGTGGCTTTGGCCCCATTGACAGGTGTCATCCCTCCTGGGCTGCAGACAGGCTGCACCTCTCAGGGCCTCAGCCCGCCTCTGTGTCTCCCCCAGCCCTCTGCCTCTGGCAACCCCCCCCCCCCCCATTCTTTCAGCACTTCCCGTTCCTTCTCAGGCAGGCGGCTGAGCAGAAAAACAAATCAAACTTGCTTGCATGTCTTGGAGCCCATGATGCTCCCACGAAGTGATCCCTCGCTTCCCATTACCCACCCCAATAACTCTTGTATATGGAGTGTGAAATAATTAGCAGTGGCAAAAATAATTTAGGAAACAAGAAGAAACTAATTGTATAAGCTTGTTTGGGGAAAATGCAGCCGACCAAGAAAATGCACTGTGTAGGGAGATGGGGACAGACTGACCTGCCCTCTTAAGGTCAAAATTTCCTCTTAGAACCAGCTTCCTCCACCCGATCCTCCAAGAGAGGCCGATGCAAAGCTGTTGCCAGGGTGCGCCTCCCTCACGGGCCCGGAAGTGCTTTCGAAAAAAATCTATACTTGTCTCTCAGGACACGCACACCATGGAGGCGGGTGGGGAAGGAGGCTGAGACACCTGAACAGTCTTGTGCGGTCGCATGGGCCTGGTAAGCTCCCTGAACTTGAATCCGGGCCTGCCAGGTGGCAGCCGGTACCCAGCAGGCCTGTAATGTTTCTTTCCCTCCCCCACCTGCCTTTGCCAGTCAGGCTCCAGCCCCAACAGACGCCCACTGCACGCCATTGTGCAGCCAATGGCGTGGTCACAGCGATGCAGAGCTTCCCTGGGAAACGGGGAAAACATCCCGTGCCTCCCATTTTATGGCCCTTCCAACTTTGAAAACTTTGCTTCCTCCTTGATTCCTTTCCCGACTCCTCAGCTCCCTCCCGTTGCCCTTCCTTTCTGGAGGGTGGAGGGCAGGCGCCCTTGTTTCCAGGTGACAGATGAAAAGGAGTGAGGAAATTGCCACGTTCCTGGGCAGTTTCGAGGAAGAAGAATGAGGGACCAGAGAGGTGAAATAATCTGCCAGCAGTCATGGTCATCAGCAAGGCAGCTCAGGGTTGGACACTAGGCTGCTATTTCTCACCTCACCGGGCTGGACAACTGGTCTGGCTGCTCAGGGTATCCGGGTGGACCCCATTTGAGCTCAGAGCCAACCCTATTCCCCTGGGCACCTGTTCAAGGTCTCCTAGACCCCTGACTCTCACCTGAATGGGAGCTGGGCCCAAGGGACAGAGGAGGCCTTTGGGGCTCTGTACCCGTTCACCTTACATGAGGTGCATTGACATTCCATAGAACTGATTTATAAGGTTATTTATTGTTCAGGACAGAAACCTTCCTGCTCTCCCTGAATGTTCCCGCCTGCCATTTCCTCACCCAACTTCTCTTGCCTGAGCCCTTACAGAGCTTCCTGGTTTGTCCCTGGGCCTCCTGTGTCTCAGTTCCTGGCCAGCACAGTGACTATCCTATGGATAGGTTCGGATCTGACACTAAGTTATTTGAAACCTTGTGTGACTTTCTATTTCCTCAGCACAGACTTCTTAGCTTTGCCTCCTTTGTGACACTGGTCTTCATCATGCCCCTGACCTGAAATCTTGGCTCCCTGGTGAGAAGGCTCTGCATTAGAAGCCTACCTGTGCATGCTTGTCTGTTCCTCCTTTCACTGTTTTCACCTAGAATCACAGAGGCTCCCATGTGGCTCGTAAGCCACAGTGCCTGAGTGTCTGTCTCCCTGACACATCTCTACCTGTTATAAACATCGCTGCCTGGAAGGCTTCTAGTGCCTTCCATTCAAACTGGGCAAAGGGGCACCCAGTACTTTGCCCACGCCTGCCCATTCTCCTGGCTTCTCCCACACTGGGGATTGGCACTATCACTCCAGAAACATGAACATTTTATATTCTGCTTCTTCATTCTCATCCACCCCATAGCCATCTCCAAAGAGGAGTGCTTCTGTCCACTCTGCTCCTGCCTAGGAGCAGCCTTTGTCATCATGGGAGAGTTTGTCTCCTGCAGCTCCTAAGAGCTGCTACCTATTCCCTAATGTTCCCAGGCAGCCCTTAGAGGGCTTCTCCTTTCTCCTACTTCTCTTCCCAAGTTTGGTTGAAATCTGGTACTGAGTTGCCCTGGCAGATGAGAGACGGTGGGCTTGACTGGGACCCCTCAAAGCCCAACCTTAGACATCAGAGGCTCTGCTTGGTAAGTGCCAGGCCGCCTGCGCCATCAGGGTGGAATAGCACCTGGGGACAGCCAGGGGAAGGCATTTGGAGTCAGGAGGGTGACTCCCATGAGACGGCATCTCTGGACCCATTTGTTATACTAATTGCCCAACAGAATTACAGGGCAGGTGTCCAGGACTTGGGCTGTGGTCTTGTCACACACTCAGCAGCTGAGGTCTTTGGCATGTTGGAGGTCGGATAGAGTGCTGGGGAGATTATCGTGGGGTGGTGCGCCCCCATGCCTCCTCCTGGGCTGATGGACGGCACTAGGTATGCATAGGAAGGGCATGCCTGCTCTCCAGGCTGACAAATGCCACAGGTGCAGCCGCAGGGCATGTAAGCCAGCTGCTCCCATCACATCTGCATGTATGCTGTTCGAGGTCATGCTGTGAGCTCAAACAGTCTGGTAAGTTGGGGGCCTAGAGCCCCATCACTGCTACTGGTTGGTCCCCTTCGCTAACCACCTTTGCTCCCTGGCTGGAGAAGCAAGGGTGGGTAACCGGGAGGCTCCTTTCCCTCTGAGATAAGCCATCAGCAGCCCTGAGATTAGAGTCTGTGCTTAGGGAGAAAACTGCCATCCATGTGCCTGTGGCTCATCTGCCCTTAGGGTCACCTCTTCTGCTGCCCACCCCCTGCCCATTCTTTAGCCTCCTAAGATTTCTGCTTACACTGCTCCTGCCCTGATGTGGCCTCTCTACCCCAAAGCCCCATCTGGACTTTTCTAGGATAACACAGTCTTCCTCCCACTGGTGGGGCTTAAGGGTTCAGCCATCAAAATGGACTTCAGCTTGCCTTTGTCCAACTCACTTCTACAAAATAAATTAAATGGAAGAATGTTATCAATCTTACACCTCTCCAACTAAAACCAACAGCACCTGCCACTGCTTGTCTATCATAGAATCTAGAGGATACTGATTTCCCATGGAATTAAACAGGTAGGTATCTTGAGTTCTGCAAAGAGCACCATGAAGCTGGGACATCCAGGCACTGAGCATCCTTACCACGTGGGAGAGCCACGTGTATCGGGGTGGAAAAACCCAGGAAATGGAGTCCGAGTTTCTGTTACCTTTCAGTTGATTTCTCCAGGACCTGATGTATCTGCACCTCAGCTTAAGCATCTGTGAAATGTGGCTAGAACTTCTCAGAGAGGGTAGCTCCTGAGATTAGCAAGGGCCTGATACACAGTAGACACTCCCTACACATTGAGTTAATCTGAATCAAGTTGAAGATCTTGAGACACACATGTCAGCTTAGAAATGTACAAATCATAAAAAGGTACCAGTCACATGATCCAGCAATTCCAAACAGCTATATACCCCAAAGCCTTGAGGACAGGCGTTCAAATAAACACTTCTCTGCATACATTTACAGCAACACTATTCACAAAGGCCCCAGAGTGGAAACAACCCAAATTTACATCAGCTGGTGAATAAATAAACAAAATGTGATATAGCCACACAATAGAATATTATTCAGCCATAAAAAGGAAGGCAATTCTGATTTATTCTACAATGTGGATGAATCTTAAAAACATTATGCTCAGTGAAAGAAGCCCGACACAAAAGGCCAAATATTGCAAGAGTCCATTTTTACGAAGCGCCCAGAATGCACAGTCCACAGAGATAGAAAGGAGATTTGTGGCAGCCAGGGGCTGGAAGGAGGTGGGAATGGGGGCTGACTGTTGCATGCTCACAGGGGTCTCTTTCAGGGTGAAGAAAATGTCTGGGAAGTTGAGAGGGGTGATGGTTATACAACACAGGGATTGTACTAAATGCCACTGAACTGTTCACGTTAAAATGGTTAACGGGTAATTTAAAAACAAGAGAAGGGAAGAGGAAGCATTGGGAAAGATGGCCACATGGAAGCATGGAAGCATTGCTCTCCCTACCTTCGCCCCTTCCCACCCAGAACACGTATCCCAGCCAGGTGCCTCCGAGCACACACCTCTGTGCACCAGGCCAGCTCTTGCCCCAGCAGGACACCTGGACACAACATTGCTTAGGTCCAGCTGGCCAAACTACTGCGGGGACCCTGATCTCATTGCCCAGTAGCTGGCATGGATTCACCTTCCAACAATACATCCTAGACACTTGGGTGCCTCAGTTCTGGGGCTCCCCTACTCCCCCAGGCTTTCTCAGTGACTCCAGCAAGCCTCCTCCAGCCACAGAGCAAGCTCAGACCTGGGAGGGGTCCCTCATTTCTTTCCGGGCAACCCTCATGAGCTGCCTGGCTCTCTACCCCATGAGGATGGCTGGGAGCCCCAAGATGAACTGGGTGATGGTGGCAGCTCTCTCCATAGAGAATTCTGCTTGTCCTGTGGGATCACACAACAGTGACTTTTCCTCCCTGGGCTCGATTTTCTTTGGGACCATATGGCTCCTCTTTGGGAGATGTCCTCCCTCATTCTCTAGGTGCTTCCCCTGGCCAGTGTGCATGTGACCCTCTCATCGCATTGCTGAAGCAACCAGAAGGGCATGTCAGTAGTCAGCAGACTCAGGGGCTGTGCCTGAGAGTGACTCCTGGACATGGCTCTGCCTTCCAGGACCATCTCCGCTTTCTGTTCCCTTCACTCAGAGCAACCGTGCATAGAGGCCTTTGCCCAGGGGCATCATGCACCACTCATCACCCAGCCTCCTACTCATGGAGGTTTCATTCCCCCGGCAGGACTCTGAAACTCTTTGTAGGATGAGTGAGTGATAAATGAAGGACAGGTGGATGGCCTCTTTCAGGAAGTGCTCACCAACCTCTCCCATCCCTAAAACCCCTACGGGGCAGCGCTGGAGCCACAGGTGTCGCTAGTCACTCAATCACCCACTCATCTTTCCCACAGGCAGGCATCGGCTACCCCCTGCAGGCCAGGCACTGTGCTGGGCCTAGGCCGCTGTGTGCCACCCAGCAGAGGGGTGTGTGAGTCTGGACCCCCTAGGCACATGGACCTCCCTGGGGTGAGTCATGTCTGCCCCTCCAGCGGGCCCTCTTTTGGGCTCTAGCCCATCATTCTCAACCTCCAGCGCTTTGCACACACTATGCTCTCCTCCCCCAGACCTCGGGCCCAGGCCCCCTCAACCCACACACCACGGTCCCTTCTCCAATCAGCCCTTGACACGCTTGGTCTCACATACCCACTGGGCATGTCTCACACCCCGTCCGCCTCTGAGCACCCACTTCTGAGTCTCCCCAGACTGTGGTCTGGCCGTCCCCACACCCAGGGCTGTCTTGAGCACTCAATGAAAGTCTCCAGCTGCTGAGAAAGGAGAGTTGGTTTGGGAGAGAAGCTGCTCCATTCTGTCACTCGACCTTCTTTCTTTCTTTTTTTCAACCTGGAGGGGATATAGCTTCAGCATCTCCACCCACTTGATAAGTACTTTGACAAATGGCTGCTGTCCCACCGTGTTTACCCCACGCGGGGCACCGGTCATTTTGGAAGGCTATAGTCCTCTGACCTTAAATGCGGAGTCAGCACTTGGGGTGGGGGGGCAGCCAGGCCAACACAGTTCTTTGGGCCCAGAATTTTAAAAAGAAGGAAAGAAAGGCAGAAAAGAACCCTCCACCACCATGGCGTTGGTAACTATGGTCTCCTTGGGAAGGAAGTGGCCGTCTGGAGCCCTGTGGTCCACCATCCCTCTGGGCTGGGCAAGGAGGGACACCAGGAGTGTGTTCGTCCCCCTCTCCTGGGATGTTCCAGGGATGCTGTTTTCAAGCCACTCCTGAGCCGCCGGTAGTGTTTCCCATTGGTTGCTCAGCTGCAGGGCCCAGTGTCCTGGGCAGGAAGACCCAGGCCTCGATGTGGGCAGCCTGGACAGGAGAGGACCCACAGTCCAGGACAACTTCCCATGGAGCCATGGTACCCACCATGGGAGCTGAGTTTCAGGAGGCTCCTGCCATCTCCCTCTTCCTCCTCCTCCTCCTCCCTGTCCTTTCAGGATCTGCCCTTCTCCCTGGAGCTCTGCAGAAGGAGTGTCGGTTCTTGGGGCCCGTGGTTGCATACTGGGAGCAGGGAGCCGAGGGACTGGAAGTCCTGTGGTGGTCTCAGAGGCTGCAAGGGGTATGGTTTGATTTCACTGGCACAGAAGGCTAGGCAAAAGTGAAAAAGTGACTCCCTGAAACGTTCTGTAGGAAAGGAGGAAACTTTGACTTCCCTGCCATCCATCAGCTACTGGGACTGGCTGTGTATGGTCCTGCTGTGGAGTCTGGGAATGGAACAGATGCTCTTCCTTCCCTGACCCAATCGGATCCCTTCATCCTCCAAGGACAAGTTCTACTCTCTCCTCCTCCAAGAAGCCTTCCCTGGTTGTGCCAACTCTAACAACATGCCTTGTCTGCCGCCTGCCATCAGGGAAGTCACCCAGACAGGCTGGGAGCAGCCTGAGAGTGGGACTCCCAGGCAAGATTCATCCTTATGAGCATGTTTCTGGTCCTCAGCAAGTGAAAGTCCATGGGTGGGCAGCTGGGTGGGCTTCCGCTAGTCAGAATGTTATGTCCCAAACAAATTCACTGAGCAAGGACAAAGGCACTTCTTAACACTCATTCCAAGCCCTCCTTAACCTGGACCAACCTTCTCCAGTTTTTAAATTGAGGTATAACTGACATATAACATTATATGAGTTTCAGGTGTACAAAATAACGACTCAACATTTGTACTGTATATACTATTGTGAAAGGATCTCCTCAATAAGTCTTACTAACACCCACTTCATTTCCCAGTTTTATCTACTAGGCTCTGCTGAGCAGCTCTTCTTTTCTGTTCTCGAGACCTTCCTGCTCATCACGATGCTGGTGCTCATGCTGATCCTAGCCCCTGGAATACCCTCCCCAGTCCTTGTGCTTATCTTTGTCTGACCTGTGCTTTCAGGCCAACTTCAAACACCCACCCCTCCACAGAGCCTTCCTTAGGGTTCCTGAACTTTCCCAGCCCTTGTCTTGTTACATCAGTTCCATCCCTAACTGCCTCTCCGTGTGTCCTCTGACTGGTTCATGAGGACCTAAGTTCGTCCCTCTCTCTTTCATATAGGTAGTGTGGTATGTGTGTGTATGTGCACATGTGCGCGTGTGTGCATGTGTGCACACATGTGCATGCATGTGCACACCTTGGGACAGGTATAGGGTGGGCATCTGTCTGCTATTATGGCTCTGCTGAGCTCACACACAAAAGATGCTCAGGGCAAGTCCCTGGAAAGATGGTGACGTTGATCTCTCTAGGTTACAGCCCCCTGGTACCTATGCTCTCTGGCCCTGTTGTTCAGGATAATATGTCTTTGCTCCGCTTCCTCTCACCTGATGGGTCCTTGACTAAGAACTGAAAACATGACCTCCTCCCCATTCCCATCCAGGAAGAGGGCATTATAGCAGGAATCAAAATTTCCTGTTACAGGAGCTATTTTCTGGCCGAGGGTCTCCACTTGTTGGGTGGGTTCTCCATAGTATGAGGCAAAACTGGCCAACATTAATTGAGCACCTACTGAATGCGTAGCACTGTGCCAGGCGCTAACGAGAAGGGATGGAGGATTTCTTCCTCGGGCATGGCATTGCCCTAAGGGAGCTCAGAGTTCACGTGAGCAAGGCTTGAAAAGGCAAATCACATGAGAAACTGGGGAAGGGAAATGCCTTGGCCACTCATCTGCAATCCATCCACTGAGCTCCCGGTCCCCTGCCCAAGGAGCCCCCAGTGGTAAACGAACAGCTTGAGGGAAGCAAAGGGAATTAGAATTTTAAAAACCTTCCTGTGGTAATAAAAATCTGGGGTGCAAAATGGGTTAGGAAATTTATTTTTTCAATATATGATTTTTCCCCCCTCTCCTCTAAAATCCACATATCTCTTCTGCTTCAGGTTGGGGCTCTTCTAAACGGTTTTATTAAAAAAATCATTTACTGTGGGCTTTTCAGTTCAACTTTAACTGGACCGGGTGGAAATTAAAAAAAGGATATTTTAAAAATAAATTATATAAATTACAGCCCTAATTATACAGAAACTTTTAAAAATGTACCCAAGCATTAAAAGAAAATATATTTTTTTAAATGCACCATTTTCCTGTTCCATTGCAGGAGCATAATTTAGATACTTTTAACAAATCCTCATCTTTTGGAAGAAGCTGGCTCTCCAGGCCCATTTGCCCGTGTCTCTTTCTGCGTGCTATTATTATTTGATAACTTTGGGCTTAAATCTGCACAAGAGCCAATTATCTCTCTTTGTCATCAAGCAGGCTTGCTGTTTGGCAGTGGTTTTTATAGTACAGGAAAAGCCTTACAGAGCCTGGAGGAGGTGGATTTGCAGTTCAGATTACACTCCATCTTGCCTCCTCCTTGACTTCCCATATTCCTTTTTAGTCTTTGCATTTCATTGTCCTCTAATGCAGTAAGTTTTCCTCCTCACAAAGTACACATCTCGTTGCCACCCCCAACTCGTCTCCTCAGCCTGACCTCCTTCCTGGAAGATTTCACCCTCTTAAGATCTTTCTCTCTTCTCCCGCACCTCCTGCAGACTGAGGCTTCCTGTACAGAGGTTGTAGGAATTGGCATGTCTTGGCCCATCCTCCAGTGGGGCCTAAAGCAAGGTCCCCTCTCCTTTCCTCTCACCTAGTGGAGGTAGCGTGGTGACCACAGCGCTTGGGGGAGGCAGGGTTTCCTCAGCCATGGAGCTCATGCTCTGACCAGGAGATGGAACAGACCCATCTGAGGAACGATCAGGACCTCAGCAGGGCATGGAGGATGCGAGAAGTGGTGGCGCTGTCTTGAAGCTCCACAGAGCAGGTAGGGACCCCAGCCTGACCCTGAAATACTGGACTGAGTGAAGAAAAGACAAGACATTCTGGGGCGGTGGAGGGAGGAACACTATGAGCAGGGACAGGACCCAGACTGGTTGAGGGTACTTGATCCCATGGGAAAGCAGGGATGTTGTCTGCTTTCTTCACTGCTGTGTTCCCGCCACTCTCCAGAGCTAGGTCCCTGGAGGCACTTGATGTCCTTTGGTGGATGGTGAATGAATGAATGAATGAATGAGTGATGAGAGTATGAAGGGAAAAAGGGGAAGAGGCTGGAAATGCATTAGGAGGACTTAGGGTAAACCTCTTCCGTTCCAGATAGCAAACTGTCTCTTTCAGGAAAGACAAGACAAAACAAAACAAAACATCATTTCCTGACGTTCCATCGCCCAGCGCCCACTTGTCCTCTGCTCTGTTCCAGGCCCGTGCAGGCCTATGCACACGCTGTCCCCTCTGCCGGGGTGGCTCTGGCCCCATCCACCTGGGCCACTCTTCCTACTGCTTTTAGATATCACTTTCTTCTAAAATTCTTTCCTGACCCCAAAGTCCAAGTCAGGTCCTCCAGTTACTCTAGTTCTCAGTAAACCTTCTATTCTCCCAGCAATCCTAACCTGGTCCTTGACCAGCAAAGCCACTTAGGGAAGACAGAGCCCCTAACCCTGGCCACAGACTAACCCTTACATCCATTTTGTCATTTCATGCAAAATAGAAATCACTTTTAAGAGCAGCTGGAATTAACTATATGTGAATTTGGCACTGTGGTCAGCCTTTTATGTAAGTTATGGCACAATTCTTCAGGCCAAGATTTGGAGACAGTGAGCGGCTTACTCAATGCTACACTAAACACCATGGATGTGGCAGAAAGCCAGTTTAGAACCAGGCAGGTCTGGCTTTAAAGTCTTAGCTATTTGCATGACACTTCTGGCCATGAGGGCCTGGGGCACAGAGAGGGTGGAGGGGGTGGCTGGCTCCTGCCAGCTGCACTCCTTTCTTGACAGTTCAGCACCTGGGGCCACCTCTGGGATTTTCCACCTGTTTCTCCTCTTGACCAAACTCCCTACCTCCAGGAGCTACATTAAGATGACAATGTGGCCTGTATTGTCTGTGTGATACTGATGGACTATGGGGAGTGTGCCTTCTACTCTGGGCATCACGTGCCCTCACACACGTGTGAGTACACACACACCCCATCTAGCATGGGATTGGCAAGGACAGCTGGCGCTGTAGGCCTCTGCCTTGCTCTTCGTCCTGAGAGAGCCAGGAAAGCAGTGGGGACCAGTTTCTTCCTCTCGTTGTCCTGGGTGGAAGCTGGCATTGAAGGCTTGGTGCCCTGCGCCCTCTCCCCACTCAGAAAGTGCCTGAGCTCCGCGACCATCCCAGCAAGGGGCCAGCTATCTGTGTTTGGAATTGCGGTGCCAGTGGGTATGTTCCTGAGGGAGGGCATTTATTTTAATTTTCAAAAGAAGAGCTTCCTGGAAGGTGATGGGAAGCTCCAGGGCTTTTTGCAGGAGTTGTGTGGCGAGAAGTGGTGTCCCTCCCAGAGTGGCTGCCAGGCAGGGGTGGGCAGATCCTCCCAGGAGCTGCCTAGGAGAAGTGAGTTCCACCTGCCCTCCCCACCACTCAGCGGCCACCTGGGCCTTTCCTTCCATAGTGCTCATCTGCTGCAGTTTTAGCACAGAAGGTCGCATGTCCAGGAAACCTCTCAGTCCCAGGAGAACCAGGATGGCTGGTCCCCCACCTCCTCTAACACACTTCTCTGTCTCCAAGGTGTGGCTACCCAACATAGCTGTGGTAGCATCCCTTGCGCCACCTTCTCTTGCCTTTATCACTGGAGTGTCCTGCGGAAATGGCTCTGGACGGGTGCCTGCTGGAGCATGGCTGGGTGATTGAGACCCCAGCTGTGTTTGGGGTCACAGCGCGTGGCAACACCTAGCTCTGTGGGACCTCCTGGGGTCAGGGAAGGCACCTTCAATCCTAGGTGTGGGCCTTCACCCTGACATAGGATTCCATACAGCAGACCACCAGTGCTTTCCTAAAGGCAATGGGGGATTGGGGTGGGGATGGGGCGGGGATGGGGTGAGGTAATTGCACAGGTACCCTGTACTGGTGTGGGGGCAAGTCTGTAATGGTGCAAGAGATAATGCTAAGCCTGTGGGGTCCCCTTTCCCCCCAAACCTCAAAGGCCTGGCTACCATAGCTGCCTGGGGACTGGTCCCACCAGGCCCTCCACTTACACTTGCCTGGCCACCCACCCCTGGATTCAGTGCTGGCCACTCCTAGGGACTCTGTGGCCCCAGGGATGGCCCTTCTGGTGGCTGTTCCCTTGGCCTCCCACGGCTGGCTGGCAGGCAGGCGGGCGGGTGGGTGGGCAGGCAGAATATTACCCTTAAGATAAATGAAGAAGCGTTTCAGCCCTTATTGGATTATAGTTTTTATTGAACTTTATAAATTCCAATTAGCAGACCCCTGGGCAATAAGCGACACGCAGCCCGTGGCTCACTTTATGGCGTGATTATGACCCTGTTTATCCTCTCCTGAACGAGAAGTATTCATGGAGGAAACCGAAGAAAGGGGACCCAAGAAAACATAAAAACAGATATCGGTGACACAGAGATAAAGACAGGGTCAGGGGGAGAAACACAACCTCCGGGTGGGCGATAGGGGACAAGAGACCACACATTCGGAGAACCCAGAAGCTCCAAGTCACAGCTAGGCTGGACATCCTCCTATCCTTCCTTCCAGTGCCGAGTCCCCTAGGCCCCTGATAGCTGCAGGCCTGGGGACCCCGGCCCACCTTCCCACCCTCCCCTAGCCATCTGGCTGGCGTTTGGTTTCCTGCGTGCGGAGTTCTGGGTTGTGTACTCCCAGCTGTGCACCTAGCAGAGCAGCGCAGAGGCTCTTCCCTAAATGTGCCACCAGAGCACCTTGTCCGCTGGGAACCAGATGAACACTAAAGGCATTCTTCCGGGAACAATGTCCCCAGTGCATGCATATGCCTGAATACCCCCACCACATGCACACATACATACACAAGCAACTTTGCGTATCATTGCAGGGGGTCATTGGACCCTTGAAAACTGACCTAAGGTCCCACCCCTTCCCCAGCAGACCAAGAGCTTTAGGTTGAGATCCCTGGGGATCTGACAGGACTAAGACCTGTCTCCTGTTACTTCCACTGGGGGGTGCTCGGAGCCCACAGAGGGGTGAAGGCTGCTAAGGGGCCCCCGGAGCCCCACCTGAGCTTCCTTCCTTTCATCCTGAACACTTGGGTTTGTTCCCACCCACCCAGCTTTAAACATTTCAAGGCTGGGAAGAAGCTACTTCTGGTCAGGGTGTGAGGGGGGCAGGTGTGAGGGGACCCCGCAGGGGCAGGGACGGCCACACTCTTCTGACGGAACATCTCCCCGACTTGCTGCGTGTCCCCGGAGAAAGAAGCAGGCCCGCACTCCTCATCTCGCCTGGCTGTGTTTGTACCTTCCTCCCCTTTCCCTGGGTCATTGTTTTTGGAGGCTTCGGTGAAAGATTAAATAAGAAAAAAAAATTCCTCCTATTAGCACTTTGCCATTGAATGGAAGGAGGCACTAACACAGAAGTACCTGAGGAGGCTTTTGTAGTTGGAACAGGATGAAAAATGCTTCAGGTGTTTGGCAGTCAGCAGCGGTATGTAAATAAGATGCCAAGATCTGTGGGCAGCTGAGCGAGGTTCTGCCTGTCTGGGCCCATTAGGGGCCACCAAGGAGCCCCAGCCAGCAGCAAGCGTCCCCACCACTGGTCAGGGTCTTGCCTGCCTCTGTGATTTATGGAGCCCTGACAGGCCTTGTCTTACTCAGATAAGAAGTGCGACTGTATGTAAGCTCCGTGGTCATGAACTCCCCGAGCCAGGACTTGCCTGATTCCATCCTCCGGAGGGAGAGTGAGCAAGCCAGCCAGGGGCCCTAAGCAGGAATTGCGGGGGTTAGGGGACAGATATTCTGCTGAGGCCTGGGAAAACCCCAGGGAGGTCACCGTGGACACACAGAATCCAGGGGATTGCTGCCTCCATCACCTTAGGTAAGACTAGGGCTTCCAGAGGGAGGCCTCCTAGGAGGCAGGAGAGGCCTGCAGATTAGAGACACTGTCCCTCTTGTTCCTGGGTCTGTCAGCTCTCATTGCAAGTTCCGGACACCCAAGTTAACTGAGCCTGGCCCAGAAGAACAGGTGCCCATGACCCCTGGCCCAAGCTTCTGGGAGCAATCCCTCCTTTCTGCCTGCATCCTGGGCCCTCGGGCAAGGTCAGCAGCTGGTGGAGGGACGGAGGGTGAAAGCCTTTGAATGGCTGTATAGAAAATAAATGCTTTCCCCTGCATTGCTGAAGCAAGTTGCCAGTGTGTGGAAGGGGGTGGGCATGGGGGATAACCTGAGAGCCGAGCTGGGAGCCCAGACGCTATTGAGGCTCCTTGTTCGGCTCCACTGAGCCCCTTTTAAAACCCTGGGCCCACCTAGTGCAGCTAGGGCCACCTTGGGGCAGTGCAGAGGCTTTAGCCCAGGTTCTAGGATGTCTTTGGGATTACCCCTTCCCACCCAGAGGAACAGTCTTAGGATGTCATGCATTTCTGGTGGTCACTCACCCTGCCATTCCCATAGTAGATACTTAGTCCATGATTTAAGAGGGAAGAATGTCAACGTCTCAAGCACTGGAACACAGGTGGGGCAAGAAGTGGGGACTTTGGAGACTTTTCTGGCACCTCGGCAATCGCCAGGAAAACCCCTCTCTGCACATTGCCAAGGTCCCTTGTCGTGGGGAAAAATCCTTGAGACCAGGGGCCCCTGGCATCTTTGAAATTAGATGAAGAAGCCATCTGCCCTGACTGCCTCCTATAAATGGGGATGAGAAGGAGGACAGGGGTGTATCAGGGAACCCCAAGAAGCACGGTGCCGAGTGGGGAGCGAGGCAGGGCTGGCCTTCACAAAGCCTGGCCTCTAGGCTCACCTTTGTTACCAATTAGGAGTGACCGTGACCCTCTTCCTCTCCCCTTTGGGCCTTCCTTTTCTCACAGCAAAGTGAAAGAGCTGGCATCGCTAATCTCTCAGGCCCGTGCCAAGTCTTACAGTCCTCAGATTCCCCCTCTGATGTTTCAGGCATGAACACAAATTAGCGCGTATAGAGAACCGTGGCAAGTAATAATGGCCTTCCATCCCCCCCCCCCCCACACACGCTCTTTTCTCTCTACATGCCCCTGTAATAGATCATACGGGATGGATTACATTAATTTTCTATAAACTATATCAACTTGAGTGACATGTCCTTAAGGGTTGGCTGATTGATATCTACAATGCGGTCTTATAATCTAAAATCATATTAATATTAATATTAAAGATTTTCTGTCCTTTACGCGCGCCATTAAATCCCGAGTATAAGGTGAAATTGACAACATACATTTTGACAGCTTATCTATAATAAATATGCAAATCTTGATGCCCACATGTCATCACAGATGCACCGCGGCTCTCTGAAGATTCAAGCGCGCCTGTCTCCCGCGTGACATTTTCAGCGGAGGATCAGAGCACCCGTCTAGGTGTCAGGAGCAGCAGTGCTGGGTGCGCCTTTGCCTGTGGTGACCCTGGCCTCTCCCGTCTGATTGTGAAAACCTGTCCTTCATCCTGCCAAGCGGGCAGGAGGGCTTGAGAAGTGACAGTCTTAGAAAGCAGTCGACACCATTCCACATAACCTCCGCAACACAGGAAAATCCAGCTTCCCTCTTTATTTTTCTTGAGTCACAAAGGGACCTTTGCCGTCCTCCCCACCCACCTGGCTAGAGCAAGATAACATCACTTAGCACCCAGTGAGTTTCAGAGTTGGGGCTTCTAAATTGATAGCTCTGGGGTCAAACCCCTTCCCTTCCACTAGTCTCTGCTCTTAACCTTCTGTACTCTCGTTCCTGTAACTCTTAAGTGAAGAAGATAAATGGTATCTCCCTCCTGGTAGAAATGTGAGGACTGAATGAGATCATAGAAGCCAGGTGCCCAGCACACACAGTGATGCCTCCGAAAAGGGCAGTGCTTAGATTATTTTCCAAATGAGTCTCGTTTCCTCTGACCTCTGCAACTCCTTCCTATCCCTATACCTCTGCTTTGTCATACAGAACCTACCAACCAGCATGGTAACCATCTTGCTTCTTCTCTGCTTCTGGCCTGTGTAAAATGTAAGCTCCAGACAGCAGGAGTCACACATCTTCCCGTGTCCCCAGCCCTGGCCCAAGGCCCAGGTGGAGCCAACCTAGGAATGGTCTAAGTTTGGGATTCAGGAATTAACCTCAAGAGGGAATCTAGTCATCTCTCCCCTGAGAACCTTCCAAGTCTGACTATATACATAGGTGTGCACTTGAGCATGTGTGTGTGTGTGTTGGAGGGGGCAATGAATTCAGCCTGTGAGATGCATTATCCTCCTTACATTAACAGAGATTGAGAGAAGGGTTGAGGAAGGGACATGGAGGTATTTTTAACAGGTGCAGGGCTGTTTGAGGAAGCTCCAGGCCACCTTGGTGGTCCCATTCTCACTTTACACCTGCTGACAAGGTGTCAGGGCCTGTCAGATGCCCTGGGCCCATATCTCTGATCACTGGCTTCTTTCCAGCCTCTCTGAGCCCCCTTGGCTGGGTGACATCATCTCCTGGGTTTCCCCTTCAGCTTGCATTTCATTCACCCCTTCCCTGTCCACTTTCCTTCGTGAAATCATCCCACATCAGTCCAGCCACATGGAGTGTTTTTGTCTCTGAACTGCAGAGATTTCCAGTGTGAAGAACCACAGGGTCATGTTCTTTGTCACACCTTTCAGTGTTCTGTAATTGCTCAGCAGTGGACAGGGCTGTTCTCCAATACTAGACTGAGGCTTCTTTGCTTCCTCTTTCTGCTTACTTCAGTACTCTCCATCAGAGTAGGAGCAGATGTGGGGACCCCATGGATCCAAAAGAGCCTTAAGAGGATATGTTGTTGGGCATCTCTTGAGAAAGATGAGAGTTGACCTGGATCCACTCTCCTGCTCCTCCAGGTCTCTTTTAAGAATCCATTCACGCTTCCTACTGTCCCTGCAGGAGTGGACAATGTCCTCCAGGAAGCTCCACTGTTTACCACCTATGTCTGCCAGATGTCCCCACTCCAGGGCTGCCCTCAGTTCTGGGATCCTGCAGTCCTGACCGTGGGTGACAAGTTTGGAGACCTAACCGGGGAGACAGGCTTAGGGAGGGGAGTACCACTGGTGGGAGAGCCAGCCAGTGGGGTGTGCCCAGGCTTGGTTATGAGAAAGGTGCATCCCATGATGCACATCAGCCGACTCCTGCAGCTCAGGCTGGGAGGGAAATGGGTCTTGAGAGGAAAGGTTGAGACCCCAAGGCCTGAGGAGAGGAGCCCTACTTACAGGGCTTTCTGGGCTTCCCTGCCCTTTGTCTCTTGCCACCAATCTCTTTTGTTCCTTCCTCCCCCTCTGAAACTTCTGTCTCTACACTGTCTTTAATAAAGAACCGCGGATCAATCATCTACAATTAATCAGTTAAGAAGAGGTGGGGCTGGGAGGAGGAGAATTGGTGGAGAGGAAAGAGTGTGCGGTTTTTTGGGCAACAGACAGGCTTGCTGAGCATCCACGTCTGCCCTCCACATGTTACTGCCTTTCATTTGTACCTTCATTACATCTTTCAAGACTGTTAACTGTGTATGAGCCACAGGCTATGCTGGGTGCTGTGGATGGGGCCGGGGGAGCAGACCCTGCCCTGCATCCAAGTCTGAGGCTGTGGAAGAGGTTAAATGAGCTAATATTTGATTATCACCTGGCACAGTGCCTAACACACAGCAATACCTCCATCAATGTTAAGTGAGTCATATCTGGTTGGGCTGAAAGGCCACTTAAAGCAGGACCAGATAATGTTATGGGAGAGGGGGAGGTAAGGAAGTGGGTCAGGCTGCCTGGGTACCTGTGGCAGTGGTGTTGGTGGCTGCAAGGTGACAAGGTGGGTTGGAAGAAGGAAACCGGCTAATTACAGAGGGCTCCCAATGCCACCCCCAGGAATAAGCCACTCCATGGCTTCACAATCGCTTTCCTCCAGCTCATTCATCTCTTGCCTTTCTTGCCTCTTTGCTTCCCCCTCGTCTCCCCTCCTCCTTCCCGCTAGGAACCCCAGGGCCGTCCCTACTGTGAGCTCCCTACTTGCCTTGTTGACGATTTTCTCTACCCTTCCCCGCTCCCGTCTTTTTTTTTTTTTTTTTTTTTAATGTGTGTTGACTTGACAAGCCCTAATCCCGGACTCAGCTCCCACTTCTTGTTAAACCCAAGGTAAATTCTCGGCCGACGTGCGGGCCAGGAGGAGGAGGAGGATCTGACCGCGGAGCAGCCGCGGGAAATATTGATATGAGCCGATCTCCGGCGCCCGCCGCCCGCGGTTTAAATGGGGCGCGGGGCCAATCAATTACCGAGCCGTTAAGGGCCGGGAGCCCGGCAGGAGCCGAAAAAGACCGGGTTCCAGCGCGGGGCACCGCTCTCCGGGGGTGCGGAGCTGCGACCCCGCTCCCGCTCCCCGCGCGTTCGGGCCGCGGGCCCCGGCGGTCAACATCGGGGACCTCCTGGGCGCGAGGCGAGACCCGGGCCCCGCGGCGGGCGCTCCGGCGCTCAGCTTCGCGCGCTTTGTCTGCGCTGCCCGTCCTCCGCCGGGGCTTCTCGCTCTCCAGCCCTCTCTCTCTCTATTACCCTGCCCAGCACCCTTCTCTTTGTTACCACCGCTCCTCTTTCCTCGGCGCCTGCCCCCTTGCTCGCTGCACCGCCCTTGTGTGGCGTTTTTCTGCCGCTCCCTGGGTCCTGGGCAGGCCGCACGGCTCTGCTGATTCCTGTCCCCGGGGTGCTCTGAGCGCTGCGGGGACTGCCCCTGCCTCCGCCCCCACTTCAGATCTCACGCCTATTAGCATGTTTTCAACACCAGGAACCAACATCAAGCCTTTCTGATTTAGGGTTAATGACTTCTAGGAACCCCTTTCATTTTTAATTTGTTCTTTCCAACTCAGGCAATAAGCCCCACGTTAGGAGAGGACCCCAGCATCTAGACCAGGAACCCGCGGTGCTTCTGCTCCTGGGTTTCAGGGGTGTGTGGAGGGGGGTGGGTCCGGACATCTGTGACCAGGTTTGTGCAGGTGGGGGTCAGGGGTAGGGGCAGACAGGTTGTGGGCTTGAGCAAATATTTAAGCGGTTCTCTTTTCTCCCGGGAGAGAACCTTCTGGTTTCTTGAGCTGACCTTCTTCCGGCGTAGGGAGATTTGAGGGCTCATTTGGTGACCGGCCAATTGGTCTATAATCCTATCTAAAACTTCCATAGACAAGCAAATGGGATTTATGAAAGCTTACATTTATCAGGTATGGTGCTGGAGAGAATAAATGGTCCTCTGGCCACTTTAAAGAAAGATCCTGCATTTGACAACATTTAAAATAATAATAGCAATCCCTTTCACAAGGTTCCTAAATCACAGGTCTCCAAGTTCTGGCCATCGAGCTGGGGGGAGGGGTGGTTATCACCTGGGAATCCTTAGAAATGCAAATTGGTGGGCTTACTCTACTATTCAGCCAGAAACTCTGAGGGGCTGGGCCAGGAGTCATGCCTGAAGAGCCCTCAGATTTGAGCACCACTGACCTCAATTATCCCAGCAACTCTGGGAGAAGGTGGTAGGGAAATGATCTTTTTACCTCTGAAGGAACAGTGGCAGAGAGCCTCCGTGGCCAGATGGGAGCAGGACCAGGACGACGGACTAGCTCCTAGCCTGGAAAAGTGTCACAGGGTGCATTTTATTTCAAACCACAAGCACCCCATAAAGAAGGTAAATACTCTGTCTGGAGAGGTGACTGGCATTTGCTTGACAGGGAGTCTGCCTAGGACCTGGAAGGGTTGGAAAGGTTCTGGATTTTTGAGGCTCTTCTGAAGAGGGCTCAGTATTTGGGAGGTGGGGGGAGGGGCGCGAGGTGGCTTGGGGGCATAGCCACTTGCACGGAAAGCAGGTTGACTGTTTAAGACTGATTTTTAAAAATACGGCCACTGGAAGCACTTTTTGTAGGGTGGTGTTTTTCACACCAATAGTTTGCCTCAGGGTCATGTCAGGTGCCCTTTAAAATATAGACTCAAGATCTGTCCGGCTGGTGTGGGTCAGTGGATTGAGCACTGGCCTGTGAACTGAAAGGTTGCTGGTTCGATTCCCAGTTAGGACACATGCCGGTGTTGCAGGCCAGGTCCCCAGATAAGGGTGTGCAAGAAGCAACCAATTGATGTTTCTCTCCCTTCTTTTCCCTCTCTCTAAAAAATAAATAAAATCTTAAAAAATACAGATTCCAAAGACAGTTTCCAAAGCCAGGGAGAAGGGCTTTCAAGGGCCTTGGAGTCCTCCTGGGAGAAGCCCTGGTGTCTAGTTTGAACCTGCACTCTGCCGTTACGGGGCTGTGTAGGGGCCTTGGGCAAGTCATGCAGCCTGTCTGTCGGGAGAGAGCCACCTTTGTAGGGTGTAGTCATCACCCCAGTTATTTGCAAGTTGAGAAGCAAGCCAGTTACTTATCTCTCAAGTGAGCAATTAGACCAGAGCCTCTCCCGTGGTGCCAAAACCATGGTTGATACTATTGACATAGGTGGGCCCCAAATAGCTATCAGTTTAGCAGAACTCAACGGCACTACCCCCATGCCCTTTTCCGGAAGATGAGCCCAACTGCCCGCCTTTGAGCATAATTGTCAAGAAGAAAATAGCAACTTCTGCCCTTTGTAAAGCCATACAACATCTGGAAAATGACGCCTGAGCTCCCTGACGTCGGTTCATCACCTTCAGTTCGGCCTGTGACCCTCTGGCTCCCGGAAGCCTTGCCTGTGAGGTGGCCTGGTTGTGCAGACCGGCATGGGCCTGGGCCACCTGACACCAGTGAGGAGTTCAAGCCTCCCCCGAAACCTTTTACCCCCCATTACCCAGAAAATAGAATGAATTAGAATCCTCTGAGTTCTGAGAACTTGGGTTAATCAAGGTTTCTATGTAGTAATTTTTCTCCCAGAACAGTAAACTGAACTGATGTTTCCAAAAGTACACAACACTTAGTTTAACTGCTGGGATGGCACTGATCCTCACTGAACTGGAACATCAAACCATGCTCTGAGACAAACCTGATGTTTCACTCGGTTTCAGTCCATGGCAGGAAAACAAACAGGCTGTGGGGTGGTTAGGGGGTGGAGAGAGGGTGCTGGCTGACTTTCCAGGCTCCGGGTGGGGGTGGAATAAATGTTTCCCATTGTCATTTCCAATCAAACACCTCTGATACAGTAGAATGAATAGCAGGGGGAAAATAAGGGCAGGACTCTCACCATTGCAATCTAAAAAGGACTTAACAAAGAAGGCTAGAAGCAGAGGAGGACATGTCTTACCCACTAACCCAGCAGTCCTGGGCCTGGTCTGATAATATTGCCAGGTGTTCCAAACATCACAAGAAATACTATGTTAGCACAGGAAGGGGAAGGTCCTAGGAATTCTATGTGTCCTTTCCACTATCTGTGAAGGAAAGCCTTTGAAACTGTGTTTACATGCTAAGGTCTGAAAGGTGGAAAAGGGTCCATAGTGCCTAATAAAAGAAGCCCGTTAATGTTGGCTATTCAAGCACCAGCCCTGGAAAGCTGGCACCACCTTTACCTGTCAATCAATATGTAACTATTTCACCCCATCCCCCATCTGCCAACTATGTAAGTCCTCAGAACAAAGGACTCACTCTCTTGGCTCTTAGCACCCTTGGCCCTCTTGGTCCTCTGGCCACCAGGTCCTGGGCCACATGAGGGCAAGCTGGCCACCCCGGCTTTTGGCTACCCTTGCTTTTGCTCTCCCATTCACTAATAAATTTTGCATGCATGCTAATAAGCTCACTGATTTGTAATTCTTCATTGCATTCTCAAGGACTATGGTTTCTCCAATAACACCTCTGTGCATTTTCTTGCTCATTGCATGCAAGTTCTGCCTTCTCTAAGGAGCCAAAAGGGTCATCTGCTTCTTTGATCACTTGTGAATTTCTTTCTACAAGCCCATAGAGGAAACCCCGCAACTTTGCACTTGATTTCGGACTAGTTGCTCTTTAAATCTTCTCTGAGTGTGCTCCACTCCTCAACCAGATTTTAAGTTCCTTTAGGCCTGGCGGACTCATGGGTGTCAGCACAATTTTAACAAAGCAGGCACTTGGTAAATACTTAAAAGTCACAGACAGGTAGAGCAATAAGTGTCCCATAAGGGTCAGCTAGGCTAACCTTCAGTTCACAGGTGAGGAAACTGAGGCCTAGAGTCCACAGTGACCTGTTCAAGGTCTCACAGCTAGTTAGTTCCAGGGCAGGAATTAAAATCCAAGTTTTAAGTGTTTTCTGATTACAGGCACATTATGGTTTGGTTTCATACCACTGCAATAAAGCCAGGAGCAATCTTTTGCAGGTGGAAGGTCTTGCCTTCAATTTGTAAGAAACACATCTGTCAAATGCAGTAAGTGACACACAATAAAATGAGGTGTACCTGTATACACAATATTCGTAAGGAGTTAGGCAAAACAGGAATTAAAAAAATATAAGAGTTTAAATTGATACAATGTCTTTGGAAGCAAGTATCAATCCAAATAAAGAATGCTCAAATCTGAAATAATTTCACTTATAAGAATTAATTCTATAGGTGGAATCATACATGTGTGCAATGGCTACGCAACCACTAAAATGGAATAATGGAATAAAGTTGATCCACAGGCATCTCAATTTGGAAAGATCCAAGATATATAATAAAGTCAAAAATCAAGGTGCACATTAGTGTGGGGAGCGTATTTTAATTCCCACAACAGAAAGTGTGTGTGGGTATGTTTGCACATGCCTGTCTGTACTTAGCATATTTCTAGAAAAATATATAGGACACTGCTCTTGCTGGCCAGGGAGATGGGGTCTAGGGTGGGAGGGAGAATCACACTTCATTACGTACCTCTTTGCACTTTTTACCATGTGCATGTGTTCTTTTATAATGAAAAACCTTAACGCTGCAGCCTCTCAGTTGAGCATTTCCCCCCACTGTACCAAGCCACCTCTCTTGTTTTTATACTTCTCCAAATCCATAACTTGGAGTCTAACTGTCATGATTTCAAGTAGGTAATAAACAAGAAACAAGCCACATGCCCTTAGCTCATCCAGTTATTTCTTTAACCCCCAAACTGCAGCTTTCCCAGGGGACTGAGGCTCTAAGGTGGGACACCGCAGGTGAAGGGGTACAGTAAAGAGCTAAGAACCAGGCTCTCAAGCCCAATATTCACAAGGCAAAACCCTCAAAAGTGCTCTGTGCCTCTTTTCATCTGCGAAATGGGGATAGTAATAGTTCCAGCCTCCTAGCATTTGTGGGAGAACAGATGATATAAAGGATCTCTTTGGTCTATAGAAAGTCTCCGATGGGTGACCCTGACTTCCTCTGGTCCAATGAGCCTGCAGGACACATCTGTCCGGTGCTCTGTTCCAGACAATGTGGGTCAAGGTGTGCCTGAGCCTGCAGACACTGTCTCTGACCATAGGGACCAGAGACCTGTCACAGCAGACCCACTGCTTGAGGGAGACCCAAGGAGAAGCAGATAAACAGGACACATTTAAACAGCCAGCCTGACTTCCACATTGAAAGGGAATGGAGACAGGGCAACTGGAAGAAGAAAAGGATGCTCCAGTAGGTGAAATAGCTGCTGGCTCACCTTCCTACAGGCATGGGAAGGCAGTCGTTTTGGATTTGCTTTGCAAATAGCTGGGCTTTTTGAGGGAGGCTGTGGTGTGGTGCTGGTTGCAGGACGGGAACCTTGAGTCTATTCCCAGGGGGACCAGTACCAAGCTACCACCCAACACAGCCGTCAGAGCTTGGGCAGGATCCTAATTCTGTCAGTTCAGAGCGGGGCCTGGAGGGGCTGGGGTCTGCAGCCTGGGTCACCAAGGGCTGAAGTTGGAGGGTTTAAAAAAAAAAGGGGAGAGGGATGAGCCAGGTCCTGTGGGTTTGCCATGCGTTTCACTCATAGAGAAGATGACAGTCACTGCACTGATCCTGATGCTTTTGGTGGCATCACTGTTGACACACTGCTTCACTCTTGTATTGTCCCTGAAGACTGAGCCTCACCCTCTCCACCTTGCAGAGAGGACAGCAGGACACACTCTTTCTCAATTTTGGATAAAGGTGTAATAATAATTGTTTATTAATAATAAGACTAACATGTTCTTCATAAACATGCTCTTATAGAATTCTCACAATGACCCTTTGAGGGTCTTATAATTATTGTGTCTGTTTTACAGAAAAGGAAACTGAGACAGAGAGCCATTAAAGTCTAAGGTCTCTGGTGGGTCATTCAGCTCCCCCAGGATCCTGCCGAATGCCACTCCAGCAGTCCCATAGTCCCAGATAGGTCCCCCAATATTGGATGGGCCTGGGTTACGACCCTGGTGCTCTCCCCAGTGGTGGTTGTCTCCAGGCAGGGGTCCAAGTTTCTTTGGCCCCCAAGAAGATGAACACCCTCCCTGTCTGTCCAGAAAGGTGCTCTGAGAATTGAAAAGGGCAGAGAGGGGTGGGGTGTGACCATCACCATTGTCTGTCCCCTGCTCCACCTGAATTCCCACCTCCCAGGAGGGAGATTGGTGGGAAGCTGAGGTAGGCGGCTTGCCCTCAGCCAGGTGGGCCAGGGACCATATTTGCTTCCAGGGATTGCCACCACCCTTTGTTTCACTTCCTTTGTTCCTTTCTTTCTCCTCCAGCTTGGTGACATGGTCACCTTCCCAGGAGATAATGCCCCAGTGGCTCTGTCCTGACAGCCCCTTTCGGCCAGCTCTCCAATCTTCTCTGGGTTTAGGATTAATAGACTTTTTCCTCATTTGGGATCAATAAGCACAGGGAGAGAGGGGGAAAAAAGGAAGGAAAAAAGTCAGCAGGATTAAAAAAAACAGGACCGATAAGGATCTGGTCCAGTAGTAGAACCTTGATGCTGCTGTGGTATCTTTCAGTGAGAGGGTGGTGCAGGCTGGGGGTGGGGTCAGGGGTGGGGAGGTGTCTGGTCTGCTGCACTGGGAGCTGGGGGTGGAGGGCTGCCTGTGGCAGAGCAGGAATGGGGTGAAGTCACAGGCATGAGGGAGGGTCCTAGGGACCCTCAGCCTCAGTCCAGGGCAGGTTCCAGCCCCAATCTTAGCTCAGGAAGCCTTTCCAGGTCCTGGGCTGCCTGTCCTGACAGCCCCCCAGAGAAGACCCCCATCTAGGCATCTAGGCCCCACCCCGCAGGAGCCGGTCCTCACACTGCCTCCTTCCAGGCCCCCAGGATCCGTCGAGGGTGTGGACTGGTCAGCTGAGCTCGGCAACTCGGAGTCCCCACACCCGAGCTCTTTTCTCAGCATCTCACAAAGCCTAATGGAAATCACACTTGTCCCCTTGATGAGCCTGCACAGGGAAAACAAAAATAGCACCTCCCTGCTTTTAGCAAGAATTATATCCACTCCGAGTGGCTAACACGGGTTGCCGCGCATGTTCATCTGCAGCTCTGATTAGCCTTTGATTAATAAAAAATGGGGACGGGAATCCATTATTTAATAACAGCAGTTTGTTTTAAAGGTGGAACCTTTAAGAAAGTGGTGGCCTCAGGGGTGGGGTGGGGCGGGGTGGGAGGGAACCAACTGAGGATGTTGGGGGTGAGAAGCTTGGACAAGGGTGTGCACTGCGGAGTTGTTCTCCCCTGCGCTGGCTTTTAGGGTGTAGAATGCAGCCCAAGCTGGGCAGCCAGGCTGCAGCACCATGGGCTCCAGACCAGCTGCTCTGGAGCCCTGCATGCAGGACAGCAAGAGGTCGGCAGGGCAGGGGCACTGGTCTGCCCTGGTCACCACTAGCCGGTGAGTGGGTGCGTGAGGCCCACACCCAGCCTTCCTTAGGCTCTTCCGGTCACCTTTGGTCTTAGTTTCTGGTGAGCCACCCCAGGGGAATCTCAAGCAAGGGCCAGGCATGCAGGCCCTTGACCTCAATTGCCCTCTTCCCTCTCCTGTGCATGCGGGGGCCTGGCCCTGCCCAGCCGGACAGGGCTCCTCGCCCAGCACCACTCCACCGTCCCTCAAACCGCTTTTCTCTTGCAGAGGGCACTTCTGCTGATCTTTGCATTTCACAATCATATCCATTCATCAAGGCCAAGATCGAAGGACACCCTGCGCAGCTCCCCAAGTCATCCCCTCAGGACACAGCCTTTCTTCTTCTGAGTGTTCCTGGCACTTTGAATGTGTATTCTGGTGGCAGTTTGGGAAAATGTGGCTTTGTATTTGGTCTCTTTGTGGGTATTTTGAGAGCAGGGACTGAGTCTCAGCCACTTTTGTAACCCCTGTCCACAGTGTGTGGAATAAGGGATGGAGAGAGATGTGATCTTTGAGGGGGGAGACTGTACCCCATTTACATCTGAAACAGCCTTTAGCTGAAAGAACAGACCTTCACCCGAAATAAGAAGGGCTTGTGGGGGATGCAGAGGAAATAGAGACTTTGGTACCTGTGATAAACAGATTGGGGCCGATGGATCAGAAATTATACTTTTTATTATCTGGCAGATAAAGCAGGAAATGAAAAAGGAGGTGAGTTAATTTTCTGAGTCTAACCTTTTGTCTTATTTGAAAGAACTAGCCTCCTCCCTCAACAATATTCAAACTCAGTTTCCTCATCTGTCAACTGGGATAACAAATCCTGTCTCAGGGCACTCATTGGGTAGTTGCAAAGCTTGCATGAGAGGAAGTGAAGAGAAAACACCCCGCAGCAGGGCCTTTGAGCAGGCTGGCTCCGCCACCCCCAGGTACCGTGCTCTCAGCTCCGGTCAGGGCTGGGGGCTGCAGGTCTGAGGTGGGACGACACATTTGCTCCGGCACAAATGTCTCTTCAGATGTGTGGAGTGCTTGA
Source organism: Noctilio leporinus (assembly GCA_004026585.1). Lineage (NCBI taxonomy): Eukaryota > Metazoa > Chordata > Mammalia > Chiroptera > Noctilionidae > Noctilio > Noctilio leporinus. Next base: position 166,360 of record PVIW01000065.1, read on the forward strand.
GTTTTGTGAAATGTCTACTTTCATGGACATTGTCCTGTGAGCTCATCCCACCAAGAAATGGGTGGGAGTCAGGGAGCTTCAGAGAGGGGGTTGGATTTGCTGAGCCCCCCAGAGCCTGTTAGATGTTTTCCTGCGTGGGGTAGGGCAGGTGAGAAGTTTGGGATTTGAGGGTTTTTTCTATCGTGGAGTTGGTGCCCCTGTCCCCTGACCTCCCCAGCCACTGCCCTTTTCAGGAGGAGGGTGACTCGAATGGCGGGGTGGTGGTGGGGTGTTCTGATTCAAAGCATCAATCCCTTGGTAATTCAGCAGGCGGCTTTAAGAAACATGGCCCTGTGGGACCCCCTGAGCTCATAAACCAGAAGAATTAGAGAGCGACTATTCACATGGCAGAGGATCCTTTCATTTCTAAAAGGATTCCTTATAAGGCTCTTCTGATGAACAAACACAGCACACATCTCAACTAGGCTTCATTGTAAAAAAAAAAAAAAAAAAAAAAGATGACAAAAAAGAAGATAACAATTTGCATTCACTATTTCAGGAGCAGCTCCTGCGAGCAGAGTAAGGCCCACCTGTTTCTCATCAAAGCTCCTGCAAGTCCCTCTCCTGGAGAAAGTGGGGAGCTGCAGAGACCGGGAGAAATTTGGGGGACAGAGAGGAAGGCATTGTCACGACCAAATCCATCCGTCTCTGAGTTGGAAGGAAACCTGGTTCACTCTCCATCAGGGAGCAGGGATGGGCCCAGAGGTGGGGGCTTTGCTGGGCCACTTCCGCCTGAGCTGGCTCCGTGGGGCACGCGTGGGGTTGTTATTCCACAGCCTCCAAGCGCAAACGCCACGTAGACAGATCTGCTGACCCAGCCAGGGCTGCAGACAGGGCCATGGGTCCCTGATGGATTCCTCCTCTCTCCTTCGTTACCAGCGGGCTCCTGGCTTTGGCAATATTTGCCTTATGGCATCAGTGCAGCATTTCCCGTATTCACAGAGTTAAATTAGTTAGCTGGATAGAAACCTCAGAGATGATGTATCTAGTTGTCAGTCGTGACTTGGTGCTAATGGCACTACAATTTGGTTACAGCCCTTGCCGTCATTAATCATCAGCCCCCAGCCGGCTGCGTAACAGGGGTGCTGGGATAGGGGAGGGCGGGGCTGGCTTGGGCAGAGGTGCCCAGCACCCGGGCTGGGCGTCTCCCTCTTCCTCTGGGCACTGTTCAGGCTCAGCCCCTGGGCAGGCTGCTTGTTCCTTGGTCCCCCCCACTCCCCCACTGCCAGTGCCACACACCTCTATTTATTAGCATCATGCTACTTATGCTAATAGCAGACCGTACACTATTTCTGAGCATTAACATCTGCTCCAAGCAGCCGACTTTCACTTACAGAAACTGATTTCAGCTCAGTCAAGCAGATAAACAGAGAAATCAAAGCAGGTGGCTGAAAGTGAAGGAAGAATTCTCAATTCCTGCATTCAACCGATGAACTTCACTAAAGCCATAATTAATATTCAGATAACTATATTCCGACACATAGAATAAACAAGATCATTTAAAGGATGCAAAATACATCCCCAGGGCCAGAGGGGAAGGAGAGGGAGGGGGAGAGAGGGAAGGAAGGCAGAGGACTGAATAGGAATGCGAATGCCGATACTTCCGAGCTGGCCTATTGTCTGCCAGGTTTCAGCCTTGGAGAAGGGGGCACGCATGCCTCCAGGAGCGGACAAACCAGCGGTTTGCGGGCCCCTCCCGGCAGGAGCTGAGGCCACTTGCCACACTGCAGGAAACAAGGGGAGTTTGAGGGGCGGCATCTGGGAGCAGCGCTGTCTGTGTGGCGGGCTGCTGGGACGCTGCCCTCTGCTCTCCTCTGCTTCAGAAGCCATCTGAAGGGCCGCTAGCCCTGGGATCCCAGCTGCTTGGCCTGTCCCCCTGCACCCCAGCCTCTTTGTAGAACACCCTGCTGGACACCCTGCCTGCCTGCCTGCAACAGGCAATTCTAGAATTAAAGCGAACACCTCTGTATGATTTGGATGAGGCTGAATCCAACCCCTTACGTTCAAAGGTACGAAAGAGGCATCCCTTATTAGGTTTAGTTACCTCTTGGGTTGTTTTTCCTAGTCAGTCATTTCAGTTACATGACAATAAGACTAATGCCACCCTCAGGAACAAATTCTGAAGGCAATTGTTCCTGGTCTTCAAAGTGTTGGCCCCATGGCTCTGAGGTGCCGACTTCCCAACCAGGGACGGGAAAGTCCCCATGTGACTCTAGGCTGCAAACGGCAAGATCCTGAACCCGCTTCAGTTGATCCTGTCGGCACAGGATTGTGGTGATGGAGACAGGAAAAGTCAATGGATCCCATCGCCCACTATGGAGGACACTCATGTATGTGTGCATGTGTGGGCTGTAGACACTTAATCTGTACAAGTATACTGTTCAAGTGCATGTATATGCCCTGAGCTCCGAGGGAACAGTAAGTAACAGGTCCTGTGGGTGAGATGCGAACCAACCCTGCACCCCCCTCGGACCTCACCGGATTGAGCTCCAGGCCCGCCAGGCAGAGAAACAGATTTGTCCCCAGCGGAAGTCCCTGCTAACTTTTGCTCTGCTCCTTTTGGTTCCTTGAGCTGCAAGGGCCCCCTGGCTGAACAGCAGCGACAACAGCATGCCATTGATAACTTTAATTTCCACTTTGGGGAAACATTCATCTCCCTCCTCATGCCTCAGCACATATGTCCTGTTTATGTCCCTTCCTCAGAGAATGGTGTTGACAGTGCTGGGAGCCCCAAGCTGTGTCCTGGGTGCCATCAATGCTCCTCTGGAACCACTTGCTTTGTGGTTGAAATTTCCCCTGACGCCTGGAAAAAATTTTTTTTTTTTTTTTTTGGTTTCCTTGGAAATGACTCTCTCTGAATCACAGCTGTTTGCGGCAATGAGGGGAGGTGGGAGGATACTCCCTGGAGGGGTGTTGGGAGGGGCCTGGGTGGGGCAAACAGGGGTGGGGGGTGGGGGAGCTGAGCCCTGCACAGACCCACAGGGCTACGGGGTGAGGCTGGTGGTCTTTAGGAGCCCCTGGGGACAGGCTTTGGGACAAAAGGTGGGTTGGAGCCTGAGCAACTAACTGGAAGAGAACTCTTGCTTCCCTGGAGCTTCTTTTCCAGGTACTTTCCAGTGTGCCTACTCCTTTTCTAAAAGAACTGGTGGAACGAAATCTGTCTTCCCAGCCTGGGCTAGGAGTCCCTGGCTACAGGCCTATGATGGGCACCTGTGTGTGGTGCATTTGCCTTTCCTCTACTTCCTCATCTAATTTGAGCATCACAACGTCTGTGGGAGGTATTAAGGCAGGGGTTACCGTCTGCCTTAATTTTTGGAGGCAGCTATGGAGCCATAAGAAATTTTGACACGCCTGAAGCCGTGGTGTGCGTAAATGAGTGGTGGAGACAGGACCAAAACCATGCCGTCACCCACCGGGCCCCTGGCCTGGCAGCTCCTTTCCACGTCTGCATGCTCCACAGTCATGTGTGTTTGCCTCACAAGGCCACAGTCTCCTGCAGACACCGTGCTCCCCAGCTCACTGCCTCTCCCACCGCACTCCTGCACACCAGGCTCTGTGGTCTGGAGCGAGACGAGGATGATACCTCCCGGCTGGCAGGAGCCGGGCGCTGTGAGGGGCCGGAGGAGGCGCCCCACCGTGCCAGGGTGCTCTGGCCAACTGACTTCACCAATTCATCCACGTACAGCTGAGGACAGACGTGACCTGATGCGTAGCACAGTGTGGCCCCGCCGTTGCCGGTCTGCTACTGTCCCACAGCAGGATGGGCTGACACAGCTGGTTCCCCACATCAGCTCCATGTTCCCCGTGCCCTTTGGGCCACTCAGTGCTCACGGCGCTTTCTTCCACTGTCCTGTCATTTACTCCTCTGGGTCCACCCTCTCCCCTCAGTCCTCCTCTTCTCCCACCGAATGGCCTGCCCTGAACTCCGTTATCACCACCTTGATCATTGCTGTCATCTGAGTCTCCAGACTGTCCTCTCCCAAACCAGGCACATGCTGGTTCTCAGAGTGAGAAGAAAAAACTGAGTTTCAGACCCCAGTCCCTTGGAGTTTGGGAAATCTCACCCAGGCCGAACTGAAGTGGGCCTGCTTACATCTAAGCTGCACGGCCAGGAGGGGGCTTCCATTCACGAGAAGGAGTCCTGGGAAGTCCTTGGGGGTGCCTTTGTGAGGAGAGAAACCCAAGTGCCCACTGAGAGCGGCCTTTATCATTAAGACCGGAAGGTCATGCGTCTCTATGAAAGGTCATGCGTCTGCAAAAGGACATGAAAACTGCCGTTCTATGGGGACCATTTCGGGGATGCTCTTAACAGCCAGACTCTGCACGTAAGGCCTTTCAGCTTTCTCCTCCATTGGTTGACTACGGGGCACTTGGGGATGGACCCCAGAGGTGATGGTAGATGGAGGCTCCCCTCCTTTTGCCTTCTCTGAATGGAAACTCCTTTTAGGTCACAACCAGGTGCAGGCTCATCCTGGGAAGAAATTTCTTTCATTCAACTCCAGGTGCAACTGTGCCTGACTCCTGGAGGACCGAGATTTCTTTTCCCACCCAAGTGTGTCCCTCTGAGCTGCACCCTCTTCATGGCAGCTGCTCGGGTGGCTCTCCCACCTGGTACCCCACAACAAGTGCACCCCATCCAGGTGTGGGAGAGTGTAGAAGTCTGCGCCCTGTGTCTGTCTCAGGCCCCAGGCTCTGGATCCAGAACCAGGGGCGGCTGTGCAGTGGTCCTGGTGCCCTCTGCTGGCCACATCTGAAAACACAGGCAGCCTGTCGCCTACAGCTGGGTGGGACTTCAGGGAGACTTTCAGGACAGAGGGGGTTGCCAGAGTGGGGGGTGACTCTCTTCTCCCCCTGTGCCCCTCTGTGGACCCACTCTCTGTACCATCCGAATTGGAATCCACCCTCTCTCATCTCCCCATGAGGGAAGGAGCTCACGCTTGGTTCTGGTCTTTATTAGCTGCGTGGCCCTGGGCAAACTGCCCAGCCTCTGTAGACCTCAAATTGTTCTCCATAAGGTCTTACCCATCCTTTAAAGTACATTTCCAATACCCCTCCTACTTATCAGCTTTCCCTCACAGGACCCCACCCACACAAGAATGTCAATCTAACCTCTGGCTATCAAGGCTTTGGGCCTGTTTCTCAGGCTCACAACTCCTTGAGGGCAAAGACTCATTCATTCGTAACTTTTCTCTCTCTTTGAATCCCCTGTAAGGCTGTCTTTATAGCAACAAATACCTGTTGAATTGATTTGTGTTAAAATGGCTGCCTTGGACAAGAAATTCCCTCAGGTGCCTCCCCGACTCTGATTCTTTTTCTTTTCCAATTGTCGCTCCTGGGCTGGTCTCATCTCCCAGGTGTGACTTTAGATCCCAAAGGGCAAGGTGTGAGCGAATCACTGTCCTGGTGCTTTGCTCAATTGAAAAAGCAATTTTGACATTGTAAAACAGTTATGTGCGTGGTCCTGGTTCTCTCCCTCACCAAGCAGTACATTTTCAGGGCAAGACGGAAGATGTCAGCTATAAAGAACATGCCAAGGCCCAGCTTGTTCTGTTTCTAACATGGTTCTCCACGCACACTTCTCTCATTCACACTTGCCCATCCCAGCCCCCATCTCCGCCCCAAGGCATCTCTTCCCCACTGTGCCCTTTCCCAGGGCCAGCGGTGTTCCCTGCTGCTTCTCACCAGCCCCTAAACACTGGGCTAGAGCAAAAGGCCACCCTCCCTTCTTATCAGAGTTCTCAACGCACTCCCGGACAAGATTCCTCCCAGGCTGCCCCAGCACAGTAAACACACTGCCTCCTGGAAACGTCGGTAAGAGCTAACATTTATTAATAGCTCACAATGTGCCGGAAGCCACGCTGAGAGCTTTGCACGTATTGTCTCATGGAATGCTCCTAACAACACTCTGTCATGGCTCTATTATTATCGTTGTTTTACAGGGAGGCAGCTGAGGTGCAGGGAAGTAAATCCACCTGTCTAAAGCCACACAGCTAGAGAGTGGGAGAGCCAGGATTTGAACCCAGCCAGTTGAAATGTGGAGCCCTTGTTCATCACATTTCCTTCCGGCAGCAGGGTGTCTGGGGTAGTGGACAAGGATTAGGCACCTCTTGGGCATCGCCCCCCTCCATCAACACACACATGGCTCATGGGCTAAGCATATATGAACCTCCAGTGAAGCCCACAGCTGCCCAGAGCATCATCCTGCACTCGGGAGTGTGTGCAAGCACCAGGTGCTCAGTGCCCTACTGGCCCATAATACTTTAGACCAGTGCTGTGTAACAGCACCTTGTGGGGTGAAGACGAAAGTCTGTGTCTGCACTGTCGAACATGGTAGCCCCTAGATACCTGTGGCTCTTGATACTTGGACCATGGCCATAAGACCAAGGAACTGAATTTTTAATTACGTTGAAGTAAAATTAACTGCACATGTAAAGAGCTACACGTGGCTGGCAGCTGGCCAGTCGGCCATGTCATGGGATGGTGGCGTGGGTGAAGGGTGGTAGTGCAGCCATGTGGGCAGAGCGGGCGCACGTGCACTATTACTGCCAGATCAATGACAGGGCACATGCCTCTGCGTGTGCATTGTCTCCATGTTTCTATCTGTCCTTCCTCCAATCTCCCCGTCACTCTTTACAGGGGCCTTTTGAAGACCACTCACCCTCCTGGCAGGGGCCAGGAAGGAGGCTTGGCTCTGGGGTGCCTAAGCTGAGCAGTTTGGGTGTTGCAGGTTGTTCTGTGGACCCTGGTGGGGGGACGTTGGCCTGCAGGAGTCCTCACCCCAGCCCAGCCTACAGGAGCCTCCTCCCAAGTGAATGAGTTCAGCTCTAATTTGTAAGTAAAACATCAGCTTAGTTCTTTGTGTGTTTTTATGAGCTTTAACTTGAAAAGAGAGAAAAAAGGGCCAGCAGTCTGCCTCAGGCATTTGCTGGTAGTTCTGGGGGCCAAAGAGAAGTCCCTGCAGGGCACTTCTAGGGGTTCAGAGAAGCCTCGGGCGAGGTCAGGCCAGCCGGAGTGGCTGGGTAGGGGCGTGCAGGCCACAGGGGCTGGGGTGGTGGGACAGGCAAGGTGGGGAGGCCTCAGCCACTGCAGAGCTGGGAGGAGGAAGCTCAGCGACCTACATCTCTGCTGTGAATCTGGCTGACTCACCCCTGGACAGTTCCCACTCTCCCTCCTGGGTGGAATGCAACCTTGGCATCCTGGGAGAGATGCTCCCAGGGAGGACAGTGGCTCCGGCAAAAGCCACAAGGAATGAAACTATAGCAGGAGGGACTTAGGCGGGAGCATGGGAAGGACAGAACCCAGCTGAGCTCTGGGAGGTGGTACGGGGTGGAATCCAGGTGGGAGCAATCGTCTCCTTTGCCATCCGCCCTGATGACAAAATGAGGGTCGGTGGTGGCCAGCATTGATGAGCACCTGCCTCAAGGTGGGGGAGGCGACATGGGGAGACAGGGGCTCCCAGGGCCCTGTCTCTGGCTTCATGCATGCCTGACTCACACTGTGTGTATGGCAGTCTGTGACCTAATTGATGCTCAGACCACACTAGGAAGAAAAATAAGCACATCTATGAAGGCTTGTTTAATTTGTTCTATTACAAATGACTTTAAATTCCACATGAATGCTTCTCACATTTATACATCCAGCCCAGGTCTTCACTCAGCTCCAGATGCATATATCCACCTGCCTTTTTAATGTCTCCATTCGGATGTCTACCTGGCATTCCATGCTCAGAATGGCCAAAATGGAATTTGGATCTCCACTCTTCCCAGTAAAGGGTACCACATGCCACTGACTGGCTCAAATCTTCCTGGGCTCCTCTCTTTTCCTTCACTCCACATCCAATCAGTCAACAAGCCCTGGGACCCTTTACTGCCCCAACACATCTGGAGCCCATTTCTTTCTTGCTCCTTCACTGACCACCCTAATTCACATTCACACTCCTATCACCATTTCCCTGGCTGCCTGCCTCTACACCTGGTCTCCACACAGCAGCAAGACAGGGTTTTGCTAAAAGTTAGGGCACACCCCTTCCAGTTTCCCGCTGTACTTAGAATACAATCCAGCAACACCTTTGACCTTTGACACAATCTGCCTCCACCATCCTCCTTCCATTCCCCGTAACCCCAAGGATGTTCTTGTCACACTGGATTTTTCTCCTGTCTCTTGCATAGGACCTGCCACAGGACCTTTGCACCTGCTGTTTCCTCTGCCCAAAGTGCTCTCTCCCCCCTCTATCTCTGCTTATTACTCGGATCTCAGCTCCACTATTTGCTCCTGAGGGAGACTCTCCCTGCCCACACAATATGTAGAGTAGCCCCAGCCACTCAATACCTTCTCCATGTGTTTTCATTCTCTGCATAGCACTTACTATCAGGTATTTCATTTTTATTTTTAATTTATCATCTAATTCTGCTCATGAAAATGGAAACTCCAGGAGAACCTGGAGTTCATCTTCTTTGGTCATTGTGTCTCAGCAACTATTCTTGTGCCTGGCACAGAGTGGGTGATCGATAACTCTTTGTGAATGAATGAATTATTTAATCCTGGTGGTGTTTGTCTGAGAAGCCTTTTTGCCTGGGGTAGAAGTGTGAGTTCATGAATGTGTTTCCTGGACTGGCTCTTGTATACGAATTGCAAGACTAATTAAACTCATACATATTTGTGGAAATGCAAATATAATTTTATTTACCAATGACTGTAATAAAGGTAAATGCTCCTTACTTAAACAAACAATTCACTTTGGGAATAAAGCTGTAAACAGAAGCAATAAATAAACACTCATTATTGAGTGCTTACTGTGTATCCACTGAATTTCAGGAGCTGGCTGTTCAGATCTTCCATCATGGGGTTTACACATAGGAAGATGACCTTGTCCCCAGATACAGGGCTAAATCACCACAGGCACCAGCACTCTTTACGAACCTGTGACTCTTGGGGGCAGGCAGGCGTGGCATCCTGGTTCTGCCAGTCCTCACTGTGTGACCATGGAAGTTACTTAACTCTCTGAGCCTCTGTTTCTTTTGTTTGCAAAATAGAGAGAGAGCAACTGAACCTTCCTCCTAGGCAAAGTGGGAGTTTTAAATGAGATAGCACATTAGAATCCTTGGTATTGCGCTGAGCACATGGTAAATGATAAAGACATGGTAACCATTTTTCTCTTACTATGATGATTATTACCATCATACAAGCCTATTCTAGATGTTTCCACATATTCTCATTTAATTGTCACAAGAACCCATGGAAGCAGAGTTGTTAGTCCTGCTTCTAGGCTGAGAGCTCAGGGACTAAAATGCCTGGGGTCATTACCCAGCTCTCGAGTATTAAAATTCAGGCCTTTGGACTCCGGATCCAGTGCTCTCTCTAAGGCACCACTGCTGCCTCCCTTGCTCTTGAGGAGAACCTGGTGCTAATGAGGACCAACCATCAAACCCCACTTCCGTTTTACCCATGAGCAAGCCCTAGTCACAGACGCTTCTGTCCCAACACAGATTTGCTATTTCTAGTTGCTTTTGCCCCTTGACTGTGGTCTCCGAGCAGCAGCTCTAATTGTCGTGCCTGCCCCCAGCCTCCAAGAGTCCCTAACTGTGCCACCCTGGACTCTAAATCCAGCACAAACCTCACATCACAGGGTGACAGACTGTGAAACAGTAAGCATTCTTAGAGGTGATCAATTTCATTTCCATGCCCAGGTGAGAAATGCAGATCCAGAGAAGCTTGGTGACTTATTCCAGGGGGTCCTGCAGCAGGGAAGGGCAAGCTCTCGGGGACTGAGATGGTGAGGCTGCTGCCCTTAGAGGCTTCTTGGAGGAGGCTCCGTGCCGGCAGAGGGGCAGGCCCTGGTCCAGCAGAAGCAGAAGGGCAAGAGCCGCAGCAGAGGTGCAGAGAGGGAACTGACCTCGCAGAAGGGGAAACGTGAGGGTGAGGGCAGCAAGGCCGGGGGGGTCTGGTGGTGAAGCCTTTTGACTTCTTTATCTTTCTCATTTGTTATATAGCTGCAATTTATCGCAGGCTTACCACATTCCAGGCACTGTGCCAAGTGCTTTGCCTAGATCACTCCATTTTGTACTCAAAATTCACCCACTGAGGCAGTTTATGTATTTCATTTGCTAGACAAGGAAACTGAGGCTGGCCCAAAGAGAAAGTGACTTGCCCAAGGTCACACAGCTTGTCAATGGAAAGACTGGGGTTCGGCCTCAGCACTGCCTAACAGCCCCTGTGTTACATCTATGGCTCTGGGAAGCCATAGATGGGGCTGAGCAGGGCGATGACTCCATGGAGCTGGGAAGAGAACAGCTTAAACTACATGTCAAAGAGCTTGCACAGAATGTATTACCAGAGTGTAGGGGCAGGTGTGTAATTCTGTGTGAGTAAGTGTATCAGTGTGTGTCTGTGTGTATTTGTGCTTCTGCGTGTGAGTGCATCTGTATGGTTGCATGTGTGAGAATATCCGTGTATGTGTGAGTGCATCTGCGTGTCTGTGTCTGTGTGTACCTATGAGATTATATCTGTGTGTATGTCTGTGTGTGTGTGTTCAAGAGAAGTGTGTGAGGGTACGAATGGGAGGTTGGGTGGTCAGGACCCACATCTTACCGCTGGGGAAGACAAGTCCATGCTGGCAGTTATGAAGACAGCCCAAAGGAGGGTTTTATGGTATAAACACATGGTCCTGGTGGTCTGGGATGTCATTCCCCTGGGGAAGAAGACTGAGCTTTGAGGCCCACAAGACAGGCAAGGAAGTCAGGGGACACGGGGAGGGTGTCCTGCTCTGAGGCAGGAGGAAGCAGCAGCTCTGACCCTGTGGCTGGGGGCGCAGCCGTAAGGCAGCTCCGGGAACCAGGTGTTGACATGCGTGGAGACTCCGGAAGTTGCTACCTTCTGCAGAGTCTCTGGCCCATCTTTTGGGGAATTCCAAGGCCTGGGGCAGAGGCCAGGATCTGCATTCCTCACCAGATTTCCAGGATCCTGCCGACAGGTTCCTGGGAGAGCCTAGGGAGGGTCAGGGTCCCACCTAGGCTGCAGGACAAGTAGGCTTCACCTAAGGGCTCTGCACGCCCGACAGCTGCCTGCTGAGGGCTTTTCTGGCAAAGCATAAATGACAGTGCGGGTTTGAGCAGAGGGTACTGACCTTGGAGGCCAGCACAGCAGAGCCTTCGGGTGAGCGAAGGAGGTAAATGCTGGATCTGCGCCTGAGACCCCATGACTGCTGGAGTCAGGTCAGACTGGCTTTCCTCCCACCTCCACCAAGGAACGAAGTGAGCTCATGTGGGACCTGGCTGAGGGAGGGCCTGCCTTTTGTGTCTGCACCCAGCAGCGCTATCAGCCTCCGAGTGGCCTGGAGAGGAGGCGTAGGAACAGGGCACCTGTAGCTAGATGTGTGGGGCTGGGCTCAGGTGCTCTGGGGACCTGGACAGCAGGGCAGATCCAGGTGTTCAGAGATGTAGTCCACCAGAGAGCATTTTCTGGGGGCCTTCCTTGCACTGTCTTTCCCTCAGGACACACTGCATCCAAGAGCTACCTCTGGCCTTGCTGGTCAGGTCTGAGTACCATCTGCTCCCACCCAGATGGAAGCGGTGGGAAGGGGGGGCTTTCTTTTCCCAGAGCTGCCACCCCCCAGCTCCCTCAGTCTCTGCCTCTGTCTCTCTCTGTATCTGACATACGCACACACACACACACACACACACACACACACACAGCTCTGCAATTTCCGTTGTCTCCAAAGGGAGCTGGGTGTTCAGGGCTGCCTTCTGGGGAGCTGAGGCGCCCGACCCCCTCTTCTTCCAGTTTCCCAGGGGAATCTGTGGGCAGAATGTGAGAAAATGCCCAGATGGTCCAGTCGTGCGTATGGGAAAGCAGCGAGGTGTCTGGAGGACACCGTCGTCTTACTTAGTGTCCCACTCAGCTAGGTTGCCTCCAACCAGATGTGTGCGGAACCCTTCCTTCCCGCAGACCTTTCCCATACCCCTCCCCATGCTGGCCAGAGACCCCTCCAAAAGACCCACCCTCCACAGACTGGCAGAGAACTGCAGGAGTGCCCACGTAGGGCATCGGACCCATTTTTTCTGCTGTTTTATACAAGCACTTGGTAGAAAATGTAGTCATAGATGTACACACAATCTGTCACTTAAAAACTGGCCCACTGGAGCCCATTACAGCGCCCACACGGCTGCCTGCATTTGGCACGTATGAGCACACACATCCACCCATCTCCTGCCTCGTGCCTCACTAGCTGAGATTTCCGTGTGCTCACATGGAGGTGGTGTGTGTGCCCATGCACACGTACACACTATGTGCATGCATCCACACATACATACTGTCCTCAGGCCCGGTGCAGGGAGGGGCTCCAGATTTTGGACTACGCTCAGACCCAGAGCGCTAGGATGGAGGCAGAGCTTTAGGTAACTGGTGCGAGAGAAAGGGTGGCCTTGCCTAGATAGCAAGTCCCAGATGGGGGAGCTTTGAAACCTTGGGGAAAGACAGAGCCCTATGTGTACCCTCCCTTCCCTTTCCAGCACCGGAGCAGAAAACACAGTTTTCCTACGGCTCACACACACATGAGCCCTACAACACCAACACACTCATGCGCGCACAGCAGACTCATAGGGCAAGTGCGAATGCCACACATGAGATGACATGCATCCACACACCACGCCCCAGGAGCCAAAGCCACACACGGTCACGCATAGCCTCTCTCTGCCACAGCTCCCAGAGGTGCCCATGAGAAGCCACTATTCTCACAGCCCATCGGCACAGTATTCAAGGAGGACCGAGAACACACGCACCACCTCCGACGGCCCCCTGTAGCATCTCCTGTCTGGCAGTCACGGCTCAAATCCACGCATGACAAAACACGCCTGTCCTGTTTTCCCGGAAAGCACCAACTTCCAAATCGTCTGCTCTGTCTGGAGGTGGTGGATGTTTGGTGAACTCATATCCAGGTCCTCTGGATTTTATCCCAAAGAAAAGAAAACCACAGGTTTCCTGTTCTCTGAGCGCTTTACCTTCGCTAACACTTTATTCCCTGTGTGTGTGTGTGTGTATGTCTTCTCTTAATACACATGTATAGGGGCCACTTTCTCTGCCAAGCCTGAGCCAAGTGTGACCCCATGGACAACAGGAGCCATACAGGCTGGGGGCAGGCTTGGGTGGACAGCAGAGGACTCCATGTTCAAAGACATCCTCCCTCGCTCCGAGCTGCAGGGTGAGGCAGTCTGAGCACCGGCCCCAGGACAGACTCTGGCTGTAAACCTACAACTGTCCTCTCCTCCTTTCCTCCCAACTACCCTTTGCTGGAGGTGCCTTTTCGGCTCACGGGCCTGGCTTTACCTGTCCGTGGCCAGTGCATGGGACTGGGTGGCCCCTGGAAAGCCTGCCCCAAATTTCTCCAGGACCTGCCTTTGGTTTTGGTCAGATGAGCAGAAATTTGGCCAGGATCCTGTGGGTTGACGCAGAAGGGAGATTGCAGAGGGAGCGTTCTCAGCAAACACCTTCTGTTTATTTGTTTCTCTCTAATGAGGACTTGGCCCTGGCCTTTGTGGGGCTCCTGGGCCAAATAAGTGTGAGTGAGAGGCCTTTTGCCCTCTTGCCTAGGGCTGAAAGGTGAGTTGAGGGACCCGCTGTGGCCCCTCTGTGCCTCCAAGCTCGGCTTCTGTCATTCCTTCCTCCAAAGCAGCTGGTTTGACTTCTCCTTCTAAAGAGTTTTATGGCTAACTCGTATCTATGGCCTTGTGGTTATTTAAGCCCTATAAGGTGTGGTGTGTGAGTGTGTATCTCTGTGAGTATAAGCATCTATGTTTGTGGGTTTATCTCTATATGTGTCTATATGTGCTATGTGTCTGTAAGTTGTGTTTGTGTGTGTATCTTTATTTTTGATAAAGATATTATTTTGATATTTTGGCTTGTGTGTGAATGTCCATATTTGAGTGTGTTTCTATGTATGTCTATGAGTGTGTATTTATTTGTGAGTGTCCATGTGTATGTGTCTGTGGACATGTATGTCTGTATCTATATATGGGCATGCCTCTGTGTTACTTGTACGTTTGTAGTGTGTACATCTATGTGTGCACCTGTTTTCAGAGCCTTCATGAAAGAAAGTGTGGAATGATTTATGAAAACATTAGCCTATAATGTTGCAGGACTATAGTTTCCCCATGTGTAAAAGGGAAAAGGTGGAAGAGACAACCTTTTTATTTATTTTCATAAGGGATCTGTGGTCATACACTTGTGGTGGGCTTGAGAAATTGACAAATTCTGGCTTTGCATCTCCTTAGCACACAACCCTCATCAAGCTACTGCCCAAAGAGCTTCCATTCCCTCCGCATTCAAAGGTGCACAGTGACATCTCTGTCACAGTTTTGTCACGAGGACTTGATGTGATAAAAGAAGTTAAAGCCCCGTGTGTGCTGTGTAGTAGGTGCTTTGTCAGTAATTCCTCCTGTCTATCTGCGAGCCCCTGTGTTATCCCGTGTGTCCTATTTCTGACTGAGCAGGCCTGTCAGAGCTCCCTGTGGTCTGATGGGGGGTGCTGGCACTTAATACGTGACAATGACCCTGGAGAATTAAACCTTTACACCGTGTTTCCCCTCCTCTCAAATCATTGCAACCTCACAATGACCCTAGAGGTGGGACGAGCAGGTGTCATCGCAGTGATCTGAGAGAGGGGAAAGCTGAGTGGGGCGGCAGGGTAGGGCGCATCCTTGGTGCACCAGCTGCCTCTGTAGCAGACAGTGTCCAGAGAGCTAAACACTGTCCACTACGAGAGGGCCCCGTGAAGATCCATACCTCCTCAAGCTGTCAGGCCCAAACTGCAGGAGCCCTCCCATGACCCCCAGACGCATGCAGACCATCCACTGAACAGATGCGCAGAATCAGCTCTTAGCACAGGAATTGGAAGAGTAACTTCGAAGAGGGTGGCCAGTCACCCAGATTCCTCCTTCCCCCAAAGAGTCCAGGTTTGGATGCACAACACCAGATTCCTTAGCCTCATCACCTGCTTTATTTATAGCATTTGATTCTCAGTCATGTTTCCCCAAATCCAAAGCCCTGCAGAGCAGTGTGGCCTGGCCGCCCCACAGCAGGGGGGAAGGCAGCCTCGCAGTACCGACCGGGTCCAACCCCCAGGGAGATGTCTTGCAAGGGGGTGCGCTCAGTTTCACATTTAATTTCATACAGGTCTGCGGGGGAAAACCTCCAAACAAACCATTTCTTAAATTATGGTTGCCCTTCGGCCAGGGGCTGCCCAGTGGCCAAGCCCCAGGAATCTGCTTGCCTGGTGAGCAGCCAGGCCCCTGACCCCCCGATCCGTCCAGGCTTCCTCTCGGGCGCGCCGGCACCCGTCCTGCTGCTGCTTGCTCATGTCCTGGCAGGATCCGACCAGGGTGTAATTTTCCTTCATGATCCTGTTCCCATTTTTCTTTACAGAAAAAGGAATCAACTCAACTGTACCTGGTTGCAACAGGGATAACCGTGGTAATATACAAGAAAGCACTTTACAGATTAAAACGCTACAGAGATGGAAGGCATACTATAATATAAATGAACATATGAATAACATCTGTGATACAGGATAGGAGATACATGATTTGACTTTAAATGACCAAAACACCTTGTTCATAGGTTATGTACGTATGGTATATAACATGACTTAACTGGATATGTAATGTGGTTTGTAGTATGCACTGTGATCCATGGAATTATATAATATCTTACGACATATCATATTCCTAGCACAGAGGGAAGTAGAATAAAAATCAGTCAACATTAGGCTATTTTGGCATTCGAAACACAAGCTCCAGATTTGTGATTTTAACAGCTGAGGCTGGGAGGGAGAAAAACTAAAAATACGTGCGAATGGGGAAGATATCTCCATGGACCGGCACTGTGGCCCACTGGGCGGGGGGATCATGGGGAGGCAGAACTCCCCCAGAATAGGTCCGGGGAAGGGGAGCAGCGGGGAGAGGCCTCGCGGGAGGCTACGGGAGAGGCGCACTCCGCGTTGATTGTTCCTACTATTTAGGAAGCCAGATGAGGAGCTCGCTATAGGGCTTGCGGTGGCCCCATGTCTGCTGATTAGCTAGAGATTATATTGATGATGTAATAAAAATTCACTTTGTCTATTAAGTTTCACCAGGACAATCAAGAGAGATTAGATAAAAATCAGAGGAAATGAATAATAGGGTGGGGGAGGAAAACCATGAGCCTCACTCCCGGCCACGGTCCCCGTCTATGTCCCCTTTCCCGGCCCACAACGGGGCATGATCAAGAAACCCTGCCCCAGCACCCAGGCATTGCTGAGTTGGAGATGTCCCCTGCCCTGCCCTGCTCTCAGGGAGGGACTTGGTGCTCCAGGTACAGGCTGGTTTAAGTTTACTGACCATGCTTAGTATTTGCTTAGACCTTTGGCACGGCAGTCTCCCGAGTATGCTGGCCCTGCTGGGAGATGGGCAGGGTGACCAGGCCCTTGGCTGCCTGCGTCCCTCTGTCCTGTAGCCTGGGAGTTTCAGTTCCATGTCCACAGTGGCACCGATTTCGGCCAGGCAAGCCCACAGCCCCCTGGGTAGCCAGAGGCCTCCCAGCTTCCCTTTCCCAGTGTCTTTTTCTGGCTTCGCCGTGCTGGAAATTCCTCTATTAGAGATGGGTCTTCAGGTTGCAACTTGGGTTCTAAAAGGTCCCTGTACGAGGCACGGGTCACCAGAAATGGTAACACATTAATGTCCATTAGCCGCCAGGGACACATCTGCCCAGTTTGATTTGTCAGGTCAGCAAGGGGCAGGGCTTTGGAAGGCAGGGAAAAGGAGGTCACTTTGTTGGGGACTGTTGTCCCAGGAAGGCTGGGAGGTCTGAGAGCATGGGGGCTTGGGGTTTGGGGCCTGAGGATGGTGGGGGGAGAGCAGAGGAGGCTGGATGACGGTGAGCTGGGAGGGCACAGGAAGACACGTCCGTCCCTGACCCTGACGTCCCTGTGGGGAGTGGAGTTCTGCCCTCACTCTGGCTCCTCCATGGCCCAGTTCCCTTCTTCCCTGGAGAAACCCTGGGAGAAGATGTCAGGGGTCAAGCTCCACGGAAGACCTAGAAGAGGGGAGTTCCTGCCTCTAATGAGTCAGCCAGAAATAATCCTGTTTGTGGCCCCCAGATTCAGCTCATCTATTCCTCTTCCCCTGGGCTGGGTTTCTCTCCCAGACGTGGGAGAGGCACCTCCACCGCTCCTCTGCAGTAGCAAACGGGCTGCCCAGGGGCCTGGCACCCTTGCCAGGGTACGCTGTCCGCGCTGGGAGCAACTCTTCCTAGGATCTGCCAAGATTCCTCCAGCTGTAAGACCAATGTTGCCCTGGGAAACGCTGCTCCCTCTTCTTGCCCACTGCCTGGCTGCCTCCTGAGCTGCAGGCCGGCACGGAGGAAGGGCAGAGGGTATGGGGAGATTCTAACCTCCATAACCCCACCGTTTGTCACTTGGGACCATCAGCTGAGGGAGCCTCTGGGGGACAATACGGATGCCCACCTCGGTGACAGGGAGCATGGGCACAAGTTTAAATATTCTATGCGTAATTTCTGAGCCCGAGTGGGCTGCAGTTGGGACAGCTGAAGGACACTGCAGCCCCAAAGCAGGGGGAGGCCAGCCCGGGCAGGTTCTGTGTCACTGACTTCCTTGGCCATGTCTGCAGCCACTTCACCTACTCCTGACCCCCACCTCTTCTTAGCCAGGCTGGTGGGGGGTTGAGATGGATTCAAAGTAAGTATTTCTTTTGTCCACCAGCCCAAGAATAAGACTTCACTGCAGTGGGACAAAAACAAAACATAATGGAATGAAACGAAACAAAACAACCGGGCTTGTCAGCATTCCAGCCTCCTTGCTCTCTCTCCCATGTGCCAGCTTTGGCTCCCGCCCCCCACCTCTCCGGCCCACCCCATATCTGGGAGCCTCTCGGATGACTCTCGTTTGGGGGTTTCTTCATTCCCCATGTAGGACATTTGCATTGAATAGCTTTCCATTGGTGGGTTCGCGGCCCTTTGTCACAGACAGTTACTTCATGGTGGAGGGGGTGGGCCTTCTGGGAGAGAGCTGGACCCTCAGGCACCTGAGTTGCACATAAATGAGGCACCTCCAGGGAGGTTGTATTTGCCCCCTTCCAGCCAGGGCTCCCTAGTTGGGGGACATGGTGCGCCTCCACCACAAAACTGCAATTCCCCACATTCTCTGCTTGGCAGAAACCTGTCCCTGCCCCACGGCGGGTGAGTGTGGAGCCTGCTCCCCACAGGGCAGGGGGGATGCTGGGGTGGGGCCCCGGATGCCAGCTGTTGTTGGTTGGTGACCTGCTCTTGCCTCAGTGCAGCACCCCTGCCCTCCGGCCTCTGTCTGCGTCTGGCACCCTCCTCCCCGCGCTGTGGCCTCCACCTCGCACCAGCCTTCTCAGCGCTGGCTCAGCTGGGCCAGCCAGAACGCTCAGAGTTAATGCTTTGCTGAGAAACTTGAGAAACTCAGGAGAAACCAACCAAAGTGCGGGAAACAGAGTGAGCTGCAGTCGAGGGGTGGGGGCTGCTCAGAGCTCCCCGCCCGCTTTCTTCTCCTCGCTCCCTGCCCGCTCGCTCTGCTCCTTCGTGGGCTGAGGCCCTGCTGCTGCTGGCTCCCCTCCCGTCTCTGCCTGCGCTGTGACCTGGTCTGCCCAGTCGTCACTCACGGCCGCCTAAGGGCAAGCTTCCCCTGTGCCGAGACACTCCCTGCAATATGTGCTCCTCTCCTTCCTCTGGGGACCAACTCAGCTGCCGACTCCCTCGCCTCACTTTCTATTCCTCACTCCCTGGATTTTCAAACGTGCCCAACACGATTATAACAGAGGTCACTCTGAAATAAATCTAATAATTTACTTTTGGATGGAATAAGATGAGAGTAAAGAGGTAAGTCTTATGTTTTAATTAAAACATTTTTTTTTTTTTTTAAATTGGAAGAGAAAAATGAAGCCTCGAAATAAGCCAGCGGCGGCTCTCCTGCTCTGGGCCGCTCTTTCTGATGGCCCGCTGGATTTAGGTCGCTGCCCTGGGGCCTCAGCTGGACCTGGGGAGGTGTGTGTGTCTGTGTGTGTGTGCGCACCAATTCATCACTAACTGGTCAGTCCTCAGCCCAGGTCTGTTTCATCAGGCACAGGGTTGTAGGTATGGAAGATGCTGGTGCCCCAACACATGGAATCGAGAATAAAAGGCATACTAAACCATCAATGGTTATTCATGGCTAAAACAAAACAAAACTCACATCGGTAGTGAAATTACAATACAGTCTGGATTTTACAATTCTCGTCTCTTGTTTTGTGGGTCACTCTGCCGGTGGCCCAGGCTCAGTGGTGACTTGTCCAGTGAGGGATGTGGCCTAGGTCCCCGTGCTGCCCACTCAGGTGGGGGCTGCTGTGAAGAAGAGGAGTGACCCACCCTGGCCCCTAGGGGTGTGAGAGAGGTTTGGTCTGCAGCTCCAGGATGCCCACCCTGGGTCGCGGCGGGAGCCAGGCTCCAGAGCTGGAAGTTCCCCTTGTCACCGTCAGAGGGCAGGCAATAGCGCTCCCACACCCACAGCCTGGGGTAGGGATAGGCCTGGAGGTGGGCCTGGCTTCTGGGCTGTTCTAGTGCTCCTTAGACCCCAATTGGGAGCCGAGGGGGTGACATGGCACTGTGGAGGGAGGATGTCCTCAGCACTGGAGATGCCCTCCACATGGCCCTCTTTGGCCTTGCGGAGGCTGTGACTTGTGGGAAGCAAGTTCTGAGACCTGCAAACTGTCCCAGGTGGCCGCAGGGACTGGGGCTCAGCTAGGAAGACTGGGCCTTTGTCATTGTGGAGGGAGCACAGAGCAGGCCCAGACCCTTGGCCTGAGGGCAGGGTGTAAGCCCCTAGGTGGGACTCTGTGTGTGCAGGAGTCAAAGGGACAAGCTTGCCCCTCACCCTGGCAGCCCTGGGGTGGGAGATGCGAGAGGCAGACTAGGTTGAGGAAGGATCAGATGTGGCTTGTTTGCTGAGGCCTAGGTGCTCGCTACAGGTAGAGGAGCACCAGGCCCTGGGAAGTCTTATCTCACATGCCAGCCAGAAACTCCATTTCCTTGCCCCCTTTCACAATCAGAGGCGTCTCCCCTGCACCTTAGCAGCCCCTCTCCTATCATCCATCATTACCCCACCATGGGGCCTGGCCTCTCCCTTCCAGCTACCTTAACAACAAGCTCTGAAAACAGAGAGGAGGAATGCTGGAAAAGCTCACTGGGCTTTCCTGGCCAGCCCCGTTCCCGCCCTTCCTCCCCGAGTCAGCCCCCAGCCAGTGGGATTCTCTCCTTTCTCCTCTTCCCTCAGAACAGCCTGCCAGGTGTTGCCCTGGCTGCCAAAGAGGGTCAGGAACATCTGGAGCAGAGGCTTCAGGGTGTAAGGGAGGGAAGGATCAGGGGCATGCCTGGAGGGAATTCCAAGGCCAAGGACCCATGGCTTTCCCTTTTCCTTCCCACTCACCATGACTGGAGGTGAGCCTCAATGAGCAATAGCTTTCAGGAGTCCAGAATATTCCTGCCCCCGGCAGCAATAATGGTGGGGCAGGGACCTGAGGCTCTGCCTCTGCTGGTCCCAAGAACCTAATCAAGGACCTAGAAGCTTTTCTTCTTGGGACCCCTAAGTTTCAGAGCCCACACTGGCATTTCCCAGGGCCAGTGTCCCACCACATAACTAAGAATGTTGCTTCAGGTTCATGCCACCCACACGGAGAGAGACCTCATTGCACAGCGGGTACAGGGTTGCTCTCTGTGCCTCATCCGGTGAGACCAAATCAAGCCAAGTATTGACGTGAGGGAGAGATGTAGGGATACATTGGGTGGATAATGGTGAGGGGATCCTATTTCTTTCTTTTCCTGTTGAGAGAACACCTCTCCTCTGCCTCACCGCACTGGGAGGCAGAAGCCGATGAGGAAGAGTGTTCTCATCGGTCACCCAGGGACACCTCCACCTCCCTGGTCTCCTTCCAGGAGCTCAAAAACCGTGAAGCCCCTGGGAACAAGGTCCCCTCTCCCACCACAGCGAGTACTCCCAACATCTCTGCCTCTCTGTATATTCTTAGAATCAGTCAATATGATTAATTTTACATGGCCATAATTTCCTGCTGTTGCCTCGGAGTCCTCCCGGCCTCACCCATCAGCAGCGACATGATACAGTTTCTGGTTATATTGGTCAACCAAGATATTGATATTATTAATAATGGATATCTATATGCTGACCTTTGTCCACACAACTGAATCACTCTGGGCTGGCTGTCACATTTCTTTAAGAGGTATTGATAAGCCCATTACTGGAAGGGCATGTACAATCTTAGGTGTGTGCTTTTCACTCACCTTCAAGCAGCTTCTGTGGAAACCTGCTCTGGCTGGCTGAGTGAGCATGGGCATAGTGGTGTGTGCAAGAGAAAGTCTGCGTGCAAGTGCTTGTATGGTGAGTGTACGCGTGGGTGTGGGTGTGAGTCTGTGTGTGACTGTGTATATGTGTGAATCTGTCCTGAACACCAGCCCCTTTAGTGCTGATCCAATAGTCAATTAGAGCATTATGGGGAGGTAGCAGAATCAGAGAGTTCGTACAAATACACTGCGATGTAGTGTTTGATCTTTAGATGCCTCTTGTCTCCTAGGACTTGCGCAGGAGGCTTGGCTTTATAAGGATATTATTAGGTTGATGCCTTGTTCTCTCACCCTACCTGCCAGGCAAGAGACAATACTTACTGGGAGCAGTCTGGCCAGAACTAGCGATGGAGATGAATGCTGAAGGCCATGCTGCAAACTTGAATTTGTGGGCATGCCGTTCCCAGCCTCAGTCTCTTGCTCTGTGCACCAACGAATCCTGCTCTGCTTTCTTAAGGCTGGAGAGGGGAGGTTGACTTAGCTCAACCTCTCACCCTTCTCCACGGAAACTCACAGTCATGGAAATACTTGTCACTCCATAAGCCCTTGCCATTTATTACACATGGGAATGTGACCCATTGCTTCTTAGTAGAGATCCGTGGGCAAATGAACACTTTGTGTGTTCCCATGTGTGTTAAATAGACATAGAGATGTCATTGCTACATCTCAGTGACTGCTGTCATTCCTACCTGCGTGGACCGTGGTGTCAGGCACAGTATCTCTATCAAATTGGTCCACAGTAATCCACTCCTGTTTGAACGGAGACATGCTCACTTGTTGGGGGAGACACCTCACCCAGCATTGTAAAGGGAAGCCAGCTAGCTAGAGAGATCTTTTGGATCCTCAGACATAGTGTATGAATAAACCAGACATGGATTAATTAGGTGTGACTGCATCATTAAATTAGAATAATGAACAAACAGCCACGTATGGCATTCAAATCTGCCTAGAATGACTCCAAGGGTTGCTTTCAAGTAAGTCACCTGTCAATTTATAGGTTTGGGGGACTTTGGAAAGTGAGGTACCTGTCATATATTAAGAAGTGGATTTGTTAGGCACCACCCACCCCAGGTGAGACCCATCCTTCAATGGAAACTCAGACTCCACAACTAAATCCAAACAATGGCTTGGTTCAATACAGCATCATCTATGCACGCTTCAGCTGCAAGCATTTCTCAGTGTGAAATACGACAGTAGCACAGGTGCTCAAGAAACAGGAGGGAGAAGTTAAGAGGTGTAGGCAGTGGATGTGAAATGTATTGATCCGTAATATTTATGTGGATGTGCACATCAGTGCTTGTGCACAGGCACACACACACACACACACACATTCACACATACACCTTTGGCATTTTGATGAACAGTTTTTCCTCTGTTGATGCTCCCAATTTTAGCCACATAGATTTGACAGTGAACCCGGTCCCAGTTGTGTAATCTTAGGAATAGCTGCCAAGTAGCAGCCCCTTGCCCTCAGCAGACAACACCCTTCAAAATCCCCACCCTAGGCCAGAGAGGCTTTGTAGAACAAGTTGTTTGTCTTTACCAAGAGGAGGACACCAAAAGCTCAGAGAGAGGAAAGAAAATGGGGAAGAAACTCACTTGCCCAGCCAGGGAGCTGTGGGATAGTCTAATGCATGGCGGCTTTGTTAGTAAGATCTGTTAAGTATCTAGAAACCTTTGATCTGGAGATGCTCTTAACAAAGGTTATAATTAATTAAAGCCGAGTGTATTGCAATAAAGTAACATCACGTGAGCTGATGGGCTGTCCAGAACTGTTTTTTCGAAGTGTCGTTCATTTAAATTCTTGGAGGACAGCTCATTATCAATTTTTCCCCCTGAGCTTTGATCAATATTTTTAGCTGTTCCAGCCTCACGCAACCAGAACTACATCTGTCTCCATGAGGGCACCCATTTATTTACATCTTGCAGTTGGCCACGTAAGGATGTATTCCTTAGCTGAGCTGCTGGGAATTGCTCCATTTGAGAGTGTTCGTCAGCCCGTGCCAGAGGGGAGATAGAGGGGAGAATAAGAGAAGCCAAATGTGGAGCAGGTGAAAGGAGAGAAGCCCTGTGAACGTGCAGCTCTGAAAACATGCCCCCTACTCACAGCGGGACAAAGAAAGGTGGGCAATTATCTCGGGCCTGCACACCTGGACACTTGGCTGACTTTTGTGGGCAAGGCTGCGGCTGGGCTTGGACTTTACACTCATCCAGAGCCACCAGAAACTGAATTAGCATTGAAGAAGGATGTCCTTAGGGCATGCACTTCAAGTCTGGACATTCCTCTGCCACCGTTTCTGCCCCTATCATTGTCTTTCTGTCCTGACATTTTAAATTGCACCCCTATGTTTTTGAATGGAATGTGGACCTTCCTCTTTAGTTTTCACTTGGGTTTGTGAGGGTGCATTACGTGGCAAAAAGAGGGAAAAGAGGGACATGCAGGATGATGATAAAATGGCTACAACTAAGTTGGGGGGCTCTGTTCCCCTCCTCTAGGTTATTTGGGTAAGGTCAGACGCTGTCTGGGATTCTTGGAGAGCTTGTGTATTTAAAGGCCTGCAGAAAAGGCAAAGGTGGAGGGTAGGGGGGTGAATGAGCTTTCCTTGTAGAGAGTCCAAAATGTGGGCAGCTGGGTCCCTGCCACACCCTGTTTGCCTTTAGGGGAAATGCAGCATTCTCTTGGAAGGCTCGGCTTGACTGACTTGGCCAAGGTGTGTGTGTGTGCGTGCACATGTGTAAATACTACAAGGGAAAAGTAGGCCTGGGATGTCAAAGGGGAGTTGGTGGGGAAGGGGAAGCAGTGGCTAGAGAAAATTATTTCTGCAGAGAGTTGGGCTCTGTGGCTCACCACTCATTCCTGGGTAGAAGATCAGTTCTAAAGTGAGTCAATATGTGAACAGAAGCAAGCAAACCTTCCCAAGGAGATGGGGTGGGGGAGTTACGGAAGCCTCCCCCAATCTTAAACTTCTGGGTGGCGATATGAGACAGAGAAACAAGGGCACATCGCCACACTGGAACTTAGATCATTGACAAGTCCAAGCCACGAGTTCTGAGGTGAAGCAAGTATAGAATAACAAGGACAGCGTCATTGCCCCTAGATTGTCTCCTTTTCTCCATCAACCATCTTCCTGATAATGTTATAGCCTTCAGGGTGAAGTTACCCCTAAAATCATCTCCATGCCACTTGGATTTGTCATCTCTTCCATGCACACACACACTCACTCACACA
The DNA here is from genome assembly GCA_004026585.1 of Noctilio leporinus. Taxonomy (NCBI): domain Eukaryota; kingdom Metazoa; phylum Chordata; class Mammalia; order Chiroptera; family Noctilionidae; genus Noctilio; species Noctilio leporinus. Next base: position 191,024 of record PVIW01000065.1, read on the forward strand.
AACACCCACACAGGCTGCAGCGTCTTCCCTTCCTCAGTCCTCCAGTACCCCCCACACACAGGTTTTCACACTCCCTAGCTTTTCATGTCACATGGGATTTCCCTTCCAAGTTCAGAAGCTGCTGCAGTTCCAGCCACTGTCGACCAATGCTCCCAGCTTCCAGCTGGCATTTTTGGCCCAACAACTCTAAGTTTTTCTTTTTCTTCTGCCATGATGTCGGGCCTCATTCTCTGTTGCATTTCCTTCTCTTCTACAGCCTGCCTACTCCGAATTCTGTTTAGTAAGGTCTCTCCTCAGTCAGTTTGGAACCGGCCACATTCTGATGAGGTGGAAGGTGTGAATTGTGCAGCATTTCCCCCAGTCCATTGGAAGCACGTAAGATCAGCTCTCAGCCAAGGAGGTAGTGTCTTGCACATGGTCTAAGGGGTCACTTGGAAGCCCCTCTCCCATCCTGGTATATAACGTATAAGAATGAGGATGCTGCTGCTAATAATAGTGACAGTGATGGCCACATTCAAATTGCTGGAGTGTGGAGAGATCATCAAGAATGGCCCCTAGAAACCAGCTCTTTGAAAGCACTCTGGTAACTCTGCAACATGCCTGTGTGGGAGGCATATCTACGGTATGCACTTTTGTAATTGTTTTCCTTTGGGTTGCTTTCAAGCTATGACTTCATTTAAGAAAAGCTTTTCTTTTTGTTTTGTTTTGTTTTGTGTTTGAAAAGCCATGAACATCTAGCCAATTGGAGCAGGTGGAGAGGGTGACAGTATGCCAAGGGGGTTCCTGCAACCCAATCTAGAATTCCCATTACAGCTGAGGGGGGAAAAGAGGGTTAACATCTCGCTGTTGAATTGCAGGGAAATCTAGGCCAGCCCTGGTTCCCATATGTGTGGGATGCGCTTAGTCATGCTAGCACATGGATGCATGTACGTGCTCATGTGCATATCAATTTATCTCTGTGTGCTGATAATGAGGAAGCCAGTTTAAAAGATAAATGAAATCATGCACAAGCAACAAATAACCACAAGTCTCTTAAATTAAGCAATCATTTTCCCAATAATTTTTTCTTTGCTCCGAAGTAGGATACTTATCAATACATGAAATTTGAAGGTGTTTTATGGGGCTGTTGGTTTGGCTTACTTTAGCTCTGTAATGATTACTATTTTTTATTTTATTTAGTGAAACCTAGTTTTTAAGAACATTTGTCTTCTTTTCTTATTATAGCTATCCCATTTTCCATATCTTTCTCTCACAAGGCATATCTCTCTTTTAAAAACTAAAGGCGTGTGCCCAGTGCCCAGCTGTTCTACCAGTCTTTCCCTGGACAAAAATAAATTTTTATTTTTTAAAAAAGTAATTAAAAAAAAAAAAGAAGTTTATCTTAATTGAGCTGATTCCCATGTGGATACTTCAGCTTCACTGTCTCTTAGACTCATTTGAAAACGGAAATCAGATAGAACCTTACTGGCTTTAATTCACCTATCTCAGGAAAAAAAAAATAATGAGCCCTCTCAGCTAAAGTCAAGCAGTAGAAACTCAATGTTCTGAGAATTGTTACATCTTACATGAAAATGCAAGACATAATTCCATGAAGATGGTCACAAGTCACCAAAATATAATCATAACCCTTGTCCTTTCCCTTTCTCCCAGCTACACTCCAAATCATGGGGCTCCAGTCATTTCTTAGTGAGAAGCTGTTGGACTAAGAGATTGTATATCTGGTGATGAGTATATTTTAAAATGATATACTGTCCAGAGCTCAATCTACAGAAGGTTCCATTACTTTGTCCCCACCCTTCCTCTGGATGTAGTGTGAAAGTATGAGGGGCTAAAGTTCCCGCAGCTGTGGCTCCTGGGTTGGGAGCCCCTAAGACTGCCAGTAGGCTAGATTTTCCTCCACATAGAAGGGAAAAATCTCAATGTAGAATGGCTACTGAGACCACAAATGTGTTCTGACTGGTTAAAAGAGAGACTTGACTCTTTTGACTAAAATGCATTGCAGGTGCTAGGAACAAGCACACACCAGCAGTAAGGGCTGTTTAAACCTTTGAGGACAGCCCTATGTTTAGATTACATTAATTCATAAATATTATACTAAATACCACTTAAAGTTATATGACTTCAAAGATAACACATTATAATATGTCTATCCAGAGAGCACTAACCTTTATGTCTCCCAGTAACTCAGTCTTTGCTGTCTTTTATCCTGCTAGACAAGACCAAAGTTATGAATGGATTATGGGTTTCTTCATGTGTGATTCACTGCATATGTGTGTGTGTTAGCAGTCATGGATATTTGCGTGCATGTGTGTATTTTCCATCACTGACTCGGTTTGTTCCCCAGAAAGTAGAAAGAAGAAAAGAGAAATGACTAAAAAGTGAGCAGAGGGAGGAATTAGACTAGTGGGTGACAGGTTCTCTTCTTCAAGGGAGAAAAATTCTATAGAAAGGGGCAAAGTTGGCCCTGAGCTCGCTTCTGCTGCTACCCCAGGAGTTTGCCTCTCTCCTCTTTAAATCAATAGTACAATGTCTTTCTCTTCGGAGTCTGGAAGACCATCTTTCTCCAAGTGCTTCTAACGGGCAAAAAGAAGACTTGGACTTAGCCGTGAGAGTTTGCATTAAACTGGGTTTTCTTATCGGGGTGTTATTTCTTCAAATTATAATCCTGGGCTTTCCCCGACCTTTTCTCTCAGTCTAGCACCCAAATCTCTCCTACCCAATTGCTTTCTGGTCTCCAGGGGGTAAATTTACCTTTACATTAATTACCCCAGTCCACAACTGCTGTCTGCTGCTGCCCAGCCCAACAGCCTTTCTGTGACACCGCTGGATTTGCTCCACAACACCCACCCACTCCCTCCTCCACAGACTCCCAATTTGACTGGAGTAATTGCCTTTTAAGGTTCACTCTACGCATGGCAGGTATTCCATTAACCCTTAGAACTCCTTCCTTTTTTAGCTACCTGAAATGGCAGGTGGCCAACAAATGTATATCCATCTGAAATGACATGCATTTAATGTAATTTTGACTTCTCTTTTCTTTCTTCTTCTTTTTTTTGTTTTTCTTTTTGTTTTGTTTTGTTTTTGTTTTTTGTTTAACCAATACAATACATATGCCATCCACACTGGAGGCCACCATCCTGTGATGTTCTCTCAATATTATCCCAGTGTGATTCATTAGACATTAGAAATTCAAGAAGAAGAAAGAGCCACAAATATGCCCTGAAACCAGGCTTAACAAAAGGCATGTTTCTATCCCTAGCCTCATGTTGTCAATTTAGAGTTTGGGAAAATATAGAAACCAAATGGATCCCTTATTCTTCAAGCCTCATCATGCTTTTTGACTTAGCAGTAATTAATCACCAATGGCAAGCGAGTAATTTTTTTAAGGTGGCCGGAGGCTTATTTTATCAGGATTGGCTAATAAATCAGGCTGTATCACTGAAGGAGGAGTTCAAACTCTTCTAGGACTGAATAAAACAGACCTCAGAAACTGCCTCATTTATTCTGCTCTTCCGGAGCTTCCAGGCACTGTTAGGAATATTGTGGCCCAACCTTGCCTATAAAAATCTGAGGGAAGGAGAGGCAGGAAGTTTCATAGGGAAAATATATGCTCAGGCTCGGAAGGGTGAGCTGCAGCAACGAGGCATCCAGCATGCCAGAGCCAACCGGCCTGCCTGCCATGGACTGAGTCAGTTTAGAGGAAGAATTATTTAGAAAATGAAGTTTTGCTTGTCCTAGGGATCCTGGCTAGATATACGTATGGATATATGTGATTTGATATAACAGTATCTACCTTTGCAAATGATGATAATTCTACTTCTTTGCTACAATACGAAGGAGACCAAATAACACCAGAAATAGTGATGATACCAGTAAGAAGTGATCATGAGGAGAAAGCAAGGACTATTGTTAAAGTTTATCTTCATTTAAAATAAAGCAGCAAATAAAGTGCTCCGAACTAGATCTCATAGGAAGCTCGGCTCTTCACAACTGTCTTTTGCGTGTAGTGGGTTCTGATTTCTTTCTAATTAAAAAACCTCAAACAGTCACAAGAACTCATCATTAAGATGGGTACAGGATTTCTCTACTTATGCTTTTAAATTTTTGTTATTATTATTTTTAAATTTGAAGATATATTAGAATGACAAAGATACAAACATTGATTAGCTTCTGGGGAGCTTGATTGGAAAGGGAAACACTACACAGACATAGTTGATTGAGGGGGCAAATAATTATTTTAAATGCTGCCTCCTTATTCCACCTTTCCAGTTTCTCTTCTGAACATTTTCTCCATATTGGATAAAGGTGGTTTCTCTTTCCATTATAGCCCCTACCCTCACCCCACCCCAACAAACCCAGTATATTTCCATTCTGCTGTTTTTGTGCTACTCAACATGCCATTAACTTTAAGATTTACTCCTCAGCAGGCAAGCTGGAAGATGCTAAAGCCAATAAAAACTGCTCTCTGGGACTCCAACTATGAAGAGTTTGGAGCTGTGCTTAGTATTTGGATGAAGGGAGGGCTGGAGAAGGAGGGAGGTTGTGATAGTGAAAACCACTGCTGCTTAGAGAGCCAGACAGCTCTGCGCTCTGCACCTAATGTGCCGGAGGATCAGCTCTGTTCATAGCCCATTTGTGGCCAAGGATGAGGCTGCTCTCTGTGTGTGGGTGGGTGTGCGTGTGCATGTGCACGTGTGTGTTTTCATCATTAAAACCACCAGCTCTAACACAGCATCTTCAGTGGCTCTCCACACTACTGTTTATTAAAAACAGAACATCCATACACATCCCTTACAAGTTCCTTAGACTGGTGCTTCTTCCATGCCTGACAATCAATCTCTCTCAGAAAGCATTTAACTTGCCCACACAGCTCCAGCCCTGATTAATCCCTGCTGCACATCCTATACATTACTGTTAGAGAGCAGAGCACTGGGCTAATTCCATCACCCACCAACCTCCCACATACCGTCTACAACTGAAACATTTGGGGTTATGCCTTGAAGATAATAAAACAATGAGAAAACAGGCAGGTTGCAGACAATTCCCATGACTACTTTCCTAAAAAGTTGCTGTGTTTTAAATCTTTGATTATCCTGGCTCCCCTCCCCCAATCACTCACTAGCAATGATTGCTTCAAGGGAGAGAAATAATGTACTATAAACCTCTCTGCACGGGGAGTTTGGGATAATTTAGGCTACACCCTCTAAAATGCATATCTTGCACACACAGATTCTCCCCCCCAAAAGCCCTACTTTCCTGAGAAGGGGGGATCATCCAGGCTTTTTGGACTCACCACTCCACCCAAGGGATGGCTGGTTTCTTGCTAATTCTTGCCTTAGGTTTTGTCCCTTCTTCCTTCAAATATCCATGTCCCTCTCCCCACCACTCACACCACAACCGATGGTTGAGGTACACTGATAGACAGGGAGAGTTTACCATTAAATTGATAGCAAAATAAAAATATCTCTGAATTTGTCACCTCTTTCCTTTTTAGACGGCTGCGCTCCTGCTACTCTGGCCCGGAGCAGAGACCACCGAATCTCAGCTCAGTATTTCAGCACCTCGGCGATGGACAGCACCCTTGGTCCCCGGCCGGCTGCGCGCCTGCCAGTCTGCTGCCAGCGTCCCGGGCTTGGCTGGTGCAGCTGTCCCCATCCCAATCATTCAAGTCGCTGTACCCAAAAATACAAGCCCCGTTCCCTCTCGATCCTCTCTCTTTCTCTTCGTCTTCTGCTTCCGCTGCTCTCCCCCAAGGTAAGGCTTCTATCAGCTCCTTTCCTAAAACCCAGCCTTGCCCCAGCAGACAGCTCCCCACGCACCCCAGTCCTGGCTTCTGCTGCCCGAGCGCCTCCTTCCTCGGTGTCCACCCGAGGCTCCCTCTCGCGCCGTCTCCCGGTCGTCCGTCGCCGCTGGCCAGCCTGCCCGCCCGCTCCTTCTCCCGGGCAAAGTTGGGAGGGTAAGGTGCACTCACCTTTGTGCATGCCTGTGAACCTGTCCTTCAGAACCGTAAGCTCGTAGATTTTGCCGAACTCCTCGAAGAGGGGCTTGAGGTCCTTCTCATCCAGGTTGCGGGGGATCTGCCCAATGAACAGCTTGATGGCATCGTGGTCCTTCATGGGAATGGTCGACGGGTTCCCCGGGCTGTGGCTTAATCCGTTCATGTGCCCGGAGCTGCCCGGACTGCTGCCGAGCCCGTTGGTACTGAGGCTCGCGTTGTCAGCCTGTCCGTTTGCTAACGTGGCCATCTTTATATACATAGAGAAAATCTTCTTTCCTTTTATTCTTTCTCGCTCGCACTCTCTCGCTCCTCTCTCTCGCAAGCTCGCTTGCGCTCACACACGCACACGCATACACACACTCGGGTTCTCTCCCCCTCGGTTTCTCTGTACCTCGCTCTCCGCTTGCTCTCTCTCTCTCTCTCTCTCTCTCTCTCTCTTTCTCCTCTCTTCTCTCTCGCTCGCGCTCGCGCTCTCTCTCCCCTCTCCCCCCTCTCTCTCTTCTCTCTCTTTCGGTCTGATCTGATTTTTTTTTTTTTTTTTTTTTTACATTGAACAGACAGGATCTCTGTCCTTTCCGTTTAAACAGGCTGGACCGGTTCAAGTTCCCAGTCAGACCAGGGGTGGGGGCGGTGAGTGTGCTCTTGAGAAGGAGGGGGACGCGGGCCCCGAGAGGGAGCTATGGGCGGGGGGTGGGACTCCCGAGCAGCGGCGGGCGGTGGCCCGGAGCAGGGCGGCGTGGGGCGGTGCCGCCCCGCGCGCCTCCCCCGTCGGCGGCCCCGGCGAGCGACGGTGGTACAGTCCGAGACGGCCCCCGGTTATAAATAGCGCCGGGCGCATGGCTCTTCGGGAGGCGCTGAGATTCCGGCGCGGCGGCAGCGGGGAGCGGGTTCCTGTTAGAAACAGGGCTGCTGGCCTCCTCTTTGCCTTTTGGGGGTTCTTTTTGTAATAGCAGCAGGTGCAACTTTTTTTTTTTGTATTTTAAAAACATAGGTTTTTCACTTTCGTGTGGGTATGTAGAGCTGTGCTCTATTAAGGCTCCAGACGGGCGACGCAAAGGCAGGGATGGCGGGCTGGGCGCGGCGAAGGTGGAATGGGTGCTTTTCTCTCCCATCTGGTTCCCTTTATTTATTTAAACTAGCAAAAGCCAGCCGGCTTGGAGGGAGTCCGCCCAGCGATCCGAGTGAGCATTGATCAGTGTCGAGAGAAAAAAAAAAGGCTACATAAATATATATTATGTGGATAAATCTATAGACAAGAGCTCTCTTTCGCGCGCGCGCGCGCTGTCTCTCCGTCTCTGCTTTTTTCCTCCTCGCATTCCTAACCTGCTAGAGCAGCCCCAAGTCTGCCCTCCCGCACGGCATCTCCGCCACCTGAGCCACCTGGGAGGACGGGGCTGGGGAGCAGCTGGGCCGCTCTGGGGGGACGGGGTGGAGAGATCCAGGGCCCGACCCTTGTTCCAGCCCGCTTGCGAAGGCTGAGGGTGGGTGTTTCCGTCCCGGATGGCCTCTCCCTCCCCGAAGAGCGGCAGCTGGTCCGGCAGGAGGCTGGCGGGAAGAAGGTAGGAGCCGGGTGCCTCGGCCCGCTCCGGGGAGGGTAGCAGGCTCTGGGTGCGGTGGTCAGCAAGGCAGAGCTAGGGACCGGCTTGATTGTTCCCTCGTCTGCTTAACTGGCTCAAATTGAAAAACAATTTTCTTTTTTCTTAACCGACCATCAAAGAAATAAAGCCCCAGAGTCGCTCTTTGGGCTGCAGCTGGACCCAGACTCGAGTGCTGCGCGCCGCCCCTACAGGCTTCGTTGGCGGCACCTTCCGCTCCAGAGTGCGAGGCTAGGAGTAGCGTTGGCAGGCGAGAGCCAAGGGTCCGGCCACCCAGCCTGGACTCCGCTGGGTTCCCCGCCAGGCCCGCGGGGGACAGAACATCCCCTGCGCGGGAGAGGGAGTGGTTGGCGCTGGAATGGGTCCAAGCAGTCCCCCCTCTGGGGGTAAATGCTGGTGGCGAACTTGGGTTGGGAGAGTAGATTTTCATTTTAATGATATTAACTTGCACCCCACCCTCTCCCACAGTTGCTTTTCCAGGACGTTATCTTTTGGGCTTCCGAAGCTGGGCAAATTAAAATAACGCGCCGCTCCCCTGCGGGGTTGCTGGGCAGAGCTGCTGGCTTAGCCCCCACCACTCTTTTTGGATGTTCTGGGTTTCTCTTTTCTTGCCTTACGTGACGTTACTAGGCAATATGTTAGAAATTTTATTTAAAGAGATGAGAGACCCCAACTGCCGGAAAACCGAGACCAAGCCCGTTTGGTACAACCACAACGCAGAGCTCTCCAGCGCCCGGAGGAGGCCTGAGGTTTGCAGCCCCAGGCCCAGAGCCCACCTGGGACACCTCTCCTGGAGGATCCTGGGCCCAAACCGCACAGCAAGTACAATCCTGTAACGTGGAACTTGGTCTTTTCAGTTAAGATTTTTTTTTTTTTTTTTGCCTTTGCTTGATGTAATCGTGTGTAAGTATAGTTGATTCATAACTCGGTTCCCGGGCTTACATTTCCGGTGTTATATAATGGCCTAAGAATCATCCAACTTGGTGGAATCAAACGGAAACCCACACGGAGAGCTTCTGCCCATGTGGCTGTTTGCTTAGTGTGCCTGTGAAGGGCTGTCCTGAGGAGCATGTCCCTGGTAGGCACCCAGAGGGTCTGAGTGTGTGGTTTGGGGCTATGTGTTGTCAGGGCGGTGGGTGCTTATGAGGATGTACTGTGGATGTGTATATGAACCCTGTTTGTATCCATACTCTGCACGTGTATGAGTGCAGGCTGAGACTTCCTCCTCCTTTTTCTTTCAGGACACATCAGCAGAGGCTAGTAACTTTGTTCAAAATATCTCCTCCAACATCATCTTGTGGCACTGGTGCTTACCACCCAGGATTTCACAACAGGAGTGGAATATATTTTCTGCCATAACAAGAGTTTAGGAGAATAATTCCTACTTGAGGTCTTTCTCTCCCTGCCCCCCACCTCCTTGAATAAGAACAAGGGGGAGTGAAGAGAGCAAGCTGAGCAGGGCTGAGAAAGGAGGGACCTGCACAGGGAAAGACGGCTGAGGGTCACTCTTCACTCTTTCTGCTACCACCCGGGCCCCCTTTTAGGTAAATGATTCACAAGTGTTTCATTATTCATATTATTATTTATCATAATAGGCAATATGTAAATAAAAGCAGTCCCTGGGTAGGAGTTGGTGGAAGAGTGGAGTTGTTAATGAAAGGGGGCATCTGGTTATTTCAGATGCCTATACAAACTACATAGTATAGGGCTCACTCCCTCCAGGACTATGCATCTGACCCCTGCACTATGGCCTAGTCCCTGTGTCTCCATATGTGGATGGAAAGCTGTGGAGAGCTCCTTTTTCTTTAGGCAGATGTTCCTCACCCTTCCATCTCTCCCACCCAAGGATGAGGAGGATGAGCATGGCTTATTTTGGATTTGGGCTGCCTCCCCTTAGGGCTGACATTCCTCACCTCTCAGCTCACTGGCTGGTGTTTGGTAAAATGCCCTACCTCTCCCCCAGGTGACTGGGGCAGAAGCGACCAGTACACCAGGCCCCCTATAAGTGAGCTACTCTGTGTAAACAGCAGCAGAAGCAGCTTCTGCCAAGGCATTGATCTCTTAAAGGTACAGAGCTGGATCTTTTAGGCCACTACCTCTGCAGAGTATTGGTAATAAAATTAATACACACAGGTGCCTCACGCTAATGCAATAAAGAAGCAGTACCCCTGAGAAAATTGTAAAGAAGATGGGTTGGGTTGATTCTTTGGTATCCTTGCCCTTGATATTCTAGAAAGATTTAATTTTTTTTGACCTTAGATCACCGAAGAGAAATGTAATTAGGGAAAGACGGGGCAAAGTACTACTGTGATTTTAAACAGATTGAAAACTTCTCCAAGTGCCACTTCAGGACCACAATTATTCCATTCACTGAGAGGGAGGGAGAAGGTTGGCAAATGTAAGTGGGGACTGGAAACAGTTGCTTCTCATTTTCTCTCTCTGTTTGGGGTTTACATTTTGTTGCTGATTCATTTTTTTGGGAGTGTCAGGAAGCCCTGTGTGACATGGTTCTTGGCTCAGGTGGTGGTGTTATGCAGGCCTCACCTCTGCCACCTGCTCCTCACTCCTTTGCTCCTGCTCCTCAGAGAGAGGAGCCCTCTTTATGCTCTGCTTCGCTCTAGCTGAGCCACCCACTGAAACACATTCTCCAGCCCTGGCTGTGGCCATGTACCCTTAGACCTGCTCTGGCTCTCCTGCCTGTGAATTCTTTCTCCATCTGGCAGAGGGCAGACACCTAGTAATCAGGCCCCTCTTGCTCTGCAGTTCCCCTCGACAGGCAAGTGCTCACAGTAGGTCTTCAAAATGGAGTTTTTAGACACCAAAGGCTAATCTGACTTTGGGGGATGGGGGTGGGCAATGCTGTATTCATTCATCTGGACCCTAAAGATAGGGAGCTGCAGGGCCCCACACAGACTTTCTGCCAGAGAGGTCAGGACTCAAGATGACAACGGGAAGTTTAGGACACACTGCAGTTAGCTTTTTAAGGTTGCATGGCTTGGCTTGGAGACATCACCACTCAAGCCATTTTACATTCATCCAGCCCTTTCAGTCTCCTGCTGGAAGCAACAAAGGATAGTCCTGGGAAGAACCCAGCTATTTAGTTAGAGAGACCAAAGTCATACCAAGTGAAAAACTCCAGAACAGCAAACGGCAACAGATGGTTAAATGTCTTCCAGGCCTGAGGAGTTCTACATTTGAGAGAACAGAAAACCATCCAAGTTTTGTGTAATGATCTGTGATGGGGGTAGCAGCCTTGAGGAGAGAGACAGCCATGTGAAGGCAGGATGCAAGTGGTGGTAGATGGCGAGATTTGGGTGATGGCCTGGTCTAAAGGCTAGGGGGGCAAGAAGCAGCTGGTTCTCCAAGGTTATGTATGTTGAGAACAAGCTGAAAACAGAGCTGAGATCAGACCTCCAAATAAACATGTCTGTTGGTCTCTATGGAGTGATTGCTCTTTCCAGACCTGCAGAGGGCAGTGAGGGTAGGCTGGAGAGAGGGAGACACACTTAGTCTCTTTAGAGAGCTCAGGCATTGTTTGGATAAAAAGACTGACTCAGGAAGCTGAGTAACTACACAAAGGCATGACCCAACCCAGTGAAAGGTGACATCAGTGTATGCCAGGGGACCCCAGAGGAACTGGAGGTCATGTGGTTAGAGGTACCCAGGGAAGGCTTTCTGGTGGAGAGAACTGTCCCTGCAGGAAGGAATGGGTCAGCTTGGAAGAGAAGAGAGAGGTTGAGGCAGTGGGCGGAGTTGCCAGGCCTGGAGGAGGCAATGGGTTCTGGGGTCCTGCCTGACGGTAAGAAGGTGGAGGCTTCTGGAAGGGTTTCCTATGTGGAGGTTGTTTGGGCATGTCAGGTGGGGCTTTGAAGGCAGCCTCAGAAATCTTTTCCTACTCTTTTCCACAAGCCAACCTAGGGCTTGTCTGTCCTTGAATAATTTGGGAAGGTTTAGTGTTATAAAGAGCAATAATTGATGTGGAAAGAAAGAGGTAAACAGTCCTTATCTTCTCTCAGTAAACATTAGCAGCTTCCTGCCACCCAGAGTAGATGATCAAACTGCTCCTCTGTCCTCTTCTGGGTCCACAGCAGGCCTGGCCGTGGGAGCGAACTCACGGAGGGAAGAAGAGAATCTAGAGTAGGGTGCTGTGTATGTTGGGAAACCCAGGGACTCCCTAGAAGGGACTGTGGGACCTCCGAACTCAGACAAATTCCTGGGTAGGTGAAGGAGAAGCCTTTGGACTTCTATCCTGGCCGGCTGGGTCTAGGGATCCACAGCCTTGGACTTGGGGTGACTCCTGGGCCCAGGGCGACCACAGGGAATGCTCTTGTGAGTTTTTTGGGCCTTTGGTTCAGCAGGGACCTGCCCCCTCCATTATCCTCTTTCAGGCTTCCATGTCAAGCTATTTTTTTTTGTTGTTTTGTTTTAAGATTTCATTTATTTTTAGAGAGAGGGGGAAAGAGTGAGAAAGAGAGGGAGGGAGGCATCAAGGTGCGGTTGCCTCTCACAAGCCCCCAACCAGGGACCTGGCTCACCACCTAGGCCTGTGCCCCGACTGGGAACGGAACCGGTGACCTTCTGGTTTGCAGGCTGGTGCTCCACCCACTGAGCCACAGCAGCCAGAGCCTATCACTTTTGCTGAGGGTGGGCAGGGAAGGCGAAGGCCGCTCCGAGGCGGGAGGGAGGGACCGGAAGTCGTGGGCCGGAAGTCGCTGCCCGGTGTCCTGCCGGAAGGGGTCCGGGGGCCGGAACTTTGTGGAAGGGTCTCGTGCACTCACTTTCTGGGCCTCGGCCTTTTCCTCTGTAAAATGGAGACTGCAGACTGTTTTTCTGCCTCCTTTCCTTCCCCGCATCACGTCGAAGAAGGTGAGACGGTGGCTTGTTTGTGAGGTGGTGGGCTTACGTTCTCAAGTAAAATTTTACGGTGACAGCAGGGACTCCGGGTCGAAACGGGTTACAGAAGGGTGCAGGGAAAGGTAAATGGTCTGCACTGAAGGGTTGGGGATTGACCGTTATTTTACCAGAGAATTCACGGTCATTCCAGCAGGAGCAGGTGCGTACAGCTGCATTTAGGTAAAGCGCGTGGAGCCAGGCTCCCTGGCTTCCAGTCCCACCTCTCCCACTTACCACCTCGGTGAGCTCGGCTAGTTCAGCTCTTTGTGGCTCAGCTTTCTATTTGTAAAATACGAAGAGGACCAGAACGGTGAGGATTAAATGAGTAAATGCACCGAAAGTGCTTAGATCAATGCCTCGCCAGCCAATATTATCGGAGCATCACTGATGAGCCATTGGAGGCTGAGAACTTGCCAAGGACCCACCCCCTTCATTCTACAGAGAAGGAGGGGGCCCCCTCTGGCTGAGGCGGGACTTGGATCTGTGCTGCCTGACTGTTTCTCAAGGTGTATCAGTGGGTGGGAAGGCATGGCTTCCACAAGGCATGGCTCACATCACTGCCTCTTTTTGGGGCCTGCCTTAGGTAGGAGCTGCTGGCACTTCGTGGCCCCTTCTTACCTGAGAGGTGTTGCTGCAGCAAGTCCTTTTAATTGTGATGTTCTACTAGTTAGTTTTTAATTATGTTAATTTATTGTACATGAGCCCTGAGGTTTTCAGACACTGGGCTCACTTTAGAAACTGGAATAGTAAGTTGTATTTATTATACACACATTACTGTGAGTAAATGTCACTTAATCATGGCCACTGTTTCTCTGTTAATGTTGCTTGATGTACAGCTTCTACGTGGGCTCTCTAATCTTCTTTCTCCCCACCGCTGTCAGGCTCCCACAGTCTATAACACAATCTTTGCAATACACAGTTAAGAAACTTGGTGTGCACAGCTTCTGCAGGTGACATGAATGGCTGAGGTGGCTGGTGGGGATAGGGAGACCCCAGCTGAACAAGGGTTCAGGAAGGTGAGACTGCAGGACATTTACACCAGGCCAAATCTTCAAAGGGTTATCATTTGGGGACCTCAGACTCACCCACAAGGATGGGGGTGAGGTATTTTCTGCTTGCTTACCCAGCATCTGGGGTGCTGACAGGAGCCTGGCAAGGAGGTTGCAGCTGGGTGGCTTGGGGAGAGGGAAGGAGAGGCTGGTGGTGAAGATGGGGAGGGCATGTGGGCAGACAAGTTGGGCACTGAAGGCCATGGAAGGATGTAGGCTTACATTCCAGGGGTGACCATGGGGTAGGGGGTTTGCAGCAGGGCCTGCTCTTAGAGTAGGGACTCACCAACCACATACTGCTGTGATCGCTGAGAATACAGAAGGGTGTAATCAATGGCACAGGACTGGGACAAAGAAGGTGCATGGGTTTTATGAAGGATGTGAGAGAAGATATCACCCTTGGCTTAACACACATGTGCTTAGTGGGAGGGACATCATACAGGGCCCATTTTTCATAGATTGTTTCTACGTGTAAAGGTTGAAGGTTTACTACCCCTAGGAATATTTTAAGAAGGTGCTCCCATCCAATAATTTCCAGATGGCAGCCTTCATTTAATAAGTTTAAAGTATTCCAAAGTGTATGTGTAAAGTTGTATATGTAAATTCTGCTTTCTTACTAAACAGACACATTAATATAAATTTTGTCCAAAGAGGAAAATTTAAATATAGGCTTTAAATATAACTGGGCATTTACTGCTTAAAAGTATGTATATAAGACTTAAATTACTGTTATAAATATTCATGCATTGTGTATAGAAAGAGTTTGGACTCTGGAACCAAACAGATCTTAACCTTACCGACCAATTAAGTCATGCTGTCAGAGCCTCAGTTTCCTCCTCTGAAACATAGGCATAGTAACACTGCATATGATTGCCAGGAAGAGGTAATAAATTAATAAAAGAGGTAATAAATACTTAGTGCCTGCCATATAGTAGGCACCCAATAACTGTTATCCCTGATTATTATGAGTGTATTAATTAAAAAGCAAACTGATTCTCTCCTTTTCAGGTATAAATATAAACAGAAAATAGCATTTGGGATTTGTGTGACAGAATATGAAGATTTTCTAAGAAAGAGGACAGGTGGGCTTTTTTTCCCCAGTGTCTTGGCAAGATGAAAGAGATCTAATTCTCTAGGTGGGGGTGCATTTGTGGGAGTGGGCTAGGGGAGTAGAGCCCATGAGAGGGAGGAGATCCATGAGTATCTCTCCACGGAGCAGCTCAGTGGTGTCCACCTGCATTCAGGCTTAGAAAGGAGCTAGCGCTGTATCAACACCTAGTGTCTCTCGCCCTCAGTATCAGGGAGCCTGCAGCCACACACCTGCATGCCCTGGCATATGGGAGGCTTCCACATAGGCCTGCACGACCCACCCCTTTCCCGGGAAAGAGGAAGGGTAGGCAAAGTTCGTGACTCACTCCCTGGCTCTGTGCCCTCTCGCTGAGTCACAATGTAATTGATCTCTCCCTGCACCAGGTTTCTGCTCTCATGTGACCCAAATCAGGGTCATTTCCAGACCAGGCTGGGGAGGCCTGGCTGTGGATAGGGGATACCAGAAGGGAAAGGAGGCAGTGAGAACCCGAGGATGGTACTGAGCTGGTGTCCCTGGATGTCAGCTGAGTGTTGTTTGGAGCAGTCAGGGGTTGGTCCACCACCCTCCAGCATGTAAAGGCCTTCATTAGCCTCCATGGGTGTGTCCCCATCAGGGTAGAGCTGTCTCTGTAAAAGTGGCCTCTAGGAAATAATGAAGAAAGTGGTTCGGTCTCTGGGAATCTCCTTGAAGATGCCCATGGTGTTTGTGTTCGGAATGGGGGTACCTCATCCGTAATTCCAAATTGAGTCATGGGCTTGGAAGGGCTGAAGGGTGGGAGGCACAAGGTGGGGGTGTGGTGTGTGATCCACTCATCTTATGAAGGCCGTGTGACCCCTTGGGGCTCAGCCTCATGCCATCCTTGGCCCCGAAAGAGAAGAACCACCTTTCGATGAAATGGGAAGCTCTAGCCAGCAGGAATAAGACCTCAGTCCTCCTAGCCTGGTGGTAGAGGGTGGAGTAAGAGTTCCCTCTGCCTAGGTCTTCTCCAACAGACACATCACAGGTGTAGTCTATAGGCCCTTAGAACAGCAGTTGCCACAAGGCCCCATGATTGACAGTATTGCCAATGGGGACAAGTAATTTCTATGGGTTTTGTATCTATAAAAGAGGCATGAGATTCTTCTATCCCAGCACATGCTATAATGAATATATAAAGCTCTAAGAAATAACCAATTTTATTGTTAAAAACCTGCCTCCTTTCATATCTCACAGTCCCTTGCCCTTATCCTGACTGATGAGCTGGTGTCCTTATAGTGAGATCTGTGTCCCTATTGGGCCTTACCCACTGCTTCCAATCCCAGTTCCAAGAGGACACCTGCTGAGCTTGCCCTACTGAGTGCAGAGCCAGGTCTTGATGGGATTTCATGTGAGGAGTCACTTTTGTGGCCATCAGACAACAAAGGGGGCTCAAGCAACTGATGGGAATCATGCAAGACTTGCTGTGTGTCCTTGGATCCCTACTTTCCCTCTCTGGGCTTCATTCTCTAATTTATGAGATGAGGACAGCAATCCTTGCTCTTCAGCCCTTGTTGGGAGTGGGAGGATCAGAGGCCAGGGTGGGATTCCTTCCTGGGGTTCAGGGTGCATGTGTTATAGTTGGGTTCCTCTTACCTACTCCACCCTGGCCTCTGCACGACTCCGGCCTCAGGGCAGCCCCGTGAACAGAGAGAGCAACCTGGTTCTCACATCCACCCTCCTCCTCCTGATTATTTCTCCCAATCACACTTAATAGCTGCCTTGCTTTTGGCTGCAGCCTGGTATATAATAACCTGCAATTATTGTCCACTTAAGCTGTCCCTAGGGCCTTGTCTGTTGTGCTGCCCAGGCCTGCACCACTGGCCTGCTGATTTTCCTGTCAGAGACCAGTCCAATGGGAAGAAAGCCCCTGAAGGGCTAAACTGACAACCTGTGGGGCAGAACTGCCTGCTCCACAGCTGCAGCTTCTTTGGAGATGGAACTTCAGGGGCAGCCCCTGACAACCACAGCCTCATCCAGCCTGGGTGCCTCACCTTTCTGGGGCCTGGCCCTTTGGGCTGTCCATAGCCATTCTCATTCTCTGGTCTGTGCTGTCCTCATTTTTTTTTTTTTTTACCCTTACCTGACACCCTACCAGCAACCTACTATAACTCAGCTCCTTTACAGGCTTAGTTCCTCTTCTCAGCAGACTTATAAGTGAGGCATTGGCGTTTTACCTGCCAGATTTCTGAAGGTCAGAGAGGTTAGGTCTCCTTCCTAGGGTCACACAGCTAGGAAATAACAGAGTGAAAATTCAAAATCAGGTGAGCTGATTCTATGGCTCACCTATTTCACCCTTATCTGTGCTGTCAAGGTCTTTTCACAACAAATCCTACCCTGCCTTGATGGTTTTGCTCAGCACTACCTCCTTTGGCAGACTGTCCTCACCACTGCAGTAGCACTGGCTTCACCACTGTGCAGCCTTCTAGCCCTTGAGTTGGAACCAGGTACCCTCAGCCCTATGTGGGCAGAGCATGAGTTCCCTGCTTCGTGCTCCCCTGCCATCTGGACTCACAAGTGTCTCTCGTGTGCAGATTGGATACAACCTGGCTTTTGTCATTGTTTGCATTTTGCCTTCCTAACTGTGGCTCGTAGCCTCATGAGCATCTCTCCTGGAGCCTGATCTTGCTGCTCCTGACTCATCTGTACGGTAAACAGCTCCGAGGGTGCTGATGGTGGTGTTGGTGGCATTGACAAAGATCAGTTTCTTGGCTGCAAAAGCGCATGAAGCTCTCGTGCCACCATTGGGAGATGGCAGAACCCGAGGGTGCCAGGATTTTCACATTACTTAGAATCTATTAATGAAAGGACCAGAGACAAACGAGGATTTCCAGACTCTAAGTTGGGGACCTTTATCCTGCGTGCTGGTTGTCTTGGATTGAGTCTGGTTGTCAGTGAGGGCATGTGTGTATGTCCCTGCTTGTGGTCTGGAGCACGGTGGTGACTATGGCTATGGAGTCTGTCCAGCCCTGTGATGAAGAGTCAGAAGTCTCTTGACCTTCAGGACAGAAGGACCTGGGGGCTGAGAGCTTAGAGAGGCTGTGAGGGACACCATGTACAGAGGGTCCTCTTGGCTGTCATCTTACTGGCAGTCATGCTGGGCTGGCTCTGGGCTGTGTGGGGAGGAGGCCCAGGAAGCCTGTAGTCTGGTTTTGTTGGGTTCACCCACCTTTCCAGGCCCCAGTCCCCAGGCCCCAGGCATAATTCTTCCCTGGTGCCTAGGGGACGCTCACTCCCCTACTCCTTCCAGACTCACTCACCCTTTGTCTGAATGGTCACTTTGCACTTTTCCGTCCTCTGCTTTGGAAGCAAGAAGACTGCTGGGAGACAGTTTTGGGGTAGCCTGAGGCTTCTGTGGCCCCTCAGATTGTACAGGTTAAGGCTGAGGCTGGCCTGAAGGGGAGCTGCCAGGAGCATTGTGCGGTGCCTTAGGAAGGAGCCAGCCTTCCTGCTTTTTTCCACTGTAGGTTCATAGCTTCTGGGGGAAGCAGTGGGCCTTCCTTCTTGGCCTCCACCCAGCTCCGGTGGGGATGATACCCCTCCTGCTCCCCAGCGCTGCTGTATCTCTGGCCTCTCTCAGCCCTGTCCTGCCTCTCGGGCTGGCCTTCAGCCCTGGGGTGAGACCTCGAAGGAAGGGCTGGGGAAGGGTCCTCAGAAAGGGTCACTCAGTGCCAGTGTGACTGGGGCCAGAATCAGCCATGCCCGCCACCACCTGCAGCCACGCTGGGGCCTCTGTATGGAGAGGGGCAAAGCCCCAGTGTCTTCTTTCCTCTGTCATTTTACTCTCAGGGCCTAGTCTCTCTCATGCCAGGGGGAAGGAATGATTTACAGTGTGCTAGTTAAAGGTTGCTCACTCCTTTTTCAGGGTAATCCAGTTTTGTATGGGCACAACGGTGGGTTGGTCTCACTGTTAGGCAATCTGTTTTCAGCCTGATCCTCTTTCCCTGCTTTTCTTTATCTTTGGAGGCTTTTCTCCCCTCTGCCCTCTAGCCAAGATGGCATCTGATGTACAAGAAGCCTACACACCCCACAATGGGGAGGAGCCTTGGTTTGTTCTTGTGCTGTTACCTGGGGCCCCAGTGGGCTCCTTGTGGTGTGGTGGCCATGATTTCCATCCTGGGGGCCTGGATGGGGAGCTGGCAGGATTTCCTCCCACAGGGCCCTGGCCAGCACCTCCTGTACCCATACAACCTCTCCCCCTCACCCAGGGGCTGGGTAGACACCAGCTTCCCATTCTCTTCCTGTGTATCCCATCCTGGAGGGCAACCAGAGAGCTTCCGGAACTCTCCCACACATCAGGCAAGTAGGGTGACACAGAGAAGAATTGATGAAATCTGTGTAAGCCCATCTTTCTGCCTAAACTCACTCTCCTTTCACCCCTCTGGGTGGTAGCCCCAGGTTTCCCAGGGCTACCCAAATAGGAGGTGTAGCCCAGCCCCCAGCTTTGAGCTTCTTTTGAAAATGTGTCTTTTTATCCACTGCACCCTTCCCGATTCAGGTCCAGCTCTGGGGTGGTAGGACTGTGCTATGCAGTGAGGACACTTGCCCTTCCTTGTCCTCATTCTTGGCTCTTCTTCCCAAATCAGGAAGGCTTCTGTAGTCCGTCCCCCCTGCTCCGGCCCAGGGACACTGGAGGATGGTCCTATAGCCAAGTCACTTTGTGAATGCTGCCTGGGTACAGCATGTGATACCATGTATTGGAAGAGCAGCAAGACAACCAGGGGCATCAAGAACCTACAGTAAAGTCAGGTTTGGCAGTTTTCTTCAAACATTTGTAATACAAGAAACCCCTACAAATATTTCCCTCTGGGGTGGCTTCTAAAACTAGTTTTGATCATGTGAAGAGTAAATCCTTAGCTACTTAGAAAGCTTGACAATCTAAAATGATTCATTTGTCAAATATTTAGGTTAGTTGAGATTTAGCATTTACTTACTGTGTAGAAGAGGCGTGACTGTAAATTGATCAGACACATTTTATATGTAATGCTCTATTTAGTATACTCTACTTTCATCACAGGCACACCCTTCAACATAGCACCCACCCTCTGGGTGTGTGCATGTGTGTGTATGTGTTCGTATATGTGTTTATCAGGGGCACACGTGTATGAATGTGAGCACACCTTCTTCACTGGGGTTTATTGTATTTTCTTTGTGCTGCCAGTGCTTTTGGCCTCTGGGGGTGCTATATATATACAGATGCAGAGTTTAAGAAATACAAGATTTTTAACTTGAAAGGAAATTTAGGAACCTAACAATCCCACTTATCTCATTTTACATATCCATAGAGGTGAAGTGATTTGCTCAAGGGTCATATGTAAAATCCAGTTTTCTTTCTCTGTGTTTCTCAGTTTCTCTCTCTCTCATGTACACATTTACTCATTTTAATAGTAATAGATGGTTAGCATTTCTTTGTTTTTCTCTCTCTTTCTCCCTTGTGCTTCCTTTTCTCCATTTATCTGTCTTTCCTCCCTTCCTGTTCTGTGTTCCTGGGTGGGGAGCTGAGGTGGCACAGGTAGGGGAGATGCTGGGCCACAAGAAGGTTGCCTCAGCAGCTGGCCAGGCTGGGTCCACTGAGCCCTGGGGAAAGTGGAGGCTACAGTGTGTTCCTGCTTCCTTATGAGCTAGGAGCCTGGGGAGCAGTGGGGGAGTCCTGGGGGAAGAGGCACAGAGGCAGGAGGGTGGGTTGGTCCCCCTGTTAGGCAGTCTGTTTTCAGCCTGATCCTCTTTCCCTGCTTTTCTTCTGGGGGAATTGACATTCTTTTAGGAGGAGGGAGCAGGGTCGTCTCCTTGCCATTCCTCCCTCCTGATTCCATTTTTCTAGCTCAAGTCATATGGCCCTCAGTTCAGGTACCACTTTCCGAAAGATGTACAAACTTCTTGCCCCACATCCAAGAGGCAGAGGAAAGTGTCCCCTTTCTAATCCTGCTTTCCTGATGTTGACATTTGGCTCCCTGTCCTAAGCAGACTCTGCATAAATGACCATTTTGATGAGCATGGAATCTCAGATTTGGAATGGAGCTTAGAGGTCATCTTATTTACTCCCACACCCATTGGAAGAATCTCTCCTTTGGTATCCCTGAAGTTGCTCTAGTTTGCCTAACCACCTCCAGCCATGGACCAATGTCTTTAGAAAGTCCTGCCATTTCATGTTTCTCTCAAGATGTGTCCTTCCTTTCCCTGCCAAAGGTGTCGAAGTCCGTGGTCACTGCTGCTTTCTCTACTCCTTTGTTTATCATTTATTCTGTAATCCATTTAGCTTTGGCTTTGCCTCCCATTTTAACAGAATTATTCTTACCGAAGTCATCAGTGGCTTCATTGGCCACTCTACTAGCTACTTCTTTAGTCTTCATCTTAATGCTATTAATCTTTTGTTTGAAATATGTTTCTTCTCTTTCAAGAAATATTATACATTGTTCTCTTTTTGTACACCCACTACTTTCACCTGGTCTCTTCAACTGGATTAATTCTCTGACTAGTCCATATGTACTGGAGGACTCATCCTTAACTTTTCCTTCTTTTTATGTTTCATAGTTTCCCAGGGCTGCCACATTCCTCCACAGGACTGTAATCCCCTGTTATACACTGATTGTCCCAGTTGAACATGTCCAGTCCCCTCTGCCCCACTGAGCTTCAGGCCCTTATTATTACAACTTATAGAAGTTTCCATTGGAAGATCTTCAGACTCAGGAGTTCTCTCCCTAAAAGAGAGAAAACCTCCCCCACTCGAAGTCCCTGTTTTGGTTGGTGGCCTCATGATTTACTCAGTTCAGTTACCTCAGCCAGAATGTGAATCAGTCCCAGTCATATCCTCTTACTAATCCTGCAGCTGTCCTTGGTCACCAAGTCCTGCCACCTTGGTTATCAAGTCCTGCCACCCTGGTCACCAGGTCCTGCCAGCTCTACCACATCTGCGCCTCTCCACCAAGTTCTCATCCTGTCGTACTTATACTATTGCCATAGTCTTATAGCTGATCTCTTTGCTATTGGCCTTGCTGACTCTGGCCCACCTGCACTCAACCCTGTGCACAGAATAGGCTTTTTAAAACATACATCTGATCGTGCCAACTCCATCCTTAAAAGCCTTCATTGCTTTTAGTGTAGAGCCCAATCTTGCTGGCTTGGTATTCCATGAATCCATGTAACTCACCCTGTCTCCTCTACCTCTCCTAGTGTCTGTCACCTCTCCCTTCCCTCTGTCCTGGTCCCTTAGCCTCAGCTATTATCTGTCTTATCCTTACTTTGTCTGCTCCCACCAAGTTCTGCAGGTCCCCATGATCTCTCTTACTGGGGGGTCTGTGCATACACTGCTCCCAGCCCTGCAATCCTCACCCCCTTTTTATCCTAGCTAAATGCTGCTTAGTTTTCACATCTCTCCTTGAACATCATTGCTTCAGGGAGGCCTTACTTGCTATACCCTACAGGCTAGAACAGGTGACTGATTATGTACACCCATGGTACTCCACTTTTTTTTATAGCCATTGCCTCATTAATTAAGCCATTGCCTATTTAATTAATTACTGGTTGATTCCTCCCTGCTCCTCCTGCCCCAGTAGACTGTAAGCTACTCAACAACATGACTATGCCTTTCTTGCCAATTCTCCACACCAGTGCCTGGTACCTGTGTGCACAATAAATACTCATCTGGCTAGGTGAGTGGAGAGCTTCCTGTATGCAATAGGGGCAGGAGGTTGTCCCCACTATGCTGGTGACTTGATGAGATTCTGAGTTGCAGGAAGATTGGCTGGGGAACTTGGTATAAGCAGGTAGGCGGTATCAGGGACCAGGGGATTGGCAACAGTATTGGTGTGAAGTGTGTGTCTATAATGAATGACTTTTCCTCTTATGTCCCATATGCTTCCAAGAGATGTCCAGGAGATGGAGTCAATTTGCGCACAATTGAAGCTGAATGGAATCCAGGAATGGGTTTATAATAAGCTCAGCATGTAACTGTGAAATGACCTTACCTTATTCTGGGAAGGTTTCCTCACACTTCCTGCTCTTTCTAAATCTGTTCTTATTTCATCCCTTGTTCCCCATCTCTTCTTCCAAGTGTGGAATTCAGAAGAAGATGTCCTCTGTTTGGAAGAATGTTCCAATCTGTTCGGCTGCTAATTTGCTAATATTACTCTCATTTTCCACAATACATATGTAACTTTCAGATATCACATCTGGAGGCTTCTACCCCAGAGAAAAATAAAATTGTAGTTGGAAGAATCCAGAAAGTGGCTGGCATTCTGAGGTTCAGACCAGCTAATGTGGTAACTTTGATAAGCTCCAATTTCTATGATAGGATCAAGGAGCACCCTCTCATGGCTCTTGCTCCCCAGGCCTGGTCTCTCCAGCCCCCTGACAAGTTAGGAGGCTGCGTTTCTTCTCTTTGTTATACCAGGTTCTGCCCCCTCTCTCTGAAGCAATCTTATAAATCATTGATGAGAATATTTCTATTTTTGTCTTAAATATCCTAGCCAAGAAAGCCTTATGAATACTTTCCAAATCAGATGCTGGCATTGCATGATGTTTCCTCATTGATGGCAGCCCTGTTTCATTGTTTTTTTTTTTTTTTAACTTCCTGGCTCTGCCATCCATGTCAGCATGCCAAGTTTTCTTTTGGGTGCCAGGCCTGACCCTGGTGCAGAACTCTGTGTGGACTCCCTTTTTTGGGCAGGAGCTCCTTCCTTTCTCCCTTTCCCATGGCTGCTCCCTAAACCTCCATCTCAAACCTTTAAACTTCGAAATGCTATAAATCATGACTGGTATTTATTCTCCGTAAGGTATTCTTTTGCCATCCACCCCTCCATCACAGCCATCATTCATTTTGCGCTTAGAATTCAACTGACTTGAATATCAACTTACAGTTGAAGGCATGAAGTTCCAAGATAAAAAAGATCCTTTCCTGTAGTATATTCTAAATTCCACTAGTTCATGAGGACCATGTTTCTCTCCTTCACCACCATATTCTGGGCATTCATACAGGTCCTGGCACACTCAACAAATATTTGTTGAGTAATGAATTAGGGAATACATGAATAAAAGAAAGACCTACAGGATTAGATGCCCTACACAGTTGATTTACTCTATCTTCCAGAACCATCTGGACTTGAAACCTAAGATGGTTAATACAGGCTTTTCTGAAACTCAGTATTAGTCTCTACTGAGAAAGTAAGATGGCTCAAATGCATCTTTCCTGATTACCTTTAACTTGTTTAAATTTTTATTTTACTTTGAATTTCCTTAGCATTCATGTAAATAATTTATATTACCTGTCCCTTGCTTATGTATTGTTTATCTTCATATAGCTAATACTTGCATTCCTGACCAGAGCAGACACTTGGAGGGAGGAACTATGTCCATTTACTTGTACTTCGCAGTCCAACATTTGAGGGAATGGGTGTTTAATATATGGTTTCCAACTAGCTGATGGAATGAATGAGTCTCAAGCCTGAAATCACTTTTATTTTTAACATTAAGGATTAGAATCTAAGCCCAAGAGGGAATGTAAAGTGTGTTTTTGATACTCTTTACCATGACTTGCATCATGTCTCTAATAGCACAAGGTGTTATGAATTGACATAGTCTAATTGTGTAGTCACACAAAAATGTTAGATAGCCCTGGCTGGTGGCACAGTGGATAAAGCACTGGCCTGCGAGACCAAAGGTCATGAGTTTGATTCCCAGCCAGGGCACATAACCAGGTTGCAGACCAAGTCTCTAGCCAGGTCTGTAACTGGAGGCAGGTGAAAGGCAACCATACATTGATGTCTCTTTCCCTCTCTGCCTCTCTCCCATCTCTTTCTGAAAATAATAAATAAAAATTCTTTAAAAAAAAGATAAATCAAAATTATCTAGGATACTGGGAAGTTTCTAATATGTCTTTGATTAGATGTTGCAGATAATTCATTCCTTGATATTTTGATTATTGTTTCAATAACATATATTCTTTGTTGTGGTTTACATGCCAATGGGCAGTGATGCTCCAGGAACTCTGGAACTGCCCCTTGGTCCAAATCAGATTGGATTGATGATCAATGATGGAGCTTGCTGCCATCAGTGCCATCCTTCCTGCCTCTAAGGAGCTTGCAGGGCTGGGAGAGGCAGATGTATACCTGTGGCTCAAGGCCAAATGTAAATATTTGAGCATATAGAGAAGGATGATGTTACTTCTCATCAGGAGGCTGATGAACACCTCATGCAGTAGTCAGCATTTGTACTAAGTGTTGAAGGAGAAATCTGATTTTACAAGCCAGCACTGTACCTAATTCCTAGTAGGTACTCCACAAATGTGATTTGGCAGCCTGCGAGAAAGCAGGGATGTTCTAGGAGGAGAGAAAGAGTGAGCAGCTAGGGTGGGAGAGCAAGGCTCATTTGGGATGCAGTAATTCGTGTCCTGGGCCTGCAGCTGATTCCTGAGGTGTCTGAGTCAGTAACTGGGACCAAGTCTGATTGGTTAGTTGGAGGCTGTGTATGAAAAAGTCCTTGAGTTGAGCTGAGGATTTAGACTTCAGCCAGAAGAAAGAAATGGAGGAAGATACAACTAAATGGAAGTATATACCCCGTACATGGATTAGAAGAATTAATATAATTAAAATGTCCATGTTACCCAAAGCAATCTATAGATTCAACACAACTCCTATTAAAATGCCAATGGCATATTTTGCAAATCTAGGCCAAATACTCTGAAATTTACAGGGAACCAAAAAAGACCCAAAATAGCCTCAGCAATCTTGAAAAAGAAGAACAAAGTTGGAGGGATCATAATACATGATATAAGACTATACTACAAGTCCCACTATAATCCATACAATCTGGTACTGGCATAAAAACAAACACATAGATCAATGGAACAGAACAGAGCCCCCAGAAATAAACCTATGTATCTGTGGTCAATTAAATTTGACAAAGGAGGGCACAAACATACAATGGAGTAAAAATAGCCTCTTCAATAACTGGTGCTGGGTGAACTGGACTGGTACATGGAAAAAAAAAAGAAAAAAAAAAAAAGAAACTAGATCACTAACTTATACCATACATCAGAATAAATTCAAAATGGATAAAAGACTTAAATATGTCATGATACCATAAAAATCCTGGAGGAAAGTGTAGGCAGTAAAATTTCAGATGTCCCATGTAGCAATATTTTTGACAATATATTTCCTAGGGCAAGGGAAGTAAAGGAAGAAATAAACAAATGGGACTACATCAAATTAAAAAGCATTTGCATGGCTAAAGAAACCATCATCAAAATGAAAAGGGACCTGACTGTATGGGAGAACATATTGGCCAGTGGTACAATAGACAAGGATTTATTCTCCAAAATATATAAAGAACTCAATACCAGGAAGACAAACAATTCAATTTAAAAATGGGCAGAGGACCTGAACAGACACTTCTCTAAGGGAGAAATGCAGATGCCTCATACACATATGAAAAAATGCTCAATGTCACTAGCCATCAGAGAGAGGCAAATTAAAACTACAATGAGATACCACCTCATAGCTGTTACAATGGCCATCATTAGTAAATCAGTAATCAAGTGCTGGTGAGGATGTGGAAAAAGGGAACCTTAGTGCACTGTTGGTGGGAATGCAGACTATGGAAAACATGGAAATTCCTCAAAATATTAGAAATGGGACTGCCTTTTAACCTAGCAGTTCCACTACTGGGAATACACCCTAAGAATCCTGAAATATCAATTCAAAAGAACTTATACACCCCTATATTCATAGCAGCACTTATAATAACCAAGTGTTGGAAACACCCTAAGTGCCCATCAGTAGATGAATGGATCAAAAAACTGTGGCATATCTACATAATGGAAGACTGCATAGCAGATTCTTACCCTTGTGACAGCATGGATTGAACTGGAGACTATTATGCTAAGTGAAATAAGCCAGTCAGTGAAAGACAATTACCAGATGATCTCACTTATAAGGGGACTCTAATGAACAATTAAACTAATGAGCAAAACCAAACCAGAGACATGGCAACAGGGAACAGACTGACAGCTGCCAGAGGAAAGGGGGAAGGGATTAGTCAAAGAACATGCATGAATGACCCCTGGACGTGGACAACAGTGTGGTGATGGACTGTGGGGGTGGGAAGGAGGATGGCAAAGGGGGAAAATTGGGACAACTGTAATAGAATAAATAAGAATTAAAAAATCACAAAGGAAAAAAAAGACTGGGTGTCCTTGAATGGGTTAGAGCAGATTAGCCATGCTGCAATGAGGTGAGGTGGTTTCCATGAGGTGCGTTGAGATGGAAGCAGGAGCAGGGGAATTCTTGCTAGGCAACTGCAGGTCATTGGGTGGAGGGTAAGCAGGGTTGTGAACTCCAGCAGTAGCTGTGGGTGGCAGAGGGGCTTTGTGGAGACAGGACCTGCAGGATTGGGAGCTGCCTGCATGGGCAACTTGTCCTTCCAGCCTCTCTTCCCCTACTGCCGCCCTCCCAGTCTGTAACGCCATCTTGAGGAGGCTTGGCACCTGCATCTCTCACTTCACAGGGAGGCTCATGCTCACGGAAAGAATTGATTTTAGGCAGGTGTATGTGGATGTGAATTTATTAAGATGTCTATTTATTTAAATTAGTTATTTAATGCCTTCTTTTGGCCCAGAAGGATTTGAGGAAGATGATGTTAATGTACATAAACACTTTTTCCCACCAAATGGGACCTGCAGTTTTAGCTCGATTTCTTGTTCAACAGATAGTTTTGAGCAAGAGCTTTGGGGTAGATGAGTGGGTTTGAATCTCAACTCTCCCAGGGGTCAGCTGCATGACTGTTGGCAAATTACTTTTCTGCTTTGAGTGTCAGCTTCCTTACTTGAGGAGCTGGGATAAACATACCTGCTTTCTAGTTTTGTTGTGTGGATTAAATGAGATCAGACGTGTCAGATGTTTGGTATAGCACCTGAGCAACAGGAAGCACTCAAGTGGACAGTCACTATCACAAGACTTTACTCCACTGTGACTATTTCTGTCTTCGGGATTGGTGGTCAGGTTGGGAGGGTCTGTCCATGTGGGTATCCTGCCTTGCCTGAGCCCTTGCCAGTTGATCCAGTCTGTGGACACCTACCTCATGGATGAAATAAATACAAGTACTTATGTTCCTCCAAGGCATAACCTCCTATCTGGTTCCTTATATTGTCTTGCTTCAAATCCTGCCTATTTAGACAAACTGGCACAGGGGAAATAACAGTAGGTGATAAAGGAGGTAAAGACATTTTTGTTTAGGACTCATTTATTAGGTGCACCCTATAAAGACCTGGAACACAAAATAAGATATGACTTCTGTTTTTGGAGACTTTTTGTGGGGGAAGTGGAGGCACAGGCATCTACACAGATAATCAAAGAACAACAAGGCAGGTGATGGAGGCAATGCAATGCTGTGCGAGCGGCTGTACCAGGTTTGAGCTGAATTAAGGACCAGGAGTCCACTGGGCAGACGAGGGACAGAGACATTTTGGTCAGCAGCAATTGATGATCTGGAGAGCAGGAGTGTTGGGGAATGTTGGGGAAACCCCAAGTAACTCAGTGGAATAGGACCACGAAGTTTCTCATGAAGAAGACGAGAGATCAGTGTCATCAAGGATGTGAAGAAAAGAACCCTTGTGCACTGTTGGTGGGAATGTAAATTGATGCAGCCACTGTGGAAAACAGTGTTGATGTTCCTCAAAAAATTAAAAAAACTAGAATTACCATATGCTTCAGCAATTCCACTTCTGTGTATATATCCAAAGGAAATGAAAACAGGATATTGAAGAGATATCTGTACTTCATGTTCATTGCACCATTATTCATAATAGTCAAGATTTAGAAACAACATAAGTGCCCTTTAACAGATTAGTGGATAAAGAAGGTATGGAATATGTTATACACACACTCATATACACACACATGTAATGCAATATTCAGCTATGAGAAAGAAGGAAGCCCTACCATTTGTGACAACATAGATGCACCTTGAGGACATTTTGCTAAATCAGATAAGTCATACAGAGAAAGACAAATACTATGTGATATCACTTATACATGCAATCTGAAAAAGTCAAACTTGTAAAAAAAATAAAAAGTAAAGTGGTAGTTAGTAGGGGTTGGGGATGGGGGAATAGGAGAGATATTTAAGAATATAAACTCACAGTAGCCTGGAAATCTAATGCACAATCTGGTGAATATAGACAACAGTATTGTATTATAATCATTAAACATGCTAAGAGAATTGATCTTAATTATTTTTACCACAAAAATAAGTGGTAATTATGTGACATGATAGTTGTTAACTATCTCTACAGTGGCAATCATATTAACAGTATATAATTTTATGAGATCACCATGTTGTACACCTTAAATTCACACAATGTCATATGTCAAATATATTTCAATAAAAAATAAAATAAATGATGTCAATCCTTAAAAAAAAAAAAAAAAAGACTGTGGAGTTTCTAATGGGCACTGTGTATCAGTCAGGGTTTAATAATGGAGAAAAGGCATGGGGGCCGGTGTAGTGGGGAGATTTTTAATGGGCCATCCAGGTGTCCCTTAGATCTCCCAGATCATTACCACTTTCTCTATGACTCGTCCTTACAATCAAACTATGTACTACATTTTCTGGTATAAAACTAAAATGAAAAATAAATAACTTATTTTACCAGATTTAGATTCAATGTTTTAATTTCCTTTTATCTCCTGTTATTCCAGAGTGTCAAAGAATTTCTGACTTTTATCAGTCTGGCACCACCTCCAGTGCCATCTCCTACCTTAGCTTTTCAACAGCTGTTTGCTTTTCAAGAGCTTTCCCCTACATGCACCTGAGGCTCTGGGGGGCAGGTGCTCCTACTAGGTGCTTCTGCCGGTAGCTCTACTGTAGTGTGATGGCTGAAACTGCCCCCTTGTATCCATCTGAGAAGTGCTTGGAGAGTATGTGTGTATGCGTGTGTGGGGGAGACACTGTACAGGCGCTAAGTAAGACCCGCAAACTTGAACGAAACGGCAGTAGCCACTGCAGGACAGACTGGACCTGTCTGGGACCACTTGCCAGTGTGTTGAGTCCAACACTAGGCTTTGGTGCCATCTGGCTTATGTTCTTTTCCATTTCTGCTAAATTCCAAAGGACTAAGTTTGGGGGTGGGGGGACTAAAAGGGGGTTCATTGATTTTTTAAAAAGATTTTATTTATTATTTTTCAGAGAGAGGGGAGGGGAGAGAGGCAGAGAGGGAGAGAGACATCAATGTATGGTTGCCTTTCACCGGCCTCTGGCCATGGACCTGGCCAGAGACTGTTGTTTTTCTTAGAGAGTGAATGAATGGGTCAGCTTTTTCTTCATGGTGTTCAAGTCCCATGAGGTCTGAATCTGCTCACCCTCCAGTGTAATTTTTCTGACTCGCAACGCAAACCTGTACTGTGGTCAGGCAGTGTTCACTGTGTCATTTCCAACTGGACTTCTCTGAGTCTGTAGCTCTTGCCTCTGCCTGTGATGGCCCCCTGCCCACACCAGGCACCCCATCCCTGTCTGCTCATTCTAGGAGGCTCAGGCCCAGGCTCTAACCTCCTGTGAAAGTGCCCCTGGCTTTTTGTGCCCTCACTTCTTCTTCTTCTTCTTCTTCTTTTTTAAGATTTTATTTATTATTTTTAGAGAGAGGGGAAAGGAGAGAGGCAGAGAGGGAGAAGAGACATCAGTGTATGGTTGCCCTTCACCTGCCTCCAGCCTCAGACCTGGCTGGAGACCTGGATTGCAACCTGGTTGTGTGCCCTGGCTGGGGAATCGAACTAGCAACCTTTGGGTTCCCAGGCCAGCACCTTATCCACTGTGCCACCAGCCTGGGGTCCTCACTTCTTTTCAGAGATCTGAATGGGGAGCCTTAAGAGCACTTAAAGGTCTGAGAACTCAGATGGGAACCTCACTACTAATTCATGTTTATGTACATAATAACTTCCCAAACTAATCTATCAGCTTCCAAATGATGGGGACTTGGCACCTCCTGTCTTCTCAGAGATAGCCAGCAGAGGACAGGCTGCAGAAATTGTAGTCGGTAAGAGGGTTTAGCAGTGTACAGCTCTTTTGTGTTCTGCTGACTTCTTTTCCCCCTTTTAACATAAGCATTCTCATTAAGAGAAAATCAAACTTGAAGTTTCAGTCTTTGAGCTTGAGGGGTGCTGGGCACATTTGTTACATTCTGACCTCGGGGAAGGGTCCGCCCCCACTGTGGAATTGTATTTGGCAGAACTTTAGGGACTTGCTGGTATTATTTGACCACAACCTTTTGCTGGGGCCCAGTCTGCAGCCTGCTCTGTGCCAGGTTCTGGTGGTAGATGGGAAAAGCAGAAGACTCTGCCTTTGGAAACTGGAAATAGGGCTTCCATCCCAAGTGAGGACAGTGCTAGATGGTAGGAGGTGTGGACTGGCAAGGGAGGAGGCTGGGGGTGCCATTCCTGATGTGGGAGAGGTGCCAAAGTGAGGTCAGGCCTTTTCCTTTAAACTCTAGCATGATTCCTTTATGGTCTCTTTTCTCTGGGCCTCTGTTTTCTCCTCTGTTCTGTGAGCATAACCAGCTGCTGCCTGGCCCACAGGATTGTGTGCAGGTGATGTGAGGGACTGTGAAGGTTCAGCAATGCACTTTGAGGATGAGGGCAACAGCTGAGTGAGGGGTACGCATCTTTATCACCCTTTGCGGGAAGTCAGTGATGCTTCACTCCAATTTAAACTTCAGATCACCAGCTTTCCCATTTTCATTTTCATAGATTGTTTGATGAGTGGGTTGTGCTATTTTTTTAAAACCTTTTTCTAAAAACAATCATGGAGTAGTTTTATAGTTAATATGCAACTATACCAGTTCATCATCACAGGAGGCCTTTCCGGAGTGTGTGTGTGTGTGTGTGTGTGTGTTTATGTGTTGGGGGAAGTCACACCCAAGGGGTTTCTCTTGGCTGCAAAGGAGCCTGAGGATGTTTGAGATACATCAAACAGGAGGTTTGGGACTCTTCAGTGCATCACTTTTAAAATTGGCTATGAGTAAGGCAGAACTTGAAAGGAGGTGCCCTAGAGGACTTAAAAGTTTAAACCAGGGCAAGGTTTAATTTGGGAAATAGGTGCTTGTTCTTAAACATCACATTGTGCCCAGGCGGAGCTGCTTTCCCCAACTGTGGAACAAAAGGCTGTCCTCAGGCTGGAGGGCAGAGGAAACCCTGCTAAAGGACCTGCATTTGGCATGAGTCCTTTGGAACGAGATGAGAGATGTCTTGGGGTAATGGCATTTGAGGCTCAGTCCTGCTCTTGCCTGTGTTACTGGGATTCTTAAGACCAGAGTAGGAGCTTTGGAAATGTGACTATTTTTGCTGGTTTGATTGATTGATTGATTGATTGATTAATTAAGTGCTCTGGCCTGCATACAGAAATAATTTTAATTAGTTGCCAAGATTTAAAAAGTCAGAGACTTCAGAAGATCTGGACCCATTAGGCTGTTATTCCTGCTTCGGGGCAGGGAGGGCATCGTGGTGTGTTACGGAGTTCCACCCTGCTGCCCGGCTGCCTTCTCCCTTGTGGCCACCTGTCTGGGCCTCTCAGCACTTGAGTTTGCAGCCTGGAGCTAGTCAGATGCACCAGTGGGTCTCTGCGGCTCCTATTATGTTAACAGGCTAGAGGTATTATGTGTATTGCAAATTATTGCCTAAGCTCAACCCAAAGCAGTGATCTCCCACCTATTGCAAGTTCCTACAGTTTCTCCACTGTCTTTCAAAGTATGGGTATTATGGGCTGAACTTTGGGGCCCCCTAAATTCATATGCTGAAATCCAGCTCTCAATGTGATAGTCTTAGTAGGTAGGGCCCTTGGGAGGTGAGTAGGTCATGAGGGTGGAGCCCTCACTAACGATGGTAATGCCCTTGTAAGCGAGACCCCAGATAGTGCCCCCACCCCTTCTGCTATGTGAGGCCACAGCAAGAAGGTGGCCCTCACCACACACTGAATCTGCTGGCGGTTTGATCTTGAACTTCCAGCCTCCAGAACTGTGAGAAATAAATGCTTGTTGCTTAAGTCCCCCATTTATGGTTTTTATTTATTTATTTTGTTGTTGTTGTTATAGCAGCCCTAACAGAGTAAGAACAGTACTGGAAATGGCCCAGCGGCCAGTGGGCATGGGCTGGGGAGAGGGCAGGGCCTGTACGTGGCTGAATCAAGGAATCAGCCAGTAGTGGGTAGAGCTGGGGGTGGGTATACAGATCTGTCCTGGCTGGGAGTCTAGGGGGAGATATGCTGAGCTTTCCATACTTGACACCCCATTTGGCTTGTTAGGTATAAATTCTATAGAAATTTGCTCCTATAGGGAAACATTATTTTTCCCCGACAGGCATAGGAAACTTGAGACACATGAAAATATATGTAATTCCATTTTAAACATATTTTTAAATAATAATGCCACTAAAAATTTAGGAATGTAAACACTTATAATTAGAAATTGTTGATAATAGATGCATAATGATGTAAAAACCTAGAACAAAGTCTTAGGCTTTCAGTAGAAAATGAAGAGATCTTTATTTAAAAAGCCGTATCTTTCTTAGAACATAGCACATCCATTTTAGATATTCAGGGAACTAGACCAGGGGACCTCCTCCGGCTCTGCAGCTCTGAAGTTCTATGAAAATGTATTTCCTCATTTTCCATCTAGTGAGACAGTTAAACAATTCTGTAAAACTCTGTTCATCGGTTATGCCGTCTCTAGCTGTGCTCTAACTAACATCATATTAAGAATTGCATTTTTCTCTTTCCCTACTCAGATTTAAATCTTGCAATCACCGCTGGGAAGTGAGTTGTATCATCTTGAGAAATCAGACCACAGAGATGAGCCTGCAGCTGGCAGGCTGGGTCATCTTTAATCGCTTAACCCTTTATATCAAAGGATGGGTTGTAGCAGCAGATTCCTCCTCAAGAATTTGCTATGGAGGATTTTCTCAAAGAAACGCAGGGAGTTAAAATGAAGCAGAGTGTGTACAGCGAAAGCCTTGCCTTGCAAATGGACTTTTGTGCTTATACACATGACGAGTTTTAAGTGTATCTCCATGTATCTCTCTCTTAGGGGGCATGTGTCTGTGTCTAGGGACAGACGTGATGACGATGGTGTGTATACATGTGCTTTTATGTGAGAATATGAAATAAGACCCCAGGGGCATGTGTGGATGTGAGTGTGTGTATGTGTGTGGATATGTTATATGCGTCTAAGGAAAATTCTTCCCTCCTCACAGAAGGAGATCCAGGCTGGTCAAGCCTGCTAAAATAGATTGTTTGAAATGGTAGCTATAATAATTTCCTTTTTGTATTTATATCCTTATGTAGTGCCCTCCTAAAATGACGCTCGACTTGGCCGTGTGCATTTCTTTTGTCAGTGGGACATTAACAAACGTGACACAAACAGAGAATGGAAAAGCAGCTGCACATGGAACTTGTCTTCTCCTGCTGCTCTTGGGAACCCTCAGTCAGCGCAGTGTCTGTCCATGAACATGGACAGACAAATGGCCCAATGACCCCTGCCACCCCAGCTGACAGTACCACACTCCCAGGCCAACCTGTGTCAGGTGGCCCCCTTCCTCACCTGTGAGCTCCACACAGCCACGTGGCTGAGCCCAGGGGAGACCAGTAGAACCACGCTGCTGAGCCCGTCTCGCGTGGCCCACGTAATCATGAGTCAATACCAAGTTACTGTTACTTGAAATCACCAAGCTTTGGAGTGGTTTGTTCCAAAAAACACCTAACTGGCCTAGATAGTAATAGAGGGAAAAGCCTCTCCATTGAAGGAAGGGGTGTTTGGCAAGAACTGTGGGCTGGAGTCATAGGAAGACGTGTAGTTCCATGTTTAAACATTTTTATAATCCTCTTCTCACCTCATGAGTTCAAAAACATAAAAAGATTAGCTCTGATTGGAGGACCTACCAGGAATTCTCACACATGCATGTGCATTAACAAGACAAGCAGGGACACAGGCCGATAGTGCTGGTGTGCTCCAACAATACTTACTGGGGCCTTGGGAAGAAGCCAAAGAGAAACAAACCCAGGTGAATGCTGTGCTAAAGAATCTGCGCCAAGGCTATGGCTTGTTCTTCGGAAGTAAAAAGATTCATCTCGTTCAGGCTCCCAGCTTGTCTCCACGAGGTGGGCATGGCTTGAGCATCTATTACCCAGGAGCTCACCCAAGGCATCCTGACTCCTTGAAGAACGGCGCCTATAAAATGATCCTCTGAGAGAAACAAGATTCTCTTCCCTGCCTGAGGCCTGCCTTTCGGGAACCTGCCTCCTCTTTGGATAATTGACTCTAGGGCTGATTATCCCTCTCAAGGGAGACGGTGTGTACTTCCAGGTACAAGACCTTTAACCCTGTAGACCACAATAGGATATCAGGATGTAATAAACAGTCTTTTCTAGATGGCTCATGACTCTGCTTATGTATAGAAGCAGAGGTGGGTAAGAAAAGTGTGTGTATGTAAATGCAAGAACATGGGCTGAGAAGTCAGGGCACTTAACATGACTTTGGCAGTTCCAGCTCCAGTCCTATTTTACAAGAAATTCCTATTCAGTGTGATTTGAGTTTAGGAAATCTGCTGTTAATATCAGGACTTTAGGCTTGAAAGATATTTTATTTCTAAGAATACTCTCTTAAAACACAGAAATACAAACACCTTATTACAGGCTAACATCTACACAGGAAATAGCAGGGGATAAATGCTTTGGATTTGTTAGGGACTAAGCATTTATTACATTCATATTTTAGGTTTTATCCAGGCTTGGACCTACCTACCTACCTACCTAGTCTTATAAATAAATACATCTCACACACTGTTTAAAACATGTGTTACATCAGTGGGGTCAACGTTCACTTACCTTTTGGGGGGTGGGGATAGATTCTTAGGACAAGGATTGGATCAATTATATTATCATTAACACAAAAGAAACTGTCTTTGTTCAGTATTAGCTATTGCCAAGCCCTGTGTGAAGCCTGTTACACATAGGTGCATGTTATTTCTGCTCCAGTTTTCCAGGTAGAGAAACTGAGCTCCTCAACTAGAAAATTCAAGTGTATCCTCTGTAGCTGCTGATTAGTGGAAGAACTGGAGCTTGGATAGAGCACCTTGTCTGATATTAAAGCACTACCTTTATTTCTATTTAAATTTATCCGGAGATATTTCAACCACAAAGAAAACTTTGGATAACAACACAAAAAACACTCATGTGACCCCCCCACCCAATTTTAATAGATCTTAATATTCTGCTATGTTTGCTTCACATTGATGGTATTTTTAAAATGTGGGATATTTGTCTTTTAAAAATTTATATGTAGAAATTCTTTGTGAAGTCTGGATAGTCTGTGGATCGCAACTATATTTTTATGATGATATTTAACAGAGCATTTCATTTATTTAAATTTGATCAAAGGTTTATGGTGAGCTTTTTCATCTTTTTAGGGTATCTTTGTGGGTTCTATTTTTGAAATATCTTCCCTTGCTATGATCAACATAGCCTCTTAATTTTCAATTTCAGTTTCCTCTTAATTAGGTATCACATCGGTCTGATAATTGTTTGTGCATGGATTGAGGTAGAGCTCTGCTTTTATTCTCCCCAGTGGAGAATGACTTACCCAAGGACACTTCTCTCACAAGTCCCATTTTCACCCTTGTACACCTACTTCTGGGCCACAGAAAATCTGTCTCAGAGCTCTGTGTTCTGTCTCATTGTTCTGGAGTCCATTGCTGTGCCAGCACCGTTCTGTTGCTTTATTGTGAAACTTGATATGGGTCGGGCACATCTCCTGATGTTATTCTTCCATTTTGTCCTTTGATAACTTTGGTCTCTTCATCATACATTTTAAGATCAGCCTGTGTAGCCCAAAACCCTGTCAGAATTTGGATTATAATTGCTTTGAATTTATGTATTAATCAGGAGTGTCATTGCACCTTTATGCAATGGAGTCTTCTCAACCATGCAAATGGTATACCTTCCCATTTATTTGTTTCTTTTATGATTTCAGAAACATCTTGAACATTTTCTCTGTAAAATTCTTACCCAGATTTCTTGGTTTTATTCTTAGGAATCTTACAATATTTCTTGTTATTATAAATGTAGTTTTTAAATTATTCAAGTTGGTGTACAGAAACACCATTATTTAAGGATTATCTTTTGTACATTAGGATTGCTCAACTTTCTTATTCTAATATTTGATAGATTATTTGTACTGTCATTGACACATTTTGATATTGATAAGACAAAATGGATAACTCTCCCTTATTATTTCTTTCTTTCAAGTGTTTCATACCAGATATGAAGGGATTAGCCATATATGCATATACACATAACCCATAGACACAGACAACAGCGTGGTGATGAACAGAGGGAAGGGGGTGGTGAGGATGTGGGGAGAGGGCAAGGGGTAAGAATGGGGACATCTGTAATAGTGTAAACAATAAAAATAAAATAAAAAATATGACTTGTCTATTCCTTGTAGATTTACTATTTACCTTTAAAGCTCTAGCTAATGAATTTTAGGGAAAGATATTTTGATACTTTAATTTCATATAAATGTTGTGGTTGCCTTCAGCTGGATTCATGTGCTGGGGCTCTTGTTCTGTGTTAATATTGAGGTCTCGCATATCTGATCATAGAATCTGTGGTTGTCTAGCCTCATTTCCTGGCAACAGTTTCATACTTATTTGTTCCTCCAGTTTCACTGTCCAATGTCTTCACAAACCTGTTGGTCTTGGCAGCAGGCTACCATTTCCCCTGGCCTCTTTTCACTTATTTCAGAGCTCTGCCCAACCCAGCATCATACAGTGATGCTAGGTGGTTTTCTGTCTAACTTGGGTCTCTTTGGGTCTCTGTTGACCTACAGAAGTCAAACTCTAAGGCTCTTGCTTCCAGCTCTGGGGCTCAGGAGACCCATGAGTCTAATCAGTCCCTTGATTTTCTGTCCTTTGCTGGTCCGCGGCAACTGTTATCTTGTTTTTGGAGCTTGGCTATGGTTTTATTGGTTTTCTATTTTAAGGTACTAACTCCTTGTAGCAGAGAGGCTTGTCAGAGTAGGGATTCATTGTTACCATGATTGAAAGTTTCCCAGCACCTGCTTTTAACCACTGGGCTATATTACATCTTTAATTAATCACACCTTTAGGCAATATCCAATCATCCAGCCAGGAAATTGATGACTTCTTCATAGTTTTATGCTCCCTGCATTAAAACCATTGAAGCCCCTTTTGCTGATATTACTCTTTTTCTTGCCTAGAACGTAAATAGGAAAGGAGGTCATGAAATTAGTCTCTGAGGACCTTTAGATGTCATGAGTCTGCTGCCCTGACACCCTCCATTTTAGAGATGAGAAAATAGAGGTTCAGGGAGATAAAATAATTGGATCAGAATTTCTGTGGCTAATAGGAGACATGGGACTAGAACACCTAGGTCATCTCATTCCAAAGCTAATGTTCTCCTTACAGGATTAGTGGTTCTCAGCCTTGGTAACACATTAGTATGGCTTGAGACTTTTAAAAATACTTTATTTATTATTTTCAGTGAGAAGGGCAGGGAGGGAGAAAGAAAGGGAGAGAAGCATCAGTGTATGGTTGCCTTCACCAGCCTCCAGCTAAGGACCTGGCTGGAGACCTGGCTTGCAACCTGGTTTTGTCCCCTGACTGGGGAATTGAACCCACGACCTTTGGGTTCACAGGCTGATGCCAATCCACTGAGCCACACCAGCCAGGGCTGAAGCTTTCAGAAACATTCTGTATTAGCATGAATTAAATGAACGGGTTTTAGAATTTCAGAGGGTTAGGTTCGGACACCTGCATTTTCTCAAAACTCACTTCCTGGCCTTTTGAGGCAAGTGAGATTGAGGACATAAGCCTTCCTACACCCTCTGTGGCTTTCCTTTCAAGGGAAACCTTAACACTGCAGGTAAGTTACACAAGCTGGGCCATTATTGCTCTCTCTGTCTTTGGTTCTTCGAGGTTCTTCCTTCCTCCCTTATGTTTTTATGATTAGAATTTTCAGCATAGGATGTCTGTTTTAATGCTCGTTCATCTTCATTCTAACAATAATAGAGTACTTTTAATTGCCCATTTAAAAATAACTCACATTCTTTTGGTGAGTGTATGATGAAATATATATATAAATGTGCATCAAAGGGACATAATATTAAATCATCAGATAACACTTTCAGTGCTTAGAATCAGGTTAATCTTTGGTCCCTGACACTGCTGTCATTGTCTATATAAATTTACATGGCCTCCTTTTGGTGAATGTGTGTTTGCGTGTTGTCATAAGCACCCAAGAGTGCATATCGGTCGCAGGAGCTAGCACCTACATAACTTGCCCACTGCTCTACATGGATTTTCTAGTTCATTGCTTGCTTCTCCCAGTGTGAGCTAGTCAATTTTCTGAATCTTGTGCTTATCTTTTCTTTTTTCTTTTTTTAAAAATTTTATTGTTGTTGTATTGCATCCATCCCCTTTTTGCTCCCCTCTGTCCCCCTCCCCACCCACCCATTTATCTTTTCTATTAACACAGTTTTATTATACACATACGTTACTAAGATTATTTTACTTGGTTTGTTATTTTTAATTTTTTAGAAAAAGAAATCATGTTGCTTTCAGTCCCCTGGACCCATTCTTTCAACAATGTTGTAATGCCAAGAGTCAACCACATTGTTGTGTGTAGCTGCAGTTCATTAGCTTTGAATGCCTCCCCATATTTCATTGTGTAGTACTCTAGAGTTTTGGCTTCCAAGAATAGTACTGCTACGAATACTTTTGTACACCTTCCTGGTGCACATATGTGTAAGTTTCCCATGAGTACATACCCAGAACTGGAATTTGGGGTTGTAGGATTTATGACTATTTAACTTTATAAGATAATGGCAAAATCTTCTCAACTGACGTTTTACTAGTTTACTCTCCCTCTAGCAATCTTAGGTACTCTACCATCTCTAACACTTGATATTTTCATCCTCCCTAATTTTGTCAACCAGATGAGTATCAAAGGGATCTCATTATGCATTTTCTTGATGTTTCCGCAAATGTGTATTGGCCATATGTATTTTTTTTCTGTGAAATGGTTGTTTACATATTCTTTTCCTTTCTTTCATTTTGTTTGTTGCTTATGGTTTTGGAGTAGCTATTTGCATATTCTCAATACTAATTCTTTTTTGGTGGTATGTATAACAAATATACATTTTTTTTCCAATTTGTGATTTATCGTTTCCCATATTGAATGTGTAAAAATCAAGTTTTGGTGCCTTTTATCCTTCTTTTGACACCACTTTTTGACTATCCTAAAGACAAAACCAACACCTGAGATAATCTTGTGTTATATTCCTTAATGTGTCTGCATTTTGACTTCATGATTTCAAGTAATTATATGTTAAACATGTGTTGGGATCCCAGTGATGGAGAAATATCCCCAAGGTATTTATGTGCACTTAAATAAGGATGGGTCCAAGGCCTAGGATTGTGACTTGGAAGAAATATCTCTGGCCAGAGGGGTCACCGTCTCTCAACTCATACCTGTTGCTAATAACCACAGCTCCACAGACTGTTGAAACATGTTCAGGATTCTTATCTTATAGAACTCTTCTGAAATACAACACCCCAGGAAGCTTTCCTTTTTCTCCAAGTAGTAAAACTCCCACTTTCTGATAGTTACAAAGATAGGTTTTGTTGTCATAATGCATTCTCTGTGTGCTGCTTTGCAATCAGAGTTTTCACCACTCAATGGATCCATCACATTACAGTACATTACAGCAAACGCATATCCGTTTGCCTCTATTATTGTCATAATCAAAAGGCGGGGCTACATTGAAATATTTGCTTCGTGCATGCATATCTGTTATCCGAAGGGCCCTTTAACCTAAATGGTGTGCTTTCTGTAATGTCTTTGGTTAATGAATGGGTCTGTGAGGGCCTCAGAGTGGTGCAATGTGGGAAGAATGCTATAATTTCTTTTTAACATGCAGGAATTCTGAATACGAGAAAATGCATGCCAAATTTTATTGCTTCTAAATCTGAATAATTGTATTTCTGGGCTGTGCATCTGGGTAGATAATAAAGCCACAAAACAATTTAATGAAACATATAAAAAATAAAATGACATTACTAAATATTATAATATGAAGAAACTATTTTTTGCATATTGTCACATAATCTTTCAACCATATAGCAACAAATAATGCAACCATAATTGAAAGTTTTATTATCCATCTGAGTAAATTGAGCTCAAATTTACCTTGTCCTTGTTAGTTGGTGGGCAAGCCTATTGGGGTTACTGACAAGATTTCATTTTTTGTGGTAGATTATTTTGTTCCCCTTTCTATGGAATGTA
This sequence comes from Noctilio leporinus, assembly GCA_004026585.1. NCBI lineage: Eukaryota > Metazoa > Chordata > Mammalia > Chiroptera > Noctilionidae > Noctilio > Noctilio leporinus. Next base: position 231,998 of record PVIW01000065.1, read on the forward strand.
AGGTATTCAATAAATAGCCCTGCTGCTTAATCAGTTCTGAACCCTGTTCTTCAGAAAGCCCTTCCTTGGCCTGTGACCCATCCTGGCAGCGAGCCCTGTGTCTGCTGAGTTTCAGAAACTGGCTACACATCATCAGCCTTCCTGGCCCTACAGCCCCACCAACATACCTAGGAGCCCGATATCTTTACTTTGCTTCATGCCGCATTTCCTTATTCCACTCCTGTAGCTCTGGAGGGGATGCTCCATTTGCTCTGGGAGGGATTTGAGTGGGTTTCTGGAATGGAGATTGGGGGTTTGTTGATTTGTGTCGTCTACCTAAAAGATCTCTCACTCCGCTTTGTAAAAGGTCCACAAACTGCCTCGAGGGTGAGGGGTAGGGTGAGAGGCTGCGCCATAGGAACACACCCACTGGCATTTCTGGTTTCGAGGCCCATGTGTTCTCAAGGGTGGGCCATGGGATGTGTGTGGGAGGGATGTCAAGCCTTAGGAAAAGGTGGCACATCTTTCTGAGGCATCTGAAAGGTTGTGGAAAAAGCTCTTGTGATTTCAATAATGGTTTAAGTTATTCTTATTATAAAATGTTCAGGCCTTTTTTGCGGTCTTGGTTTGGAGAATCAGTTACCTGGCTGCATCTCTGCCTCCTAGTTCACCACAGTAGCCTCTTGAGCTGCCTGGATGTGAGAGAGGCTACTTCACCCTCAAGCAACTCAAGCAGACCCCAGGGCATCTCACAGCAAGAAAGCCCATTGCCAGGCATCACACATTTCTTTCACACCCCCAAGCAGCTTTTTATTCCCCAGGTTTGCACCAGGAAAGAAGGGGTTAACTAGCATCAGTCAAGTAACTTCCAGAACTGCCCTCCTCTGGGGGAGCCCTGGAATGAAGTGTGGCCTCAATTTTTTTTTTTTTTAAAGGACCTTGTTCTCTTTTCCTGCCATTTGGTTTAGATCAAGCCTACTCTAGTCCAGCTGGTGTATTTCAATAACTTCATGCTTCAGGGAGGAGGGGTTGGGCTTCTGGAGATGAACTTGATCCTTACCCTTAACCTCTAGCTGCAAATACAAAACGGTGAATGGGGGTAGACCCAGTGCCTCTGGCCTCACTGCAGCTTGGGGCTGCTGACCAGTCAAAAATTTCCTTCACATGGTTCCCCTCTCCACCAAGAGAAAATCTGTGGGGCCCTTTGGTGGTTCTTTCTACCAGCATCTAAGTCCTTCAGCTTCAAAGATAGTGAAGTCTCATAACAGATGTTTTGGGATTAAGAGGATCTCACCACCAATAAATCCCACACCCGCTGACAACAACGTCATGGTGATTTTGAAGAAACTTTTTTTTCCAATCAGACTTCTGAGAAATGTGCTGCTGTTCTGTGTCCATTCTTTTGAGGAATCTCAGATCCCACAGAAGGAAATGGGGGTGGTGAAGGAGGCACGGTGAAAAGCCACTTTCTTTTTCTCTTACTCTTTGGTTAAGTCAATATACAACTTTGAAAACATGGAGTTGGGCCAATTCTTAATTTGCCTCATAGCTCTCAGGGAGAATGCATGCTCCCCACTTCCCAAGTGGAGGGTCATCTACACTCCTGGCTTCTCCCCAGTCTCACTTCTATGGGTTGGGCGTTGCAGGTGAGGAGCTGGGATGATGGTGGAGGATGTGGAGCTTGGGCCTTGCTCTCCCTCTGGCCTGAGCAGCCTGTCTGCAGGATTCCAGTTTCTGTCTTCTCCACCATGGTGTGTGGAGCAGGAAAAGCCAGAGGTTGTTCAGCTGTGGGGACTCTAATTTAGGGGTGAACCAGCTCACTTGGCCATAGAGCTGAAGCTATGCTCTCTAATCAGCTCTTAGCTGCAGCGAAGCTGATTATTTCTTCCCCTTTTGTTGGACTCCCACGTCTGTCCCTCAGTTGGCTCTTGGGGGATAGGGAGGAAAGGTTGTTACTGATGTACCTAAATTATAATAGAGAAGAAAATGATCCCAGATTGAATTTTGGAAGCAAAGTTGAATAACTATCTTCTAGAAACATTTTTTTTTTTCAGTTGCATTAAAGTTTTTAAAAAACTGTGGTAAAATACATATCAAATTTACCATATTAACCATTTTAAGGGTACAGTTCAGTAGTGTTCAGTACTGTCCCATTGTTGTGCAACCAATCTCCATAGCTGTTTTCATCTTGCAAAACTGAAACTAACCAACCAAGCAACTCCCATTTTATTCTCCCTTCATGCCCTGGCAATCACTCTTCTCTACTCTCTGTCTCTACAAATTTGAGTCCTTTAGGTATCTCATATAAGTGACATCATAGATTATTTATGTTTTTGTGACTGGCTTATTTCACTTAACAGTTTCCTCAAGGTTCATCAATGTTGTAGTGTGTATTAGAATTTCCTTTTCTCAGGCTAAATAATATTCCATTGTTGATTCTTTTGTTTATACCTTCCTCTATCAAAGAACACTTGGGTTGCCCCCACCTTTTATTAGCTCTTGTAAATAATGCTGCTATTAACATAAGTGTATAAATATTTTCTGAAGATTCTGCTTTTTATTATTTTGATTATAGAACCAGAAATGGACTTTCTGGATCATATGGTAATTCTATGCTTAATTTTTTGAGGAACTGCCATAGTGTTTTTCCATAGCGGCTGCATCATTTTACATTTCCAGCATTGCACAAGGGTGCAAATGTCTCCACATTCTTGCCAATGTTTGTTGTTTTCTTTTTTTTTTTTTTAATTTTAACTTTTTAACTTATTTTTTAACTTATTTCCAGAGAGAGAGGAAGGGAGAGAGGCAGAGAGGGAGCGATATTAATGTATGATTGCCTTTCACCTGCCTCCAGCTATGGACTTGGCTGGAGACCTGGCTTGCAACCTGGTTATGTGCCCTGTCTGGGAATCGAACCAGCGACCTTTGGGTTTGCAGGTGGGTGCCTTATCCACTGTGCTACCAGCTAGGGCTATTTTTTGTTTTTGATGGTGACCATTCTAATGGTGTGAGGTGATGGCTCATTGTGGTTTTAATTTACATTTCCTTAATGATTAGTATTATTTATCATTTTTTCAGCCATTTGTATGTTTTCTTTGGAGAAATGTCTATTCAAGCCCTTTGTTCATTTTCAATCAAGTAGTTTTTCTTTCTTTTTTTTTTGAGTTGTATGAGTTCTTTATATATTATGAATATTAAACCCTTATCAGATGTATGATTTGCAAATATTTTCTCCCATTATGTGAGGTGCCTTTATACTTTGTTGAATGTGTCCTGTGAGGCACAGAAATTTAAAACTTTGATGGAGTTCAATTTATTTATTTCTGCTTCTGTTGCTTATGCTTTTGTTGTCACATCCAATAAATTTTTGCCAGATGCAGTATCATGAAATTTTTTCTCTATGTTTTCTTCTCATAGTTTTAGTGTTTACCTCTTATGTTTAGATCTTTGATCCATTTTAGTTATTTTACGTATAGTATAAGGTAAATGTCCAAATTAATATTTTTGCACTTGGATATCCAGTTTTCCTGGAACCATTTGGCTTCTCCCCATTTCATGTTCTTGGCACTTTTGGTGAAAATCATTTGATCATATATGTGAAAGTTCATTTCTAAGCTCTTTATTACATTTGTCTATATATTTGTATTTATGCCAGTACCTCACTGTTTTGTTTACTGTACTTTTGTAGTAAGTTTTGAAATAGGGGAGTGTGAGACTTTTAACTTTGTTCTTTTTCAAGTCTGTATTGGCTTTGGGGACCCTTGAGATTTCATACAAATTTTAAGATATATTTGACTATTCCTGCAAATAAACACTATTGTAATTTTCGAAGAGATTCTATTAAGTCTGTAGATTGTTTTGAGTAGTATGGACATCTTAACAACATTGTTTTCCAATCCATAAACACAAGATGTTTTTTCATTTGTACCTTCTTTAATTTTTTTTTCAGGAAGATGTTGTAGCTTTTAGTTTACAAGTCTTTAGCCTCCCTAGATAAGTTTATTTCTAAGTATCTTATACTTTTTGATGTTTTGTAGATGGAATTGTTTTCTTATTCTAATTTTTGAATTGCTTATTGTTAGCATGTGGAAATGCAATTGATTTTGGTGTGTTGATTTTATATCCTGCAATTTTGCTGAATTTGTTTATTGGCTCTATTTGTGTGTGTATGTGTATGTGTGTGTGTGTGTACTGTTTAGGGTTTCTTACATATAAGATCAGTGTTTGAACTACTTTAATATTTTCTAGGTGAATCTTCTCTAATTCTTCAAGGGGTTTTCTTTAAGAGGAGAGAGAGGGAGGGAGAGAAACATCAATGTAAGAAAAAACCATCAATCAGCTGCCTGTCTTATGTGCCCCGGTTGGGGACTGAACCCACAAGCCAGACATGTGCCCTGACTGGGAATCGAACCCGCAACCTTCTGGTTTACTGGATAATGCTCCAACCAAGTGAGCCACACCAGCCTGGGCCCCCTTAACTTTTTTCCTAGTGTCCTCTTCTGCCCCATTGGACTACCTAGTCATGCTACTTTTCTGATTAATCTGTTTGAGTGACTTTATTATCTTTCTGGTAACCTCAGGGCAATGCCTGAATTTCTTAATGGGGCTTAGAAGGCCCTTTAGGATCTGGCCCTGGCTCCAGAGACCCTGAACTATTCCAGTTCTTTGAACAACTCTGCTTGTCTCAGAACCTCTACAGTGTTCCCTATGCCTGAATGAACAACTACCATCTCCTCAACCCTTATCTCTGGCTCACTCCATGTGTCAGAAAGCCTTTCTGACCTGGTATAATTGTTAGGAGACCAACACTTACGGCCCTATAGGACCTGGTGCTTTATTTCATGGTTTATCCATGCACTGTTTTGGTTGTCTATTTCTGTATGTCCCCAACCAGACTGCAGTGTCTCCTTAATGTATCCTCAATACCCACCATAATTATAGGCAAAAAGAAGGTGCTTGGCAAGGACACATGATGTGCGGCTTTGGAGAGGAAGTGTGTGTGTTTCCCCGAGGGAAAAGAAGCAGCATGGGCAGGAAGTCAGGGGGCTTCAAAGGATGCAGCTATTCCTTTCTGATCTCCTAAAGTGGAAGCAATGAAAACTGCTTTATATAGTTCACATAGTAAAACCAAATTCTATGCAAGAAGTGTTTATTGAGCATCATTACCATTCCTTCCTGTGTGCATATAAAGATGGAAATGGGGTTTGATAAGGAGCAACATTTGCCTGGAAATCGATTAGGGTGAAACGTCATGGGGAAAAATACTAAAAGAATCCAACATATAAAGAATACAACAAATGGTGAGGAGAGGGGCTTGAAAGAGCAGATAAAGCTGGAAGGAGGGCACAGCGCAAGGCCAGAACCCACGGCTGTGGTGTGTGGCGCCTCTAATGAGGGCTGCGAAGTGCTTGGGGCTTGGGGACAGCCCCCCAAGAGACATACATGCCCCATGCACTAGGGTTTTCTCCAGGAGGAAACTTACTGGGGGGAGCAAGCAGCCCTTTTCATCAGCCCAAACATTTTGGTCTCCATTGTTACATGGAGTTAGGACCAGAGCCTCCAGAAGGGAAAGCGCTTTCTTAAGCTGCTCTTGAGTGCCTGTCCCACAGTGGCCATCTCACTGTTTCCTTCCAGCAACAGCTGACAGCACGAGCCCACACAACAGAGAGCAGCTGATGGTCGGAGACAACTTCACAGCGATAGTTACTTCTGGGAAGAGTTACATGGACCAAATAAAACATTGTAAAGATACTGAGGGACTTCGTAACCAGTTTGGGACTGGAGGTAACTTTTAAAAACTGTTTTTGGAAACTAGAGAAACTGTTGAAATTATACTTTCAAAGATTTCTATCTCCTTCCCATTAATGTTTTAAAAATCAGGTAGAAAGCATTTTCTGCTCCCCTGCTGTGTACACCATGTTGTGCTCAGTACTCGTGGGGCCAGGAGACCAGAAGCTGGAGCCTTGCCATGGCTTAGCTTTGCAGACTGATGGTGGGTGGTCTTTCCTGCATGATTTTAAGCTCTGAGATTGCTTGGGTTTTTGGTTTTCTTCACAGCTGTATTCTTAGATACAAAAAGAGTGCCCATTACATAGTAGAAACTCAGTATTTACTGAATGAATCAATTAATAAATGAAAGTTCAATCATAAGAAACAGTCAAAAACTGTGCAAAAATAATGTGTAACCTAATCATAGGATGTGTTGCCTGAGACTTAAGACCAAATGGCCATCCAAAAAAAAAAAAGTGATGGCTTCTGGCTGTCATTTCTGAAGACATAAGGGGCTACCATTTGCTCTTCTTAGAGTGGACACTGAAGTTGGGTGTTGAAGGATGAACAAATGACTACAAATGGAGAGGGCAGTTCAGGATATGAGCGAGGCCCCAGTCAAGTACGAGGCGTGAGGAGGGTGCTGAGTACAGCTAAGCAATCGGAGGCTTCAAGAGGAAGAGGAACTTGTCTAGGATGTGCCACTTGGGAAGGTGTAGATTTAAATCCAGGCAGCCTGGCTGCAGAGCTACCCCATTTCTTTGATAAATCTGGATAATGTACGGGAGGAGAGAGATTGTGAGGAGCTGTTGTAATGGTGGGGGTAGCTGTGAAGTGGGAAGTCCTCTGATTTACACATATGGTCTGACCATGAATGGCTTCCTGTTAGTTCCCTTCCACCACTCAGAAATAGCCATTTCTAAGTAGGTGAGTATTAATGAGAGGGCCACTTGGAAATTCCTAGTGAAAAGTAGTGCACAAACACATAGCATTTCTGTACCAGCAAGTGGTGGAAAATAATGGGCATTTCAAAGAATATTATCATACAACTTGATTTTTGCATAGAGAATTTAGACAGACTGCTTTTTCAGACTTAAATAATCCCAGGATGAAAGGTACTATATAAATGCAAAGTATTATTATTATTATCCAGTGGTAGAAAAGAAGGGCATTTCAAAGAATGTTTCAGTACAATACAATTTTATTTTGCACAGAGAGTTCAAGGGAAAAAGCTTTATTTTATAGACTTAAATAATATCGTTATGGAGCTACAGTAAAATAAATAATACAGATATGGTGTTAAAATAAATAATACAGTTAGAAGGCTTAAATAAATAATGGCAGAGAGAGAAGAGAAATTAAGAGTCCTGGGAGAAGGTGGGGGGAGATGCAATTTTGAATTATAAGTAGTAGAGAATTGAGGTTTAAAAAAATCCTAAAATATTGAGGCTGTTTCTACAGCGACCAAAAAAATGTCATTGGACAGTTCACAATTAGGTGACTGATCTGACAGTGTTGTTATTATTTAGTGACAGACTTTTCCTCATTGTTTAATGAATGAAGTATTAAAACTTTTGGCTGAAAAGTTAAAGATTATTAAATTAATCATTTTATAGCATTTATACACAATGACTTACTAACCTCCCTTCTCTAATTCTTATTTTTTAATCTGTCCCTCATTTCATTTGTCTAATTGAATAAATAAAAAAAATTACTTCACTTCTTACCAACTTCAGAGTTGTCCTTTAAAAAGCCCATCTCATTCTGTACCCCATTATCCACCTTTTTCCTCAGTGGATGGGAATCCCATTTGCATTTTATGGTTCTGATGTTTCTTTAGGGTCTGAGTTTTATTTTTATATGCAGGTTGCAACATTCCAGGCAGAATAACTGAACCTCTTCAGTTGTAAACTTGAACTGGAGATTTTAGCCCTAGATTCTGAGGCAAATGAGATGGGCGTTCTTGGGAAGGAGCATGAGGCTGCCATTAGCCTACGGATGGTTCTGAGCTTGGGAGGGAACCAGAATTAGGCCCCATAGGTGGGAGAATTGGAGCCTGAAGGGGACCAAGGAGCCAGAGAGCTGAAAGCAAGGTGAGACGTTATCTTCCCTAGGACAGTGTGCGATTCTGAATTCTCTAGCCTGTGGGAGGAGGGAATAGGCTGTGAGGTGAAAATTCCAGGAAACATTAAGACTTGTGCTTGGACAACAGAGTTTCCCAAGAGGTCACCCTCGGGATGTTGGGGCATCTTGACCTGGGAGAAAGGAGGGGTCTAGGCTGCAGATGAAAGATTTTAGGATGGGCTGGAGGGCCTCATGTATTTCACTGCCAGCCCAAAGGTGGGCAAACTGGGCCTTCCCTGTGCTTGAGGGACTTTTTCAAGATCTTCAGGGAGCAGAGAGAAAGTTCTTATTTGGGAGATCAATTCCCTGCTGGGGACTCTTGCCAGAGCACTACCTTCTCATTTTCCATCTATATATACCTCTTAAATGCAGAGGGATCACTGTGTTTGCTAAGAAGCTGGCCATCAAAGCCTATTTAGGTCATAGCCTCTTTTTAACCTGACCTTGGTCCCCTCCAGCCCAGCTCCAGAAGTCTGGTCAGGTTAAGTGTTTACCTTGTCACTTGTATATTTTCTTTTGACGAGGCTGCCTCATTGGGTGGGTCTTATTTCAATAATCACACAATAAATTCCTGCCTCCTCTCACTTCTTCCAGATCATCCTGCTCAGGTCTAGGCTTACGGTAATTGCTCAGTGGAGAGAAGCAGGAAGCTGTGGCTAGCAATGCAATTGGGAGGATTAGGAGGGGAAATGAGGAAGCCCCGACCCCAAGCCTCCTGTCTGCAGGATGCTGTAATGCCCCTTTGAGTCCCCTCCTTGGCACGCAAGGTTACCTGTTTATTTGGACAACCGTACAGGGAGGGAGTCAGGAAAACCTGGGGCAGGGGGCATTGTTTCCCTGGGAGCAAGGGGATAACGAATTGGATGTGGTGCTATGTAACTTTGAGGGGAAAGAAAAAAACAACACAAATGAAATAGAAAGGCGTGGAAAATATAAATAAAAAGAAGTGCAAAGTTTTATTGTCAACTGCTGCTGTCACCTCCTGAAACTACAGTCATATCTAAGAAATATGTGACATACTAATAGGAAGTAATTTACCCAAGGATGTGTTTGTGCCTTGAATTGCCTTCCCTGCTCAGCTGTGGGAACTTTGTGAGTGTATATGCATGAGAGCCGGCGTGATGCTTCAGAAACTTCCCAATTTGTGCACAATGTGACTTTTATAAGGCCATTAAACCCATCTTGGGGAAAAGTGCTCTGGAAAACAGTGATACATGGGATCTCAAGGAGCCCGTGAAGGCAGACAGAAATGGCAAAATGATGACCAAACCCTGTTGGGTAAAGTGACTTTGAGGTGGCTGCTGTTTCTCTACTCAGCAACAACCCCCCCCCCCCCCCCCATTTCTTCCTTTCTCTGTCCTTAAGTTTCTGCCAGTGGCTGGCTGGGCCTTTCATCTGCATCGGCTTTGATTCAAATAGCATTGTCATTTTTCCTTGCTGTGGTTGGGCGGGCCCTCTGGGACGTGAGGTTGGGACCCAGGCATTTATGTTTCAGCTCTCAGCCCAGAAACAGCCCCAGACCCACTGTCACCCCACACAGCTGGTGGCAGAGTTCCATCACTGCCCCAGTGAGGCTCCTCACAGGCCACGTTCACGGACAGAGCCAGGCTTCCCATCAGCGTGACCAGCCCAAGTCCTTGTGTGGGTGCAGAGAGAAAAAGCTAAGGGGAAGAGGAATCAAGACAAAGGGAGGAACAGAAAAGCTGGGAATGTTGTGGAGATGGTAAGAGAGTGGGAAGGGAGAGAAGGAATGAAAGCGAGAAGAGCATAGTGCAGGGAGAAGAGGTGGATGGGGAGGGGAAGGTAGAGAAGGATCAGGAGATTGTTCTGTTCCTGTTCTCTCCTCAAGTGCCTTCCTGTGCTTGTTCTGTAAGTAGAGGCAGGGCCATGGTCAGAACATGGAAACCATGCAGTAATTAAAAGCACCAAAGACCAGAGAGCTGTCTTGTCTGTCAGGGTGGGCGTCACCCACAGGAGAGCAGGCAGTCATTCGAGTGTTCCTTGCGAGCTTTTTCTTCAAAGTGCCGTCCCCATAGGAGAGGGCACTGTGCAGGCGACAGCATGCTGACGGAGGGAGCTGGTAAGGTGTCCTCTTTGCGGAGTAGGGAAGCAGGAGGCCCGAGCTCCCGATGTGGGTGGGGGGATTACAGAGGTAGGAAGTCAAGGGGTGGGTGGTGGAGGTGGCTGGAGAGGGTTGGGAGCATGCTTCTTGAGCCTCCTCACTTGACCAGGGTGCAGGTTCTGGGTGCAGAGCCATAGGCAGGGGACCTGAGGGTGCTCACTGGGTGCACATGACTAGGTGGGGTTGGGGGAGGGGAGAAAGTGGGTGCCTTTAATTTGTACTCTGGCCCGTATATCTCTCACTGTGTCCTAGCTTGGGAAAAAAAGAAATGAGCCCTTTATCAATTTTTAATAAATTGAAATGACAAATAATCCATTTAATAAATTATTAACTTAGAAAATTACTGAAAACTGAAATATCAAACAATCATGAGCAAATGTTCAAAGCTGCGTGTGTATTAATAACAAATCCTGCTGCAGGAGCACAGTGAGGCTGCGGCTCTCTCATGGCCTCTGCCGCCCAGCGTGTGGGGGGACCTGAGACACTCGCAGGTGCTTGGGTGCTGGTGTGAGGACAAAGACAAATGGAGCAGTTTCCTTAGCCCTTGGAACCTGCAGCCTGACAGCTCACAGACAGCTCTTGGGTAGGTGGTACCAGCATATGACACTTGGATGGTACCAGGGTGAAGTCCCCAGATTCTGCCCTCATGGTCCTGGAAGGAGGCCAGACAAAATCTCACCTCCAGGATTTAGTTCTTTTAGTCAAGGGCTTTGAGTTCAGAAGCAAAGTTTTGTGTGTGTGAGTGCGTGCACGTGCATGAAATTTTGTGTACATAAGGGTGACATCATCCTCCAGTCTGCTTGGTGTGATCGTCAGCTGAGCTGGCTGCCCCACAGCACCGTCACAGGCCACAGTGGGAGGCCTGGGGTGCTTTGTGACAGATGGCAGAAGGCCTGGTGGGAGGGCTTAGGCTAGGAACGTATAAGCCCCGTGCAGGGAGAGGCTCCGAGCAATTTCAGGACTCCTTTCACACATTCCCCTGACCAGACTCCTCTGCTGCTCCTGGGAGACTGTTGGAGGGCTTGGGATCCGCATCAGTTTACACTGAGAAATGGACGTTCAGAGAGGAGGACCCAGCATCAGGGCTGGAGGAGGTGTGGCTGCTGCTATTCAGGGCTCAGGTCAAACGCCCTTTCCACTGTGGCTTCAGATCTTCAAGCTGGTCCTAAGCTGCCGCTTCTCCAACGAGTCTCCTCCTTACTCCTATCACCCTCTCAAAACTTACGCCTTCACATGTGAACACACACTCCTGTCCCGAGTACTGGCTGAAGGTGCCTCCCATAATCTCGCTGGCTGGAGTTCTTTCTGTGCTGGCCTGGACCTGTGGTGGGAGGCTGCAGCGTCATCTCCCCCGAGAGCTTGCTTTCTCTAGAAGCGCAAACGCCAGCCGGCCTGCCCTGCTCTCCCAGGGCTGTGTCAACCATCCACCTGCAAACGTGTCTTCACCATAGTCCAGGCTTGGGGCTGGTCAGGTGACCTCCCTCTGTCCTAGTTCCTTTATCTATAAAATGGGGATAATAATAAACAGGGTAATTTGATGACAGAGATTGAAAGAGTCCCATTATAAAAATACAATGCAGTGCTTCGGGATGACAGGCTATATAGGCTTGAAAATGGTGCTGCAATGGGTATTTTTAGGAAGAGGGGAAGCAGGGAGGGAGGGAGTGGTTTATAAATGTTTGTTGCATTAAAAAATGTGCTAGTTTGAATTGTGCAGAACAGAGTATCATTTGTTTCTAGAAAAATTCACTGCTGTGGAAATGAATTAGTTTACATTGAACATATGATGGTTCAGAGAAAGGCATATTAACCCAATTTGCATTTCTTTGAACTGAACTAAATTATTACCATGTTTGCGCTAGTTGGGTCAACTGGATGTGACTGGGTAGACCCGCGGCAGGGAGGGCTTCCCTGGGTTCAGAGGGTGACAACAGGGTCAGTGTGTGCAGATCAGCAAGGTTTCTTCAAACCAGGGTTCATTAAGCTCTTGAGGGGACTGTGTGTGTGTATCTACCTCACACAGTTTTGTATGGATCTCAGCTCTGCCCAGAGCTTGCAGGCTGCAGTGGTCCAGGTGTAAAAGCTGCCTGTTCCAAAGAAAGCAGTGTCCTCTGTCTCCTGCTTTGATAATAGTACAGGTGGATCTGAGTCTAATTCTGAGGCCCCTCCCATTTGTGGACACAAAACAGATCTTTGCTTCTGCAGAGGTGGGTAGCCAAAGGCAAGGCCATGTATGTGTTTAGAGGTGGGGGCTATGGACATTTCAGACACCGTCCCAGCTATGAGAAGGAGTGGGCTATGCCACCTGCAACTTTGTCATTTGGAATTGCTTTGGTGGACCCTGGCAGGCCACAGCCACTTTCTCCCTCACTTCTCTATGCTCATGCCGGCTTAAATCACATGCTGAGCCAAATTGAGTGCTCTTCAAGGTCAAGGAGGTGCCAGTGTCTGGAATCCTCCAAACCTGGCCCTGGCCTGGCCTCCAGGAGTTCTCCATTAGTATGGGAAGAGCAGAGCCATTAAACTCTTTAATGCCTAACAGATGGGCATTAGTGAGTGGTAGGCGATTTGTGAACTCTGATAGCATATAGGAACAGCAGGTGACTATTGTAGATGGACACCAGATGTAAAGGTAAGTCCAAAAGAAATGAAAGTATTTGGAGAACTGTGCTTCAGCTTCCCTGAGTCAGGGAGAAAGCACAGGATAGAGGATGGAGGATAGAAAAATCATCTCATCTTTCACCCAATGGAAGGTGGCAAAACTAGCTAATTAGCACCTCATGGCCAGAGAACCTTACTCACTTTTATTGGAAAGAGGCAACTACAGAACAGGAGGATAACCAAGGGTGTAATTTAAACAATAACTTCATATCACTTCTCTGCTTAAAACCTGCCAATAGTGCTTCACCAATTTCAGGATAAAGCCCATACTTCTGAAATCGGTGTACAACTCACTTTACCCTACTTGATCAGAGGCACTGCATTTCCTGAATGTACCACACTCTCTCTTATCTCAAAACCTTTTATTTCCACTGCTCTGTCAACTTGGGGTACCCTACACTCCTCCTCTTGAATGTCATGTCCTCTAAACAATTTTTTTCTTGGCCCGTGGACCAGGTTTGGGCTTCTGTGATAAGGCCAATAGCGACTGGCCAGCAAGTGTGTTCCTTGGGGGCAGAGGCACACCTGAATGACTGCTGGTTTTCTGTGGCCAGTCAGCCAGCCATGCTTGGTAAATGCATCTCTCTTGAATGTGTGTGTTCATGAAATAATGACTAAATGAAGGACTGCAGACTCATTGTCTGGCATTCCACCCAATCCATTGATTACCTCTACAACATACACTATGACTTATATTCACTGAGCACCTCTTATCTGTAAGGTGGGGATAATACTGTCTACCTGATGTTTTTTGTGAAGAAGAAATGAGTTAATATACATAAAAAGCAATGCCTGCCACTCAGTAAGTGCTCAATGAATGTTAGGTATTATTCTCCACAAATAAGTTGAGACAGACCAGACTTAGTTCTGTCTTGGACACAAGAAACTTCCCTTCCCTTAGAGGTTAGAATCCCAATTAGCAACTTCTTAATGGGAATGCTTCTAGAAAGTAACCTCCAGGAGAAAGTCGAGCTCAGGCCTCGGACCAGGAATCAAACTTTTGGACCATCAGGACCCAAGAAGGCTGGCAGTGTTGCCAGATACTGGGATTGCGTGGTCAGGTGGGAATGGAAGGAACTCCTAGCAGAGCTGGTGCCAATCTTTGGCTAGGCTTTACTTAAGTTAGGAGAAGGAATTCAAGCTGGGTAAATGAGGTAATGAATGTGCAAGTGCTTTGCAAACTGCAAAGTGCTATACAAATGTGAAGCATTATGGCACTCATGTATTTCTCTTCTTTGTACTCCCAGGGATTCCTAATGAGGACTTCTGAAAGTCCTATGCTGGCTTTAGATTAACTAAAGGGAAAGGGTGTGTGCAGTGTGGTAGGTAGGTGTATCCTGAGCATAGCAGAAGTCCTGGCTAGGAAAGGAGGGACTTTCTGGCCACAGGAATGAGGACATGAGAAGGCTAGATATGGTGTGGTGAATAATCCCTCCAAACCTGGACCATTTCCTAGATCCAGAGCCATCCTGGAGCTGTTCAGGCATTCTAGGGAGACAGAATGGCCTGTGCTGAGAGGGTGAGAGCAAAAGTGAGGGCTCTTGTGGCTGTGAGTAAGGGTGGAGTGTCATGGGAAATGTCCCTAGTTCCTGAGTCTGTGCTTGCAGCTCAGTCATCCTGGTTGGCCCAGGCCAGCACATACCATTTCTGGCTGCTTTGTGCAAGGGGCACAGGCTGGCCTGGAAGAGGGAAGAATTCTGACCACTAATGCCCTTGATGATCTCAGCAGCATGGATTCACCAGGTTGGTTTGCTTCTACCTCTGCCCAGCACACTCTACAGTCTTCTTTCTACCTCACAGAGCCATGGTAACCAGGTAAATGCACAATACAGCTTTGTATCAGCATGATATAGCCAGCCTGAACAGAGGAGCCAAGGCAAATATTCTTGAGTTTACAGTTAAATTCAACTTGCTTATGTATATACTCAGAGATATTGCAGGTTCAGTTCTAAACCACCACAATAAAATGAGTATCGCAATAAAGTGAGTTGTAATCTTTTTGCTGGTTGAGGGTCTTGCCTTCAATTTGTAAAAAATGCAACATCTGTGAAGCATAATAAATCAAGGCACAATAAAAAGAAATATGCCTGTATACTTGTATTTTGCCGGGGAGAGAATAGCCCCACCCAGAGAGAGTCACGTAAAATTTCAGCCTCTTACATCCCAACGAGGGTGTGAGAACAAAACCTTGGATGATTGAATGGATAATCATCAGGATAATGTCTGTGATTTTTCATGAGAGTTGTGTCTTAAACTCTTGGGAGCTATCTACACCATTGACTTCCTAAAGCGCTAAGCTGGAAACTGCAAATAACTCTTAAGCAATGAGGCTTAAACACAAAGCAAGGATCGTGTCCCCATATCTGTTTGTTCACTGCTCCTTACCCAGCACCTATCACTGCTCCTGGTAGGAAGGGGTCAAATATGTTTGTTCAATTAGTGAATGAGTGAATATGAGTGGAGCATCCCAAGGCAAATTTCAGTGGTTTTAGCAAGACACTGTTCAGGCAGGTTCTTTGTCCAAATGTTAGCTGATTTTCACATGATTAACTATATTCGGTCATTTCCCCAACCAAATGGCTGTGATTTTGGAGAGGCTGTTGAGGACACAAAGGGCAATGTAGGTGGTTGAAGAATTTCATAAACCAAGGGGAGGGGAAGGGGTGACCATTGGCATGCTCAGTGGACAGTGAAGACTAGAGGCACCAGATGTTTAACTCACACTATTTTAGTCACTTGTTTTGTACAAGACTTTCTAAGTTTTAAGAAAAGCACATCCATTTATCACCCCCACCACCCAAAAGGGCATTTAAAACTGCACTGGGAATAAAAAACCAAAACATTTTTTAAATTGAATTTATTGTGGATGATACTGGTTAATAAAATTATATAGGTTTCAGGTGCATCATTCCATAATACATCATCTGTGTATTATATTGTGTGCTTACCACCCAAGTCAAGTCTCTTTCCACTGCCATTTATCCCTGTTATACACTTGGAACTGAGGAAGGAAAGGACGTCAGCCATTGTCTGGTCCTGCTGTTCTGAATTTTCAGAGCATATCAAGATCATCTGTGAAATTTGAGGAACTACAGCTGTCCGGGCTCCATTGTGAACCTATTCAATCCCAACTGCTAAAAGTAGAGCCCGGGGTGTTGAGTTGATAAAGCTTTACAGATGATTTTGATGCTCTGAGCATGACTAGCACAATTTTGTATTTTCCCCAATCCACTGAATATTTCTGCAACACTAAAAGCATTCCTTATTTATATGGTACATTCTAGTTTCTGGGCTTTCCTAGATTATGCCTCAAAAGTGTTTTCCGTATCCCACGTGCCCTCTGGTTGGGCTAGAGAGGAGAGGGACCCTGATATCGCCCATAAAAAGCAGCATGACCATTGGCCCTGGCTGTTTGGGTTTGGTTATACTGCGGAAAACATGGGCAGCACAGGTGACTTTACATTTAGATGGCAAAAAAGGTAGAGCACAGGGCTTTGGCCAGAGAGGCTGCTCGGAGCAGGATGCCTGTGACAGTTCTCTGAGAATGTCAGTCGCAGCATATTTCAGGCCTAATGTATTCTTTCACTCATTTATTTCCCCTTCATTCATCACTTGCTTGCTGAGTGCCTACTACAAGCTATAGGCACTGCAGACAGCCACAGTGTGCCAGCCAGCCAAGCCTCTGCCTCATGGAACTGATAGTTTGGGGTGGGATGGGGAGATAGAGATGGGGAGTCAACAAATAAACAACATTTATACAGATTTCAATAAGAATGACAAGTCAATAGAGAAAGCTTCAAACTTCTTTTCACACTGTTTTGACTTCGCCCAACTTTATACTGAGTCCGTGGAAGTGGTCTTTTGTGCACTGGCCAGTCATGCCTTGTGTCTGCCCAGGAGCTCCCTCCCATGAACTCTTCAGCCTCCTGCATCTGTCTCACTATCTCTGTATAATTCACATTTAACAATTGGGAATGCTGGATGTTTTGCAGATAGGCGGCTGCAGTCTGAACTAACCTGTCCTATAGCACAAGACCAGTGACTGGGGGTGACAGGTGTGACATCAGGCTCTGAAAGGGCTCGTCCCTCTCCCTCAAGGCTTTCTCCACCGTGGCCTCTCTTGAGCCCCAGAGAAGCTTGCCTCAGTTCCTTCCCTTTTAAATTTTATTATAGCCAAGACTTCAATTAACTTTTCTCTATAGAATGACTATATTAGGCAAAAGTTTGTGTGGGATCCAATAAAACGTCAGATGATATTGAGCATACGTCAGGCGAAGCCCGCAGCCCAATAAGTTATTATGTGTAAATGCTACAACTTTATTTTGAAAAGAATACATGTGTACTATCAAGCTGTTTTATGGATACGCAGAGTGATTGATTACAGCGTGCGGAGCTGTCGCAACAAGATAAACTCAGATAGAATAATCTGTGGATATTTAGGCTTCAGCAATTTGTTATCCAAAGACGACTCCAGAAGTGATAATTCCTCTCATTTCAGCGATTTCTCTATGCCACACCCAATAAAAACCCATTGCCAGAGAGCTGACTTGTGACGTGGGGGGTCCTTTTCAGGCCATTGTCTCTCTTTTCAGTTGCTCAGCAGTGAGCGATGGAAAGTTGCATTTGCCGTCAAAGTCATAACTGCAGCTGGGACTTGGCCCAGGGTGGGCAGGTGTTGGGGTTGCGAGTGGGGGTTGCTGCCCCAGAACATCCTCTGCTTGCTTCTACACTAACAAATAAGCAAACAAGGAAAAAACATGGCTGTGCTTTTTAGTGCGTAAAACAGTTTGGGAAAAATGGATTACATAAAATAGCAGACTATTTTGCACATCAGCCCCAAGCAACTTATTGCTTAAAAAAAAAAAAATAACTGGATGGAATTTATCAGCAACTTCTCAAGTAACCATTTGTTTGCAAAAACAGAGTTGGTTGAATGAAATAAATCAAGCTTAAGCCCCAGGCCTCTTTTTTGAATCCATCACATGGGGGATACAGTGACCTTCTCTTGGCTTCTCTAGAGTCTGGGACCACCCTTTGGGTAATGAGTCACCAATGTACACTCCCCTGGATTCCTGTCCTGAGTTACGACACTTCTTTGGTTGCCCCAGAACTTTTCCTGTGTGTAGAGAATAGTCGTGGCCTAGTGGATGGGAATTCTAATCTGGAGGCTAAAGCCCTGGGTTGGCATCTTGGCTCTGCCTCCCACTAGTTCCATGACTCTGGGCAAAGCATTTCCCCGGATCTGCAGCCCCATCATCTGAAGAGTAGAGACACCTGTGCCACCCCCCTTGTAGGGTTGTTGTGAGAAGCAAATGAAATATTTGAAAACACTTCACACACTGTGCAATTCCATTTGAGAAATACTTATGAAATCACTAAGCCACTTCACTTGTTCCAGGTGCACGCGTGGTCACGTCTTTTTTATTTTTCCCATTAATCGCCTAAGATTTCAACTGCTCATATTATTAGGAAATACAGTTCCTTATTTCTTATCCCCCCTGCCCCACCTACAGATTGTCCCCAAATCAGGGAGAGTGAAAATTGAAAGCTCCGTCTGTCCATGACACTGCTATTTGGAGGTGTGGGTATCTTGGCTGAATTCTGGCCCATAGGGCGTGTTCTGTTTGTGAGTTCCTGCCTGGCACCCTGCTGATGCCCTTGTGAGCCCAGATCCCCATACCCACAGCCATTTGTGGAGTTTTCCATACTTCAGTCCGTGCTCGCACATGCTGAGCCACTGTTTCTGCAAAGGGCTTCTTCAGAGTGCCTGGGTCCTGAGGCATTTCCAGTTTTAACTACATTCTGTGCCAAAATCACCTGGTCCCTATTAAACTCCATAGGATCTTGGACTGATTCTGGGCCATGAATTCACATCTCCCCTTTCCTTGTTAAGAGGTCCCCTTTGAGGGTCCAGTCATCTTTCTTTGCTAGAGAACTTGGCAGAGTGGCCTGCTGAGTAAGATCAAGGACTCTAGAGGTTGGCCTGCCTCATACCAAATTCCAACTTCACCACTTCTTATCACCGAGACTTTTGGAGAATTACTTCACATCTGTGCATCTCAGTTTTCTCATCTGTGAAGTAGAAGTAAAATTGGCCCCATATCATAAAGTTGTTTTGAAAATTAAGTGTGATAATACATATAAAGCCCGTAGAAGATTGTCTAGCATGAAGTAAATACTTTAAAGGCATATTAGCCATTACCTGTCCTGACTGATCACAGTGTCCCACGTGTTCCCTTAGCTGAAGCTGCTGCTGCAGGGCTCAGGATATGGGTTGCATCTCCTCAAAAGGCTCTTAGACTTCCAGCACAACCAATACAGCTTAGTCCATGCCCTTTGCCTCCTGTGCCACTTGCCAAGAGTTTCACCTGTTAAAGTAGAGTAAAAAAGGACTGAGGAGAAGCTCTTTCAGGTGCTTTTGCTGCAGAACAAATCACCACAAAGTGCTGTGGTTTAAAATGGCAACTATTTAGTGTGCGATGCTGTCGTTTGACTAGGCAGGCTGTCTATGCTAGACTGGTTCAGCTGATTTTCTCATGTGTCCATGCCCACCTGGTGCATTGGCGGACTGGTTGGCGACTTCATGATCTAGAGGGGCCTCACTCGCATGTCTGGATGTCGGCTGGCTATTGGCCGACTGTCGACTGCCTGGGTTCTTCTCAACAGGGGCTCTCCACCTCCTAAAGGCTAGCTCGTGCTTACTCACAGGGCTGCCTCAGGCTCCCAAAGGAGGCAAGGTAAGACCTATGAGACCTCTGAGGCCTAAGTTTGGATTTCAAACATTCTATTCATCATATTTACTTCTTGATGGAATATGTTTTGTTGCCAAGAATATGTGGTTACTTATAATTAATTAGTCATAGTAGTTAAACCCTTTGCTTAGGGCAGTGGGCTCTTTCTTAGTTTCCATTTGCATTCTAAGAGGGCTGGTGATTTCACCTTTACTAAGAGTGCACACACACTCTCTCTTTTAAATGTTAGCTTATCAAATACTCTTTGCCAGGTGCACTGGGCTACAAAAAGGTAGGGTGCTTGTAGAGTACTCATGGAGATGATGGGAGAGAAATCAACAGTGCTGTGCTAGTGTCAGGCAGGCCCTGTAGCCTGATCTAGGGAAAAGAGAAAGAAGTTCCTGAGGAAGCAAAGGTAAGGCTGAGTCTTGAGGATGATAGGAAATAGCCCCTTTTGGGGGTGAAGGGAGTAGAATGCAAAGATAAAAATGGAAGTTATAGGAAAGGATCACCCAGTCCTGCTCTTTCATTTACTATTATTTATTAAAAGATTTTATTTATTATTTTCAGAGAGAGGGGACGGGAAAGAGGCAGTGAGGGACAGAAACATCATTGCATGGTTGCTTTTCACCTGCCTCCAGCTACGGATCTGGCTGGAGACCTGGATTGCAACCTGGTTACGTGCCCTGACTGGGAATTGAACCAGCAACCTTTGGGTTTGCAGGCCGGCACCTTATCCACTGTGCCACCAGCCAGAGCTCAGTCCTGCTCTTTTAGTGACAAGTGGGAATAGTGAGGCCTGAAGGATCTCCTTGTTGTACCCACATTTAGTGGAAAACCAGGAACCCGGATCTCCTGACTGCCCTGTCTTGATTTCTACTAGGAATTAGGTCACCAAATCGATGCCCTCTGTCAAGGCCACCTGAGGAAGTCTACTCATAAACTTAAATATGTTTTTCCTTCAGGTATCTGATTCCACTGTCCTTTATGAGAAGTTCCACATTCCCTTTCAGTTCTGGCTCCCATGTGCCCCCCATATATCTGTAAAAATGAAGATCTTCTCTAGGATAGGATAGGGAGTAATCTAAAAAGATGTCTCTACTCAGCTGGCTGTGGGCCTGTACACCCATGTGGCCAACAAGGTATCTCCAAGTAATGGGCTATACCATGACACTGACTCAACATTCATGGCTGCATGCCACAGAAAATAAAACCACATAGAAAGTCTCACCAGACTCTGTTTCGCTGCAAAGAGGTTTGAGACCATAAATCAACATTATGTTTCTGGAACAGTTGATCCTTGGGTCCTGCCTTAATCAGAAATTCACTTCACTGAAGAGCGTTTTCTCTCCTTCTGGCCATTGTTCCCAGCTGAGAACCTGGGCTATTTCCAGGCGTAGAAGTCGACCATGATCCCCAACCGTGGCCGTTTAGTGCACAGTGCATTCCTCTACAGCCTTCAAAACGCTTTCAGGTTGGCGTCTCATGGAATTCTCCCAAACTTCTTATCAGGGAGCTAGATAGAAAAGTCCTAATTTAGGGGATACAGAAATGGAGACTCAGAGGACTTAAGAATCGTGTTCAAAGCCTCTAAGTAGTGAAAGGCTGATCCAGGACAGAAGACCAGGTCTTAGGTCTGCAAGTGCAGAAATTTCATTGAAAAATGCAGAGCAAACAAACCTCTGGCCTGTCATCAGTTGGCACGCGGAGGGTCTCTTGTGCCCTGGGACAGGTCTTGCCTAAATCAACCAGCCTAGGTGGTGGTACCTTCTTGATCCATTCTCTTTGATTTGACTCCCATGTACATGGACTGGTACCTGACTAAAACGCCCAAGTGAGCTTTCCAACCCCATGGGGCCATGTGTGTGCCAGAGTACTTTGTGGGAAGCAGAGACTACAAGGCTGTTGTTGAAGATCACAGACACCTTGCAACTTCTACCGGCAGGAATCCCAAAGCCATCCTTATTTAACCAAATCAACGCACGCATATTGTCCAGCTGTCAGACAGGGTCGGGGTTGGGCACTGGAGCTCCAAGGGAGGGAAGGACTGGCTTAGAATATTTGACAAGGGGATGGTGATTAGATTCCCTTTGTGTTGTCGAGAGCAGAACTAGGGCAAACTGCTGTGAGTGTCGGGAAGCAAATTTTAATTCATAGCCAGGAAGAACTTTCTACCCCTTTAGGGCTGTTCAGAAGGAGAAGATTTTGTCGTAAGCGATCGTTTATCTGTCATTCACGGGAGTTGCCAGTCCCATTGCTGAAGAGCAAGAACTGACAGAAGAGGCTTTTTCAGTCAAACGAAAGCCCATCAATTTTTCTTTATTAGGCCCAAACATTGGTCCTAATTTTAGATTCTGGAGCTGCATCAAATAAAGCTAATCACTCTTGCACATTTTACAAGAGGGGCTTATAAATGAGTTTCTAATTGGTGGAATTTCAGGCCTGGTTATAAAGTGAAATGAAGAATTTCAGGCCATTGGGGAGATATTTTGGGGCAGTGTAGTCTTTTCAGAGCCCTTAACTCATGCTGTAATGCTGACCAGCTATCATCCTGGGTTGGATGAATGTATGAGAAGTTCATTTAACTTTCAGTCACTAAAGATTCTTTCGGTGGGAACACAGTGGAATCAGTAGGGCTTTAGAAGTTTCCTCTGAGTCTGTGGTAAATGCTTCTTGTCCTTTAGACTCAGAATATGAAGCCTGAAGCTGAGGCCTCCAATTTAGGAAATGGCTATGCTGGATGGGGCAGGGGCAGGAAGGGGCCACAGATGATTCCTGTATTTTCTTTGTTTTGGGATATTATATGGAAAGAATGAAAACTATTAGCTTAAGCTGTGTTGATTGCACCCACAAGCTGGACCTGAGAAGAGTTCCACCAGTTCATTAAGCCTGTGGAACTGGACAAGGCATGTCATTACCAGAGGCTGCCTGACTCCTTCCTTTGTGATCACTGTTAGCTAAGAGCAACATTCCATAGCACCCAAGAGCTACTTGAGCTTCCCGCTGAAAGTCACAGCAAAGACAACTGCCACTGACAGCAAGGTGTGCCTTAGCATCTCTGGCTTCTCTCCCTGTGTCACTTTCCTCCTTTCTGCCTTCTGTGTGCACTGTTTTGGACCACATCGGGTCCCAAGTATTGCAAAAATGTAGTACTTTAGTTCCCACTGAGCGCTAATGGGTCGCGCTCTGCAACCTCTTTGTCTAGAGCAGAGAGGATGGTACAATCGATTCCCTGGATACTTCCTGTTTCCTCACTCTTCTTTCCAACCAGTCCATTAATCCAACCAATATTTCTTTCTTTTAGATGGTAACAAGGAAACATGGCCTGGCCTTCTACACATGCATTCACACACCCATCCATCATCCTTCCATCTGTCTATCATCCATCCATCCATCCACACATCCATTCATGCATGCATCTATTCTTATATGCTTTTATTTGGCAAGCCTTTACTGAGCTCGGCCACAGAGTCAGACACAGTGCTAGGCATTAGGGCCACACTCAAGGTAAAATGAGGTCCTTGCATGCACGACTAGCTGAGAGATGGGGCTGCAGATACAAATGTCCAGTATGAGATAGTTGGGGCAATGGAGGTTTGCACACAGGGCACTAGGACCCAGGAGAGGCCTGGCTGTAGTGGGTGAAGTTGGGCAGGAGTCTAGGAAGGTGTGAAAGGAACCTTAGTAATTGAATCAGCATTTTGCAGACAGACAAGTGGTCAGGCAAAGCTGTGGGCATGTAAGCTCTGTCCATAGGTAAGCGACAGCATGCAGTGTTGAAAGAGGTTCCAAGAGGGCAGGCTCTATATCAGCTTTTGTTCTTCACTGTACATGTGCTCATGGTGGAACTATTGCTCTTTCTAGAATACACAACTATGCGTATAGCATTAAGTTTATATACTTGCATTAAGTTTTTACTTTATCAAACTACTACATGCGCATGATTACAGAATTTAAATTTATAACAAGGCTTAAAAATACCTGGTATTTCCTTGGCTTATCCATCCTTACTCCTGACTCTTACTCCCTAGAAACACTATTTTCCACATCTTAAGCTCTTATTGCTGACATTTACCTTCATATTTCTAAATAATATTGTTATATCGCTCTATCTTTGGGACATTATTTTAAACTCCCATCTGCAGAACGGTAGGCTTTCTTTCTTTGAGCTGACACACTGTGCCTGCTTTTACTTCCACTCTCCCAGTACAGTTATATTGCAATTTTCTGTTAAGTGAATTTTTAGGATTTTCATATTTATATCTATGAAGATACTCACAAAGGAATGAAAATATGATTATTTCCTTTCTTTTCCCCCAGTTTTATTGAGATATAATTGACATACAGCACTGTGTAAGTCTAAGATATGCAGCATAATTACTTGACTTACAAATATAGTTGTCTCTTTTTATCTGTGGGGGATACATTCCAGGCCCCCCCTAGTGGATGCCTGAAACCGCGGATAGTAATACACCCTGTATATACTGTTTATTTCCCCTATAAATGCATACCTGTGATAAATTTCAATTTATAAATTAAGAACAGTGAAAGATCAACAATAATAACTGATAATAAAATAGAACAATTATAACAATACACTGCAATAAAAGTTTTTGTGAATGTGGTTTCTCTCTCAAAATACTTAAAAAAAAGATTTTATTTATTTATTTTTTAGAGGGAGAAGAAGGAAGGGGGAAAAAGAGGGAGGGAAACATCAGTTGGTTGCCTCTCACAGGCCTCCAACTGGGGGCCTGGCTGGCAACCCAGGCATGTGCCTGGATTGGGAATTGAACCAGCAACCTTTAAGTTTGCAGGGCAACACCCAACCCACTGAGCCACACTAGTCAGGGCTCAAAATATTTTATTGAATTGTACTTACATTTTACTTAAAGGAAGCACCTTATATCTTTTTTTTTCTTTCTTTTTCAGCATATTCGAACCGGCAGCATTATTACCCTTGTGCTTTGGAGACATTATTAAGTAAAATAGAGGTTACTTGAATACAAGCACTGCAATACTGCAATAGTTGATACGATAACCGAGATGCTACTAAATGAGTAATCAGCAGGTAGTATGTGCAGGGTGGGTATGCTGGACAAAGGGATGACTCATGTCTTAGGAAGGAGCAGGACAATGAAAAATTTCATCATGCTACCCAGAGCAGTGTGCAATTTAAAACTTATGAATAGTTTACTTCTAGAATTTTCCATTTAGTATTTTTGGACCTTGATTGACCATGGGTAACTGAAAACATGGAAAGTGAAACCATAGATAAGAGGGGATTACTGTATTGTGAAATGATTACCATAATAATTTTTTAAACATCCATCATCTCATACAAATTTTAAAAAATTTTCCTTGTGAAAATAATGGAAGACTCCACAAATTTTAATGGTATCCTTGCACAGAGACCATGCTAATCTTCTCTATCGTTCCAATTTTAGTATATGTGCTGCTGAAGTGAGCACTTACTTCCTTTCTTAAACCATGTTTCATTTTTCCAAGACCTAAAGATTGTTGAATTTAATAGTTTGCCCAGGTTTCTATATACCTACCATTGGTTCTTCCCTGAACTTCTGATGGGGCTACTAAGGTCCTGTGGACAGTTGAGCCCATTGGGTGGCTAAATAGTGTTGATTTTTTTCTTGAAACCAACCCTCCAGGGGCCCCAACCCCTGCTTTGTATGATTTAGACTGGTTCTCTGTAGGTACACTGCACCCCTCAAGTCTCAGTCTCCCCTGCACTGCTCTCCTCTCAGGATCTCCCTCTTCCTGGATCTTATCTCCTTTTTGCCTTACCCTCTTTCGTTGGTGAAAATCCTCTTACAAATTCTCATGAAAACACATATGGGGTAAAATTTTAGAAGGCTCGCGTATCTGAATACGTCTTTATTCTCTCTTCATATTTGACTTAACATTTGGCTAGATATAGATTTCTGGGATGGAAATGCATTGTTCTATAGCAGTGATTTTCAACCTTTTTCATCTCATGGCACACATAAACTAATTACAAAAATTCTATGGCACTCCAAAAAAATACACTTTTTGCTGCTCTGACAAAAAATAGGAATAATTTTGATTTATTCACACCAGACAGCTATTGTTGTGTTGGCTGTTGTCATTTTTTAAATTTGACAACCCAAGGGAAAAGACGTCAGTGGCCCTGAGTAAAAAGTCAGGTATTGCATGTTTTAAAAATTCTTGTAACACACTAGTGTACTGTAGCACACCAGTGTACTGTAGCACACCAGTGTACTGTAACACACTAGTGTACTGTAGCACACCAGTTGAAAACCACTGCTGCATTGTATTCTGGGTTCTGGTGTTGCTATTGAGAAGTTTCATGCTTTCCTGACTCCTAGCCTTGTGTGTTGATCTTGTTTTCACCCTTTTCTGAAAGTTTTCATCTCTACTTTTATCTCTTAAATTTCGTGATGATCTAGGAGTACACCTTTTTCCCAGTCATTATATTTGACCTTTAGAAGAATCCTTCATATCTGGAATTTCACATTCTTCAGTTATAGAAATCTTGGCATTTATTCTTTGTAATTACCTCCCTTGTTCTCTCTGAGCTCTTTCATTGAAATTTTCATCAAGAGTCCACTGGACCTCCTTGATAAATGCTTTAATTTTTCTATTATTTTTACTTTTATTTATATTATTGTCCTGTGTCTACTTTTAAGAGATTTCTTATAATAATCTTCTAGAAATCTATTTATTTTGTTAAGATTATTTCAAATTTAATACCCGTATACTGCTTTTAATTTTCTGATTGTTCTTTTATAATAGCTTTCTGTTCTTGTTACTTGGGTATCTATCTTATTTTTTCTGAAGATATTAATAATTCCTTTTAAAAATAATTATTTTTCTTCCTGTTTTAATTTTATTTTCTATTTTTATTTCAATTTTTTGCTTTTTGTTAGACTTTTTCTTAAATGTCTGCCAATCCTTGGTTATCTGTTCATATTTCAGAATGAGGAACATTGCTGCTGATTAGAATTATGTGGTTGTGGGTGGTCCTTTTTGACCGGTGGCCTCCAGTGTGAAGTGACTAGGTCCCGAAAATTTCCTTAGCTAACTCACCTATGTCAAACTCTCTAGAGACAAATCCTCAAACTTTCTGTCTTGTTGTCAGTCTCCTGGGGGCCCAGTAGGTGAAGGAAGGGGAGGGGGTCTCCCTATTTAGTCTTCAGACTTCACTTTATATAGTTACTAGTTCTGAAGGAGGCAGGTCTTGGGCCTGTCCCTTAGACCACCCACACGTAGGAAAGAGGAATGGGTAAAGTTAATGAAGGGAACAGAGGAATAGTCAATGTCAGGAAGAGAACCAGGAAGGGAGAGATAATCAATAGTATTGACCGTAGATAGTCCAATCAGTTGACTTTAGAACCACTGAAGACCTTCCATGTTATAGTGGAGGTAGAGTCCTTCTTGTGGGAAAAACAGGAAACCAAATGGCTCTGTAGACTAACCTCCTCCTCACTCAAACCTTGTTCTTTCCATAGGTATTGCTACCTTCAGTTCCACTTCTTCCAAAGGTTCTGAGTATATCCTCGAGAAATAGGGGAGACACAGGCACACCAGCCATCAGAAGTGATTGACAGAAAATGAGAGGAATTCTTAAATGTATGAAAGTAAAAAAAAAATACTTTATTTAGGGAGAAGGAGACTTTGGGGAAAAAAGCCTAATAAATAACTCCATACAGCTGGTTTAAGCACGTTTAAAGCCAGTGTCTGTGATAAGCAATGAAAACATTAATATTAAATGCTTCACCATAAATGAGTACAATTCAGCCTGATGTATTGCAGCTGAGCTGGCTGTCAGATGACATGCTTTTAAAGTGATGCTTACAATCAGTATTTTTGTTTTTCCTTTGGTGACTGGAAGGAGGCTGGAAGCTCTGCCAGGGTGCAGCTCGGAGCCTTGAAAAGGTGGGTGCCCTTCCAGACAGCTGGTTTTCTTCCCTGCCAGCTTGAGACAGGGTGAGAAGGGGCCCCAGAGCAGAGGGGTCTGAGTAGAGAGCTCAGGGTCTGGGTCCCATCAACTGCCAGTTGTGAGGTCTGGAGACAGTGGATTGATATTTCCGGGCTTTGTGTCTCCCCAGCCTGTCCTGGAGGTCTCAGAATATATCCTAGGTGCTCTGAGACCATTCTGAGTGCTCATGACCCTTCTGAGTCTCTCCTTCTCTGCCCCAGAGTTTCTTGGCAGTGGTGCCCATTGAGCTCCTCAACCCCAAAGACCATTCAAAACAAATATGGTTCTTACTTTAACATTTTAAAATCTATAAAATGGAAAAATGCCACCTATCCTACCATGTCAATGTGGCTATGGAAGAATCAGATAAAATAATCGTATGAAAGGTGAAGCCTTCTTTTTAATGTGTGGGTAATCTGATAATCACCATCTAAAGGACATCCTTCGTATTAAGTAATAATATAATAATAATAGCAGCGCACGTTTGCTGTGTGTCAACTTCATGCCAGGCCCGAGCTGAGCAGAGCCGTCCCTCCTGGGCATGGACCCAGGCTTCCTGTGGGTCCTAGCTCCGTGCCTGTGTGGCACCCTTCTCTTGGCCCTCAAAGACTTTCTTTCTCCCTCTCTCAGAGCTCCACCAGGATTCTGCTTCTCCCCTGTGGCCAGTACTATTTCTCTATCCCACGTTCTGGGCAGTCCTGCTGGCTGACTAAGGAATGGGAGCTGTTTTGTTTCATTATCATTGTCCATGAAACGAATCACTAGATCCTTTCCTGAAATTGTTCAACTGTCAGTCACTATGGAGAAAATAAACAAAACAACCTAGATGGTGAAAGGGGTCAAAGAGGCAGAGTTCTCTTGGTGGCTGCCACTAACTTGTTGTTCCTGAATCCTTTTTATATGATGACCCCAAGTTTCCCAAAAGGGGCTGAGAGCCTCTTTCACTGTGTCTGGGGTCTTACTGGCAGCCCCAATGACTTAGGAGAAAACCCATCCCACTCAGACTATCTGACAGCCTGTTTGCTGCCTTGAGGGGCTGGCCTCCCTCTAGCCAGCACCCCTCAGGTGAGGAGTTGGGCTGCTCTCTGGACCCCACAGAGTCTCTTGTTGGATTTTAAAAACCTTACACTGTTTCCCATCAGTTTTCCATGGCCTCTTTCACAAAATACTATAAGCTTAATGGCTTAAACAACACAAATTTATTATGTTACAATTCTGAAGGTCAGAAGTCTGATGCAGGTCACACTGGGCTAAAATCTGCATGTTGGCAGGGCTGAGTTCTTGCTGGAGTCTCCTGAGGAGAATCTTTCTCCTCTGTTGCCTTTCCTTAGCTTCTAGAGGTCGCCCACATTCCCTGACTCATGGTGCCTTTTCATCTTCAAAGCCAACAATGGCTGGTTGAGCCCTCATATCCCCTTAGTGACTCTGATACTCCTGCCTCCCTCTTTCATAAAAAAAAAAAAAAATCTTTGTAATGCTGTTGGGCCCACCTGAATAATCCAGGATAGTTTTCCTATTTATGGTCAGCTGTCAGCAATCTTTCTTTCCATTAGCAACATTTCTTAACATTTGCCATGTGAGGGAGCATATTCTTAGGTCCTGGGGATTAGGACATGGACATCTTTGGGGAAGAAGGGCTGGTTGGCATTGTCCTGTCTATCGCAACTGTCTACAGTTGGCTTCTGCTCCTGGAGCTTCTCCCCTTCTTCTTGATATGAAAAAGATCAGCTGTAAAGACTGCTTGCACTCCCACGTCAAGCTGGTCTCATCACCTGAGGTCCCTAGATGGACAGAATGCCCCAGTTTCTGCTGAGGCCCTAATAGTAGGCAGGTGCCAACTTTCCAGGAGACTTTATCACCCAGCACCCAGAGCCCTCTTCTGGGGCTTCACAGGCTCTCTGTCCCTTTCAGGCCTCACTGTCAACTCACACTTCTGGCCTGGAGGAGCCTCTCTTCACAACACAGTAGTGTGGTTGAGGAGATGATGTGCCCTAATACCACAAAGGGTCTTGTGCCACCTCCACTCATCCCACAAGGATTTCATAATTACACACTCTAGAATGCTACTCCTGGGAAGGGCCTCCTAAGAAAGTCATCATTTGTCATCTAAAAAAGTTTGAGTAATCAGCCCTGACTAGTGTGGCTTAGTGAATTGGCGCTGGCCTTCAAACTCGAAGGTTGCTGGTTCAATTTCCCAGCCAGGGCACATAACCAGATTGCAAACCAGGTCTCTAGCCCAGTCCTTAGCTGGAGGCAGGTGAAATGCAACATACATTGATGCTTCTCTCCCTTTCTTCTTCCCTCTCTGCTGTTCTCTTTGAAAATAATGAATAAAATCTTAAAAAGAAAAAAAGAAAAAAGTTTGAATAAGGAAATATATATATATATATAACACACACACACACTTGTTATTTTATGGCTTTTTATGGCTTGCAAATGGAGAGGTACTAACCCCACAGTGAAGACACAGTGGGCTTCGGTAGAGGGAATTATGGGTGGAGGAGAGGAAGGCTATTGGGTCCAGAATCATCTAAATTAACCACCCATTCAGCTCTCCAATTTGAGAGCCCATTCCCAGGCCCTGTACAAGCTCTTTATTTTTTCCATAGGGATGTTGAGAGCTGAACAAGGGTCTTAGGCCAGGGGTGCAGTGGTGGGTTTGTCAGAGGCAGAACACACCCCATCCACTCCCCTTCCTACCAGAAAAACCTACACAGAGTACCAGGCAAACAGCTCTTCTGTGCTCCCTGATCACCACTATGTTTTTTTCCAGACCCCAATTATAAATTGGAACTGAATAGATGTATTATATAGAAATGCTTTAAAATGTTATTACGAGCAACTTTTGCATTAATGGTAATACATCCATACTTTCAGTCACTTCTGATTTCTGCCTAACTGGTAACTTGAAAAACATAAATTCTGTTCTGGTATAAATTTGAGTAAATGGATTGAAGGGTGCCTACCTTCACTCTTCTGCTCCTCTCCCACCCAGTCCCCATGCCCCACATGCCAGGCCAGCCCCACAGCACCATTTAGGCTGGAGAGCAGGGAGGAGAGTGGAGAACCCAAATCTCCAATCACTGAGGCTGACCTCAAATTTGTAGGACTTACGTGCCTTCGGTGCCCCTTGCGGTAGGCTGCTTCTCAAGTGACTCTCAAGAACTCCCGCCTCCTGGTGTTCACACCCTCTATCTGGGCTCGACCTAGTGACTTGTTCCTAAGGAATAGGATGCTGGAAATATGATGGGGTGTCGTTGCTGAGGTTAGGTTATAAGAAACTCTGATTCTGAGCTTGCTGGCATTGTCTCTTCTGCGGGTAGCCTTTGGTTCAGTGCCAGTGACAGACAGACACCCTCCGCCTCATGGCCTGGGAAGAGGCAGATCCTGCCAATAGCTGTAATGTTAGTTTGGAAGCAGATCCTGCCTTCTTTGAACCTGGAGATGACTGCCGCTGATGCCTGGAGTACAGCCCATGAGAGAGCCCAAAGCAGAAGACCCAGATGCACCTTTCTCGGATTTCTAACCCATGGAAAATGGGAAACAATAGAAATGGTAATAAATAATAAATGTTCATTGTTTTAAGTTGCTGAGTTTTGGAGCCATTTGTTGTGCACCAATAGATAACTAACGAACCCCTAATGTCACACTAATCTGTAAAATGGGACCATTCCCACCAGTCCCCCTAAGTATAGCAGGAAGAATGGGATATTGAGTCACATTGTAATACTGAAACCTTATTCTGGTTGCATCAGTAATAGCCATTGATTTATTCCATAAATATTACTGAGCACCAATTATGGTTAGACACTGTGAACATAGGCTGCAAAAATGAATACAACATTCTTGTTTCCTTCATTGAGGTCACGATCATTGTGAGGGGAGTGATACATAGTTTGGAAACAGTGAAATAGAATATATTAAATATTTGGGAATACACTCAAAATGGTTTGGAAGCTCAAGTGCCAAGTACAACTTCAGATAACAGGATTGCCCACTAAAGTAGTAAGAATTCTTGAAAATATCTAGGCATTCCCCATTCTCCCTTTCCCAGTGAGAACACCAACAAGAAAGAATGAATTTAAGAAGAACAGAAGCCTTAGAATTTAATGAGATCCTTGGGGACAATCTCAAACTGTGAATGAGGAGCACTCAGGTGTTTTGATCTGAAGTCCTAGGACATAATTTCAGTAGGAACCCCCAGTCAACCTCACCTTTGCAGACATGTGCTTTCTACTGGCCCCATGATGTATTTCATTTGTGCCCCTGTCCTTTAACATGAATCCTGATCTTTCTCAAGTTTTCTGTGATTTCTCCCCTCTCATCTGACCTCCAAGAGCCCCTGGAAACCTAACTATATATCCCAGCACCAGGCTCTGGTTTGTGTCATGCATATTGCTTGTTGACCAATTCACTCCTTTATTCAACAAAAAGGAAATGAAGGAGGTGGCTGGGTTAAAAAGATGTGTTGAAAAGTCTTTGAGGAGTACCCAGCTTCACACCAATATAGGAGAAGGAAACTGTTGTCTCTGCATGAAGTGAATCAGAGGTCCAAACTGCATCACTGGCTGCAACAGAAGGTGTGTTGTGGTGCCATAGTGAAAACAGCAATAATACCATGCATAACCTATGTCATAGCTTCCTTGCTTCCACCTGGACGAGACTTGATTGGTTATCTCTCTCTGACCACTCAGTAGTCCAGGATTAACTACCTGCAGATCACCTGTGCTTGGACATTTCAGTACTACTGTGATCAAATTTTTAAAATTTGAATTTAAACCGTTCAGATTTCTTTGGCATCATTTTGGTCCCCATATATCCAGGCATGGCCCTTTCACTGATGATTCTTCCAGGAATGCTCTCTCCATGTATTAGCAAGGCTTCCCCACTCTTCCACTTCAAATCCTTGATCAGACCTCACCTTCATGTGAGTCTTCCTCTGATCATCTGATTTAAACTTGCAATCCTCCTTCCCCTCCCCCAATCTGGAGTAATGCTTGGCACGTGGTTGTCTCTCAATACTCTATTATGTGGTCTTGGAATGGAGTGGAGAGTTTGAGCAGAGGATGGAAGCCTGTATAGTTTTGTCTGTGGTAAGATAGACATGACATAAAATTTGCCACTTTGACTATTTTAAGTGTACGGTTCCGTGCCATTAAGTGCATTCACATTGTTGTGCAACCATCACCACTGTTCATTTCCAGAACTTTTTCTATCATCCTGAACTGAAACTCTGAACCCGTTAAAGAATAACTTCTCATTTTCTCTCTCTCCCCCAAACCCTGGGGACAGCCATTCTACTTTTTGTCCCTATGAATTTGACTACTCTAGCTATCACATATAAATGGAAGCATAGAATATTTGTCCTTTTGCATCAGGCTTACTTCACTTTGCATAATGTTTTCAAGGTGCATCCATGCTGTAGCAAGTGTTAAAATTTCCTTCCTTTTTAAAACTGAATAATAAACGTTCTTTGTGAGTACATATTACATTTTGTTTATTCATTCAGCTGTTGATGGCAGAAGGCTGTATTTTTTTTTGTCAGAGATGATGCCTAGAGAAGATAGTGTGAAATGGCAGGTGGGCTCAGTGACCCCTTGTGTTTGTCCTGATGTGTAGGAAGTATCAGGTTGTTTCTCCCAAGGATCTGTGATGCCTAGTCACCAAGGAAAGGAAATTATGGACAATTCGAAGTAGTCCCAAAATTTTGGGTGGTGCAAAAATTATTTTTCTTTTTGTAGTACTGCAGGGGAAACTGGAGATAGAAAGAATTTAATGAAAGTTGTGAGGATGAGTTATCTACTTTATGGTTCATAAATAATGAAAAAATGGACTCTATGCCTCCAAAGATTATTTATATTAATTCTTCATTGAATAGGTGACTTCAGGCTAAATGCTAAAACCCAAAACAAAACCTGGAATTAAAAATAAAAATCTGTAGTCAGGAACAATTGAGAGATCACCCTGTTGGAGAGCCTAGGGGTACTTGCACTCAGGTTCCGGGGGGAGGCACCAGAGCTGTCGTGGGCTGGCAGAATCCCGGGGACATGCTAGGTGTGTCTGGTGCCCTGGGAGGGCACTCACACCCTGTCAGGCATGACACCTCCTCTCTTACCTTGTCTTGTCTTGTTTTGTTTGTTTTGTTTTTCACCTGATAATGTTCCCAGGGACCATTGTCATATTAAAGGGACATGTACAGTTTTGTGTTTTGAACTTGTGTCCCTATATATGATTGGCTTCTTCTTGGATGTGTTTGATGCAGTTCTGGGCACTAAGGGTTCTTTTTGAGATGACGAAGTGAGCCTTAAGCACCCTCCCACCTACTTTCTCTGGGCCTTTCTTTCTCTGTCCACCAGCTACCAAAGCCTGATTTAGCGTACAAGGGTAGCCACGGATCTGCCTCCCAGGCGAGGCCTTTGTCCATCTTTCTCTCTCCCTGAAGGCAGCACAACCTGGTTGGGTTCCTGTCTAATTGCCTGCTTTTCACTGATGTATTGTGCAGAAAAACATTTGTTAACTGTTAACAGCAAGAAGTGGAAGCAGAGGGGAAGACTGATGAATTTCAGGGGTGGGGTTTGGAACTTGTGATGCAGGATCCATCTCTCTGAGAACCTGGGGAGATCCTCTGACCACTTCTACAAGCAGTAAGGGTGGACTTGGAGGGGAGGAGTCCCCAGTTAGAACTCCAAATGTGCTCTTCCATAGAAACATGTCAGGGTTTAGGGTACTATTAGAACACAATTGCACTCCAGGTACATGGGCTTTAATAGGCTTCTGTCAGCTGCCTGGGCACTGAACCCCCATGGTTTCTATGGGAAAAGACATTTTGAGTACCAGGAAACTGACATACACTCAAACTTTTGGAAGAGAGCCTGCCCTTAAGTAGGAGAATGCCATATTCACTGCTAAATTATATACATAGGCCTATTTTTAAGACATATGCCTATTTCCAACATACTCCACTTGTGTAACAATGGGGATTGGAAGAAAGAACGGAGAAGTAGAAATCATGTTCTTGGTGGGTGGGGGGTAGATGTGAACATTCACTGTGTAGAGCACATTTAATTTGACATAGAAGGAGAGTAGAGGATGCAGAAAGAATGCCTAAAATAGCCTCTAGGCCTTTGTGTGATTTGCTCCACATGGGCTTTCCTTTCAGCAGGTCCATCTGCATATAGTTTAATTTTGAGACCAACAGTTGAATTCTATAGTAACAGAGAAGGTTGGTTTGAATTAAATGAAGAGGTCAGGGTCTGATCAAGACCTGCATTTCATGGGAGTTACCCAAGTTGTGAAACATCTTCAGGCTCCTGTCTCTCCTTGATCCGTGGGCCTGTGACACATGATGGACTCGCTGAAGGCAGATTGAGATTTCCTTTCCCTCCAGGGGGCTGAGCTGCAGCAGCTGGCAGTAGTTTTGTCCAGGACCATGTCTTGATGCCAGTGGTCCAGAGGTCTCAGTTACTCAAGGTCAACATCCGTATCCATTGGTCACCAACCCAATGTTAAAAACCCTGGTTACTCTGAATCCAAAAGTGAACTGACCTACATTCCCTTCATTTTACTTTACTTCAAATAACTGTGCTCAGCTCAGTAATTCATGGAGTTAAATCAATTCATTTCAGTTTGACTGCTTTAAATCAATAACTCAAATCAGCTCAGGTAAGAACTGAATTCAATACCCCAAACATTGATCAAACCACTAATTGTCTGGCAGTATGTTCTTAACTATGGAAAGTCACGAAGATGGTTGAGCTGGCCTTTGGGTTGGCAGAGAGCTGTGGGATGAACAGGCTCCTCCTCTCCAACTGTGTGTATTTTATTCATAGACTGCCCTTGTATTCTAGACAAAAATAACGCATGTGAATGCTGTTGTTTTTTCAGTTATGAATTTAAGAAACAGTTTTTGTTCTGATTCATGCATCGTGTTTGGAATGGAGTAGTTGGTGTCTCACGACAGCAAGAGTGATATGGAGATGGAGGATGGCCTGGTACCTGCATTCTTGGGGGACACCTGGCATTTCTCTGTGCTCACAGGGCCATTCACAATCATTCCCTGTGCCTCAGTGAGAAGGTCGCTTCCACATCCAGGAGGGGAATACTCATACAATGTGTGTAGCTTCTCCATGCCTGACACTCCAGGCTTATTACCCAAGGGACGATTTACCCAACTCTAGAAGGATAGATCTGTGTGCTGATAGTAGGGGCTGGGAGGAAAGGAGGGGTTTAGCTATGGATGCTTTCTTGCATCCTGCTCATTATGGGGATGAAGGAGCTCCAGCAGAATGGCAAGAACACTAGATTCTGGGTTAGGAGGCCTCAACTCTGGTTCTTGCTGTGTTAAAAACCAGCTGGGTGATGTTGTGCAGATCACTGGCCTTGTATGGGTAAGCTGACCACTAATGTGTCTTTTAACTACAATCTGAGCCGGTGGTGCTATCTATGGGAGGAGAGATGAACTGCCTGTGTGCCTAGGCCTAGCTTCTACTAGTTCCACCAGTGGACAACTAGAGCTGACTCAGGCTTTAGCCTGCAGCTATAGGTGCCTCTGTCCCATGAGTCAGTTGAATCTGAAAGATAGTGTGGCTTAGCCTTAAATGTCACTGTTAAAACTTTTCTTTCAATACCAGTAGCCTCCTCTCTACCACTAGCAGTATCATGATAGTATGAACATGAACCAGGCTCTGTATTAATCACTTTTCATTTATTATCTCATTTAGTCTCACAACAGCTCCATCGGGAGTTATTTTCCCCATTTTTTAAGTGAAGAGCAGGCTGGATTCCAACCTACATCTACCTGATTCTCATACTTGTTCCCTGCAGGCCCAGTGACAGAATCCTCAGGGTGGGTTTCTATTGCTGTTTTCTACCTTGCCAGCTGTTATTTGAAAAGGATGGAATGCTGTCTTGAAGCCCGGGCCATCTGGGTTTGGCCTTGATTTGGCAAGTTATTGCCTGGGCTCTGTAGGCCTGGACCCTGTTCTTCTCTCCCAAGCTGGTGGCCAGCTTCTGGCTCAAAACACTCCCATGCCAGGATGCTGCCCATACCTGAACTTTATGACACCTGCCACCTGGATCACGCTGTTGCCCAGAGCATTTCCATCCTCTGAGATGTGCAGATCACTAAGTGCTGGGGCTCTTAGGGCCTGCTGGAGCCAAGGCTGGCTTCATCACTACTCTTTGGGGATCTTGGTCACTGATTTGAAGTTGGCCCTAGGGTTCTTGCAATTTCCTTAGCCTTCCTCTGGACATTCTCCCCTTTGCCACCTGCCCTGCTGCTGAGCTCTCAGTACCATTCCACCTGGATTCACTTGGCTCATGATGCCTGGGACCTGTGGGAAAGGACAGTGGAACGTGATGACCCAGTCCCAGGCTGGAACGTGGCCCCTGGGTTCAAGCCAGCAGGGCTCAGTATAGGGCGCAGAGCTCCATAAATAATACCTTTTGTTTTATTCATGTGTTTCTTCCCACTTTCACTTCTTTGCTTGTGGAGAGCACTTGAGCACAGAGCCACAGGGGAGAGAGGCCTTTTCACTGAGGCGGCCCAGGCTTGTTCTGCCTCTGCTCCACTCAGGATTTAGTTGTTTTCCTTCTTAATTATGCTTCTTGCATTGGTGGCTGGCGGGCACACAGCCTTTAAAGGGGTTTATCTTAAAACCCATTCTCTCCTGAGAGAAAGAGTTCTGTGGGGAACGGTAAGACTTCCTGTATGGATGTGTGTGTGTGTGTGTGCGCGTGCGCGTGTGTGCATGTAGGCAGCGGGTAGATGTGGTGGTGATTGTATTCTCACTCACGTAACCTTTGGGAAGTCAGAGCTTGCTAGTATGAACTGGGTTACTTACATGTCTCCTAGACTGGAGTCTCATCAAACATGCAGATTTCTTATGATACCACTATTGAGTCAATTGGAGACAGTGGGTGGGGCTGCTGGGACTGGAGAAAGTGGAAGGTTTGCGTTAAGTGTGAGGAAACGTCAACTATTTAGTTATGGGATGGTGATGTAAAAAGAAAGCCCTTGCTTCTTTCCCTACCTAACCACTTGACTTCATTCTTTCTAGAAATGTTTGTCTGTGACTTGAATTTTCTAGCTCTTACTAAATTTCTCCATCAGTTTTTGTGGATAGGCATAATTCTCTGCCTATACTTAGTAGGTGCTTAACACTTAGTAGGTGCTTTAAAAATGTATCGAATCAGCAAACTATCATAAGTAGATAGTCTTGAGCATATCTGCTAAGCTGAACTATTTCAGCAGCCTTGTTTTTGATTCTTCTGGATGAAAGTTAGTTTATCACAAATCTGAAGCTGGAAAGGAAAGGGTATTCTAACAACAGATGCTACATTTGAATCATGGGTCAATGTTCCCATTCTCTGTGTCTCATGATCATTTACATAGCCTCACTCAAAATCAGTCAGACACAGCAATCATTTTGCCATTTATGTGGTTAGAT
Organism: Noctilio leporinus; assembly: GCA_004026585.1. Taxonomy (NCBI): domain Eukaryota; kingdom Metazoa; phylum Chordata; class Mammalia; order Chiroptera; family Noctilionidae; genus Noctilio; species Noctilio leporinus. Next base: position 269,807 of record PVIW01000065.1, read on the forward strand.
GCTATGGAACAACCAAACTGAAAAGATGTCACCCTTGCTTCCTAGGAACTTAAAATTAGTCATTAATTTTATATGGTGTGCAGTGAGGTATTTCCTCAGGAAGAAGTAAATTTTAGATCTATAAATGTCACCCAAAAGGCATACAACTTCTTTACTAAATATCATTGTGGTAACTTCTTAGGTTATAGCTTTCAGAGGGTGCACCATCTGAGAAAAAGGGTTAGGTATTCCTGACCCCTGCATAGTACTCTCTCTGACCATGGAGCCCTCCATTCAGCTGAAGGAGGTCAACAATGGGCCTATAGTACAACCAGACACCAGGGTCTCCTGGAGGAATGCAGTGACTCTGTCCTCTTGGAATTCCATGGGCCCAATCTTGTCACTGTTTCCTAAAACTCCAGGATGTGACTGAATGTGCAGTCCAACATTTTCTACAAAAGGCCCCATCAGTGGGGTCTCCACCTCCAGAGGTGTGTCCTATTCTGGATATCTGGGGTCCAGCCATGTTCTGGATTGGGAGCCCTAAACCTCAGCTCCCAGCCAGACACAAGGAATCTGGGACTGAGGCCAATACTAAGATAACGTTTGTAATCTGTTCTTCTTTTCTTGTTTCTCACCAACCAGGAAGGTGGAATATTTAGACTTCTGTCAAGCTTTCAGGAAGTTGACCTTTAAATCTGCACTGTCATTGGCGCAGGTCTTTTCCTTCCCATCCAACGGCCATGCCAGGCATCTGGACTGACTGTCATGATAGTTCCAGGAGAAGGTGGATGACCACTTCCCATACACCATGATGATGATAACAACTATCCCATCCCTCCGGTCTGCTCTGTCTGGGTGATTACGAGGACAATAAAGCAGATAGCACTGAGATTTGTGATGATTTTATAATTCAGAAAATGTCCAATGCAACTGCATTGGAAGCAGTTAGTTTTGTATTGGAGAAACAATGGACAAAATCAGATCTAGCTCAAGAGGTGAGGGCAGTCACATTCGTGTTGGACAGCAGATGCTCAGGTGGAATGGGACGGCTTCCAGGACTGGAGCAACATGGAACACAAACCAGGAGAGTCAGGATGAAAGAGGGCAGCTGGACATAATTCTCACAGATGAAATATTGCCAGGTAAGTCCTTTCAAGTCATACTATGGGGCTGGTAAAATGCAGGGACATTCTGTCAAGTCCTGTTGCTGGGGTGAGGTAGCTCTCTCCTGGGCTAGAATCCCATCTTTCACTTTCCACAGGGAATGAGAGTAGTGCTTGAACCAGGCTTAGTAGTTAGGGTTTAGGGCAAGGACTGGGTCTACACTATATCCCACTGTTTCCTTTCTGGTTTTAGGCCCCAGCACATCTCTGTACACTCGCTGCCCAGGCTTCCTTCTCACAGCAAGGCCTTCCTGCTAGCTATACTCTCAACCCCTTGGCCTTGGTCCTTCCTGTATCTCTATCATGGTCCAGGACAGCATCACAGTGGCTTAGATTAATTAGTGATTATTCTGTAGGTGATTCTGATTTCCTCATTATGATTAGTATTTGCCGCCTTCTGTATTTTTTTTCAATGAAGATCTTGCAGCTGGCCCACAGCAGATCCTCTGTCTTGCTTATTGATTGATGATTCAGTGTTTCTTCTCCATCCCATACCACTCACACATCTCCCCCAGCCCACTAATTTTTCATGACAGTTGTGGGGTGGGGTTAAATTGACCTTTTCTTTCTTCCATTAGGTCTCTGTCTTCGTGTTGATTTTCCAAGCTGTCTTTTTGGTCAGCCTGAACTGACTCCAATGTATCAAAAATGCCAATAGTACCTTGCACCTCCTGGGTATAGAATGGGTTTTTATCTGTGTATCATGTTTGTAATTTCCTTTGGGTCATTTATCTGTTAGTAACATATTTGAAGTCTTAGCCAGGCATGATCTGGGGCCATCGGGAAGAGGAAGGCCTAGTATGAATAGGATTCAAAGCTACCCATGGAGGGAATGAGAGAGGCCCGAAGGAATTGCATTTCCTCAAAGGAAGTTCCAGAAGGAGATTCAGGCCTGTGATAAAACCCAGTGCCCCACTGGTACAATAGTCAAAGGCTGCATTTCAGCAACAGGGGCTGAGTCAGCAGCAGGGTACTGGGACAAGTAACACAGATATAGATGGATAGTGTCTCGAGGCACTGGGACAGCTGATAGCAAGGCATACATCCTTTGGCATTTGAAAGTGGTATGCCAAGAGCCAAACATCATCTCATCCTAGGAGGGACTGGGATGGCTTGCTTTCTTGCTGCTTTCCTCCTTCACGTCCTTCATAAAGATATCACTGAATGCTCTAGTAGCTCTGCTGTGTCCTGGGACAATCTGGTATACAAATAGATGACACTATTTCTTGAAGCTTGGAGTGGAAAAGACTAAAACTAATAAACAAATGCATGAAATAATTACAAATTATGAAAAGATCTATGAAGAAAAACAATGCTCAGAGAGCAAATAATTGGTGTATGTGTGTGTGTGTGTGGTTGGGGTGGGGTGGGGTTGGAGAACCACCTGAAGTATGGAGAACAAAATTTAGCATGATGATCCAGAAAGCCAAGACTTGAAGGATGAGAAGGAGCTGCCCATGTTTAGGTCATAGAAGAGGGAAACCCAGTATCAAGAGCAGAATATGCAAAGGTCCAGAGGCAGAAAAATATTGCCTTGTTTAAGGAGCCCCAAAAGGGTCAGAATGGTCAGAGAATGGGCAAGAGGGAGAGAGACAAGGTACTGAAGTAGGCATAGCTATGGAAACTCTATCAGCTAGTTAGCTTTTGCAAACCAACATGCCTAAAATTTAGTGTCTTAAAACACAATGACTTCTTATTTCTCATGATTCTGTGGGTTTCTTCTTAACAAGGCCTGTGACTGGGGCTGAAATGTCTAGAATAGACTCACAATTGAGGGCCTCAACAATGGATGTGATGGCCAGGCCTTCCTTGCCATGGGTTTCTCTTCATTTTGTAGGAAGGTTCAGGCTTGTTTATGTGGTGGTTGCAAGATTCCTAGCACAAGAGCGGTAAGGTTCATTGAGCAAGAGCTCTCCAAGGCTCTGCTGGGGTCGTATTTGCTCCAATGTTCCACTGAGCAAAACAAGTCACACAGTCAAGTCCTGATGCAAAGGCCAGAAAAAATTCCACCCCTTGATGGCAGGAACTATTATTACATTGAAAAAATATTGAAGTTTTTCAATGTAATCTCAGGGATGAAACCAGAAGCTTTGTTTTTAATTGGATACCTTATCTGGGCTGGACTTCCTTCCTTCCTTTGTTCCTTTTTAAAGTTTTAAAATTTTTTAAATAATCTACTGCATGTCAGGCACTGTCTCTGACCTGCTGAGTAAGATGTGGACCTTACCATCAAGTAGTTCACATGACAGCATAGGGGCTACACAGATGGCCATTTACACTTTGTGGTGGTGAGAATTTCAGAGGAGGTGTGCTGATGAAAGACGGAAGAGGCCAACCCAACAAATAGGTCATGGAAGGAGGGTTTTGACGCCTGAGCTGAGTCCTAAGGAGTAAGCCAGTGAAGATGGACATTTAGGGAGTGGAAGCAGAGGCAGGCAGACAACTGAGACCACCAGAAATTGGATGCTGAGCCTGAAAATGTGAAACCGGATCTTTGTTAACCCCTTCTGCTTCAGGCTGTGCTTGGTCCTGAGCACCAGGTCAGGGCTGGACTTGAATGCATAGTGGTGGTGGCAGTAGACACCAAGGGACCCCAGTGGTGGAGAGGAGTTGGGATGGGGCTAGGGTTAACCATGACAGCAGATAGTCCTAGGGTCTGCGTCTGCACCCTACCCCAAGGCACTAAAGCTTGTGCCATCTGTCTCCCATCAGATTGCAGACCCCTGAGTCATTGAGTCAATGCTGGCAGATAACATAGCTAGAGCCCCAGGACCTCTTTGCTAGAACTGAGTTTGCAGTTCCCCACAGATCATGTGCTGAAGGGGCCAAGGGTGTGAGTTTGTGTCATTTGCTGCACCCTCCTCCATGTGTGGGGGATAGAGGTGGGGCAAAAAAAGAAAGAATCTCAGGAAGCGTGTAAATTTATCCTGGCCTTGCCTTAAGAAAATCAAGTCACCACCAATCCATCAAAAATGAATTTGAGTTTGGATAACATTAGCATTTAAGGCAATGCTCTTCTCTTGTATTGATTCTTTGTGGGTTGAAATGGAAACACTTTTAGAAATGTCGTCTTAGGTTTCCTTAATCTGCGTGGCTCAGGGAGGAAAAAGCTGTTGTCACTCGTGCTAATAACCACGAGGAACATGATTCTGAAGTGCTTAGCTGGAAAATGAATTCCAGAAGCCAGCCCTGGTCAGGCCTCCAGGGAAGTCATTTCCTAAAAATTCAGTCTTTTTCTTTCCTGCAAGGGAGTTGCCTCAGGTGCAGAACCACTGAGGAAATAGAAACTAACAAGCAGAATTGAGGACTCCCAGCAAGAGAGGAGTCAGCTTGGGGTGGGGTCCTCATTGTCAATGTCAGGGTGAGGGGAAAGGTTGCTTGTGCTGTGGCTTTGGAGGCTCTAGGGAGGCCTCTGCCTCCCCTCATCCAGAATTGGTATCAGCTTGTCCTTCTTTTATGAGACACTTATCCTTTAGATTAAGGTACCTATTCAAATGTGTATGACATTTGATGGTCTTAGCAGGCAATATGTGTCAAGTTAGCATTAGTCTCCTCTCAGGGTCCTGAGGTGAGGAAATGAGCTGGATGGGAAACCGAGAAGGGAGAAGAAAGGTTTGTAGCGTGGGACACCGCTCAGGGAAGCAAGGGCAGGGTGGAGCCAGCAAGGGACAGTGAGAGGTCGTTGGGTATCTAGGTTTGGTGCCTTAAGTGCAGGGAGGCTGGTTATTCCCAAAAGGGAGCTCCAGTCTGCCAAAGGGTGTCTTATCCATTTATAGTTGAGATTCCTGAAGACCCAACAGTTGAAGTCTTGTGTCCAGAGACCCTTTGCCTTTAGGAGAGAAAGGTACTGAGGTAAAAATTGAAATGAGAGTGGGAGTCAGACACTCTCTTCTCTCAGAACTCACCCTTTCTCCTCTGGCACCTTGTAGAGTTCTTGTGGGTATTTGTATAAATGTAACCCCTATTTGTCTGAAGTGTTAGCACAGTTGGCAGTGTCCCCCAGAGGAGCAGTCTGTCTCATGGCCTTTTCCATGTTTTTCACCCAAGGGTTGTCACTTTCTACCTCCCTTCCTTCTTACTACCTACTTGTCCTGACCCAGATCTTAGGGCCAGAGTGTGGGAGGGTGGTGACAGATGGATGGACCTTTCTTCCCAGCCACTCAGAAGGGTCCAAATTCTGCCTGCCTTAGGAAGCACCTTTCCCTTTCCTCTTTCCAGGTCTCTAATGGCGTTACGCCTCCAGAGTTACACCTTATTTTCACCATAAATAATTTGATTCTAACAATTATAATCCACGTCGCCATCCACAGTCTGCTACTGGGCATGGCCTACGTGCATGGTGGACTCAGGCTTCAGGATGTAGACAGGGCCTCTCCCAAATCCTGACAGGTGACCGGAGGTCCGAGGAGTTGGCCTCTCCTGTCACATTGTTCAGACTCTTTAAGGTAGATGTGAGATGCTCAGTTCATATCAAGAGTTGAGTTTTACGTCAGGTGAGACCATGCAGGCGCCTGCGGAATCTCCAAGGACAGGAATTAGGAGAGAGGGGTCATGATGAGGCTGTGATGGACTGGGCACGGGGGTCAGCTGTAGTGTCATCTAGCTACTTGTTGGGCTGAGGAAATCGTACATGGTCCCCTGCTTCTAACACTGTGTTCTGTTGGTGTGTTCATTTGTCCCTACAGGCCTGGGGGTTTTGGTGTCTCATGCAGTGCTTGGCATGTCCTCAGTACCTGATAACTATTTGTGGAATAAATAAGTGTGTACTGCCTAGGTTTACATGAGATATCTCTTTTCCACCCACCTAGATTATAAGCATATTTAGCAAAGGAACCCAATTAAAAAATATCTTTAATATCTAAGGACCAGCTAGATAGTTGGAGATTATTAAATACTTACACTGTTTGGTAAATAAATTGAGAAACAGAACAGGTTGGATAAGGGACTGAAGGAACAAAACAATGCATATTATTCCAGGGACCTCATGGGAAGCACATAGGCCCACTTGACTATAAGGAGAAAAATGACCCTCTGAAACCTCATTAACTAAAACTCTACTAATTTAGAGTAAACAATCGCTCAGACTCACAGAGCCTAATTTTGCTGTTGCAGTTTGGAAAGGGTATTTGTAAAGTTAGTGAGCAGTGTCAGAAAGAAAGCAGAAGTGGAGATGGGGAAAGAATCCGGCTGGCTGCTGACTGCCAGCGTAGTCCCAGCGCCAGCGTTCAGAACGTTCTCCCTGACTTCTCGTTCCACAGACTCAGGGCCCCATCTGCATGCTACCTCCCATTGCAGCCCGGCGCATGATGCAAAAGACAAGGGAGCCCTGGAGGACGGTACCTTTTCTCTGTATCTCCAGTTCAGAGCCTGCCTAAATAAATGTTGGTTGGTAAATAAATAAAGCACAGATTCCACTGAAGTCTTTACATAAAAATGATAGTGTTTATTTCCAACAGTTACTTTCATAGGAATAAAGTTTTATAGCTTCTAGCCAAGTCCTGGACAAATTGATCTAAACCTGGTAACACCAGTGGAGAGTCAAAATTGAAAAGGCAACTTAATGATAAGATTAAAGCCAATAACTTTTGAGTAGTTAACCTATTAGTAATGAAATACTTAAAGTTATGTTTTACTTTCTAACAAAGGTGCCCGTTCCCTCTCACTATGGGATCTAGGTCATGAAGAAGAAAATGAGTAAATGAGTGAGTGAGTGAATGAATGAATGCTATATAGACTCCTTCATTGTGGTTCAGGTCCTTCACCTCATGTTGCAGCTAGGTTGCCTCCTGGTGGGATTGAGTTCAAAGAAAGAAGCTATGATGGGACTTAGTGTCCTGGACAGGCCCAGCTGAAGCTGGATCCCAGCTAGATGGAGGATAGCTCTGGATGGGCAAACCTAAGAGCCAGGGAAGTGGAGGGCAGGTTGCGCAAGAGAGACTCTTATGGTGAAGTGCTGAGAGGCAGCTAGATACTGTCCTGACATGTAGCCTCAGGGAAGTCCTATAAAGGTCAGGAGGAGGGATCCTGTGTCAGCAACCAAAGACCTGGCCAGCAGGTGGCATCCCAGGAACATTGGCAGGTTTCAGGGTCTTGACCTTATTATAACCACGGAGCTGCTGTAGTTCAATGCTAGGAACCCAGTCCTGGAGATATAGAGAACAGGGGATGTCTTTAGATGCAACGAAAAGGACATTGATGAGTTGACCAGAATCAAGGTGGGAGTTATTTGGTCTCAAGAATAAGATAGTAGCCCAGTTATTAGTGCTGAGACATGAAGCCAAGCCTGGATTGGTGCAGAGCTGCCTTGGAGCTGAGCCCCTGAGTAAGAATCTGTAGTTCTTTCTCTGGTAGTAACATAATTTTAGAGAAGGGGTGAATGTGAGCAGAGGTTCCTCTGGAGTCAGAGTGCAGTATAGGATTTCTAGATGTCAGATGTGGGACAGTGCCAGAACTGGTAAACTAATTAGTTTGAACAAACCCTTGCTGAGGTCTGGGAAAGATAAACAGAAACAAAAACAAAAACAAAATGGGGCAGTTTGAAGACATTAGAAAGCTAACAAAATAGTGAAGACTTTCTCAGAAGATCAAAATCCGGAGATATAGCACTGGTAAATTACCCTCAACTTGGGTTGGGACTTTGAAAGGGTATACTTTAGGAATACAGATGGATAGAAATAAAAGAACACTTTCAAGACTCCATGTAGCTTAAGCCATTGGATAGTCCAGAAATTCTTGAGACCTGTAACTGGGTTAAGGTAATCTAAGATTGATAATGTTCTCAAGTGTATGGCCAAAACAAGTGGAAATATATATTAGGCACAGACTTTTAAATAATTATATTTTCTATTTTCAAAAAATTAAAACAAGATGGAAATTTCAGCAGAGAAGCAGATGTGAAATTAATATAATGGATTTTAAAACTTCCTTATATAGAAATTGTAGAATAAATGATACTCTAAGTTATGAACTTTATGGAATGGTTTACTTGAAGATTAGACATAATTGAAGAGAGAATTAGTTATCTGGAATATTGATCAGAAGAAAATATCTAGAACAAAGTCTAGTTATATAAAAGGTAGGAAAAAAACAGAAAAGAGGGCAAGAGATGTAGAAAAAGAGTGCTACTGCATGTTTATTTGAATTCCCAGAAATAGAAGAGAGAACGGAGCAGAAAAAAAATATTTCAAAAAATAATATTGGAAAAATTTTCATCATTTTTAAAAGACATTAAGCCAAGATTTTAAAATGTTATGAACCACAAACAAACAAAAAATTTAGCATTGCCTACCATTTTAGAATTATAGAAAACCAAGAACAAAAGAAACTTTTATGAGTAGTCATGGGTGGAAGATAGATTACTTTCAAAGTGCTAAAATAGGAAAAAGAAAGAAATCCAAAAGGCAATGGAATAATATTTTCAATGTGCTGAATGAAAATAACTTCCTAGGTAGATCTTTATTCTCTGAGAAGTTGTTATTCAGGAATGAAGGTAAAATAAAGACCTTTCCAGGCAAACAAAGGGAACTGGTCACCAGCAATCTTATTGTAAATGAAAAGCTAAGGGCATTCTTCAGTTGGAAGGAAAGGAGCTCAAGTGGAAGAGTAAGGATGTAAGAAGGAGTGAATAGTAAAAAACACAATAAATATATGACCAAATATAAATGAGTATTGATTGTATAAAAATGATAATTTTGCATTTGGGGTTTAACATTAATGTGGAATTAAAATGAATGAAAAGTTTTCCCTGGCTGGTGGCACAGTTGGAGAGTGTCATCCTATACACGAAAAGTTTGTGGGTTCAATTTCCAGTCAGGGAACATACCTAGGTTGCTGTTTCAATCCCTGATAGGGTCATTTATGGGAAGCAACAGATTGATGTTTCTCTCTCACATTGATGTTTCTCTCTCTTTCTCTCCCTTCCTGTCTCTCTAAAATCAATAACCATATCCTTGGGAGGGGAATTTAAAAAAACTGGCTTATAAATTAGGAGAGGGATAAAGAAAATAATTGTGCTCCGAGGTCCTGTTTCTGTCTAGGAAAAGGGTAAAGTTTCCAATTAACATAATTAACATGCGACTTTGGTAAGTAAAGATGAAAATCATAGTAAGAGAAGAATAAAAGGCTCTCAAAGGCAGTGTGGAGGCCTGTGCTGAGTGCTGTTTCTGACAATGTAGCTGCTGAGCATCCACCATGGGCAGGAAAGAACAACCCCAGGATCCTGTCATGGCTAGACTGTACCTGGCTCTGTTCTGGAAGAGAAGGGAAAAGAAGTCAGTAATCTTTTTCTCACCTCCCAGAGACAGCCTCATTAGACATAACCCCTTGTGGATGTCAACACTTCCCTGTATCTCTTTCACCCCGCCTTTCTCCTGCAGGACCTCTGATTCCTGTGAGCCGGAATCACACATTTTTTCTCCTCTTCCTCCCATGGAAGGCCACAGAGCCTTCCCTTTCTTCTCCCAACTAAGCCCTCCTTGCCACCTGGGTTCACTTCAGGGAAGCATTTGCCATTCTCATGGTACTTGTAGTATGAACTCATGACACAGGGTTCACATTGTAGTCTGATTGTCCATGTATCTTGTCCTTTCATTGGACAGGGAGATCACCTAGGAATCTGGTTTTTTATCTCTGCCAGGTCATTCAGCACATGGCAGGGCCCCTTTTACACACAGAAACTTCAAATGGACAACCAATAGAACTCAGAGGGGATCAGGATCAAAACTGACAATGACTTTGAAGTCTGGGAGAATTACATGAAGAGAAACCTCTGGAAGCAAAGCTAGTTTTTGGGGAAGATAGTAGTATTTTCAATATGAGGCACTTGTGAAACATGTGGAAAGTGCAGGAAAGTCCTACAATAAGATGAGGCTGCAGATGTGCGAGTCATCATCACAGGGTGGAGATTTTTACTCTAATTAAGACATACTTACTCAGCACATTGAGCCACTTTAGAAACAGTTGGGAACGTGCATGAGGCTAAAAACCCTCCTCAGAGGGTAGCTAATCTCCACAGAAGATGAAACATTCATGTGCCAAATAATAACCTAATATAATTTAAATAAAAGTCCAAGATGACAGAAGTGATGTGCAGCCTGGTACATAATTATCGGACAGATATGAGATACAGCCAGTAAGTTCTATTTGTTCCAAAGAAGGAGAAAGCATGTTAGACTGGGGAAATCCAAGGTATAAAGTTTTGATGAATCATTAAAAATGGGAGTAAAGAGTAGAAAATCTCAGGTGAGTGCAATTCATTAACAAACTCTTAAGGTGGTGTGTGCAAGTCAACTTTGGACATACTCAGAAATGTCCAGGAGATTCCAGAATAAGGCCATACTCACACAGGCGGCCTCACCCGCCTGACTTGAATGTATCTTTGTAACAAGTGGTTACATAGGCAAGGGTACCTGGGCTAGAAGGCATGGGCTGGGCTCTAATCCTGCTTTGCCACTACTAATGGCGTGACCCTGAACAAGACATTTAATTTTTCTGAGTCCCTATAGCCCATCTGTAAAACCAATTCCTGTCTACTTCAAAGGGCTTTTATGAAGATCCAAAGAGAAAACACTTGTAAAAGTTCTCGCAATACAGCAGTTCGTAGATGTTGGTTATTAGCATTATTTCTGACCTCTTTCATGTATACAGTACCTTCTCCATTGTTTTTTTTTTTTTTAAGATTTTATTTATTATTTTTAGAGAGAGGGGAAGGGAAGGAGGCAAAGGGGGAAAGAGACATCAATGTATGGTTGCTTTTCACCTGCCTCCAGCTACAGACCTTGCTGGAGACCTGGCTTGCAACATCATTATGTGCCCTGGCTGGGAATCAAACCAGCGACCTTTGGGTTCACAGGCTGGCATCTATCCACTGTGACATCAGCCAGGGGCCTTCTCCATTCTTTTAATTCCTAAAGCTCCTTAATGCTTGTATCATTAATTTTGATCCTCCTATACCACATGTTAATATCTTTTCATTGCTTCATGAGTTTTTAGGAGATTCTTAATGAGATAAAAAACTCATTGTGGGCAAGGATTTTGTCTTAGGCTTTTTCTGAATGTTCAAAGAGTACTGTGAGCACATACTAGGTGATCAAAGTATTGTTGCCGTGATTGATTTTTTATATCTATGATTACCTAAATAATCCCAAAAGATTTCCCAGGGAAAGTAAATCTTGGGGTTGACATTGATGGATGGGTAAGTGATGACAGGTAATGTTCAAGGTGCAAGATGCCCTGTGAGGGGAATGATGTGAGCATAGTGGCAGACTTTAAAAAAACTTTTCTGAATGCCTGACTCCTCTGGAACATTCCATCAGGTTTTGAAGTCATTTATCACCCTGGTGCTTTGTGAGAAAACCAAGTGAAACAAAACCAAAAAGAGAAAATAACCATCCAGCAGCTGGACAGCTCAGTTATTTTTAGGGACAAGAGAAGAAGCCAACATTTGGGACTCAGCAAAATATCCCACTCTGTTTGGGGTTGACCCAGTCCCTGGAAATGCACAGGTCTAAGCATTTTCTCAGCTGCAATGCTCCAGCACATGTGTATTTGAAGGGAAACTTTATCCATCTGTTTCTAATTCATTTACTTTGAACTCATCAGAAAAGCTGTTGACGCATCCTTTGCCTGGCCAAGTACTTCATGGGTTTTCAGGAAATCCCAGTACATTGTGTAGTTCTTTCTAGTATCCCAAGGTTGTTGGGTTTTGTCTTCTTTGGGAACCCAGGGAGAATGCTCTGAATTGGCCTTATCCCAAACCTGTAAAGCTCTGTTCTCCCCTTATGGAGTCTCAGTGGCTCCTAGAATCTAACCAGCTTGGAGTAAGAACATAGTAAAAGATATCAGGGTCTCAGACCTGCTCTCCTTGCTCCTATCAGGGCCTTAGGACAGCCCAGAAGAGAGAGAAAGTGCTTTAGAGCAATTTAACCATTAGACTAATTACAGGATAAAGAGAGTTTCAATTCTAGACACTCCATGACCTCGGGCAAAAAATTCCTTTTTTCTGTTCTATATTTCCCCAAAACATAGTGGGAGAATGATATTGTAGTTTTTAAATCATTTTCTAGAGATAGCTTGTGCGGTTGATGTGTGGTTTGTGACTTAGGAAATCAAAAATCACAGAATAAATTATTGTTTTCCAGATACCCAGATAGCAGCCCTGACCCCTTTGAGTAGTGTTTTGGGTATCCCATCTCTAGTACTGGTCATGGACAATGCTGAATTGTCCATCCTCATTCTTTCTTAGGTTTAATAAGGGATCCAGCTTCAGTGTGTAACTCAAATCCTGAGTGATTCTAGTGACTCACAAAGGGGTTGATAACTGAGACCCCAGACTCATCATTTAATAAATACACTTGGGAAGGAGATTTGTGTCCCTTTCAGCATAGATATAGCTAGTACCCCAGTGGAGGAGATAAATGTATACACTCTCCCAAGAACTGAAAGCTGAAAAGAAACTTGGGAGCTCACAACTCTTCTTTTTGTGTCCCTTTCAGCATAGATATAGCTAGTACCCCAGTGGAGGAGATAAATGTATACACTCTCCCAAGAACTGAAAGCTGAAAAGAAACTTGGGAGCTCACAACTCTTCTTTTTATTTTAGATATGAGGAACACTGGGGCTCCAAAGGGCAAGATAAGGTGCCTAGTACTTATTGGACATTAATTTTATGCCAGTCCTATGCTAAGTATGGTCATATTTAGCAGCACTGGAAAACGTTATCCCTGTTTCACAGATGAAGCAACTGGGATGCAAAAGAGGCTGATAACTGGCCAAGGTCACTCAGTGAGCTATGACCTAGAATTTGAATTCATATCTGTTACTTTCAAAGCTCAATTGACACCCAGCTAGCTAATGAGGAATCAGAACATGGAACCTGGATTTCCCAGCCAAAGAATATTCTGAAATGTAAAAGTTGGGTTGCACCTCCGGCTTGCATGGCTTGCCTCTACCACACCTCCCACTGTTTGGTTGACCCACCAAGGGATCAGCTGCCCGGGGGAGAAGAGCCCAGTAACAGAGGTATAGAGGGTGATGAGAAGGTAACACAGGGAGAGGAGAAGCCGAATCTTCCACGTGCGGAGACTGTGAAGAGCAAGCAGGTCCTATGAGTGGCCTCCAAAAACTATGTAGCCACCATGAGAAAGCAAGTGAGCCACGATTTAGAAGCCAGTAAACAGCAATGGCCAGTCAATTCTAAGAAGGACCACTAGAACACCATACTTGCAGAAGACACTCTCCATCTTTTCTATTTGTCCTTTTTGACCAAGCTCACCAAGAGTAAGTGGTAGAGTAGAAGATGTCCAAAGAGTAGACCCAGATCCTCCCTCTCATGTGCTCCTCCTTTGGGCCAGAGCCTGGCCAGTGCTGGGGGAGGGGGAGGAGATGATGCCTTATTGGATATGTGATGGTGTTCTTAACAAGGCTTAGCTCATTTGTTCTTTTTAATCATTGGAAGTGGGTAGCCAGAAACAAGATATGCATAGATTGTCATTATGTTGGGGAAAGGGGATTCAATAGAGCCTGTTTGAAAACAGGGATTGGGGAAAAAGCAAATCATTTCTTGTTTGTTCCCCGTGAGTTCAATGGGCTGATGATCTCCTTTTCTTTTTCCATCTATTTATCAAATGGAGAGAATATGAAAATGGAGTGTGCTTTTAGATAAAATATCTCCTCTCCTTCTGAGCCCATTTTGCTTGTGTCTGCACACCTGCTTTTTGCCAGAACAAGGTTCAGATACTGCCAGGCTGGCTCTCCTTTCCAGATGAGCCAGATGAGCTGTTTGGGACCAGAGTGTCCACACATGGAGGGAGGGAGAGAGAGGGAGAGGGAGAGAGGGAGATTATGGATATGCCAGGAAGGAAAAGGGAAAGGTAAAGGAAGAGGAGGTGAGAAAGTTAGCAAAGGGCAGAGGTGGGAGGAGTAGAAAGGGGAAGGGAGTGAGAAAGGCAGGGGTAAGGCTGGAGTGAAAGGGTAAGAAGGGGCTGGGGCAAGAGGCATGGGTTTTGGGGTCAGAGCTGGAGCAGCTTCCCGCCGGCCTGCTGCCCAGCCAGCTGCTGGGACATCTGCATCCTGGTGGGGGTGTTTCCTAATGGAGCTGCCTCCTCCCTGGACTTCTGCCCCACGCATTTGCATGCCTGCCCAGTTATGCCCCGCCGAAGTGCTTGCCTTTCCTCTTACTAATCAACCACTCATGCCCAAACAGCTAAATCAGCTCTGGACATGGCCAATGGGTTAGCTATTTGAGCAACCCTGGGGTCAGCCAAGGGCAGAAGTGTTTGCTCTTGAGCATCATGATACCAGACACAAGGGGAGCTGATGGCTGCACCAATACTGCCCTGACCTCCTCTTGAATAACTGAGCTTATGGGAAGGGCCAGGAATAGGGGTCAGAGTCTGGAGGACAGTCACTGTATGGTCTGGGTGAGCTGTTAGTCTTCTTGAGTGTCAGTCCTATCATTGATAAAGTAAGGGGCTGAAGTCCTTTCTGATGATTTGGTGTCTTAGTTTAGCATTCTTTGCTATCTGGTTCCTGCATTTGGATAGAGTTCAGATGAAAGTTAAAAGCTGTTAACCTCTGCTTGATACCTTTCACCTTTCTGTAGTATCGCAAGCCTGTGGTGTGGTCCCATCAGAGGGGTCCCTGCAGTTATATCCTTCCTGGGGATGCCAGATGGTTCCAGTGTCAGGGCCAACCTTCAGCCCCAATAAGGAGAAACGCTTGTCCTCTAGTCACCCATGGCTCCCATGGTGCCCTCTTAGTCTCTTCGAGGGCCCCTCATCCCAGGGTGTCAACCTCAGGCATCTGCCCCATTCTATCTCTCAGCTGACAGATAATTAATCTCTGCTAAGCTGATACAAGACCTGGAAGGTTTAAGTGCTAATTTGATGAAAAGGAGTTCTTGTTTAGCTCTTCCCTGAGAAATCTCACTTTCAAAGGCTTCCTGCTTTTTCCCTAGATGGCTGTACTAGTGGTCCATTCGTTTCCTCCTCTGCTTCTTCCTTTTCTGGGTCCCCAGATACTTGAGGAAGATGTCTTTGGGGAGGAGAATGCTAGGCAGTGGGCCTCACCTGTGTAGGGTTGGAGGTGATCTCAGGGGACCTGCTTAGCCACATATTTGTCTAGTGAGGGAAACCTCATGAGGGTGGTGGGGGTGGTGGTGACGATGCCCAAACTTCAGCTCCTGTTGTTGGTCTAACCCTAGAGGAACTCCAGTCATTGGCCTTCCAGGGTTGGCCACAGCCCAGCTGCTAGGGAAGTCATTGTTCAAGGCCCAGCCGCCCTTCCTGAGTGTTTCTGCCCTTGGTGGGAGCCCTTTCTCTGTTGGCTTCTTTGTTTGTCCCCACCCTGCCGAGATCCTCTCTGGGAGTGGTGGGTGGAGTTAGAGTTCAGCCCTCCCTGCAGCATTGCACATTCTGGGCCTAAATTAAATTGATGAAGGCCCCTCTTGGTATTTCAGGCATCTCTCTGTGTCCAGCATCTCTCTGGCCACTCGAAATCACCTATGCTTAGTCTCCTTTAGTTCTGGCTTCCTCAGAGCTCCCCAGACCAGCAGTTTATATGTCCTCAGATGAGCAGTGGGACTTGGGGGAGATAGTGAAAGGGTGTACACTGAGGAGGCTTCTGCTGTGACCCCTGGGGAAGGGAGCAACTGTGGGGTTTGCCACCCCTGGGGCCAGTGCAGGGGGTGTGCAATTAGATGCCACATAGGGGTATTTATATGAGTTTATGAGATAGGAGTCCCTAATATCAAGGTAGACCTGCAAGTCAGGATGGGGGTTGCCATTTGTTGAACTCTTGCTTAGTGCCATTTAATAATTCTTCCACCCCTCATGACAATCCTGCTAGGTGAGCATTTTGTCCCTTTGACAGATAATGATGCTAGGGCTCAGAAAGATTATGAAAGTCAGCAAGGCCACACCACAACAAAGCTGGGATTTTGAGCCTGGGATCTTTAAGGGGAAACTTGGAATGTTTGGCTCCTAACTGCCTGAGGAAGTGAGACAAAGGGAACAGCCTGGTGCTGCCTGTCCTCTGCTCCCACTGTCCCTGCCTCCTCATTACTCACAAGTTGAACTCTTGGTGCCTGTCAAAGCCAGCTCCAGACTCAGCCCTTCTGAGGTCACTCATTCTTCCTTTCACATCCTTTCCTTTCCACCACTGTCCTGAGCTACTGCAGTGTGCACAGGAAGAATCAAGTGAGTTCACTTTTCCTGAAGGCTCCTTCCTCTGTCCTGGCTGGCACTGGTGGGGTGTCACTCCCTGACTACGCTTGCCAAAGCCCATGCTAATGCAGAAACTGAGTGTTGAGCATATATAAGCCCCAGGGATTTCTCCTCGGCTTTCATTTGCCTGTCTCTGATCTGAACCAGGCTTTCTGAAGGTAGGGATGGTCTGTCTTCATGAAGGTGCTTAGCTGGATCCTTACTGAAGACAGCAAAGTGCGGAGCAATGGCTAGTTGCCCTCATGGCCTCGTGCAGGCTCACAGCCTGTGCTTGATGCCAGAAACTTACCAGCGTTCCTTCCTTTGCCCTCATCTTTGCATGCTGAACTTCCCTAGGACTTGGTGCTGGTGGGCAAATAGAGTTACATTCACTATGGCTACCTGCTGGTGCTTGCAAACATCTCCTACCTAGAGGCTCTGGCATTTCATGTGCACTTTCCTGGAAGTCTGGAGAGTGGCCCCGCCCATCGGGCGGAGCTCTCACTGGCGGGGAGTACCCCTGCTTCCTCTG
This sequence comes from Noctilio leporinus, assembly GCA_004026585.1. NCBI lineage: Eukaryota > Metazoa > Chordata > Mammalia > Chiroptera > Noctilionidae > Noctilio > Noctilio leporinus. The sequence goes on from PVIW01000065.1 coordinate 286,684, forward strand.
GGCGCTGCTGCCCCCTCTGCTCTGCATCCCACTTCTCACTTCTGCCCTCCTGTCCCCCACACCGCTGCTGCTCTGGCTGCCTCCTCCATGACCCAGGGGACACTAGGAACCAAAGCTGTGCGGAATTAGCGTGTCAGGGTGCCTTCCTATTCTGTGTGACATGCTTCTGGTGTGGGTACAAGTAGAAGCCTGTGCTGGCAGAGGTTTTGGTGAAATGGCTTTTTCTGGATTTTACTTGTAGCCCCCCTCCCAACTGGCCATGGCCTGAGACATGGCTGGACAGGGAGATGCATGTGAGGGACAAGGATTGTGCTGCCCTCACAATGACCCTTCTCCACCAACCACTGCTGTGCTCTTTCCTGGGTGAAGCTCAGCTTCCTGATTGCTGCTTATTTTAAGAGGTTTTTCTGCCTGACAGGTTCACCTGACCTGGTTTCTAGACCAGTCTTGATCCCAGCAAGCAAAAACAGGGAGCCAGCTACTCTCACCCGCGTGCCTCTTTGTCAGCTCTGTGCTCCTTCTGCCTGCAGGGCTACATCGTGCCCTTTCCCCAGCCCACAGGGAGTGAGTAGAGATGCTTGCCTGTGTTGTAAAGTCTAGTGGCGTCTTCCCTCTGTTCCGACCAGCTAAATCCTCTTCTCTTTCAACGCCCATCTAAGCCCCACCACTGCCTTGAGAATCTTCCCTCGATTATTCAGTCCTGTACCATAGCTCTCTCTGTTCAACTCCTACAGCCCTTAGTTGGAACCACCAATATAGTCATGTGACCATTGTACTTGTGCTATAGATGGAATATTTGTGTCCTACCAAGATTCATTTGTTGAAACCTAATCCCAATGTGATGGTATTGGTGGTGGAGATGGGGGGCTTTGGAAAGTGATTAGGTCATGAGGGTGGAGCCCTCATGAGTGGGCTAAGCGCCTTTATAAGACGTCCCAGAGGGATCGTTTGCCTTTGCCACCATGTAAGGACACTGCAAGATGGCTGTGAAGCAGGAAGTGGGCCATCACCAGACACAAATCTCCCAGAACCTTGATCTTGGACATCCAGCCTCCAGAACTGTGGGCAATAACTTTTTGTTGTTTATAAGCCATCCAGTTAATGGCAATTTGTTATAACAGCATGAATGATTGACAACTCAGTTATTCTCTGCCTGGTGCCACTTATTCCCATCCAGGCTAGGTGCCCCTTGAGGTCTTGGAGTGCTTAATTTGCTTCACTTGCTTCTCGAAAAGCATTCATCCCTTGACAGAGGCTCAGCAGATCTTTGATGCCCAACTGGGTAAAAGTTGATGTGGGGCTGGGAGGTCCCAGAAGCCTAGTGCCCTCTGGTGATCAGTTCCTTTCTTTATGCTACCCTAACATCTTGACTTAGTTCATTCAGATGCACTAAGAAGTCTGAAAAACTGGCATCTTGTGTTAGCAAACCATACTCTGTTCAGTCCTGTGCTTGTCCCCTCAGCCACCTGGCCAGCAGCTCTGCCAGTGAAAGGGCCTGCTGGCCCATTCCAGGTGTTGCCTCTCTACCTCTAAGGAGGAAGATTTAGTTGTATGGATTTTGGCAAAGATATAAAAGCAGCAATAAATAACAAAATATTCAGCATACCATTCTGCATATTTTATAGCTCAGTCTAATAAAGAAATAATCCAAGATGGCACCTGCTAAGAAAACTTAGTTTATTGAAATATGACTGTAATATAGAAAAGATGGCTAATGCACTAGGCTGAGAGATATTAATGCTCTACACTTCAGCTGGTGTGTTTAAAAAGAGTCTCTCATGTATTTTATTTTATTTTATTAGGAGCCATATCATTAGCTTTTAAAGACATTGTGTGAGAGAGAGAGAAGAAAAGAGATTTGAACTATTGGAAAAAAGAAAGAAAGAAAGAAAAAACCCTCAGCAATTCACCCTGCTTTTCTTTATAGATGAAACAAACCAAAAAAAAAAAAAAAAAAAAAAGGTTATTTTTTCATAAACATTTTTCCAGCTGGGATATTAGGACAGTATATTAAATTCCCCCAAAAGGAGGCCCTAGAACTATTTACATAATAATGTCTCCACTGTGGTTGTGACAGATGGGCTTCACTGACGCAGACATACTGTTAGGGGCTTAGCAATAGATTAAAAAAACCCACCACAATACTGTGTAACATAATAAAAGTGTATTGTAATGTACATCATAACTTGTGGCCAAGGTTAAATTTGCAGTCGAAGTATGAAAGTCGTATTCCATTATACAAAATAGATGTTACATGGAAAGGCATTAAAGATGAGTTGACTCAACCATTTATTTTTAGTTTATATTTTATTCTATTTTCCTCAGCTCTATTTATGCAATAATTTAAAAATCATATGAAATGACATCGTTATGTACCCCTACCCCTCTCCCCCTTAGAGTGAGGGGCAGTCAGGGATCTGCCAACTTTCTTAGCTCTGTAGATTCATGTTTCAGGGGGCCTGGAGGCTTAGCTCTCCTGGAAAATGGCTGTTTGTGTATATCTGCTTTTGCTTCATTCAAAGCTTCTTGCTGGAGCTGAGGTTAGTAGTGGCCTTTGAGAGTGAAGTCTTTGGAGACAAGCTAGAGTTCCAGGGACTTTCCCCACCCTATCAAGGGGTGACATGGACATGAGAGCAGGAACCAACGGGAGCCATCTGTGCAGGATGGACTGTGAACATTATTGTGAGCAACCCTGTTTCTCTTGTCCAGGACTTGACCATAGACCTCAGCTTAGTGGTCCTGTCCCTGTGTCCACCAGCGTGCACTCTAAGGTGATGGGGAAAGGGGATGTCATTTCTGAAGTGGAGATCTGTTGAAATTATTTTATCCTCATCTATTGTTCTGAATCTCCAGGTGCCTGTCAGTGCCAACAGAAAGGAAGATATAAAACATTTTTTTCCCTAAAGCACATAGAGTAACAGACTTTTGGAGCCAGAATAAGTTATTTGTGCAAGTAACCCTCATTTCTTTATCTGTAAAATGGGAATCATTTGGTTCCTACTTTAAGAGGGTAATTATGAGGTTTTAATGAAATGATACAAAGTGCCCAGTACGTAGTAAGTACTCAGCAAATGTTAGATATTTCATACCATGATTATAAATATTATCTCACTTAGAGCTAATATTCTGAAGACTAAAATGGGTAGTTGAAGAACTGTGTGTTTTCTTCTTTGTGAACTCTCTCTCTTTTTTCTCTTGTTCTCTATTTCCTTGGGTCTCTCTTCCAGGCAAGAGATTGGCTCTTCCTTTCATTCTTTGTATATATATTTGGCATTGGTCTGTTTTGTTTCAGTCTCTTGCTTTCTACATGTCCAATAGTGTCCATTATTCAAGGCTCCACTGTTATCTCTTCCCCTCCCTGAACTAGCTGTTCACTCCTCCAACTTGACAAGCTCTGGCCTCCTCTAAACCTGGAGGAACTTGTATCTGCTCATCCGTTTGGTTTCAATTTATAGGTGGAAGCTAATGAGGGCAAAATGACAGCTCCTAAGAGAACTTCAAAACAATCAGATATATTTTGCAAGGAGGGAGCTCCATGTTACAAAAAGTTTGAAACAGTGGCTGAGTGCCTTTGTGAAGATGCTAAAGGGAAGAATGAGGCATTCTAGAAGGTCAGACTCCAACGTAGTCTAAGAGATCAACTAGTCCATGTCTTACCTTTAAAACATGAGAAGAGAGGATACTGAGGCCCAGGATACTCTAGGGTTCCATGGCTCAAGAGTGACAGAGCTGATGCTGAGCTTCAGCCAGCAGTCAATTTCCCCTCCCACCCTGCCACTGAAGCTGTGTCAGGTTTGGACATTAACTGAAGACTTCTAAATTCTAAAAACAGAATGTTGTCTATTATTGCCTTGAGTTTTTTCTTGTTAGTTGTATTATTGAGGCATAATCTTTCTAACTACTATATATTTGATGAGAGCATCAGTATATATTAACTGATTCTGTGTATATGCTACACCTAGTACACAGTAGGACAGATTTTACTATTCACTGACTCAACTTAATTGGCTCTAAACTAGTCTGAGTTAGTATTTTCATTTTGAGCAAAGCCAGCAACCTTTTAGAAGACATCAGAGATTTGTCAGAGAGCATAGCTTCTCAGTATTCCATGGCAGCTTGGAGAATTGTAAGGCATGACAAATGAGGGGATTTCCCTCCAGGGTCAGGCCATGATGTGCAGAAAGACAGAGGCCCAAGAAAGACCGTGCTGGCCCAGGTGGTGAGCCAGGCTCAGGGAGTCAGTCTGAGCTCCCTCAGCTGAGAACACTGAGCATTTCTGTGGTGGGGCTGAATGTCACCAGCCCTGGGAGGCTGGAGAAGTGGAATGCTTTTGGAAGGAAGAAAGCACCATCTTCTAGAATGATTGCCCTGAATCCTTACTGCTGCAGACAAAGGGACCTCAAGCACAATCTGAGCATATGGTTACCTGTATGGTGCTATTTGACGGGTACTGGAAAAGTCCACAGCAGCACATCAGCACTGTCCACACCAGTACTGTCCAATACAAATATGAGAGCCACAAATGCAAGTCACATATGAGATGTAACATTTATTAGTTGCTGTATTAAAAATAAGTAAAAAGAAGTAGGTGAAATTGATTTTGTTAATATATTTTAATTTAATTCAGTATACCTAAAATATTTTCATTTCAACATATCATCATTATAAAGATTATTAATGAGAAAGTTTACATTCTCTTCTTCATGCTAAGTCTTTGACATCCCTTATTTATTTATACTTAATGCATATCTCAATTGGGATCAGCTACTTCTCAAATGCTCAGTAGCCCCATGTGGCTGGTGGCCGTCATATTGGATGAAGCAGGTTTAAATAATTTCTCTCTTTCAAAATTCTGCCATTTGGGAGGGGAGTGGATTAAGGGATTGTTATTGTTCTAACCGAACTCCCCCTGTAAGTGTTGATATTTTAATTCTTTATTAACCTATTAACAAGAATAATCAAATTTCTAACCGTCTTTCCATTTGGTTTTGCTAGAAATATGACCAAGGATTGAGCCCCACTGGTGGGATGTTGGATGTCAAGGGCAGCGAGGAGGACATCGCCCCAATGGCACTGGGTGATGTTGAGACGAGGACATGAGTAGCAAGCGTCGAGGAATCCACTTGGGTACTGAGGAGGGCGCAGGATCTGCAGGATCGAGAGACTGAGCTCGGATGGATTCCCTAGCCCACCTACCTGGTTTAGTGTAAGTCACAAATCTCTCTGAACCTCACCATCCTTATCTATAATGGCGGGGATAAAAGCCCATTCCTGGCTTCCTCAAAGGTATATTGTGAGGCTCCAATGGTATGGTTCACAGGAAGTAGCTTGGTGTAAACAGTGAAGTCCTCCGCTCATGTAAATCTCAAGCCATCCAATGGCTAGTCTTCCAGCGGGACCGCTACTCTTAATTCAAAGGAAGTAAATTTTACGAAGTGCCAGACCTAAGCCAGACTTTGGCAGGGAAGGAGGTGTCAGAGAGGGAAGAACATCGGCGGTAACCTGGAGCCTCATCGGGAGAGACAAACAATGAGACACAAAGAGGTTCACACAGATGTTCTGAGAGGAGACAGTGGAGAGCACATGGGGTGGGTGAGGGATCAGGAAGGGTCAGCTGCGGGGTGGGGAGACACCCCAGGCAGGTGCAGAGAGTTTCAAAGGCAAAGCAGGAGAGGAGAGTGTTCTTGGTGGAGGGTGCACCCCAGCCAGATGCCAGGAGGTGGAGTGGAAATCCATACCCTAGGGGGGATGTGAAATCTCCTGACTAGGACAGAAGAGAAGAGCAGAGAGTGGCAGTCCCTGGGGACACTTCTCTGCCAGCGCTAGCATCTTTCCTCAGTCAAGAGATGTCAGGCAGAGACCAAACTTCTGATGCTTAAGTCTTATGTCTTGCCCTGAAAGTGGGTCACCCGCTGCAGAGGAGATCAGCCTACATGAAATCAATATGAACTGTGGCCATGGTAGGGGCTCTGATCTCAGACTGTTGCTGCTGTACACAGTTTTCCCACCACAAAAGCTAGACAGAGGTCCCACAAGAAAGATATTTGTCAGGTGTTTCCAAAGGTTCTAGGAACTTCTGATTTTCAAGGCAGTTCTTTAATATCAGTTTAATGTTTAATATATATATATATATATATATATATATATATATATATATATATAGTCCATATATATATATATAGTCCTTACATTTAATGCATAACTGTGCCCGACTTCCTAAGATGGATGGATGGATGGATAAACACAACATTGCTCATTTACAAAATAATTCCATTTGCTAGTCCAATCTTGATCTTAAATCCTGACCCAAGGATCTGGAATGAAGCCCTGTTTTGGTCTAGGGTGTCCAACACCAGCCAAAAAAAGGCAAACCTAATTCCAGAAAAATTCTCAGTCCCTGCCCTGACTTGCACTGCCGTGATGACAGGTAGACTGAGCCATATATACCACCGAGGTTTAACTGAAGTGACCCATCAAGGCAGCCAATGATGCTAGAAAAATAAAGATGGTGGAACATCTGACTAATTATAAAGTAGGGCATTTTGCCATTGCCTCTGCAGTTCTGTGATATTCCTGGTTGTTGGGGTTCTAGCTTGCTCACTGGGTGATGCATTTCCTAAGAACAAGAATTAAAGTCTCCCAGCTTTGAATTAAGGTTGGATTCCAAGGATTTCTCTGGCTTTGAAACTAAGTTACACTTCCAAAACCAGAGTCTGCTTAGTTTGCATCAAAGTAGGAGGGCTATGTAAAACCCAGGGGTTCCAGTGACTAGACATTATGCCTCCAGTCTTCAGGAAGGGAAACCTGGGTATACTGGGTGCTGCCTCCATGACAGATACTGTGCAGGTTTTCTCTGATACATTCTTTTGCCTAATTTTGATGATAACTTTATGATTGGAAATTACTTTATATAGGACTGAGTCTCCATGAAGTCACTGAGTATCAGGTTGCTGTCAGACACCCAACCCTGACCTCTTTGTACCCATGGGCAGATTTTGAATGGAGAAGAATGGAATGGACTAAATTGATGTAGATTATAGTGGTAAGCACAGGGGGGATAAGACTGCATTTCCACATTTTGCTTTTTCTCCTTGCTCAGAGCGTCTGAGAAATTCCTCCTACTCTGAAGTGGGACAGCCCAGTCCAGAGGGTTTGCATTTCAAGGGAGGTAAGTGGTTTGAAAGGGAAATATCTCCAGTGGTGGGATGTCAGTCACTGAACTGAGGGTGAGGAGATGGCAGGAGGCTGGGGAGGAGAGGTCCTAAGAGCTTGAGAAGCCACCCTGCATTTTGAGCCTGTACGTAGGCTCTTTGCTCCGGGTTTTCGCCTTCCTCTGCCAGGCCCCCTTCCCTCCGTCCTTTCCTGTCTGGCTCCTTTGCTTTCTTGCTTTCTTTTCAGGACTCTGAGTTGCTAGGCAACTCCAGATAGGAGCTGAGGTTCTCACTGTGGTGAGTAGCCTCCAGGCAGGGACAGGGAGTTTGATGGAGCCTGTGATTACAGGTGTCTGTGCAGAAAGGAAGACAACAGCAGTAACCTCCCCTCACTCCCTCATGTCTCCCACAAACAGAAGAAATGAGAGATTTGGGTGAGGGAACAAAGCTTTGTTTAGGCCATTTGACGTTTTATCTTCCTCTTTTCTGCTCCCTTCACCTATCAGCAAGAGTTCCTCCGTACTGGCCCCAGTATGCTCCCAGTGCTGTTGGCCTGTTTGTTACTGCTCCTCTCAGCCCCACTGTGGTCTGGATCCCCTTGACCCTTACCACCTCACTGGGAGCTGTCCTCAGCTGTCCCCCGCAGGGGCATTGCACTTATGTAAGCAGACCCCTCATGGCTTAATGTCCGCAACGTGTAAGTAGGCACTGATCATGGAAGGGCAGCGCAGGGCCCCTCTGTATGTCTCTGTTGTGCTCGAGTGCCTGAGCAGTCCCTGAGACACAGAGGGGCAGCAGCAGTGCCTGGACTGACTAGGGGTGCTTCGTTCTTCAGTGGTAAAGCATACACATTTACTTACTCTGTATTGTGGGCCAGTACTACCCATTCTCGGTGCTGGGGATTCATAGTGAGGAAAAATTCAATCTCTGACCTCACAGAGCCAATATTTATACCAGAGGAGAAAGTCAGCAGACAACAGAAAATTAAGCAACAGTGCAAAAATGTCACTCTGGATGGTGTTTTTGACAGTTCCCTTCCAGATCCAGAGGAACTGCCCTGCTCAGAGCAGGGTTCTTTCAGCAGTTTACACTCTGGGACAAGGCCTAAGGTCCTGGAGCAGCTGGAGCCCATCATTGTGGCACTTCCAGGAATAGCACCAGGGAGTCCTTGTGGCAGCGATGCTCCTAAGTGGGGGAGTGGTGACAGAGCTGGTCTTTAAGGGTCCCCACTGTGTCGCAGCATCCCCTGCTGAGACCTTTGCAGGCTAGTGGTGTGGGATGATGGTGCTGCTCAGGTTGAACTAGCCTTCTGGGTGAAATTTGTACCTGTCAGCCCAATGAAGCTGTGGGGAGAGCATGTAATCTATATCTAGCCAGTCAGAGCTCAGTGATTAGTTAAGAGGGGGCGCTTTGATGGAAGGTTAGCCAATCAGAGTCCACCCCTGCACTTTGAGTAGAGGAGCTTTTTTCCTCTGGAGTTGCCAACTTGGTAGGGCATGAGTATGGAGCTGCCATGGGCAGCCCTTGTTTTCCTGGAGGAGGATACCGACCCAGAGGAAATCAGAGCCAGGCAGAGATGAGAGCCACCTGGGCCTGAGGCCAGTGTACCTTTGGACCTTTGGGTTTCATAAGCCAATACATTTTATTTTATTGTATTAATGCTTGAGCCAGTTTGCATGGACTTTTACTCCTTGGCCCAGTAGGGTTTCTCTGTTCGTGCAGCTTCATCACTTCTCCCCTGCCCTGGGTCCTTTTCCTGCCCAGGTATCTAGGGTTTTTCTCTAGACTGGGAAGTCTTTCCTTAGTCAAAGCTCAAAGTTTCGGGTCAAAGGCTATCTTATTCCCTCTTTTTTTTTTTTTTTTGTCAAAGCACTCCTCTCCCATGTTCCATCTCCTCAGGGCCCTGCTCTCTGCCAAGGATCATTTGATTAAGTTATACCAGGCTATTGATGTCTAAAAATTGCTCTGGCAATCAATAATCCTGTGTGGCAGTTTTACATTTGGGCTGCAGTCCTTTGCGCCATAATCCACGGAACTGGGTACCTAATGGTGGGAGTTCAGTCACTGTGGCAGGCTGCTGAAGAGATGATTTCATAGAATGCTGCTCCTACTGACTCTGAAGTTCCTTGGCTGCATGCTCACTTCTTCTGCCTATGCCCAGGGCTGAGTGCCAGCTCTCCTGGCTCACAGCAAAACGCCTAGGCCTCTGCTGCTGCGAAGAGGTCATATCCTTTCCGTAAAAAGAGGGAGAAAGGTTCTGAAGGGACAGCTTTTGGAAACGGGCAATCCAGTTTGCCTCTGATTCTGGAGTGGCCTGGACTAGTCAGTGACCTTGTGGGGTTACTTTTTTTGTTTCTAAAATGGAGGTGTTCTACATCTTCTAGCACTGATGGCTTGGGTGTGTATCTGTGACCCTGAATGTCTGTGTTTAAGAGTGAAAGTGTCCCCACAGGACCATGAACAATATTTAAGTGGATACCTTTCACAATGTATTCACATTTTACATACTATCCATTCACACTGTGCTTGCTCCCCTCCTCTGGTTTAAGGCTCATTCGGTGACCTGCTCATACTCAGGCTGCACAGGGAAGTGTGTGGGAGTTTAAGTTTGGCTCCAGCACTTAGGACATCAGTGTCCCAGTCTCAAAGTAGCTGCTGTCCAGATAGCTAAGACCTTGAAAGAGGTACCCACTACTCTGGGTCTGTTTTTTGTTTTATTTTCATATGTAAAATGAGAATAAGACCACTTTGCTTTGCCCAGTGTTGGTTGTGCTTACATGGCACATTAAATGAAAATCCAGTGAAGAGGCAGAGGTTGCATAAAAACCTCAGGAGATGCATCTGAGGTGCATTTGTGGGGAAGTTAGTACCGTGTCTGTTCTTGGCCTCCTGGGCTTGTGTCCAAAAAGGTTGGCTTGACATTGTCAAGGAAGCAGGTGCCTGGAAGGGTCTAAGGATTATAGTGGAACTCACCATTCAGAACGTGCAGATGCAGATTGAGCCAGTAACTTCTGCCTCTGCCCTGATCATCCAAGTCTTCAAGTCCCCCCGACACCGAGGCAGAAAGAAGCAGAAGCAGAGAATATTAAGCTCAGTGGAAATACCACTTTTGATGACACTGCCAGCATTGCCTGGCAGATATAACACTGCTCTTTAGCCAGAGAACTTTCGGGAAACCTTAAAGAGACTCTGGGGATTGCACAGTTTTGGGATTGCCATGTTGATGGCCGCAGCCTCCATGACATCATAGATGACATCAGCAGGGCGGGTGATGTGGTAAAATGCCTGGCTAGTTAAAAACTACAAAGGAAAATGTTTCAAAAAGAATCATTTGACAACCAGAAAAAAGAGCAAGCCAACCAAGGGAAAGTGTTTAATTTTTTTTTTTAAGATTTTTATTTATTATTTTCAGAGAGAGGGGAAGGGAGAGAGGCAGAGTGGGAGAGAGACATCAATGCATGGTTGTCTTTCACCTGCCTCCAGCCACAGACCTGGCTGGAGACCTGACTTGCAACCTGGTTATGTGCCCTGGCTGGGAATCAAACTGGCAACTGTGGGGTTCGAAGGCCGGCACCTTATCCACTGTGCTACCAGCCAGGGCTAATTTTGGTAATACACGTTGGAAAACAGGATTAGTCTTCTGCCCCACCCAGGGAGACAAGTGGTGCAAAACTCTGACAACAGGAGGTGAGGTGGGGGCTCAGAGACAGGAAGGTCTCAGCTCCCCAGCACACAGCAAGTCTCGGGACCAAGGGGTGGTGAGCCGGCAGAGTATGAGGCCCTCTTCCTGGCCCCGCTTTGGCTTGTTCTCCCCATTTCCAGGTTAGAGATTTGAGTCAGATAGGAGGCAAATGCTTAGGCAAGGAAAAAATGTTTCACCAGCCTGCTCCACAGGGAGAGTCCGTGATACAATATGAAGCTGAAAATAGAGTGCCTCAGGAAAGAACTGTCTTGTGGTGGGTGTGGGGGGCCTCCCCCAGGAAGATGGGAGTTGAAATGAGAATGCGGTGCTGCTCGCTGCCCTGTTCGTTATACTGCTGAGCACAGACGCTCCGGGCTGGAATTTGGAATCCGTGTCACAAGAAAGCGGTCCCGCTGGAAAGGCTCGTTTAGCAATGCTTTCCTGCTGGGGTCTGTGGAACATCCTGACATCGTCCAGGGCTTGAACAGAGGCCAAGGATTTATCCAGAAACAGCAAGCCCAGTACAAAGATGATCCTGGATTTAGAACAGATGAAAGGTACTTTGAAGGAGTTCAAAGAACGGCCACACGCTCCCTGATGGCTGCTTGCTGGATATTTTGAGAGGTGACTGGGGCATGCTTTCCCTCCCAGCCTCTCCCAGGGGTCGTTCCAACACGCTTTCTCTCCATTAGTGGATGCCAGAGCTGGCGGGCTTGGAAGTCTTAATATGGAAATTCCTACAGTGGTGGGAACAGGCCTTTCCCAGTTGGGGTTTGCTAAGGCCATTATTCTGATGAGGTTAATGGTGATTAATTGGCAGTAATGATGAGATGGTGACTGTAATGAGGCCAACCTGATTGGGTGGTGGGAAAGATGGAGCATATGGGCACATGGTGAGGGTGGTGATAGTGATGGTGGTGACAGTGGCAGGGAGCTCGGTTTTAGAAATTCGTTGAGAAATCTGGGGAGCAAACTTTAACTTCATTTTCTTGTCTGGAAAAGTAGATTATTGGCAAAACAAAACATCTGCCCCTGGGAAAGGGGTAAAAGTCATTTTTGTTTACGGTCAGTTCTGTCAAGCCAAATACTTAGTGTCAAATGTATCACGTACCATGACGGCTGGCTTTTTGGGGGGTTGTGTAGCGAGCTCAGAGCTGAGTATGTTGAGATACAAAATCAAGCTAATGTTTTTGGCTGCAATAAACCAATGACCTCTCAAATGTTGGGCCAATATAAGAAGGAGCCAGTCATCCTCATTTTCCTGCTTTGAACAGTGTCTGGAGAGGCGAGATGAGAGAAGTTCATCATCAAACTGTTTTTCAGGATCCAAGCCAATCTTACTGCCTTTCAAGGGCAATTCATGTGAGTGAGCCTTTACTTACAATAAGTCTTTCCCCTTCCCCGTTTCACCCTTGAAGCATAACATCCTTGTCTTACCAACCTCAGGTCAACTGGTGAGATAACAGAATGAAGGAAAAGGGACTTCAAAGTTCAGGTGACTCCTGCTCATTGCGTTGGTGGCAGCCCCAACAGCAAGGGGCAAGTTAAGTCTCTGAGCTCTAATCAAAGAGAGGAATGGCACTAGTTCCAGGCAATCCCAATTTCACTGATTACCAAAAACATAAAATAAATGATGAACCAAATTGAATCAGTTACCATCAAGTCAAGAGATATACTGGCAGCATACATCACTTTTGGTGAAATTGTGAAACAGAGAAGCTTGATTTGAGTTCCTAGACCTTCCTTTAAAAATTTGTTTTCTTCTCTGTGGATGTCCTCACCCACAAACCCCTGCCTCAGTGGTGTACAATCAACCCTTCAGTCCAGAAACAAACTCCCAGGAACACATTCACTCTGAGACATTAGTGTAGAATAATAAGAATGCTGCTGCTGGTTCTGTCATGCTTCCTTCCCAGGGGAGTTTCTTTTTAATGAAAGAGCTGGGGAAGGCAAATGCTTTCCCCATGAGGGGATCTGTAATGGTGGATTAGCACAGAGAAGGCCCTTTTCCCTTCAAACCCCATCGCATAAGTGGCTTCACGTACTAGGGCTATGGCAAGAGCACCTTCAGGGTAGGGATTCTGTCTACTGATTGGAGCTGTAGCTCTTTAACTTGCATCCTGTTGACTGACAGTATTGAAATGGTCAGTGGCATGTTGGTTGCCAAAGTGAGCCCACCTTTCCCTAGGAAGTGGCTTCTTCCCAAGAAAGGGCAAGTTCAGAGCTGTACATTTCTTCACTGGTCCTCTTGTTTCATTAGCTTTTCTTGTTCGGTGAGTAAAACTTTTGTGTATGTGGGTAACTGGAGGTATAACTGAAAGTTATTATGCAGAAGAAAATGAATTTCAGAATATGGATGAAAAGGATTTATTTTGGGGGTTCTCTTAGATCAGGGTGTTCTTTCTTTCTTTATTTTAAAATTTAATTTAAAAAAGTCTGTAACTTGATTTTGTTGTTGTATGACATCCATCCTTTTGTTACTCCCCTCTGTCCCCTTCTCCACCCACCCACTGCCCCCCTAAGTCAATCCCACTTGTTGTCCATGTCCATGGTTCTTCCATGCTAGTTTCTTGACTAAACTGCTCCCCTTATTTGTCTCCCTCCCCCACCTCCCCTCTCCTGCCTCCCCTCTGCCCACTGAAAGTCTGTTCATTGTATTCATGTATCTGGTTCTGTTTTGCTTGTTTGTTTGTTTGTTTTGTTCATTATTGTCCTGTAATGGGTGAGATCATATGGTATTTGTCTTTCACTGACTGGCTTATTTCACTAAGCATGATACTTTCCAATTCCATCCATGTTGTTGAAAAGGTTAGGAGTTCCTTCTTTCTTTCTGCTGTGTAGTATTCCATTGTGTAAAAGTACCAAAGTTTTTTGATCCACTCATCCACTGATGGGCACTTAGGCTGTTTCCAGCCCTTGGCTATTATAAATAGTGCTGCTATGAACATAGGGGTACATAGGTTCTTATGAATTGGTGTTTCAGGGTTCTTTGGGTATAGTCCTTGTAGTGGAATTGCTGGATCAAAAGGCAGTTCCATTTTTAGTTTTTGAAGGAAACTCCATACTGTTTTCCATAGTGGCTGCACCAGCCTACGTTCCTACCAACAGTGCACCAGGGTTCCCTTTCCCCCACATCTTCACTGCCACTTGCTGTTTGTTGATTTATTGATGATTGCCATTCTGACAGGTGTGAGGTGGTATCTTATTGTGGTTTTAATTTGCATCTCTGATGGCTAGTGATGTTGAGCATTCTTTCATATGCTGTTGGGACCTCTGTATGTCTTCCTCAGTGAGTTTTCTGTTCAAGTCTTTTGCCCGTTTTTAAAATTGGGCTGTCTGTCTCCCTGGTGTTGAGTTGCATTAGTTCTTTAAATATTTTGGAGATCAAACCCTCGTCTGAGGTATCATTGGCAAATATGTTTTCCCATACAGTTGGTTCCCTTTGAATTTTGTTGGTGTTTTCTTTAGCTGAACAGAAACTTTTAAATTTGTTATAGTCCCATTTATTGATTTGCTCTTTTATTTCCTTTGCCCTTGGAGAAGTATCAGTAAACATATTTCTGTGTAGAATATCTAAAATTTTATTGCCTATGTTTTTCCCCAGAACCTTTATGGTGGCACTGCTTATGTTTAAGTCCTTTATCCATCTTGAGTTTATTCTGGTGTATAGTGTAAGTTGGTGGTCTAGTTTTATTTCTTTGCATGTTGCTGTCCAGTTCTCCCAATACCACTTGTTGAAGAGACTGTTTTTACCCCATTTTATGTTCCTTCCCTCTTTGTCAAATATTAGTTGACCATAGAGTCCTGGGTTTATTTCTGGGGTCTCTTATCCTGTTCCATTGATCTGTGTCTATTCTTATGCCAGTACCAGACTATTTTGATTACAGTAACCTTGTAGTATAATTTGATGTCTGGTATTGTGATTCCTCCTACCTTGTTCTATTGCTGTGGCTATTTGTGGGCATTTTTGGCTCCATATAAATTTTTGAGGTATTTTTTCTGTATCTGTGAAGTATGCCATTGGTATTTTAATTGGGATTGCATTGAATCTATAGATTGCTTTGGGTAGTATGAACATTTTAATGAGGTTAATTCTTCCCATTCATGAACATGGTATATGCTTCCATTTATTTGTATCTTCCTTAATTTCTTTCTTCAGTGTTCTGTAGTTTTCTGAGTACAGGTCTTTTACCTCCTTGGTTAAGTTGATCCCTTAGTACTTTATTTTTCTTGTTGCTATGGTAAATGGGATTTGTTTTCTAGCTTCTACCTCTGTTATTTCATTATCGGTATTCAAAAATGCTTTTGATTTCTGAATATTGACTTTATATCCAGCTATTTTGCTAAATTTGCAGATTAGGTCAAGTAGGTTTTTGGTGGAGTCTATTGGGTTTTGTATGTACACTGTCATGTCATCTGCAAATAATGACAGTTTGACTTCCTCCTTTCCAATTTGGATAGTTTTTATTCCTTTTTCTTCTCTGATAGCTATGGCTAGAACTTCCAAAATGATGTTGAACAGAGGTGGAGAAAGTGGATAGCCTTGTCTTGTTCCTGATCTTAGGGGGAAAGCTTTTAGTTTTTGCCTGTTGAGTATGACATACATGGCCTTTATGATGATGAGGTATGCTCCCTCTATTCCCATTTTGGTGAGTGGTTGTTGTACTTTATCAAATGCTTTTTCAGCATCTATTGATACGATCATATGATTTTTGTCTTTTATTTTGTTGATGTGGTGTATCGCATTTATTGATTTGCAAATGTTGTACCATCCTTGCATCCCTGGGATGAATCCCACTTGATAATGGTGTATGATCTTTTCAATGTATTGCTGGATCCGGTTGGCCAATATTTTGTTGAGAATCTTAGCATCTATGTTCATCAAAGATATTGGCCTGTAGTTTTCTTTCTTAGTTGTGTCTTGACCTGGTTTTGGGATTAGAATAATATTGGCCTTGTAGAAAGAGTTTGGGAGTCTTCCCTCTTGTTGGATTTTTTGGAATAGGTTGAGAAGGATAGGAGTTAGTTCTTCTCTAAATGTTTGGTGGAATTCATCTGTGTATCCATTTGGTCTGGGGCTCTTTTGCTTTGGGAGATTTTTGATTACTTCTTCAATTTCACTTGTTGTTATTGGTCCATTCAGGATTTCTGCTTCTTCTGGATTCAGTTTTGGTAGATTATACATTTCCAGAGATTTATCCATTTCACCCAGGTTATCATATTTTTTTTATCATATACTTGTTTGTAGTAATTTCTTATAATTTTTTGTATTTCTGAAGTATCAATTGTGATTTCTCCTCTATCATTTCTGATTTTGTTTATCTCTTTTTCTTGATGAGTCTGGTTAAAGGCTTCCAATTTTGTTTATTTTTTCAAAGAACCACCTCTTGGAATTATTGCTTCTTTGAATTGTAGTTTGAGTCTCTAAGTTATTTAATTCTGCTCTGACCTTGATTATTTCCTTCTTTCTACTTGCTCTGGGTTTTGTTTGTTGTTGCTTCTCTAGTTCTTAAAGTTTTATGGTTAGGTTTTTCATATAAGCTTCTTCAATCCTTTTTAGATAGGCCTGTATTGCTATGAATTTCCCTCTGAGGACTGCCTTTGCTATGTCCCATAGGTGTATTCATTGTCATTTGTTTCCAGAAACTTTTTGATTTCATCTTTGATCTCATTGTTAACCCATTCATTACTTAAAAGCATGTTATTCATTACTTAAAAGCATGAGTTAGTGTTTTTGGTTTTTTCCCTTCAGGGTTGGTTTCTAGTTTCAAGCCATTGTGATCTGAGAAGATGGTTGACATGATTCCAATTTTCCTGTATTTGTGGAGGTTTGTCTTGTGACCTACCATGTGGTTTGTCTTTGAGAATGTTCCATGTGTATTTTGCTTTTTGGGGGTGAAAGGTTCTGTATATATCAGTTAGGTCCATTTCCTCTAGAGTGCTGTTCAATGCCACAATATCCTTAGTGTTTTTTTGTTTGTGATATCTGTCCATTGTTGATGATGGGGTATTAAAATCCCCTACTATTAGTGTGTTGCTGTCTATATCCTTCTTGAAGTCCTCCAAGATTTTCTTTATTATTTGGGAGATTCTATATTGGGTGCAATATGTTTACCACAGTTAAATCTTCTTAATAGATTATTCTCTTAAGTATTATGAAATGTTCTTCTTCGTCTCTTTTTATGGCCTTCATCATAAAATCTATTTTGTCTGAAATAAGTATTGCTACTCCAGCCCTTTTTTTAATGTCCATTTGTTTGATATATGTTTTTCCATCCCTTTACTTTCAATCTGTATTGATCTTTTGTTTTGAGGCGGGTCTCTTGAAGATAGCGTATATGTGGGTCATGTTTTCTTATCCTTTTAGCTACCCTGTGTCTTTTGATTGGCATGTTTAATCCATTTACATTTATGGTTATTATCGATTGATACTTATTTATTGCCATTTTCCCCCTTTTACCTGTGTTCCTCTCTGTCTATCTCTGTTTCTTCATTTTTTAAAAGCAGACCCTTTAGCATTTCTTGCAGTGCTGGTATGGTAGAGATGTATTCTTTTAGTCTCCTTTTGTCCAGGAAACTCCTTATTTCTCTTTCCATTTTGAATGATAGCCTTGGGGGGTAGAGTATTCTTGGTTGCAGGCCTTTGTTTCTCATCACTTGGAATATTTTTTGCCATTCCCTTCTGGCTTGTATTGTTTCTGTTGAATAATTATTTGATAGCCTTATCGGAGCCCCCTTATATGTTATTTGCTATTTCTGTCTTGATGCATTTAGGATTCTCTCTTTGTTTTGAAATTTTCCATTTTAATTTTAATGCATCTTGGGTGGGTCTATTTGGGGTTATCCTCATTGGGACCCTCTGTGCTTCCTGAACTTGAGTTACATTTTCACTCATCATGTTAGGAAAGTTTTCTATCATTACTTTTTTGAACAGGTTTTCCATTCCTTGTTTCTCTTCTCTTTCTGGTATCCCTATGATACGCATATTATTGTGTTTCATGTTGTCCTGAAGCTCTCTTAAAACCTCTTCTTTCTTATTCAGCCTTTTTTCATTCTGTTGCACTATCTTGGAATATTTTTCTACATTGTCCTCCAGCTCGCTGATCCACTCCTCTGCTTCCTCTAGCCTGCTGTTGATTCCTTCTACTGTATCCTTCAATTCAGAAATTGTATTCTTCACTTCCTCCTGGCTGTTACTGATAGTTTCTATGTCCTTTTTAATGCTGATGTAGCTTTTAGTAAGTTCCTTATAGCTTCCCTGGAGTTCTTTGTAGTTCCCCTGAAGTTGTTTGTAGTTTTCTTTGAGTTGGCTGAGCTCATTGAGCCTCTCTATCATCATTATTTTGAATTCCATATCTGACAGTTTGCTTGCCTCTGTTTCATTTAGTGATCTTTCTGGGGATTCCTCCTTTCCTTTTGGTGATGGACTGTTTCTTTTTCTCCCCACATTTAGGTTTTATTGTAATCCAGTCAGGCTGTGATCAGCTGCCAGGCTAAGGAACCGCTAGGATGGAAGGATTGATTTAGCTGTAATCCTATTGGTCTCTGATCCACCACCAGGCTCAGATGCAGCTTGGGGTGACAGACTGATTCAGTTGTAAGTCAATGAATCAGCTACCAAACTCAGGCCCTGCTGGGCTAGATGGAGAGGTTCAGTTGTAAGCCAGTGGATCAGCCACCAGCTTAGGTGCAGCCTGGTGGGACAGATTCAGATATAAATCAATGAATCTGTGATTAGCCGCTAGGCTCAAGTGCCACTGGGCTAGGCAGCAAGATCCAATTGTAATCCAATGAATCTGTGTTTGGCCACCAGGCTCAGGTGGCACTCGGCTCAACTGAAAGATTCAGTTGTAATCCAATGAGTTTGTGATCAGCCGCCAGGCCCAGGGGTCACCAGGCGGGACAAACCAAATCAGTTGTGAACCAATGAACCCATGATCAGCCACCAGGCTCACTTGCCACTGTGTGGGGCTGACTGACTGACCCAGATGGAAGTCAGAGAGTTTGTAATCAGTTACCAGGCCCAGGCTCTGCTGAGCGAGAAGGACTGACTTAGTTGCAGAGCAATGAATCTAAGATCAGCCATCAGGCTCAGTTGCCACTGTGCGGGGCCAACTGACCCAGCTGTAAGTCAGAGAGTTTGTACTCAGCTGCCAGCCCAGGTGCTGCTGGGCAAGAGATACCTCTTCAGGTGCCAACTATTGTATCTATGCTCAGACATGGCAGGACAGGGCAGGAGAGGTTTATTTAGATGTAAATCAAAGAGTTGTGATCAGACACCAGGCTCAGGCACCGCTGGGCGGGGGCAATGAGGACCCTCCTAGGAAAGCCACTTGGCAGTGCAGTCCAGCACAATCTGCCCAAGGTGTGGGCAATGAGTCAGCACTGGGATCCCTACAGCCACTTCCCCACTTCTCTCCTCCAAGCCACCGCCGCAGAATCTCCCCACATGTCTCCAGTCCTCTCTGCCCTCTCTCTGCTGGAGCCCAGGGTAGGTGAGGGCCAAAGTATTGTTGCTGTGGTCATCCTAGTAGTTCTCTGTCTCCATCGCTCTCTCAGGCCAGCAAACTCCTCAGCTTTCCACCCTTCTCAGCTGGATGCTGCTCTGCTCTCCACCCAGCTAGGGGACTAGAGCCCCCTTCTCAGGTGGGGCCCCTGGCTCCGTCCCTTCAGCTGCTGCCTCCACTGGGGGCCCAGCCAGCCCTCTCACGTTTCCACGATTCCTACCAGCCACGTTGTGATGAAGTGGCCACTTCTGTTCTGTCAGTGGTTATAGGACCTCTTTCTAGCTAGTATTCTGTTGGTAATTCCAGCTTTTTCCTCCAAAAAAGTAATTCCAGATATGACCTGGGAGGAGATTGGTGTAGCTCCTCTTACTCCTCTGCCACCTTGCTGGAACTCTGTCTAAATTTAATTTTATTGTGGCTGTATTACATCCATCCCCTTTTTATTCCCCTCTGTCCCCTTCCCCACTACCCACTCTCCCCCAAAGTTAATCCCACTTGTTGTCCATGTCCGTGGTTCTTCCAGGGTGTTCTTAAGAAGACTCATTAGCATACATAAGTTTGGAACTAAGGAATACACTGATGGTTAGAACTCTCATTCATTTGTTCATTCATTCATTCATTTATATAACAGATATACATAGATTAATTTTTATAGAGCCAAGGGATTGAGGACTGAAAGTGTTCCAGAGAGAAGATCTGTCAAGCATCAAAGAAAAAAAGGAAGGTATAAGTAAATCTCAGTGACCAATCCCAAAACGTAATGACTTAAAATACAGCAATAATTGTATTGTTACCATCTCTCAAAGTTGAGGAATTGACTAGGCTCAGCTAGACAGTTCTTGTTTAAGGTCTCTCATGTATTTTCAGGCAGATAGTAGGTGGGACCAGAGTCATCACAAAGGATTTCTCACTTTCATATTGGTGGTTGTTTCTGGCTGTTGACTGGAACTTCACCTGAAGCTCTTAGCCTGCTGAACACCTGCATGTGGACTCTTTATGTGGCCTGGGCTACCTCACAGAATGGCATCTGTCTTTCAAAACATAGCATCCTAAGATAATTGGGTGGAAGCCATGTCTCTTTTTATATCTTGGCCTCATAAGTCACATGGCATCATAGTCAGAGTCTTGCTCAGATTCCAGGCCAGGGAGCGTAGACCATACATTTTCATAGGAGGAATGTCAGTGCGGATGGATGTAAGAAGAGCATGTAGGATGGGAGAAATTGTGGCAGCTATCATGGAAAATACAACCTGCCAAGATTAAGAAAGATCCAGACATGAGTGGTCTTTGAACAAAAATTTGCTAAAGAATTAGTCCTGTCAAACTTTGGATAATTAGATTGCAACATGGGGGAGCTTATGATCAAATGGGTGATTGCATTACATGGATGATAGAGGCTTAAAGAGCACAAAGGATGAGTAGATCAGTGAGGTATGGCTAGAGCAAACTTCATCAAAGTAGAACTTTGAGCTGATCTTGAAGCCTGGGGAGGATCTGTTTAGTCATTCTAATTTATATTCACTGTCCCTGCTCAAGAAAAGAAATGATAATAAAATAATTGTTATTGGTAATTTTTCCTACTGAGATAACTGCTTACAATTTCCATGTATATCTCCTCTAGGTTTTCCCCCACCCCTGGGAAAATACTATTAATTTGGAATCCTACCTAATACATTTTACTTAAAATATTTTCTATTTTCCTAAACTATTAAATATTATTCTAAAATATAATGTTGAATGCTTTAGCATTCTGTCATGTGATTATGCTACCACTTACTTTCAATTTCTTACTATTGAAAGTTTAAGCAGTTCCTTTTTTTTTTTGCCATTGCAAAACACACTGTTATGAAAATTTTTATGCAGAAATCTCTGTGCTTATCTAGCAGTATTATCTTAGGAGTGATTCATAAAGGTAGAATTACTGGTCAAAAATTACCAACATTTTAAAAAACCTGTCCAGCATATTGTCATAGTGGCTTCCAGGATAGGGCCTGCTTGCTGACCATCCCCCCAGGGTTAGAGTCTTTGTTCACTTTTAGGTTTGCCACTCACTGAAAAGGACAATTTTCTGTTTGAGAGACCAAAGTGGAATCTTCAGCTATACTTTGATTTTATCTGATTAATGAAATGGTGTTGGTGTCATCTTCCCATGTGTTTCTTTACCTTCTGGGTTTCCTTTTTTTTTTTGTTTAAGGTCATTGCCTATTTTTTCCATTGCTTTTTCCCTCTTACTGATTAGTAACATCTTTTCATACATTATTAATCATTTGTTTAGCATATATGGTGCAATCAGGTCTTTTTCTCATTTGATTTTTTTGCTTTCCAGGGTTGTGATAAGTTTTTAGATGTAGATAGGAAGTTTTTTGTTTGTAATTTTTAGTTTTTATGTCACCAAAGGTAGTTATATTTTTATTTATATTTATTTATTTTGCTCTTATGTATGAAAACTCTTAGTCGCAACAATAATGGATTAATTTTACTTGGTTTCCATTTGTGTTCACACAAACATTCATATCCACATCAACATACTCACACACATGTAAAAACCTACAATGTTTGAATCAATCTGAACTATATCTTAAAATGTGAGTTGGGTCTCCAAAAGATTGTTTTCCAAATATTTACCCAGATGTTGGATGAAATGATTCAGATGATTAGTCCAGCCCTCTGAAAGGGAGAAACAGTGGAGGAGAGTCTGGCTATAGCAGAGGGTGGTTTGTGGGAATCTGGGTGGGGTGGGGCCAGGCAGAGCTGCCGGGGACTGAGCTTTGATGCTGGAGCACCTGGGATTCCAGGCCAAGGGAGGTGCCTTGTAGGCACTGAGAACTGTTGCAGGTGAGGGAAGAGGAAATTTTTTTTTTTTACATTTCTTAAGGCTTGCAAGGAGCCACTTATTTTGGTAAATATACATGCTATTTCATTTAATATTCACTGCTGCCTATGAGGCAGGTACTATTATTAACATCCTTTTACAGATGAGATGATTGAGAGAGACTTAGTAAGTGATAGGGCTGGGACTGAGTCCAAATCTGGCTGTTTCCAAAGCTCTGTGTTCAACCACTATGTGCATTCCCTTCCCAATATAATTAAAGGAAGAGCTTCAGAAAGTTGATCCGGAAACACTGAACAGGTAGAAGGAAGAGGAGAGTGATTGAGGTCAGGAGCTTCCGAGATACTAGAAGACACATTGATGAGGGCTGTCAGGAGACGGACCATGACAATGAAATGGGCACCAGCAATACTGGGAGAACAGGAGGGGCTTGTTGGGTTTCATACTCCCTCATTGTTGGCTCTAAGTATCTGAGGTGCCTCTCAGGCCTTGCCCATAGTCTTCATCAATTGATCTTAGCAGTCGTCACTTCCCTGAGATGTAAAAGAAATTTTCCAAGGGCCGGGCATTCTTTTGTAGAAATTGAGAGCAGTACCAAAATCCTTTTTCCCCTCCATCCAGATCCATGGAGGAAGCCAGTGTGACTAAGATATTTTTAAAGGGATAGAACCGTATCTCCATCCCTTCAATAAACAGTGAAGCATAAAGTAATAGGCACATGTACCTGCTGTGTGGGACCCATTGATACAGCAAAACAGACCTGCTCTTAAGGAGATTAAAGCTGAACAGTAGTAACTTGCATATATATATATAAACTTTATACATAATGGAAAGTACCAAACCCCCAAAATGGCGTAGTTAACTGGGTTATGGGAGGGCTGAGAAGAGGGAATTATTCCTGTTGGGAGGGCCAGGAGCAGATAGAATCATGAACTAATAACTAGTTTCTATGTCAGGGCCATGCTGGGCTTGCTAGAAGGAACAGATAAGGATCTTGCGTAATGAGAACTTTCATTCTTTGTTTGCAAGCCCTGGGACCTGCCCTCCTACAGGCAAGGGTGACTCCCTTGGCATTTGTCCCTCCTTTCCCCAGCCCCTGAGGTGGTTCTCTCCTCAATCATGATGGTGTCATGCTGTAATTACAGTAATAGAAGCAGCTCAGTTGTTTTCTTTCTTTATGCATCGAAGATGTTCTAAGGAAGAGGACAAAAGCGGACAGATAAGAAATAAACTGCAGCTCAGTGCACAGAACATGCATCTTTATCAAAAGAATTACAGAACGGGAGAATAAAAGTGCTGCTTTTATTCTCCACCCAGGCACAAACCGAAGTCCTAACTCTATTTCAGAGTCTCCCCTAATAACTCAAACTGCATAGATCATCCACAGCCCTTATATTTATAACTCCAATTTGGTCTTGTGGTTCTTGGTAACTGAGCAATCATAAATAAACTTAGCAAGGGTGCAAGAGCACCCTATAGAATGTCTGCTGAGGGACAGTTACCCCACTAGCTTGGCCCACTAAAGGGGAAAGAAGGGCCCCAGCTGCTTAAGAGGTTCTGCCTGGGTTTGAGCCCCTGCCTGTAGTTTTTAGCTGTCAGTTTTGAGCTCTTACTTCTCTAAGCACCAATTTGTTAATCAGTGAGAAGGGGATAAATAACAGCATTCACTCCACAGAGATGTTATGAGCATTATAGGAGCTTGTGAGGTAAGCATTCAATACAAAGGTGGGATTAGTGCAGATGAGGACAGCCAGAGGTCCCAGCTGGATGGAATTCAGTGTATTTCACTGAGCTCCTACAGGCTCATTCCCTTTGGGTCAGAAGTCCTCATTTCATAGTTGCTTCATCAGAGTGCTTGGAATGGGTCCTTTCCATGTTGTTACAGGGTAAGTACATTCTGATTAACATATTCTTTAAATTGTCATTTGGAATCTCCTCTGAGATTTTGGCTATTGCCTCAGGTTTGGGATGTGTAAGTCTGAAGCTACGAACTATGGAACATTCCTCGTTCACTGTTCCTAGAACAATAGAGTGCAATGCTCACTGTGTCATGTCTGCTTGTTTCCCTTGTCTGTGTCCTTGAGCTCTATGATGGAGGGGAATGGTCCATTTTATGTATCCTAGCATTGCCATAGCATAAACTTGGCGCTTGGTAGACATTCACTGAATATTTATTGAATGAATGACACGATGCTCTATCTATGCCCAAGAATTGGTGCCAAACATCTTTTTGGACCCTTTAGTTTTTAACTTACCTAAACTTCACTGCAACCTTATGACATAGGTATAATTGTTTCTAATTTATTAATAGAAACAGATTCAAATAGGTTTGCCAACTCACTCAAGATAAAAGAATGGCCTGCTTCCCTCCTCTATCTGTTGTCTCTGCTTATCATTTTGATTATGCTACTTGTTAGAAACATGGCACCAGGCAAGTCACAAATGCTTATAAAGAATCACATTTTCTTACAATGAAAACTGCCTCACTGTCTTGGGAATGTTTTACTATTTTCTGGAAATTCACAATCCTGAAAAATAAGTGACCCATCATGATATTGTTTTACCAAAGCCTGAAACTATTGAGCGGCAGTAATTTATATTTGTTTCTCTTATTCTACTCCAAGGAGAGAGGGAAGCAAAAGATCATGGGTGTTAAGGAGTATCTATATAAGAAGGGAGGGTTGTGCTCTACAATTGAATACTTACATGCTAGGCACTGCCATAGGTACTTAAGATACATTAAAAAATGAAACAGGCCCTGGCTGGTAGCATAGTGGATAAGGCACCGGCCTGCGAACCCAAAGGTCGCAGATTCGATTCCCCAGCCAGGGCACATAACAAGGTTGCAAAACAGGTCTCCAGTCAGGTCTGTGGCTGGAGGCGGGTGAAAGACAACCATACATTGATGTCTCTCACCCTCTCTGCCTCTCTCTTTCCCTTTTTCTAAAAATAATTAAATAAAATCTTTAAAAAATATGAAACATAAAGATATCTGTACATGTGGAGCTCACACTTCATCAGAGAAAGATATTTGGATAGAAAAACATGAAAACATGAAAATAAGTTAATGATATAGTATGTCGTTGCTATGAAAGAATGTAAAAGAGAGTAAGGGGTTGGACATGGTGCTGTCGGGGCAGGTGACAGGATTAAATGGGGTGGTCAGGGGGACCTTGTTGAGAAAGTGAGAGCAGAGACTTGAAAGGAGCTGGTGGAGTGAGCCAAGCAGACATGGGGTTGGGGGAGAATGTTCTGGTCAGGGGAACTCCAGAGAAGAGGGAGTAAGGATACAAAGTGTGTTTGAGGAACAGCAAGGAGGATAGTGGGGCTGGAGACCTGAGTGAGGGGAAGAGTAACAGGAGCCGAGGCTGGGGAAGTGGTGGGGACGAAGGGCCTTGTAAGGCCATTGTGAGAACTTCAGTTTATTCTTAGTGATGTGGGGTGCCACTGTAAGGTTTTGAATATGCATATGTGATTCTTAATGTCAAATGCCATAAAACTTATGTTTGAAAGCACCCCTGTTGGCTGCTGTGTTAAGAATCCCCTGAAGGAGGCCAGGAAGCTATGAGAATTATCACAGAGGAAGGCAATAGTTGTGCACTTGGGTGATGACAGTAGAGGTGGTGATATATGGAAGTTAGATGTATTTTGAAGGTAGAGCCAATATCTACTACTGGCAGATTAGATGGTTGTGACAAAAAAGGAAAGAGAGTAAAACGATGACACTCCATAGTTTTTCACCGGAGTGACTGAGATAGGAAAAGTTGTGTGTACAAAGAAATTGGGGTGGGAGGGAAAAATCAGGTGTTCGATTTTTTGGACATGCCCAGTTTGAAAGGGCTGTTGGATATTCAAGTAGAGAATGCCTTAGGCAGTTGAGGACACATGTGTGGAAATTGGAAGCAAGATCCACACTAGAGAGACAAATTTGGAATTCATGAGCCCATAGCAGTATTTGAAGTCATGGACCTAGTCAAATCAGCAAGGTGGTAAATACTAGCAGAAAAGAAAACCAAGGAGGTGCCTCAGAGCACTCAACATGTAGAGAGAGTGTGGAGTCCTGGAGATCAAGAGCATTGCCCAATGCTGCTGGTAGGGCAAGTGTGATAAAGGTTGGGGATTGACAGGTGGGTACACCAAGGTGGAGGTCACCAGGAGTTTTGGTTGAGAGGTGTTTGAGAAAGGGAGGAGAGGAATTAGAGAGAGAATAAATAACCCGTTGACTCTGTTGCAGAGGCAAAGAAATAAGTCCATGGTTAGAGAAGTGGGGTTGAGAGAGTTTTATTTTAATGGCAGACATAATGGCATGTTTATGTGCTATTGGTAATAATCCAGTAGAGAGTGAAAACCTGATAATGCAGGAGAGAATAGGAGAAGGGAGAGTGATATGGAAACCACCAAAGGAACTGCTCGAGCTTTTCCGGCTTTTTACTCTTGGTATTCCTTACCCCAGTAGGGATATTTATTACATTATTATGATTCTCTCCTGTCCCATTATTGCGTCAAGTCCCATTGGTAGTCTCAGTGCCATCATTAGCATTAGTGTTTCCTCGGTTGTCTATTATCCCTCCACTCAAGGCACAGCAGTAGCAGGCCATTTTAAATTTTCTAAATATGGAACCCTGAACCATTTTCTGTGTTTTCCTTTGTTGCACAGATAGGGCCCTGAGAAAGCAGAATTGGGTTCCCTGACTTTAGTTCATGAGTCAATACAGACAAACTCGACTTTAAAATACCAAGGTCCTAGTGAGATAAACTAGCTTTGGAGATTTTAATGGGGCAGGTGAAAAATGGGTCAGGTAGGGGCTATTTCACTCAGAAGTAATGTGTAGGCAGTGGTATTGGGAGGGTTGGCGTGTCTAGTGTCTGTGGCTTCCCATGAAAGAGTCTTTCTTTTTTCCTTACCTTGAAGGAACTGGAACCCAAATTCCACTCTACAGACTTCCTCCAACCTCTCCCCTCATTTGACATCAATTTCTATGTCCTGGGTGCAGTTTCTCCCCCTACTCCAGGTGGATTATGAGCATTGTGAAATGAAGCACTTTTTTCCTGGATGGGATAGCAGATCAGCTCATACTTGGTATTTGCAGCTGGGGTTTTATAGGGGTGCACTAGGAGCTAAGCCCATGAACTGAAAGAGGTTTCAGCCTCACCTTTATATCAACTGAAAGAACAGAGTGAGTCTGATGGGGAGATTTGACCCCAACCTTCTGTATCACATTTTTTGGATGGAGGCTGGGACCTGACCTTCCTGATCTCTGATGATCCTCAGTAGGAGGCAGTCCTCTGTCCTCTGCCTAGCCAGTTGACACCTGCAGCATGGTGGTCAGCCTCTCTGAGAGGCAGTGAGCTCTCCCTCATGAGGGACCACCTGATGGAGGCCGGTACATGTCAGGGATGCTGTGATGGACCTTGGACATTGCTCTAGATGTTCTCTAAGGACCCTGTTGATATTTGGTCATGTGCCCAGCCTAGCCTGGATGGGTGAGTAATGGTTCCCACTGCTTACCCCATCACCATCCCATATCCCTCAGTCCTATCTACCCCTTACCCTGTAATCCTGTGGTTGCTGCTTAACTATCCGAAGCCTGTAGCACAGTTCTGCATTCCAGGCACCCATTACCCCACCTGAGGCCCAGGGCACAGGGGAGGGAAGCAGGGAGTACTATCAGAAACAAGACAAACTGAAGCAATTTTCCAGCCACTTCCACGTACAAGAGAGAGTCTGTGTTCTAAAAACCAAATGGATCTTAGGTGTCACCTGAATGGGAGGCCACTGGTGGTGCTTGTGTCTCTTCCTCCTTCTAGTATCATCAGTGAGTATTGCTTGAGGCCTACCTTCCCTCTATGAGGTTTTGAATATCACTAAAATGCACATACCCCAGAAAGAAATAGAGATTTATGCTTTATTATTATGTATCATGCCTAAATGTGACTAACTGTAAGTCGGTATCCCGTGGGTGCTGTGGTAGAGGGGAGGGGTCCTGCTACAGGATAGGAGTGACGGGGAGGGGGGGCAAGAGCTCAGTCATGAGTGGGGTGCCACTCTGAAACGCTTTCCCCGCCGTCGTTCTGTGAATGGCAGGCTCTGCGCACTTGTTGCTTAGACCCCTCCCTCACGCAGCCACTCCAAAAAGGCCTTCAGACACCAAATGACACCCTCGTCAATAAGCTTGCATTGCAAAACCACATTTTGACAGCACATTTCCCAAATTTAGTCCCCTAATCCACTCCCAGAATATATTATGCGTTGCACCCAACAGATGGATTAAAAGCTTAAATCTTCTGCTTGTTCAGAAACCAACCAGAAACCAAAAATACAAACACTCACACCCCTGCAGGTGTGAGTGCAACGGGGAGGGGGGGTGAAGCTGGGGTTTATGCAAAGACTCGGGAGTGTGCACTTTGGGGACCAGAGAGCTGTGGCAGGGAATGTGGGGGAGACGGGCTCTGAGTGGGCCGAGGGGCCACCAGCCACTTTCCATAAATCCTCCTCAGCTCCCTATATTTAGGCCTCTGTACACCAGACAAGTGTGTATGCTAGCAGGAGGGCCAACGCACAAGTCTGAATCCCCGAGTGTGGGGGTTGGTAGGATCTCAGCTACACAAATGTGTCTCTGCTGCACAAATGCAGAGACAGTGGCCTGAGCAGGGTGACCAAGCCCCCAGCCCACCCCCAGCGCCAGGCTCAGAACCAGATACTGGACTCCGGCTCAGGGCGTGCTCCTCTCTGGCCGCTTCTGCAGGAGCCTTGGGGGCTTTGCAAGTTCTTCTCTATTTGTAGGGTGCAGGGGTCTCAAGTTTTCTCATGTCAGAGACCACATCTCATCTCTCCTCTGTGCATAAAATCTGCTGAAACCTCTGCAAATGGAATTTGTGATTTTGAAGGCTGTTGGGGGTGGGGGACAATGGGAAGGGGCTTCTAGGGAGCACTTTGGGGAATGGAAGGGAGCACCCCAGGGGCTGGGGTCCTTGGGAGATTAAGGAAGATCTCTGGTGTCTCTGAGAAATCCCCAAATCCCACCCCCATTGTCTTATTTTCTCCTCCATATTGAAAAATTGCTCAGAATGCAATAAAAACAAGGTGTTCTAATTAACCAGATTTGTTTACATGTTGCAGCACAAAAACTAATTCAATCTGATATACTGTATATTCCTGCTATACTTTTTCTTCCTCCCTTATATAAAACTGCACATTTTAAAATAGTATTGTACTTAAGCATCTTAAAAGTGTCCTTGATTAAAAGAAGACTAGCAGTCTTCTACTTCCCACAGATTTCGAAGGATTGAGCCACAGGGCAGGAAGGAGAGCAGTTTTGAGGGGAGAGGAGCTCCGTGGTATCCCACCTGACAGTTTTCATGACACTCCTGGCCATTTAATGTTAGAACCATGTGCTATGCTGCAAACCGGAGCCTTAGATGGACTTTACACCATGACCAAAACAGAGGCCAACAGAGCTGGGAGCAAGCGGTGGCCTAATCTGGAGCCTCTCTGCCTGAGAAAGAGTAGGGCCCGGCAGCACAGGTCCCATCCCGGAGGACAGGGCCCCCAGCACTCTCGCAGAGCCCCATGAGGTTCTGGGAAAGAGTACACAAAAAGGAGTGAGCATGGAGAAACGGAGGCATGTTCATAATGATGAAGATGGTGATAAAAACAACATGTTGTGAGAACAACTGGGATGATTTACGTTATTATAGACTAAACTTTCTATCAATTATCCAATTACCCAAGAGAGTCAAGGTAACCCTATGTTGTCTTCTACCTGGGGAGTTAGAGCAGAAGCCAACCTACCAGCCTTCCAGGGCTCTCTGAAAAGAATCTCTTTTGGGGGGAGAAGGCCTAGCTCATTTCCTGCCACTCCTAGTTCTCAGAGCTGGCAACAACCTGGCAGTCTCTGGAGAGCTGCCTTTCTCATCCTCAGTTCCCTGTGCCTTAGGCAGCACTGAGAGTGCATGTGTCAATATTTGGGACCATCTGATCTGGACACATGCCTTGTTTGTCCTGCCCTCCTTGCCTTCATCCAAGCTGTCTCCACCACCCGGGAAGCCTTCCTCCAACCATGCACCCTGTCAAAATGGCACCCATCTTTTGAGCTCCTCAGACCTATGTTTTCCATGCATCCAGTTTTTATGTTTATGACCAGTCTCATGTAACGCAGCCTGGCATTTAATGGTGCTACAATACCTGGTGAATGCCTTTTGACAGTCTTGTCCCCTAACTCGACTGTGTCTCCTTTCCCTGTCATTCCCCAGCACCCTGTGGGCTGGTGAGGCGTGAGTGATAGTAAGGTTATCCTTGCTGATGGGCCTAGCGGGAGTAGCCATTTGAGAATTCTCTGCTGCTCCCTGACTGCCTCCTTTGCTTCTACTCTTTTCACTGTAAGTATTGAACAGACATACAGCATCAGGTCCCATGGTGACTCAAACATGAATAGGGTAGGATATTGTTACATTGTTATGTGACTCATGGAGAGCCCAGCCCTAACTGAGTGTTAATTTGGAGCATGGAGAGAGGAAGCCCTTCAGACCAGTCAGTCCTGGGTTTGAAGACCTTGCCTCCTTCCTTGGCTCCCTCCTTGTCTTTTCTGCCCTGTTGCACCCTGTATCACCTGGAAACCACCCCCTTGCTCCAGCTATTTTAATGTGAATGTCTTGGGTTAGTGCCTAAGATGAAGGTAGGGAGGAAAACATAGGATTAGACTCTCTTTAAAGGAAATGTGGCTCTCCTGGGTCTCATTGGCTATACCTGCCCAGTAGGACAGTGATTTCACAAATAAAGGCCAAAAAGAAAAAGAGGCATGAAAGGCAGGAAGCCTGTTCTTCCAGCTCACCTCAGTAGCTCCTGTCCATGCATGCAGGATCTAGGGAGGTCTTTCCTTTGTGGCATCCCAGATTCTCATTCCTGTGTGTCTAGCTCACTAAAGTATCTAGCTCCCAATGTAAGGGTATCAGGAATTTTATAACAGGAGCTTCATTTTATTAGTAACAGACTGACTCTGACAAAATACAACTTCCTATTTGCAGGCTGAAGCAGTAATAATGTTGTCGCTATTTGTCCATCTTAATATGCATGGCTCTCAGCATGTGGTTGGCACTGTGGGGGACAGCAGATCCCAACAGGCCACAAGACAAAGCTTTGTTTAGGCAGGAATTCATTTTTGTTGAGAAGTTGACCAGTACATACCAAAGTCCAGGGATTGGTTAAACTTTGGACTAGCTCCTCAGAGTTAAGAATAATACCAGCCTATATCTCAAGCAAAATCAGGTATTAGCAGAACCCAATAACTTAACCTTCATGGATTCAGAGGGGCAAGAAGGCATTAGAGAGAGGGAAGCACAAACTTAAAAGTAGGACCCTCCATGACCCATATCAGAGAGATGTAAGTTTAAATAGGCTACTTGGGATAGATGTTCACAACAGGGTAGGAATTAGAATGAAGGAGCAGTCCTATTTGGGATCCTTCAACTGAGAGAAGGAAGGGTAAGGAGGACAGATACATGCATTCACCACACAATAGTCTGTAATGCCAACTGATGGTCTGACATGGCTGTTAAGCTTGTAACTATGGAATCAGACTGCTGTCATTCGAAATTTCCCAGCCAGTCTTGTTGCCTATTGCAGGGAAGCATAAGAAATAAATCATTATTTTATAGGTTGTGTGGATTGACTGGGTTCAGCTGGTTGTTCTTGGCTGGGGTCCCTTTTGTGGTTGTAGTTTGATGGTGGCTGGGGTTGGAGTCAACTGAAGGCTCACCTGGCCTGTATGTCTAAGATGGAGTTTCTACTTGCATGTCTGGTACATCAGTGGGTATGGCTATAGTAGCTGAGGGCTGCCAACATCTTTCTTTTGCTACATATCCTCTCCATGGGGCTAGTTTGGGCTTTTTCATAGCATACTAGACTCAGGTTAGCTGGACTTCTTCCACAGTGGCTGGCTTCCCCTAGAGGCACTGTTCTAAGAGGCCAGGCAGACACCACAAGGCTTCTTCTGATCTAATCATGGAAGTCACACAGCACTGCTTCTGCAATATTCTTCTTGGTCGAAAGTGAGTCATAGAACCAGTCCAGGTTCAATAGAAAAAGTCCACACAGTGATGCGAATGCCTGGGTGAATGGTTCATTGTGGGTACATTTTTTGAAGATAGCTAAAACATATTTTACCAACTGTGTGAATGTAAACAAAGTACAGTGATTTCGGTGCTTTAGTTTCTTCATCTGTGGACTGGGAAGGGAAACTGTAATGCCTACTTGCCAGGTTACTTCTATATTAATATCCGTATGTAAAGTGATTCCCACAGTGACTAGCAACCATAACTGGAGCTTATTAGTTATGCATTGCTTTGATGGAGGCACGTGCATTGATCCCTAATATTTTAATATGTCTGCGTCTTGTCTTTCCAGCCATTCTGTAAGCTCCTTGAAGTCAAAGATTATCCTATTCATTTCTCTTTAAGTTTCTTTTCGTTGCTCTCAACAAATACCAGTTGCAAGAAGCCGAGAAGGAAAAAGAGATAAGGGAGCTGGAGACCGACCATGCCAACAAGCTCAGGCACCTTCGTTTTCTCTGGGCTCAGCACAGCACCCCAGCTCCTGGAGATCTCACCTTTGCCTTATCTGGAAAAAACTAATAAGTTATCCTAGATTGTAAAAAGGGCATTATTAATCTAGTTAATAGATTGCACTGTTTTTATGAGGACTTTAGCCCATTAATTGTTTCCATGCAAATGGATGCTGTTAATTACAAATTAATCTTATCTTTTTGTTAAGGCAGGGCCGTCAGGACCTCTACTTGGCAATACTTGTTGGCACTTGATATGAATCAATGCTTATACTTGAAAGTAATAAAACTGCGTTTCTTTAAAGATAGTTAATAAATCAGATCTTCATTAATGCAGATAGGCCAGACCCCCTACTTGTCTAATTTAATGAGGTTCTAATTCATTACTGTGATTCATGTGTCTCCATGGGGTGGTGGCCAGCAGGGCAGGGCACATAGTAGGCAGTTAATAAATCCTGTATTTTCTGGGTTCTCCCACAGTGGGAGACTGTCCAGTCATCTTTCTCTTTATCATAAAGCATTGTTTAGGTCCTCACCAGCCTTTGTGTCATTTTTGCATGTGGTCATACAGGACCCCAAAGAAGAAACACAACATTTTAGCAAAGTCTGTTGCTTTTATGCCACATCTATGCTGGGTGCCAAGTGTCCTGAATTCAGAAGCTAAGGGTGTGAGACATCAGCAGCATTGTTGGTGGCTTGTTCAACTAGCCCTTGGACTCTGTTGGGAGTCCAACAGCCTGGCTGGGAAAGAGGAAACATGGCTTCTGTTTTAGATTTGGGGACCCGGCAGCGTGATGAAATGTTTCCCTCCGTGCCACCGAATTCATTTCTCTAAAGTTCCACTGTGCACAGAACCATTTGTTTCCACATTGTTTTTATTAAACAAGAAAGGCGAGCTTTATTACTGCGCAAATGAAAGCAGCCGGCAAAGACAGATACTTCCCAGATTCTTATTAATCTCCAAGAGTTATGGGGCCTCTGAAGTCCCACAGAAATTAACATACTCCACAGAATTCTTTTAGCAAGTCACCCGGTGCCGCTCCTCTCCCCTGTGGGCAGTGATCACTGCCCTGCCAGCTCCAGGGGCTCTCTGCGCCTGTCCAAGGCTATCGCCCTGTCACAGGACCCCCACCTTCTTTTGGGTTTGCATGTGCCCTAACCTCATGCTTCAATGCACAGTCCTGGATTTATTTCTCTGTACACTGATTCTGGGCATTGTCTGAAAGTGTGGATTTAGGTGTCATTCTGTTCACTTCCTCATACAATTAAATATGTATGGATTATTTACTATTATAGTATTGGAAAATCTCCACATCTGTGAGATGATATCCTGAGGCCTTTGTGAATCTCAAATTCATGAAAAGCAGTCATGTATAATTCCCCTTTCTGCAAGACAGCAATCAGTCATTCATTCTACCAACATTTCCTCAGCTACCTCCATGAGTTGGTCACAGCCTTCTCTTCCCTTAGAGAGCCCTCGGCATGACAAGGAGGCTGGGGAGACCTGGGAGAGTTTGAATGAAAGGATGACAGAATCTGTCATATGGTTTTCAAGGACACCAGTTGCTGTGTGAAGAACATATCATCAGGGACAATGACTAGAAGTAAGACAGCTAATTAGGAGGGTGTTGCCACAACCCAAAGGAAATGAAAAAGACCAGGTGAGCAGGTGGTGGCATGCAGAGGAATTCAAGACACGGTACGAAGACACAGATGATACAAATACAAACTGCCATTGCTCCTTCAGGTTCCTAATGAGAGGTGTGGGGTGCCTGCCAACAGGGGAGACCTACTGCCACTGGGGAGAAAGGGATGCTGGTAGACAGTGAAGCTCACTCATGAGGCACATAGCTAACCTGGCCTAATTGGCTCCTGAAGGAAATCGGATCCCAACAAAATGGTGACTTCCTTTTTTGGGGTAAGGGGGTCTCCTGCAAGCAGTCAAAGATAAAGTAGTAGAATCTGTGAATGCCAAGGTCTGTGGTACATAAGCTTTGCATAGCATAAGTTAGTTCCAGCTGATTTTCTATTAGAGAAGAAAGGTAGTTTGAGTGTCAGTTTATAGATGAGAAAGCAAAAGCTCAGAGAATTTAGGTGAATTTTCCAAAGTCACAAGATAATTATGGGTCTCCTGCAAGCCTGGTTTCCAACTGTTGGCTTTTCCCAAGTGTACCTGGCTTCCTCACCATGCATCTGGCTCTGCTCTGGAATGAGGAGGTTGGTGAGAAGGAAAAGTGATGCCAGGAAGATCTGGTCCTTATCCTAGAGGAGCTAATGGTTTCTTCGCAGGTAAGGCTCATATATACATACAACTCTTAAGAAGGACTGTGTTCTAGAATAGCACTATTTAAAGTTTAAAGTAGCGTCTGATCAGGTGGAAGGGCCAGGGTTCTGACTACAAGTGCCTCTAGCCCTAAAGTTCATCCCCATGGAATGTTTCATGATGGGGCCAGGGCCCTAAGACAAATACAGTTGCTGATCAACTTGCCTTGACAATTCTTATTCCTCATATCACGTTCTCTCCTCATGCAAACCCCTTGGCTCAAGTGAGGCAAGTGGCCCTAGGTCATTCTACTATCAATGACTTTGCTTGCCCTGGTCCCTGATCCCCTTTGGAGGATCAACCACCTGGGTAAAGCCCACCTTCTTCAGGGAGGTCCCATCCCCACAGTTCTAAAAATGTCATCCACTGCCAAGTAGATTATAACAACCACAAAGGTAGAGACTCTAGGCAGTACTCTCTTCTAGCCCATAGCTCTAGCATATTGTACGGAATCTTCTAGTTGCCCACTAAATTGATACGAATGCAATTAAGAACCATAATAGCAACAGATGACACTGGTACCAACAGGCACTGTTCCAAGTATTTTACACACAATCACTCCATACAATTCCCATAGAAGCCCTATGTGGTAAGTACCCCAATTACCCCCGTTATACAAATGAGGAAACCAGGCCTAAGGGAGGTTGAGTAACTTGATTAGAGTCACATATATAAAGAACGACAGAGCTGGGTTTGAACCCAGGCAGTCTCTGTGTGGATGCGTGTGGGGCCGAGAGAGGGTTTATACTAGAGTATGAGGAGTCCTGAGGTAGGACCGGCAAGACAGATTCCCTATAACAGAGGGAAGCACCCTTTTTCAAAGGGTACATCCCTTGAACAATTTTTGCAATTGCCACAAATAGGAATATTCCTAAAATAGAGCATTCTTTTATATGCTGTATTTATATCAACCTTGTCCCAGTCTCATTTTTAGAACTTTAGGTAATCTTTACTGCTGTTAATTGTCTATGTTTTAAATTCCCTCTGAAATTCTTTCTAAGATCACTCCTCTTTTTGGCTCACTGAAAGGTGTGATGCTAGGGCAGCAGGAAGGGAGCCTGATGCCAAGCCACCATTGGCCTCCTTTCCATAAGGATTACACACTTGTATGTACTCACATGGAGCTGTGAGGGATGTGGGAGCGGACTCTATTCTCTTTACATCTACCGTTTCTCCCAGCACTGGGTCTGGTATATGGTTGATATTTGATCCCCGCAATTTATTCATCATAGATCCACAGAGAAAAGAAATGGCCTCTGCCTGGAGTCCTGTACAAGTTAGGTTTGGTTCATGGGCAGGTCTTAGGTTTGCTCAGGGACCAGCCCTAGTGGACTCCAAAGTGAGATTCTCAGCTTAAGCTTTTTGTGCAATTTTCTTCATTGAGGATGATGCCATTTCCAGAACACAAATGTCCTTTTGGCCTATTGTGTTTGCTATCAGACATTCTATCGCTTGAAACACTGAGAGAAGATGTGTTTTCTCAGCCGTAGGAATGTTGTCTTAGGGGAGAAGTTCCACACAATAGAAGTTCAGGAAATCCAGTGATATGACTTAGAAACAATTCACTAGGTCAGAGACACTGTTACATCAGAAATGTGGCAAGGGTAGAGGAGCGAAACCTGGAACAGTTACTGATTTTGTCTATAAATCAAGAGCATGGTAAACTTTTTCACTTTCACTTCTATTGAAACAATGACGGTGAACAATGTGCAATGCTAAAAATTAACTAAATGGCCACTATAAATCAACAGAAAAGGGTAAATGAAACGTTAGGTAACATTTACTTCTGTGATAGGTGTGGGGGCAGCATGAGGGGAAACGTATTTGTTTTTTTGTCAGCACTTTCCCAGTGCTGACGCTTTTGTGAGTTAGGCTTGTCAGGTAAGTAAGCTCGCCAGCTTGTCCCTGTTACCTCAACTGGCTTTATTTTTCTCTATTTTCACTACGTACTCCCCTCGTGGTCTCATCATCAGGATTGTCACCATGTCTTCCTTCAAACAATTGGTCCAACTAAAATATTCACTTTTGTTTCTCTGCTAAGTTCCATTCATCCTCACAATGTTCTCAGTCCTTTCATTTAGTCGAACCAACCGCTCTCCAACATTCCCACCTTTTGATGAATGCTTCAGCAATTATCTGCCTCATTTATTGGTCACTTGTTACATCCAGCTTCATGAAAGTTTTTCATTCAGTTCTTATTCCTATCAGTTTTATAGTTCCCCTGAACCCCTGCTAACCAGGAAGGGCTGAGTTATACAGAAACAAAAAATCCCAAATGTCAGTGGCTCATCAGTACGAAGCTTCAGGTTTTTGTTTAAGGACCCATGCTAAGTGGGCCTGCTCCATCTAATAACTACCTTGAAGTGCAGGCCTCTGGTCACTGTCATAGGGGTAGATAGTGCTTTTCATGGACTTATCCTGGATGTGATACATATCATTCTTGCCCACATTTTGTTGGACAATTAGCCACACAATTGTCCATCTGCAAGGCTGTTGAAAAATACAATTTTCCATGCTGTTTTAGGTAAAATGAGGTATCAATAAATGTTTTTGAATAAATGACATCAATTAATCTTAATAACACATTACTTTGTGATAGGTTATACACCAAGAATAAACAGAGTAAAGACCCATAATTAAGGTCTGGCACATGGGATCATTCATTCATTTATTCATTCACTTACTAATTCAGCAAATACCTGTTTCATGCCTTATATATTCCAGGCACTTTTCTAAGCATTTGTGAACAATGCACTATTCATTGTCCTTGTACAGCTTGTATTCTAGAGAAGAAGACAAAGGACAAACAATAAATATAACAAATAAGGAAACTAAATAGTATGATAGCATGTGATGTGTTGTGGAAATAAGAGAAAAATGTAGAGCACAGAAAGGAATATAAAGACTTTTAGGGTTGGAGTGAAAGTAATTTTAAATGGAGAAGTCATATCAGGCTTCACTGAAATGGAAAAGAAGTAGGTGTGATAATTAGCAATAAAGGAATTTGAAGGAAAACCATCTAGAAAGAGGGAAGAGCCTGTGCTAAATCGTTAAGGTGTGGCATGTTTGGGGAACAGCAATTTTGGTATGGTTGGAGCGGCTTCGTGTGATCCAGTAGGGGATGAGTTTAGAAGGTTATTGGGAGCCACATCATGAAGTCTAATAGGCCATTGTAAGATTTTTTTCCTTTGAATGAAATGAGAAGTACTATTGAAGGATTCTGATGCTTAGTAATACATAGTTATACTTGTGTTATGTATATGTATATTTGAATCGAGAGGGAAGTTTATCTTTATATCTCATTTGCCTATGAAGGTACATCTCTTGGCCTTTATTATAGTACTTCATATTTGCCTTTACAGAAAACATTTTTATGTATTATATCACCAAAAGAACAATTATGAAAACGGCTAGGGCTGCCACTATGATCATCTCCCTTCCATATGTCCCATTTATGGGTTTGATCACTAGTACAGAGTCTAGATGGAAATTGTGTCTAGTGTCCTCACCAGGGGCTGGGGCTTTGGGGGGACTGGCTGCTTCCTTACCAGCCTCCCAAGCATTCATACTACAGGGTCTTAGAGAAAGAAACTTAATCAACAGAATCAAATGGGTGGTGAGATGAGTTCCACCTAATCCCCACTCTCATCAAATCTGAGCATCTCTTAATAAAGCTCGCAGTTGTCGTGGGGAAGGGAGATGGAGCTCCAGTCACTCCAGCCCGCTGAGCCATCACCTGCTCCCAGCAGGGGCTGCACCGCTAATCCCCTGAGCATCATTGCTTATTTCCCAGCCTACTTTCCCTTCCAGGAAGAAAATAACCACTGTGCGTGAGCTACATCAAAGTCTCTTTCATTGCTTTCAGAGCCTCTGTGGTCCTGGCCTGCATTATGCCACCAGTGACTCCAGAATGACGACCACTGCCCCTGACGCATTCCTACAAGCTTTTCTTTTTAACCACCTGACCCTCATTCAAGCCTTCCAAAGTTAGGGCTGCTTCCCTTCCTTGGGCCTTGCCTCAGCTTAGTTTTTAAATTTTATTTCATTGCCATGTGATGGGGATTTTCAGATGTGAGACCAAGACTGGCAAGGAGGGTTTCCCTTAATTTGCAGTTAGACTCGGGGTCATGAAATCCCACATCCTGCTGACTGCTTCTATCCTGGATGGGCTCAGCTTGGTTTTCCTGGAGTATCCCCAGCAAATACTAAGCAAATACGTAGTCAACTATAGTCTGGCCCCCTTACAGATTTGGTGTCCAGCTCTTTGTGAGAATATGAAATCTTTGTCTGATGGATATGTTGCACACATTCCCTCATGTGGCTCTTGGTCTTGCTAACCGTGCTGATTACACTCCACCTGCTACCCCACCAGATCCTTGTCTGCCCTTTACTCTTCTGCTTTCTGCCTTGGGATGCTGATCCCACTACTCCCCCAACTTCCTTGCAGCCCTCTGTCTGTCTTCCTGTTGGGGTCAGCAATGGGAGACACTGGCAGGATGCTGGGGTGGGGTGGGGTAGGTAGAGCGAGGTCAGGGTTTTTCTGAGCTGCTGTATCCCCACTTTGGACAGCAGTTAAGGTTGTAGCTGTTTCTCTGCACCTGCAGCTCCTGCCAGGACTTCAGCTTGTAACATCACTTCCTCCTTCCCCTGTCCACTTCTAGGTCTAGTGTAGCAACAACCCCTTCTGTTCTAATCCTTGGGGACCTTAAGCCTGCCTCTAGACTTCTGGTCAAGATGGAGGCATAGGTAAACATGGCTTGCCTCCTCGCACAACCATAGCAAGAATTACAACTAGACTATGAAACAATTATCACATGGAATTGTCAAAAAATCAACCTGTATAGAAGTCTGATAGCTAAGGAATTAAAGAAGCAACATTCATCCAACAGGTAGGAGGGGTAGGGAAGTGGAGAGGCATGAGACATAGACCTGTGGGCCCACATCCATGTGTGGTGGAAAAATTGGAAGGGATACCTCAGGAGTGAGGGATCCCTGCCCCACACCAGACCACCCAGTCCCAGGTTCCAGTGCCAGGAAGATAAGTCCCCCAAATTTTTGGCTATAAAAATTGTGTGGGTTGGGGCAGCAGAAGAAACTGTAGGATTCTCAGGAATATTTTCTTAAAAGGCTTGCAGCAAACTTAGGACTTAACACAGACTCACTCCCTCTGGACATCAGCACCAGGGCAACAGCTGGACGGGTGCCAGGGGCATATGGGAGAAATTGAAGTGTCTGGCATCAGGGTGAGTGCCAGGGGACAGCTGCCTTCTGAATAAAATGCCAGAGGCCAAGCAGTGTCTTTGTCCATTTTCTGAGCCCTCCCCAACACAGAGCCACAGAGCCGTGACACAATATCAGAGACTCCATCAACCTGGTTCACATGGCTTGCCCCATTCTGGTGACTACCTAAGGCCAGAGGTTTCAGCAAACCTGGGAGTATGGAGACCATCAAAGCTGTGAACCAGAGCCTGCTGAACCCCATGGAGCTGGAGGGGAACCCCAACATCCAGTCTGTGCGCAACCAGGAGAAGGAGCAGATCAATAGCCTCAATAACAAGTCCGCTTCCTTCATCAATAATGTGTGGAGCCTGGAGCAGCAGAATAAGATTCTGGAGACCAAGTAGACTCTCCTGCAGCAGCAGATGACTTACAGTAACATGGACAGTATGTCTTGAGAGCTATGTCTGCTACCTTCAGCGGCAGCTGGAAACACTGGCCCAGGAGAAGCAGGCTGGAGGTGGAGTTCAGCTACATGCAGGGACTGGTGGAGGACTTGAGGAGTAAGTACAAGGGTGAGATCACCAAGCATGCAGAGATGGAGAATGAATTTGTTTTTATCAAGAAAGATGTGAATGAAGCTTACATGAATAAGGTAGAACTGGAGTCTTGCCTGAAGGGCTGACTGATGAGATGAATTTTCATGGGCAGCTGTATGAAGGGGAGATTCACAACTTGCAGTCCCGGATCTCTGACATGTCTATGGTGCTGTCCATGGACAAGAGCCACTCCCTGGACCTGGACAGCATCATTGCCCAGGTCAAGGCCCAATAACACAGCTAGGCTGAGGCTGAGACCATGTACCAGATCAAGTATGAGGAGTTGCAGACATTTGCCAAGAATGAACTGCATCACACAAACACAAAGATCTCTGAGATTAACTAGAACATCAGCCAAATCCAGGCTGAGATCAATGGCCTCAAAGGCCCGAGGGCTTCCCTAGAGGGCTGCCATCATGATACTGAGCAACGTGGCGAGGTGGCCGTCAAGGATGCTCAAGGACAAGGTGGCTGAGCTGAAAGCTGCTCTGAGAACTGCAAAGCAGGACATAGGCAGCTGCATGAGTACCAGGAGCTCATGAACATCAAGCTGGCCCAGGACTTGGAGCTCGCCACCCACCACAAGCTGCTGGAGGATGGGGAGAACCAACTGGAGTCTAGGGTGCAGAACATGGATATCCATACCAAGACCACCAGCGGCTAATCAGGTGGGTTGAGCCCAGCTTGTGGGAACCTGACTAGAACCTGAGCTTCCAGGCCAGCCTTGGCTTGGGCAGGGGTGCTGGCTTCTTTAGCCACACCAGCACCAGCTCCTCTAGGATGGTGGTTGTGAAGAAGTTTGAGACCTGTGATGGGAAGCTGGTGTCTGAGTCATCTGTTGTCCTACTCAAGTAAATGACTACTTTGATCCCTCTTGTCCTCCGAGGTGGTAGGAAAGGAGCTGTGCAGGGGAGTGGAGAGCACAGGAGACCCACCTGAAGCTCAGTCCCTGTCCTCAGCTCACCCTGGGGAATTTACCGCCAGAGGGACCACCTTTTACCCATGCTCCAGACTGAAAACCAAATCAAGTGTTCTTTCCCAAATAAAGTTGAAGCTTGCTGTGCCAAAACAACAACCACCACCACCACCACCACCACAAAACAAAAAACAAACCCAAACAAACAAAAACAAGAAGCAAACAAAAAGTATTAATGGTGATCATGAAAAAATGATAGTTATTATTTATAGAGCATTTACTATGTGTCAGAAATGGGAAAACATAGTAAAGTCCACATAAATTATCTCTACTTCTCATGTTAACCTTGCAACGTCAGTAGTATGACTTCCATTTTACCAACAGAAGCTTGAGGCCCAAGAAGCCAAGTGACCCAGAAGCTGTTCAAGCTAGACTAGAGCTGAAATTTAAAACCATGATTGTGTTTTTCAGCTATGCCACACTGACCCATGAAGTAGGAAAACCACACAGGCTAATGTATGCAATCCAGGGCTGGTATGGAAGGCAGCTCACACCCTGGATGATGGGAGGATGGAAGGCCAGTCCAGAGAAGATCCATGTGGACTGGAGGGCACATGAGAGATTTCACTGAGGAAGCAAGTTTTGATCTGCACCTAAAGGAAATAAGATATTGGAGGAAGAGAAAAAGGAAATGAGGACAGAAATGCCAGTGCTATATTCAAAAGTAATGGCTCCCGAATTATGCTCAGTATGGCTTCCTAAATTAAGGAATTTAGGAAGAGGCTGACATGTGATTCTAAGACCCTGAGCTCCAGGGGCTGCTCTGGGCTGGGATTTAGGGCATAGCTGTGGAATTTAGCTTCCTAAGGCATAGCTGCCTGAACTAAAATCTCTTCACATCTCTCCATGAGCTTATACTACTTGGGTTACCTGGAAGAGGGCTGTGAATTTCTGCTTTGCTCTAGTCCTTGCTTTATATTGGTCTCATGGGCACATGTACTCCTGACACCACACTGAGGAACTTGTCATCTGTCTATGCAGCCATCCACTTCTGTATTCACTTACTTAATTAGATTGATGCACCTGTCTCCTTTCTTCTTTATCCACTCTAACTCTATATCCACACAAAACCCTCCTGCAAATCCTCAGCTGTGGACCCAGTCATATACCTGTACTCAGGCTGGTGGGCACAGCTGGAGAAAATCCCGCCACACCCATGCCAATGGTGGGTCCAAAACCTCACTCTGTGGAGCTGCTTTGTATGCCCACAGTACCCTGATTCCTAAAGGTGAGCATTCCAGACCCTCTTTATTCTTTCTTCTTTAGACATTTACTGTCCACTCCCACTTTTGACTGCTCATTTCTTCTATCCCTCAGATATCCTGACTGCCTTCCTGATCCCTCCCTAACAATATCCTTTGATGCCTTGATGCCTCCTATGCTTAGAATAAGAATAGTTTATCTCTCTGCCTTTACACTGCCTTTAACTCTGAGGATTGCCACCTCTTTCATTACTTCTCTTTCACCTAATCCCCTGTAGTGTCTCTAAGAATTTAGGGAATAAACATATGTGAATTCTCCAATTGCCAACAGAGAGCTGAACCTAAAGGACCTTTTTGGTTCTTACCTTGTTTTCTGCAGCACATGACATTGATGTCCTTTCTGCAAGGTCTTGGTAAATGTCTTTCCTCTTGTGGTTTCTAGGGCTTCACTTTCTCTGCAGTCTTCTCTGTTCTCTGTAAACACTTGCTACATCTCTTTCACTCTCTGTTCTTCCTCTTCTCCTTTCCTAATTCAACTCCTGAACTCAGACTCATTATCTTTCTCTATCACAGAGCAAGCTGGTGCAAGGATTGGAAGCTTGGACTCTAGTTGGTGTGGATTTGAGCATTTGAATCTTGGACCTATCACTTCCTAATCAGGCAACTTAGCCTTCTGTGCCTCCA
Source organism: Noctilio leporinus (assembly GCA_004026585.1). NCBI lineage: Eukaryota > Metazoa > Chordata > Mammalia > Chiroptera > Noctilionidae > Noctilio > Noctilio leporinus. Next base: position 330,414 of record PVIW01000065.1, read on the forward strand.
CATTAGAATAGAGCCTAGCGCATATTAGTGCTTAACAAACATCAGTTATTGTCTATCCACTCTCAATGGACACTAGGATCTGTCCTCATCACCATGCCTGAACCAAGACCCATGTCCTCACAAAATAAGCAAGTTCTATTAAATAGTGGGTTTCTTTTGCATGTGTGTCTGATGGATCAGGGAATAGGCTTTGTGGAAGAAACCTGACCTGAGGGAAAAGGGGTGAAATAATGATTAGTGTCGGAATCACAATTCCTGGGACCTAACTTAAGTTAACTAGTGTATTCCCATGGGCAAGTAACTGATCCTCTGGGTATCACATTGGCATCTTAAACATGGGTTGGGGAAAATGATTATCAAATTAGTAGCATTTTGTGTTACCTTCTTCATAGGATCAATATGAGAATTCAATAGGATAAGAGTTGTGATAGCATCTTTCAATATTAAATACCATGATGCAAAAATAGATTACTTAGGCTTTCAAATGCCATCTGATAGTATGGTTGTTAAAATTTTATAATTGATATTCTGTTCCAAATATGATGTGGATCTTGGGTGTGGGTGGCAGCTAGAATGGAGGAATTGTTGTCTGGAGAGAGATTACAAAGGGCCTGTCTTTTGAAATGAATGTTAAGAGCAGGATGAGCCTATCCTAATAACCATTTTCTCAGTGTTTCTTCTTCATAAGTGACTCACTACTTGTCCTTGCCTGCCTTTTCCTCCTTCTTTTAGAGTAAATTAACCTCCTATAAATCTTAGGATTAATCATCTTTGAAAATACCACATTTAGCATGTTCATACTTGCTGAAAAGTCTCTAGTGGAGATCTTCCCCACCTTTATTCCCATCCACCTCTTGAACTTTAACTTTCCCTGGTTCCTAAAACCTATCTTCATTACAGCAAGGTTCTCTGATCACTCTTGCACCTTGGTGCATCAGGTACTGTGTTCAGTGCAGACAGACAGAAGGTAGGAACTATTCAATACACATATCTTTGGAGGTAAATTATATCACTTTTCTAGGCTCAAAGAACTCCTTTTGAGTCAAGTCATAGTACCAATTTGGAATGTAGAATCCAGAGTGATCAAGTTAGACACCAGTTGAAATCTAATCAGAGTTCTGCTCCCAGTCAACAAAATTTATACAAAGTGGCCAGTTTTTGTTGCATCTCTTGATAATCCTCAGTTCTCTTTCTCCTCTTCTTCCTTCTCATTTTTGGTCTCACACACTGATCAGGGCCAGGTTTTATTCCATCAAACTTGGACAACAATAGATATGATTGTCAGCCTCCCTGGGGCTGGCCAGGTTTTTATGAAATTAGACATATTTGTCTTGATGTTTAGAAGCGAGCATGAAATTCAAATCTGTGTGTTGGCATTCCGCAGGCTGGGCCTTTAATATTCAATGACATAACTTCATTGCGGTTTTGACAACACTATATAGAAGTTGTGCTTACCATCGAAAATTAAAGCCACTGAAAGCGTTGACAACAGCAAAATTGTGAATGCTTCCTGGCTCCTGAAGTGATTGCTATTCCAGTTTGTCTAAAAGTGCTTATTGTGTTTGTAATGCCGTCAGTTCTACTTAAAGACGACTTGAAGTCGATGCCACACAGGTAAGTTCCAAAGAAATCCCCATCTTCTTTCCTCTCCCCACTCCTCCATTGCCTTGCACACAATTTTTCTGCTGAGGGTCTATTTGCATTTAGTTATAGAGCCCAATTCCTTCAATTTCTGAGCCAGTTGATTGCATTTGTCTTTCAAATTCCCAGGTTAACCATTTTCGTTGTCGTTTTTTCAGTCATTTGCCCTTCCTTTGTTTTCTTTTTTTTCCTACGTGAGCATCAGGGAGGTTTTAGTGACCTATTGCACAAATTCCTTGAGCATCAGAATCATCTCCTCTTGTATGAAAAGCAAATCTTGAGTGGGGGAGGCGAGGTGGATTTGGTATATGCAGAAGAAGAATTACAAAAACAAACAAAAACTAGCCTTTGAAACGAATGCTAAGATTTGGGAGACAATACTCTGTTAACTGTGACTTCAGGTTGGATCAAAAATGGTAAAAGGAAAACTTAAAAATGGTTAATAATGGTTAGCTTTGCTGTTGTTGGTGGTCTGAAGGCGGATAAAATGGCAGAGAATTCTGACAGCCTCTTTCTGAGGCTGGTTGCTTGGTTTGGTCTTTGAAAAAGATTTCTCTCTCCAGTCGCAAGTTGAAATAGAATGATTTTATCAGGAAAAAATTCTTTATAGAAGCCTTTCATCCTCAAGCAAGCAGAGACCCTTGAAATGTAAAACTCAGATGCAAATAGGAGAGCTGAGAGGACAGAAGACAGTGTGGGGCGGTGAAAGCAGTGACCCTGGAGGGCTCCTGGTGGCAAACACCTGCAGGGAGAGTCCCGCATAAGGGAGCAGCTGTGTGAGCACCAACACTGACAGTGGTGGGGGCATTTGGATACCCAATTGTTCATTCAGTAGAAAAATATATTTGATATATAAATGTGTATACCATCCACCACCTGACCTATGGCTCTCTTACAGGTATCGTGAGAGAAGTCGTTTTTCAGGGAGCGTAGGAGATGAGAGGCATATACTCAATAAGTATGTACTGGGGCTAGTGTGTAACCACCCATCTAAGTGTGAGCACAGCCAGCATCTGGTCAGTTCAGTAGGAGAGATACCCGCCTGCTATCACGGTGCAGGAAAACTTTAGAAATTTGGGATCAGTTGGGTATGACCCCAGACTCCACCGCCTAACCAAGTGCTGTCTCCCTAGCTGTGTGCAGTCCTGGCCCCTCGGCTCCCCAACTGCATAGGCATTAACTGTATTTAATGCTGGCAAAGACTTCAGCAGGACCTCAGACTCACCATTCCTACACTTGAGGAGTCCATCACTTCCAGAATTTTTAGGCTGGGCTTAGGAAGTACCTAGGGTATTTTCTGGGCACATAGTAGGTCTACTGTAAGTATTTTGGGGTGATTGAGAGAGAACTCCACGCGAAGGAACTTTTGGGGTCATGTTGATTTAAGGTAGCTCTACCTTTGACCCTGACCGTGATGGGCCCTAGGGGCTGTGTCGGGAAAGACAAGGGCATTCCTCTGGGAGTGGTCCCAGTAGAGCAGAGATGCTCCTCAAGAACCTCTGTCCTTTGACTGTTTCTTCCCACCTTCCCGTTCTTTCCCCAGGGATTGGTCTGGTGTCTCCCTCAGGGTATTTGTTACACAGCCTTTCTCTCTCTGGAGGAAAATGACTGGAGGAAAATTTCTTTCAAAAAATCCCACCAAGTTGCCACTGGGGGGCACTTTTAATGAGGTAGCTTTGGGGATAGAGTGACAGAGAACTCCCAGGTTCCTACAGCCTCAGTTCTTTTTTGAGAAAGTTCTCCCTTTTGTGTAAGCTAACCTCCTCTACCTGGAACTGAGGGTCATTTTCTCCATTTCTGGTTCTTCTGGGAGGGCTTCAGGGTGCATTCAGGGCTGAACCAGGAAGTTCTCATGGGGATCCAGTGACCCCTCACTGTGACCTTCCTCACAAGGGTGCCGGTGCACTTCCTTCCCTTGGGGCCAGCCAGTGAATTCAGGGTAAGTGGAGAATACTTTCCATCTGCACTCACCTCTGTTTGCATAAAGAAATGATTTGCCACCATCAAAGGTTGGGAGACCTTGTGAGCAGCTGCAGGACCCCCACATCCCTGCATCGATGCCAGTGACTTCCTTGTGTACCCACACCTGAGAGCAGCGAAGCAATGAACTTCCACACTGGATAGGCTTGGCTTCCTTTCCTCCCTTCGCTGGCCTGGAGGTTTCTGAGGTTACAGACTGAATCTACTGTTTAATTTCTAACCTCCCATGGCTCTCAATTTAGGGCTCGCCTATGGGGTCCAACTACTCAATTAGGGCAGGCATTAAAGGGTGCTGCTTTGACAATGTGTTGTGGGAGGTGGAAACATGTCCTCAATCCAGGAGCCTTTCATTTCCCCATGGCAGCCTTCTTCAGGATTTCTTCATCAGGTAGCACCTTGACTGTCAGTGGATGCCACGGCAAACAGCACATGACCTTGACCTGAAAGCAACACAAGGACATGGGCTAGGTTTTGGGGGGAGATGCGGAAGTTAGGAGGAAGGGCATGGGATGGAGGAAAGGAAAGCTAATGATAGAATTGAAGACCACAAATAAAGTCTTCCCTAGTTTTGACATTTTGCCAAAGGTGACCCCTGTGGTCCATCACTGCTCCCTCTGCAGGACATTAAACCGCCTGCTCTAAGTTTCTAAAAATAGGAGTAGCTACTCTTTTATGGAGAACCCTAACTCTTGAGATAGGATATTTTTTATTGAGTCTCAAGTGGAGACCCAAGGTGGCACAGCCAAAGGAGAGTGGAGCTGGTATTAAATCGAAGCTTGTACCCAAAACTGTCCGGTCCCCCAATCGTTCTGTCATTGCTGAACTCTCACGCCTGCTCTCTAACTCCTTCTGGTATGAACTTGGTACTGACATCAATTTTAAGGTAGCTTAAGAATATTGAGAATACTGATTTGTCTGGCCCATTCATTTGCTTCCGTTAAGAGTTTAGAAGGAAGAGCACAGAGAGGGTGAGGATGCAGTCTTGTATACATTTTACAAAAGACCCACAGGTTTTACACCCTGATTTTATTTACTCTTTTTCCTCCCTCCTGTTCTTGGCAACTGTCCTTTAAGCCCGTCTGTTCCCTACCTCTAATATGTTATGCTGATATTTTATTACCAAACAATTACATCCACTAATTTGAAAAGGAAATGAGCAGGAAATTGCAATTATAAGAGTAAAAGCAATGCTCTTTTATTTCTCCCCTTTATGCATATGAAATATGGTTTGTCATTGCTACAAAACAGACATTCCCCCTCTTCCATGGCTCTTCACTGCCTTGTCTTTAATAATTGAGCAGAAATGAGAGTCATAATTAGATTTCTGATAACAGTGGAGATGTCTGTGGGTTTGCAGATGTGGAGGCTCAGCTTGGAGCCACGGGGCCGCCACCGTGCCTCCATAGGAGAAAGCAGACTTCATGATGTTTCACTTGAGTATATTTCAGAGTATTTTGTACATCGATGGTCTTCTGGGTAGATTCATTATTGTTCACAATTATTGTTTTTCTTCTGCCCTAACTCACTGGCTTTGGGCTTGGTCAACACTTGCTGTGGTTGATGGGATCCGGTAGATGGGATATGCACCCCCTTTAACTGAGCAGAAGCATTCAATGTGCTTACATGTCTTGCCTCTGCCTTCCCTGAGTGACCCCTAGGATGGGGACTGCTCCATCTAGGTCCCCAAGTCCTAGAAATGTCCTGTTGATTGCTGATGGATATGTGGTAAGAGCAAGAAATAAATGTTTGCTGTTTTAAGCCATGGAGAATTAGAGCTGTTTTTAAATCACAGCACAGCCCAGCCCAGCCCAGCCCACCCTACTGACACATCTGTGATCTCATTTGGCTCTCATTATATCCGTAGGATAAAGAAATGGCTTATCGTCCTGGGTGGTGTGGGAGAAAGAGTGTGATGTGAAATCAAAGGGACCGGGGTAAGAATGCTTTTTCCATCACCGCTGGCTGTGCAAGCTTAGCCAAGCAGCCCAGTGTCTCTGAGATCTTGTTTCTTTATCTGAAAAAAGGGAATGATAATACTTACCTTGAAGGTTCCTGAGAATCAGGGCCAACGTGTAGTGCCAACACAGAATAAACACCTAATAAAAGATAGTTCTTCTAGCAAGTGTTATTTTAAAATCCCCTTTTGACATTATCTCCACTGGATAGATGAGGATGCTGAGGCTAATTCAGCTACAGGGACCTGCCCACACTAATTTTATAAAGAGCTGGAATGTGAGTTTGTGCTTCTGGGCTCTGGGTCCAGGACTCTCCCTGGACTGATACTTACCAGATTCCATGCCTGGAATTGTGCTTAGGTGTCTGGGGTGAGGGTAGGGACATAGGTGTCAAGAAGTGAAAACTCTGCTTCTTTATGAAATGCAGTCTACATAGTGAGATGAGCTAAATAGAAGAGTTGACTCCAAAGAAGCAACTAATTTACCTGAGGTACACAGTGTTCTAAAGTTCTAATTTTGGGTGCATGAGAGTCACCTAAGTAGCTTATTAAACTGCAGATTCTCTGATCCTACCCCTAGACTTAATGCTGTCCTGCATGATTAGAGGAAGTAGAGCATGGCAAGCTTTCATGTAAAGCTCCCTGGATTCATGTCCCATGTATGTGTCCCTGACACGTACAAATTAGCATACAATTCTGGGCAAGTTACATAACCTTTTTGCACCCTTGTTTCATCATCTGTGATATGGGGCTATTATTAATAGTTATCTTATATATTAGAGTGAAGATTAAGTTTGGTAATATGTGTAAACACATAGAATTTAGTCAGCAACCAATAAGCGTTATCCTTTAGTATTCTGATGCAGGGGTTTTGAGAACCACTAGTCCAGAAACTCCTCTAGGGCAACCCCTTCCTCTGGTGTCCTGGCTGGATACTGTTTTATGGGATTTCTTGAGACAATGTCCTCCACCCTTACAGGGTCTGTGGTAGGGTTTTCAATCATGGAAGCTTTGACTGTGGGACATATTTGGGTGAAGCAATACTTTGTGCTAAATAGCAGGTGTGCTACCCCCTGTTCCCTCTGTAGGGGTTCATGTCTGAGAGAGGAAGCACGTTAACAAATTTTGCTTGGGAGCCACCTCTGGCTGGTGGGTGGGTAGCGATCGGAGAAGTTCCTGGTGCTTGGTTGCCTGAGGCTGAGTCAGCCCTGGATTTGTCTCAACAGAAACATTTCACTTATTTTTCTCACCCTGTGCCAAATGCTTCAATTTGCCCCTTGTTAATCACCAGATATTAGAGTCCATAAGAGTTGCATTTACTACCAAAGAGGTTTTCTTCTTTAATTTGTTTGAATAATTCATGTCTAATTCAGAAGGATTAAATATGGTCTCCCACACCAGCAAGAACTGCAGGTGAAAATCTGGCTTCTCAGAGGAAGCAGAGGCCAGGCTGTTGGGAGACCTCCCTGGCCCCAGTCTCTGTCTGCTACTATGGACTGCTTGATGCAGGGTCTTTGGACTGTCCCATTTTCCTGTAATGGCTCTCCAATTTTTCTTAATCCTCCAAGGTTCACCCCTCAGCAAGTCATCCTGCCATTGTAAGGTGTCCTGGCTGTGAGAAGGCAGACCAAGTGTCCTCTGGGGAGAGCTGGGCCCTGAGCTGGGAAGGGCTCCCCCTCCCTGGGCCCAGGAGGCTGCTGCCACAGGTGTTCTGCCATGAGCCACCAGCCATGAGCCACCAGCCACGAGCCACGAGCCATGAGCCGGTATAGGGTGTGGCAGGCTCCTCCCACCAGAATGGTTGGAGACACTCAAATTCCAGCTCTACAACTACGTGTGGGTGGTGATGCAGGCAGTATGTAATCTCCTATTGCTCTAGTACTTTTACCTGCAGGAAAGATGATTACAGTGCCTTCCCATCAGGTTGTTCTGTGGAAAAAAGTTAAAACATAGAAAATATAGAAGCATACAAGGATAGGAGGCACACATAGATATCACTTAGAACTGGGCTGGCATTTGATCATCTCTCAATTAACTTTAGCTGTTCTCATTATGTGTCCCTTAGATTAGAATTTAAAGTTTATCATGAGGTATAGGCTTATTGTATTTTATTTGTTCAATTAAAATTAATTTTAATTACATAAGGAACTTATGACTGCATTCTTCTTGTAAAAAATTAAAACATTACAGTGAAAACTATATTCTATTTTGACTACTCCAATTTCTAGCTCCTCCCCAGCATTTATCAGTTTTCAATTTGGTATGCAGCTTTCTAGGATATTTAAAAAGATGTATATGCACACATATGCACTTGTATAAAATAATAGAGCATATATAAATGTCTAATTTAATATAAATGGTACCATACCTATATGCCTTTATCACTTAACATCTGTCTTAGAGATTATTTTATTTCAGAATATAGAGGAGTACCATATCTATTTTAGCAATTCTGTACAAAATAGTACAGAATTATACAAAATTGTACAATATAAAATAATATTGTGAGGATACCATGTTTAAATTAATTAATTTAGTTTAATTTTCTTTAGAAATTTTAGACACAAATTTTAGACATTTTTTAGACACAGGGCTATAATAAACATCATTATATGTATATACCTTAAACTTTTCTCAAAGGTTGTCATTTTTTCTCTGCAAAATGGTTGTGCAGACTTATACTCCCATCAATTGTGTAAAATTATGTGTTTTCGTACCACTTCATTATCCTTTTGCATTCCCTAACTTTAATTTTGCCAACTAAACAATGTAAAAGGAATCAGAATTTTATTGATGCTTTAATGACAACTTTCTTTATTCCTAACCAAGTCAAGCTACTATAGATATTTTTATTGACTATATTTCTCTTTTGTGGATTTACCTGTTGTGTTCATTGCCTACTGTTTTATTGAGTTACTTTTCTTTTTCTTAATTATTTTTGAAGACCTTTTAAAACATATTTTGGATAATAATTCTTCCTGTGTTACATATGGTGACAATATTTTCTCCCACCCATTGTTTTCTTTTTGTTCTCTACATGTGCTTAATTCTGATTTAGTCCATTAATAGCACTCGTTACTTTAATGACTTGCTTTTGTATGCTGCTTATAAGTAGACTCTCCTTACCCTCAATATCATAAACACATTTCCAATATTTTCTTTTATTTTTTAAAAGTATTGAGTCATTCATCCATCTGGGGGGCTTTGTTGGTAAGTAATGTAAAGAAAGATCTAATTATATGCACTAGGCATGGGGCTAAGAGCTTTGCATGCATGATCCCAGTCATTTAAGCTATCTGACAAGTTAGGTTTTCTGATACCCATCTTGCAGAACAAGAAATAGCAGTAATTTTCCCAAGATCCCAAAGGCCAATGCAGAGTGGCCATCTGAAGCAACATCTAAATGTGGATTACACAGGTCTTTGCTTGTCCAAATGTCTCTCCCAGAGCTCCCTGAGTATGACTGGCTGGTCATATGAAGAGAAGGAATTTAGATTAGGTAGGAGAGTCTTCTGTAGGAATAGAAATTACTGAGTGGCCCCAAAGGCCAGGAAGACAGGCACCAAAAGGGCAGTGGGACAGGTTGAAGAATCTCACAGCCTCAGCAACACTGCTTACATGAACCAGCTTTGGGCAGTATTGTTCTGTAGGACAGGGGTAGATCTCAGTGGATCTCCAACACAGGTAGGCTCTGTCCCTTATTGGTAGGAAACCAGCCCAGACATTGTTCCTTTCTCTTTATAGCAGGAAGGGCCCAGGAAGCTGGGAGTACAACCCTTCCTTCCATATCCGTTTCTACTGTGCCCCTGATGTAAGGAGGCTGAGTGTGGGGTTGGGGTTGCAAGAGGGGCAAGGGAGGGAGGAGAGGAAAAGCTCCCTGGTTTTACCCTGCAAATCTCATAGCCCCCATCTACTCCCCTGTGTGGGCCGGAAACCTGGCTCCACCATTCCATCTCTCCCCAAAGGAACCACACACTTAGCAATGGGGAGAGATGGCTCCAGGCATCCTCGGTATTCATTTTAAATTACAGAGACAGGAAAGATAAGAGCCTCTACCCAAAGAATCACTGAAGCAGCAGCTGTGGTCATATCGTATCTAAAGACAGTTTCCCTGCTTTCTACATGGTGCATGGGACTTCAGGGGACACACTCAGAGGGGCTGTTCCCTGGGGAGCATTCTCAAGCCCTGGTAAAGGTTTCTTGACATGATCCTTACATCACAGCACTGAAGTACTGGCATTTTTCTGACCTCCCTTGAAACTGCGCCTGCTTGAAGGTATCCCCTCCATGCCTGCACTATGGTACATTTTATCTTTTACCTACTAATAGATTTTAAGTTTTGTAAGTGATAAAGTGGTCTTTCTGGGAGAAATAAGGAATATTTAAAAGTATACTTTATTGATTATGCTGTTGCTCTTCTCCACCCAGGAACCCCCTTCCCTCGATCAATCCCACCCCTTTTAGTTCACATCCATGGGTTGTACATGTAAGTTCCCTCATTTTACATTTTCCTATATTATTCTTAACTTTTTTCCTGTCGTGTACCCACCAAGTATGTTTCCTAATCCCTGCTCCGTTTTCCCATTTTTCTCCCTTCCCCTTCCCAGCTGATAACCCTCCCAATAATCCCCATTCTTAGGGTTCTGATTTTATTCTTGTTGTGTGTTTAGTTTGTTTTTGCTTTTATTTTTTCAGGTTCTGTTGATAGTTGTGAGTTAATTGTCATTTTAATGTTCATAGTTTTGATCTTTTTTTTTTTAGGTTAAGTCCCTGTAACATTTCATATAATAATGGCTGGATGATGGTGAACTACTTTAGCTTTACCTTGTCTGGGAAGCACTTTGTTTGCCCTTCCATTCTGAATGATAGCTTTGCTGGGTAGGGTAATCTTGGTTGTAGGTTCTTGCTTTTCATCACTTTGAATACTTCTTGCCAGTCCCTTCTTGCCTGCAAAATTTCTTTTGAGAAATCTGCTGACACTCTTATAGTGACCCCTTTGTAAGTTACTCTCTTTTTTTCTCTTGCTGCTTTTAAGACTCTCTCTTTATCTTTAACTTTTGGAATTTTGATTATGATGGGTCTTGGGGTAGTATTTTTTTGGGTCTAGCTTGTTTAGAACTCTCTGTGTTTCCTGAACTTGTAGGTCTATTTCATTCACCAAATTTGGAAAGTTTTCCTTTGTTATTTTTTACACAAGTTTTCAACTTCTTGCTCTTTCTCTCCTCCTTCTGGCACCCCTATGATTTGGATGTTGGCACATTTAAAGTTATCCCAGAGGTTCCTAAGCCTCTTCTCATTTTTTGTTTTTAATTCATTCTATACTGGTTGGCTGTTTATTTCTTCCTTATGTTCCAAATAATTGGTTTGAACCTGGTTTCCTTCCCACTGGTTTTGTGTGGATTTTTCTTTATTTCATGTAGCAGAGCCTTCACTTCTTCCCTTCCCTGTTTGCTACACTTAAGCATATCTGTCAAGTCTTTGAGCATCCTTATCACCAGTGTTTTGATCTCTGAATCTGATAGGTTGGCTATCTTCTCATCTGTTGGGTTGGCTAACTCCTCTTTGCTTAGTTCTCTCACTGGAACCTTGATGTTTCCTGTTATAGGCCACACTTCTCTGTCTTCTCAACTTGACAGGCTCCTGTGTTTGCTCCACTCCTGTGTCTTACATAGAGCTCTCACACCTGTTGTGTTGGAAGGGGTGGGGCCTTAGGTATTCATCAGTAGGGGGAAACCCATTTCACCATGTTGTGGTGCTGTATGTGGGGAAGGGTCTGAGAGGAAACAATTACTGCTTGCTCAGCACTTGCCCCTTTTCCAGGCACTTCTCCCACTTCCTGTATGGGACTGACACCTGTCTAGCTGTTGGCCTGGCCATGGTTCCCAGAATAGGTAGGTCTGCAGACATTCTAGGACTGTGAGGGCCTCTAGACAAATGGACTCTGCTGAGAGACCAGCAGTTTCTTCCTCTGCTCCAACTCCCACTGATTTTCACTGTCAGAAGCAATGAGGTTTTAATTTTTCTGGTGCTGGACCCATGAGCTGCGCAGTTTGGCCTAGTGCTGGGAGCACTACCCAGGTGCCCCTTCTTTTCTTTTTAATGTGTGACTGCTCTTACTGCTGGATGACCAAAGTCACTGCTCCACCATAGCTGCTGTGCTGCCAAACTGCATCCTCTCTGTAACGGCTCTGCCACTCATCCTGTCTGGATGAGTAGTTCTTCTTTATATCTTTATTTGTTGGACTTCATGCAGCTTGATTTTCTACAATTTCTATTTGTATCTAGTTTTGAGGTAGTTGTATTTCTTAGTTGTGGAGAGAGATGCAGAGTGTCTACCTGCACCTCCATCTTGGCCGGAAGTCAAGAATATTTAATTTCTCTTTAAAGGACAGGAAGAAAACCCACTCTTCTTTTTCCTGTGAATAACAAGCCGATCTCTCCTCTTTCCCCAGAAGACAGTGCAGTCATTCTCTGCCTTAAACCCTTATTCATGAGGTTTGTGTGCCTGTGTTGTCCCTTCTTCTATGTCCAAGTGGATATTTAGACTCTCAGCTGTGTTCATTAAGCTGCCTTGATATGTTTATTTTAACCATGTAGCATATGCTGTAAAATGGGAGGGAGGGGAGAATTGGCTTTCCCTAGGGGTTTGTCTCTTCATTTCCTCCTTGGCCCTGGAGCTGAGCCTGTGTGTCCCAGCCATAGGGGAGGTTGTGCAGAGCTGTTCACCAGGCAGGCCTGGCCTGTAGTCTGGACCAGCTGGTGCTACCCTTTGCTATTCAGATCCAATACCATCATCATCAGGCAGGGATACCCTCCAGATGGCCCCACGCATGCACAGATGCTACTGGAAAGGAGTGGGGAGGCTCCTTGGGCCCAGCCCATTAACACATCATCTGGAATCAGTTTACCAGACTAACTGTGCATCCTATTGGATCTGTCACTTCTTGGTGGGCAGTTTCCTATCCACATACCTCAGCTTCCTTTTCTTGAAGCCAGATTCACATGGTAGAGCTTGTCCCTAATTAAATTGTATTTAGTGACCCTTTCTATTCACTTTACTGAAAATTACTGAATTAAGATTATGATACCCTACACCTGCCTCAGCGAAAATACCTTCTTAGATAAATGTTGGGTTCATTGATTATTGTATTGCATATGGTGGTCCCTTGAGGTCATTGGGTAAGTCCACACTCTGAATGCCCTTTGCAGGGCACAATAATTTCCAGAGTTGACTGCAGAAAAGTGAATCCTCTGCAGGAAATGGGAACTTCAGTTGGGAGTACAGTGAGCAGGGCCTCTCTAGCCTCGCTCTCTTGACTATGGAGAATGTGAGGGTCTCGGGGCACTTAAATTCACCCATCTGTGGAGGGAGTACAGGCGACCTCCCAATCCTGGCTCTGCTGCCACTACCACCATCTTGGTTTGCCAGGCTATTCAGGTGCATAGCCTCTCAGTTTATTTCCCCTATGCAACAGTCCCTGAGTCTTGTTCCCATCTGGGCAGAGTGAAGGTAAGACTTGTGTGCCTGGCTGGGCTATGGAGGTGATTGGTGATGAAGGCGAATTTCTGGAGCATCAGCTGACTCGGTAGTGGGTGCTGGTGTACAAGAGCCAGCTTGTCCCTGTGCCCTGTGGGAGGTTCCAGTCTTGCCAACCCTGGAGACTGGGATGTGTGTCAGAGGGAGAAGGTGGTTTCCCTACCAGTTGTCTGTAGGACTGCTTTAGGCAGGGATCTCTCTCACTACAAAGACTCCATTTCGTCTCCTAACCTGTATGAATGATCCTATGGAAAATGTGGTGTAGACTGAAGTTTTGGAACAGGTCAGGGTGAGACAAATTCTGCTGGGAAAATCTGGGGAGACTTCAGGGGTTTGGGAGGTTGGCAATGAATTAGACTTTGTTGAGGAGAGAACAGGAAGATCACCTGCACTTTGAGAGCCGGGAGCTGGAGACTCTACATGGTGTCACCAGAACAGATCCTAGCAGGGCCAAGGGTGTGGTGGGTGGGGAGGGCAGGGTCATCCTGGGAGCAGATAGGAATTGGGAAAGGTGAGAGGTCATCAGCCTCCAGTGGCATGCAAAGCCTTGAATGTGACGAGGAATTTGGATTTCTGTCTTTCTGTAGAAGGGAGAGCACTTCTGAAATACTATAGGCTGGTTTCATTTAGAAAAGCCACTTTGCACATAGTTTTAGGGCAACAGAATTATGGCATAAATGGGAGTCCAGCTGCCCAGTGATGATTTCTTCAGTTGCCTCTGGTACAGATTGAGGGAGTATTTGTGGTGGTCAAGGGCCAAAGACCACTGCTCTCGTTTCAGAAGTGGCCCTGGAAAGGGGCCTCTGGGAAGTGAATTACAGCCATAATTCAAGTAGGGCCAAGCGGAACTTTCAAAGTACATGATGAGTCCAGCATACCCTCCTTCTGTGCACCTCCTCCTGGGGACCCATCCTAAAAGTAGGGGAATTCACCTCAAATGAATTCAGCACTTTAATAATCAGGGTTGCGGGGGTGGTTGCCCAGACTCACAGGCAGTGCTGTGGTGGAAGGGGTCACTAATTCCATTCACGAGAGTTCTAATGACCACCCCAAGGCACCACCTCCAAATACTAACACATTGAGAATTAGGTTTCAATACTGTGTTTGAGGGAGACACAAACATTCAGACAATAGCAGTGATGGGATGAATCGGAGAAGAAGCAAGGATGACCAATTTCATTAGTTTTTCGAATTTTATAGCAAGATTCTGTCTCCCAGCATAGCTGCCATAAACACAACGTCTTGCTGGCAGCATGGGCTTTATCTTTAAGACCTGGAGAACTGCCAAAGGGATTCCTCTTCAGGGGACCTTCCCAGTAGGTCCGCATATCCCTCAACCCAGATAAAGTCAGCCTTCAAACACAATGCTGGAGTAGGTGACCCAATTAGCCTCTTCTCAGTCAACCCAGAGGACTCAGCCTGGAAACCCACGATATCCAACTTCGGGGAGAATCTAAATGTGTGCAGTAGTCCCATTTCAGGGAGAAGCGAGATTTCTTTTTGCTACAAACTACCATTGCAATTTTAGACATTTTATAAAAGTATTCGACTCCAAGATTTTTTTTTTTTTGAGAAGAAAAGACTATAAGCTTTTCATTGTATGTTCTCACATGCAATATGGTGCTTGGCACATAGTAAGTGCTCAATACATGATTATGGGGTGAGATGTTTTATGTTCAGTGCTGTTTAATCTGTAGTGACTTAGGTGGGGTTGTGGCTAGGACTTGGAAGAGGGTAGGCCCTGGAATTGGATTGCCCAGCTGCACGGGGCAGATAATGGGTAGAGAGGGGAGGGTTCAGTCCAGTACATAGAAACCCTGATACTCAGGACGCGTGGGTGCTTAGCACTGAGACCATCCTAGTGGGCAAGCAGCCGACAGTGGCAAGATACCTAAGTGGAAGCAAACAACCAAAGAGCGCTTTTGTGTGTCAGACTCAATTCTCAGCAATCTATGTGCCAACTCCTTTCTGCCCTCACAGCCAACCTGTAAAAGGTAATATTGCTCTTCCTTTTACAGATGGGAAAGTAGAGTCAGAGTGAGGCAGAGACATTCTCAGGTCACCCAGCTGGTGACCTCACTAGATTGCGTGCTCATTACAACTTCCCTTCTACTGTTTCTCTGCAGTGGGGCCCTGAGGGTAGGTAGTTTAAAACTGATGAACCCAGCAGTCAGCCAATTTAGGCCAAGTCAGCAAGCAGGCGTGGGGTTAGTCAACAGCAGTGCTGTCCCGGTGGGTGGCAGCTGGGGTCTAGGGCAGCATATCCTGGAGTGGCATGGCATTGGGCTGATGATCAGGCCTGGAATTCACACACAGGGACAAGGCAATAAGGCAGTAGCCAGAATCAGGTAAGAAAGTTCCCTGGCTCAAGGGCTGGTATACTAACTAAAGTTAACAGTGCTGAGCCCAGGACATTGTGAAGAACCTCTGAAATCTTGCCTCACTAGGCTTGGGGTTGGCCATGTACCAGGGTGAAGCTGACTGTCAGTCTTAGAATGTTTTCTTAAAGTGGTAACTACCTGAATAAGGGAATGAGAGAAAACAGAAACCATCCGGCTTTATCTAATGCACAGGTTTGCTTGATTTCCTTATGGGAGATAGATACTTTTCTATAGGCCCATTCTGTTTTTCCCTTTTCTTTCTTTCTTTTTTTTTTCAGGCCATGGAGTTGGAGCCAGTGCTTATTTCTAAGGTTGTGTTACATGATGGGGAAAAGTTCTCTGGAGAAAAATTCTGGGGCTCGTTAAACAGTGGGTAGAAGAGAAGAGAATGAGGGAGGGAAGTAAAGAGAGTATTACAGCAGGATGATGTTTTCTTTTTCTTGTGGCAAAGAACCTAAAATAATTGCATCTTATGTTTGGAACATTGCTATTTTCCACCTTTTATTCTTGTTTGTGCAAAGCAGTGGGTTAGCAGAGTGCATTTTTAGGGGAAACCCTTCCTAGGAAATGTATGGCTGTGTCCACATGACTTTCAGATCATTGAGGGAATTGGTTTGAAACTAAAATTTACTTATCGTTGATTATTGACCAGAAGTCCCTTCTGCCCCTCCCCGCTTGTGTTTTAAACACTTTGTACATAGTTTTTATTTGGACAAATCAATTGTTCTTCCTTCGAGGAAAACTGGAGGGAGTTAGGAATGCCTGTCCAAGGTTGTTTAGTATAAGCCCAGTTTGGGAAACTCTCCCTTTTTATTTACCAGTGGAATCTTTGTGAAACAGGAAAGGCAGTGGTGGCCAATGTTTTGAGCAGGCAGCCTTTGTAAACAGCAGATTTTCTACAAATCTCTTTTTGTTTTAAGTGGCCAATGCCTTAATTCTCTCCTAACAACCAGCTCATAGGATACCAATTCAAATTGACCCCAAAGTATAATGGCTTTGTTCCTTCATTTCTTCAGCATTGACTTGTAACAGAGGGCTTGGCTGATACAACACAGATATCCCGGATGGTTGAACTTGAGGCAATGGCCACAGGCTGGTAACGTGGATTATTTGGGGTAGACTGGCTTTCCTTAAACTCTTTGAATAGTACCACTGCGCCACATAAAAAAGAGCTTCCCTTATAAATGTCCTCTTACCCATCTCCCCAATTTTACTAAGAATGGGCCCAGGGGGCTCACTATTTTGGAAGGACTTTGATGAAGTGTGTCTTCACTGATGGGCTGGAAAGAAAGGGTAGAACGATGCCAGGAAACAGTTCTGCAGAGTAGCTCTCACAAATTGTTCCCAGGGACGGACCTTTCCTGAATTCTGTCCTGTGGTATTTGAACCTGGAGGGAGAAAGAGCCCTTGAGGGTGTTTTTGAACTCTGACCTTGGGAGACAATAGAGGAAAGATTCAGAAAGAGAAATTGGGAGAAGGCAGAGGGGTATGGGTTGAACTGTGTTTCCTCACAGTTCTGGAGGCTGGAAGTCTGAGATCAAGGAGCCAGCAGGGTTCAATTCTCCAGAAGCCTCTCTCCTAGGCTTGTAGGTGATGTCTTCTCCCAGTGTCTTCACTGCGGTCTTCCTCTGCGTATATCCGTGTCCTGACTTTCTCTTCTACAAGAACAGTAGTCCTATTCAATTAGGCTTCACCTTCATGACCTCATTTTAACTTAATCACCTCTTTGAAGACTGTGTCTCCAAATACAGTCACATCTGGAGGTATTGAGGTTTAGACTTCAACATATGAATTTGGCGGGGAGGGTCACAATTTAGCTCATACAAAGAGGTGAGTCTGGAGGGGCTTCTGCTACTGCAAATCACTTTGTTTTTTCTACACACAGAGGGGGGCCAAGTCTTGGTTACAGGGTATTGACCACTAGAAACCTAACACTTAGAGAGTAGAAATCAATCTAGAAGGGGTTTGAAGGATCCTATTAATCAGTCTCCAACTCAGCTGCCCATTAAAATCACCAGGAAGTTTTTAAAAACACTGATGCCTGGACTCCTACCTTTTGAGGCCCCGATGCAATTGATACGAGGTGGAAACCAGTGTTGGGTGATGTTTAAATGGAGTTTTTAATGTACAACAGCAGTTATAAGCACCAATACAATCCATATTCTGATTCCTCAGATAAAGAAGGAATAGCCAGAAAACATGTATAAATGAGCACACAGGGCTCCTGATTAGGATCCTTTGACTCTTATGCTAGTCCGTTTCTTGCCATTTCCTTCCCACTGATACTGCAGTGAGATTACTGTGGCAGGTGTCATAGGCTCCCTGCCCAGCACTGGAGCACTCCTCCCCTCAGCTGCTGGGAGTATTGGTGCCTTGGATCAGCCTCATGCGGAGGCTGGTAGATGATGGAGTTCAAAGATGGGACAGAGATAATTCTCAGCCCCAAGACTCCCTGTAGTGACTGTTTTGCAGTCCAACTCCTATTTCTTATACTGGCACATGGGTGTGGGTCTCCTAGACAGAGTGCTCAGAAGGGTCAGGAAGTATAGACTAGAGTGGCCTGGGATAACTTCTCCAGTCACAGCATCAGAACCCCCTTTCTTGGGTGCTTTGACATCACTTTCATCATCCTGCTCTGACGATCGCCCAGGCAGGGCATTGGATCCATCTGCTGAGCATGAGCAACTCTGGTGAATGCCTGACTAGGAACTGGATCTTACTCCTCTTCATACTCCAGGTACTTAGCATGACCCCAAATGGTAAGCATTCAGTTAGTACTGATGAAAGAAATATGAACACAGGGAGGACTCATCACAGGTCAGGCTTCTCAGAAAGCAGACTCTGAGATGAAGATGGGCAAACAGGATACTGCAAACGCATGGGGCCAGCCCATCAGCCCTTAGTCAGGTCAGATGGCAATGGTGGCAGGAGGAGCTCTAGGTAGCAGCAGGTACAGTGTACATACCAGTTGGCAGGAAACTCAGTGTCCTCCCTTATTGAAGGAAGAAGGTCTGGCTGAAAGTGAATGCTGCCCAATTGTGTGTACATATATAAAAAAACATGGGCATTATCCAGGGAACATATTTGTGGGGCCTCTAATAGCGTCACTTGAGTGGTTTGTATTCCTAAGTTTATGATTTATGAATATGATTATGTGTGTGTGTAAAGAATACACATCTGCATGTATGTGTGCACATATTTGTAGGAGTTTCCTTTACACCGGGTGAGGTTAGAGATGCTAACCCAGAAATCCTATTCATTCTCTCTTCTTCCAGCCGCCTCCCTAGGTCTGTCTGCCAGTTTCCCTGTACGAGCACAGGCTCAGCTCTAGACTCCTTCTTGCTTTCAGGCATGAAGATGAGAAACTTTACACCAGCTAATGGGTGTTAGGGAACACTGCAGATGGGGTGTGATTTGCCCAGGCTGGAACCCAGATTCTTTGGGTAGAATGTAAATTCCCTACAAAATAAGCAGAATCTGGGCAAAGTGGGTCTGTTGAGCAAACTTTTAAAGCAGGTAAGGGGAAATTGGAGACAAGGTACCTCCACTTACAGAGAGACTGGGAGATGACCTTAATTAAGAAAGCACCTTAATTTGGGGCAGAGAGGTGTTTCCAGAAAGTTGGCTGGAAAGAGTAGAGCTTAAAGTGGAGCTAATTTCCTGAATTCTTGGGTTAAAGACTCCCCATGGCATCCCTCCCATAAGCAGACAGCAGTTAAAGAAGGGGTTCGCTCCAAGGTGGCCAGTGGCCTGGCTCCACAGAGTAAAGGGTCCTGGGTCCTGGAAGGCCCTCTAGGTGGCGCTTTTCTGATGGGGTCAGGGAGGGAGGAAACAACGGCCCTGAAAGCTCAGGCCTAACTCCCAGGGCACTGAAGGTGTGTGAGCCCAGGTGAGACTGTGGGCTGTGGGAGACCACCTTGGCTTCTTTCTGCCTTCACGCAGCCCGTCGCTGGACCCTCACTGGTGGCCCCCAACACGTGGGCAGTGATCCTAAATCTTTTCCTGTTGCGCTCTGTTACTGCTGATCCTCACAGCCCCAGCTCCACTCCAGGTCTTTGTGCATTTTACATCTACTTGAAATGCCCTTTACTGCTTTCCGCTGATATAAATTCTGCCATCTTCAACGCTTGGCCTCAGTACCAGTTACTCCAGGAAGCCTTTTGTGATTCCTTTGGCCCGTGGTGCTCCGATGCTGTGCTCTTCCAAGTTTCCACCTGCTTCACTGCTCACGTTTTGCTTATATGGTTCTTCTGATTCAATGTTGGAGTGCTTGGGGCAGCATCCTGGGCCCTCTTTTCTTCCTTAATTATCTCTTTTCAGAGAGATTTCATCACCTTAATTACTAACCTTATGTCAACACCTGAAAAATTCAAATGTGTAGGCCTGGCTTTTTCCATGATTTTGAGGCTCATGTATCCACCCCACCAGTCTTCTCATCTCCGCTCAGATGTCTAATAGGAAGCTCTGACCGCAAACACCCAGAAAGGAATTTTGATTTCCTCCATTAACTTCACTTTTCTTGGTCTTTGTAATCATTGCCACCCTATATCCAGTGCTGAAGCCAAGCAGAGACCCAATCCTAATTCAGCTGGCTCCTATATATATTCTCAGGATGTCTTTCCAGAAACCTCACTCCAATTTTACTTACTCATTTAATCCCCGGATGCTTTTACTGGCAAATCCTACTGGCTGCTTAAAATCACATTCTGTCTCCATGAATTTTTCTCTCTCCACCTGAGACAGGTCACAATCTTCACAAAAGGGAATATTGCAACAGTTTTCCCCTAACTCATCTCCCTGTTTCCGCCTCTTACTTAGATCCACCCTTCACAAAGCCAATGACATTTTTAGAACATATATCAAATCAGGCACTCCTCTGCCTCAACCTTCCATTGTCATTCTATCACATTGAGACAAGGCCATCACATGGTTGGCTTATGGCATCTGTCCTTTCCCAGCTCTTCCATGTCATCTTATTCCCTTCTCTTTTTGCTCATCTGACTCTCTCTTTTCTGGCCTTATCATTTTTCAGGAGCCTCCAGGTTGTCCTCATTTCCTTTTCTTGGTGTTGGTCATTTCCCCTGCCTGGATGGTCTTCTGCGTGTTTATGAGGCTGCCTCCCTCCTGTCAGGCAGGTCTCAAGTTCAATGTTGCCTTTTCCGAGAAGCCTTTCTTGATAACTATTTTAAGGCAGCTCCTCAGTTGCCCTCTAGCATACCACCTTTTTTATTTTCTTCATAGCACTCATCACAATTTGATGCTGTGTTACTTGTTTATTTGATTTAGTTTGTATTGTCTACCTCCCCTTTCTAGAAGGTGGGCTCCATGAGGTCAGAACAGAAAGCCCTGACTCCCCTCCCACCGCTGTGTCCCAGCTTCAAAGCCCTGTCGGGCCACAGTTAATGACTCATTAACTAAAGGCTCCCCAGAGAGACACGGTTGGGTTTGGAATGCTTTGCTTTTCTTCTTTGGGGGTGAGTTCTAGCAGAGATAATTTTTATTCTGTAGAAATTCCATCTATATATTTTACCCAAATGACGTACATTGAAGTCCCTTCTTTTTCTTAAACTTTGGATGTGGCTATTCTATTAATTACTTATTTGCAATTGAGATGGGCCATATCTGGTATTGGTGTTTTTGGCCATGGCTGTCAAGTGTGTGGAGACCTGTGTCCAGCACGCCCTCCAAGCCTCAGGGTCCTGGTGAGGTGGCCGTGCTGCACCAGGACGGAGCTCTGCGGCAGGGCTCCAGGCTGCGGAGTGCCAGGCTGGCTATGCCACCAACAGATCACAGCCTGTGAGGAGTCAGAGACCTAAGTCTTACTTTCTAGCTTATCAAGTAGGCTTAGTAATTGCAGCCCTTCTGGCCTTATTGATGTTATTGAAAGAGGAAGGAGATAGCAAACATATAGATTGAAAGGGGAGGTGGCTATCATTCCTGTTATTTCTTTACTCATTTGTCTCATATTTCAGAGCAAAGCATTGGACTAACTACTGTGGGCAATAAGGATGTGGAATGTGTGCCCTGCCCCCCTCATGTGTCTGTGATGGTAGCCAGAAGGGACCAGGTGGGGCAGTGGGCTGTGGGATTCAGAGGTAGGGTTATAAGCCAGGCCCCGAGGCTCCTGAGACTCGGGAAGGCAGATTTTGAAAAAGCTGGACCTTACAAAATCAGCCCTCAGATTTGCAGAGTAACCAAGTCAGTGGACAACACAGCTCCAGCAGGCCACACAGAGAGGGGTGACAGCTCCTATCCGAGGCCATCGGTGACCCTGTTAATCTCTTCAGTGGCAAACCTTGAATCAGCCTGACTGGCAAGTCCCGAGGCTCTGGAGCAAATATTCCTCCTCTTATAAAGATGTTAAGGCCCTGGCTGGTGGCACAGTGGATAAGGTGCCGGCCTGCAAACCCAAAGGTCACTGGTTCCATTCCCAGCCAGGGCACATAACCAGGTTGCAAGCCAGGTCTCCAGCCAGGTCCATAGCTGGAGGCAGGTGAAAGGCAACCATACATGTCTCCCTTTCTGTTTCTCTCCCTTCCCCTCTCTCTAAAAATAATAAATAAAATCTTAAAAAAAAAAATAAAGATGTTAAAATGCAGAGAGAGGAAAGAAAAAGAGGTTTTTATTTTTCATCTTTGTTGTTAATTGAGTCATTTCAGCTTTCTAATGTCTTGCTTCAGTAAGGATTCAGTCTCGTCTTCCCCAGGGTGTGTGTATGTGTGTGTAGGGGTGGTGGTGGTGGGGTGCTTAGGCCAGAGTCAGGCTCTGAGTGTCACGAGGTTCCTTGTGTCTAAGCTCCAGTTAACACTGTCTCTGCCACAGCCGGTTCTCTCTCCCCGTTTCCCTGGGGAGAGGTCCCTTGGCATGGAGCAGACAAGTGCTCTGAGCCCAGGACCCTTCTGGAGGTGCTGGGGGAAGACCAGCCCACAGGCAGCAGCTCGGGGGTGCTGCTGGGGCTCCTCAGCTCTATCATGTGCTCTCAGAAAGGGAAGATATCCTGCATTCCCTCCATTACAGGCTGGAAGGCCTGAGACACAGCCTGTAGCCCAGGAAGAGGGGGCTGAATTCAAAATGTTTCTGTCCTTTTCAGGATAGCAGGAGCCTGGGTGGGAGGCATGGTGATGAAGACTGCCCATGAGTAGTGAAGGTCAGCGCCCAGTCACCACGGAGCCCCCAAGGGCGCCTGGGTGCAGTCTGTGAATTTTTCTTTGGTTCACTTACTTTCGAGGGGGACAGTTCTCTGAGTAAGTGAAAGAAATGCAGATTTTCTCAAAGGTTCCTAGGAGAAATGACCTATTTCCCTGAAGAAGAGATGAAGATGGAAACCTAGGTTTTTCATGGTTGGTCTGCATGTTGGCAGCCAGTGGTGTTGCATGCAGAAAGTGGGAAGGCTGGGGGCAACTGCTTTCTGTTCTCCCAGATGGCACCGTAGGGAATGAGGCCAGGGTGGACTGAGGCACTCACAGCCTGGCAAGCAGGGTCAAGTGAGGGAGATCTTGAGGTAGCCATGCACGTGAAATGGCAACACTCAACATGCCGACTCAGGGGAAAAAAGAAAACATCCAAATTGCTTGGGGTTTATCTTCTGTCTATAGTCACCGTGAACCTCTGACTGGCTGCTCCAGGAAAGAAAGGAAAAAAAAAAAAAAAAGGGGGGGGGGAGGGAACTAATATATTGAGTGTTTAATGTGCCAGGTGCTTCATAGGTGTCTCCTCTGATGTGATTATGAAAATTCCTGATGCAGAGATTTGATGCTATATTTTCAAATTTCTTAAGCTGGGATTCAGCAAACCTGGGTTCTAGACTGAGTTTTTTTTTTTTTGCCTCGTAGATCCTCAATTTCCTCATCTGGAAAACAGTAGTTGGCACAGATGTGGCATAATCTGCCCTTAGTCAGGTTAGGCTCTAACACTGGGAGCGGCTTTGTCTCATCTACAAATTTTCTTAGTGTCCATAGCACAAAGCTGGGTACAAGGTAGGCATTGATAGATACACTAAATCCTTAATATAATTAGCATGGTTATTTCACAGTGATTTCCTACCAACAAATGATAAAACACTAATACACAAAATGCAAATTGGCAAATATTTACTAATATTTCCTGAGCTCTTATTAGGTGTTGGGCATCTAACAGTAATGATATGGACAGCAAGATCACTAGTGTGCTCAATGACTTACTAATTTAACCTCTGTGGTAGAAAGGGAGCCAATGGACTCTGAAACCCTGCTGAAAACCACTACAAACACATTGTAATCAACATCAATTTTCCAATGTAATATTGATTCTAAGAGGCATTAATTTCAAAACAAACAATGGTTTTCTTTGGTAATTTCCACGTTGTGGATAAAATTGTCATTTTTGCTGACCTACCTGTTGTCAGATATTATTGACTACCTATGGAGTAAAAGAACTTATTAAGAGGAGGGGACAGGGAATTACAAATGAGAGAAATTTAATAATTGTGCCTCCATTTAAAACTCCTGTACCTGTGACTCATAATTTCCCTCCAGTTAAGTGCTATAAATTTCTCTCTCCTTTTGTCACCACACACACACACAAGCATCGATTATATTCACATAAACTTTTTGCTAGCAATGCTGATATGACTTAGGACTTAGGACTTGTGTGGAGGCATTCATTCATCCATCCATCCATCCATTCATTCATTCATCAAATATGTTCAAAGAAGGTTGGTGTGAAAGGGAAAAGTTGAGGTCAAGGTCCAGTTGGTAAACTGAGGAAGGGATTGATCCTAGGATTAGCCCCATCTCTTGCTGGATGGGATGGGTCCCAGGGGCAGGTTTTACCCATATCCCCAGGGATAGAAATTTGTAGTTTATCACAAGGCCTCTTCCTGCTTCTTCTTCAGCCTCCTCTTTTCATTTTGCCTTTTCCCCTTGGCCGTTCCATCCCTTCACAGTTTCAACAGCTTCTAGTTACCACTGTACTGACAACTCATATATGTATCAACCTGTCTTCATGTGAGGCTAGACTGGGTGTTCTGACTTGCAGATGCCTCAAACTCAACTTCTTCAAACTAACCTGTCCTTCCCACCCCCACCAAAATCTTCTACTGTGTCCTCTGTACACACATGAAGTAATGAACCTTGGAGATCACCCCACAGTGTTTCTTCTCACATCCACATTATATCAGTAGAGGGCTAGAAAAGGAAAATGATATCTCTTTTTTAATGGTAACTAAATAATTTTTTAATCAGTAAATTTTTACTAAAATAGAATATACATGCAAAAGACTATCATGAGTGTGTAGTATGATGGGATTTTAAAAAAAGTGATTATATCTGTGTGACTACTGTGAGATCAAAGAGCAGAACTTGGTCCTGGCTGGTGGCACAGTGGATAAAGCACTGGCCTGGGGACCCAAAAGTTGCTGGTTCCATTCCCAGTCAGGGTACATAAGCAGGTTGCAAGCCAGGTCTCCAGGCAGATCCGTAGCTGGAGGCAGGTGAAAGGCAACCATACATTGATGTGTCTCTCCCTCTCTGCCTCTCTTCTTTCCCTCTCTCTGAAGACAATAAATAAAATCTTTAAATAAAAGAAAACAAAACAAAACAGAACAGAACTTTACCAGAGCAAAAGTACCTTCTTGCTACCTCCCATTTAGTGCCCCCAAGGGTAACCATTCCTATGACTTATGACATCAGTGATGAGTCTCATCTAATATTGAACTTTATGCAAATGGATTCATTTAGCATGCATCTTCTATATCTGGTTTCTTTCACTCAACATTATGCTGGTGGGATGAACCTCAGTTATAATATGTTATCAAGTCTTTATTTCTCAGTGCTACGTAGTATTCTTACTTCATAGCAAGAAAGTTTTATTATAAAGTTGATGTCTTTATGAAGCCATCCTGAATAAAGTCAAATCATGTGGAGTTTCCTTTCAATGTATGTCTTTAACAGCAAGACATATCTGTTTGTGATACTTGAAGTAGATCAATAAGGAAGGTTGGTTCCTCTGGAGAGAACCCGACAGTCAAAAAGCTTGGAAAAGCAGAAAGGAAACCTTTTCCATTTTTCTGAGTTGGTGTTCTTTGTTATAGTTTTGAAAGAAAAGTCATGCTTCAATTAATAACAGACAATGGAGTCAATATAATGGGAGCAGAGACAATGATGTGATCAAATGCCAAGAAATGACTGACGGCTGAAAAAATACCATGTGAGCCAAAGCAATTTCTCTTGATTTTTAACTTTATTTATCCAACGAATAACATTTCATCACAGTTTTATCAATGAAATGCAATTCCACTCAGATCATTCTGTCAGCAACAAGAAACAGCATCAAATCATTTTGTCCACACAGATAAATCAATCATCGATTATTATTTTCTCCCATTTGGGAACTAAGTAGGAGGACCAAACATCTTGAGGAAAACAAAGAAAAAAATAGTTTTTATATTGACAAATCCATTGGGAATTTTTTTTTGACACATTCTGGTGTGAGGAGGGATAAACAGGTTTTAAATTTAGAATGGAGACAAACTGTAATAATAAACACATGGAAAGAGAATGCAAGCATTTATTGTTCTTCACCCTTGCTTACATAGTTCTTCTTACTGGGATCTCTCCTAGTCTTTCAATGTATGATTAAGTTTTGAGAAAATATTAAATCCTTAGAGTTTCCCGAATCAGAAAGGGGGAGGTATCATTCTTAAATAATAGGCTTTTATAGGGGGCGCTCTGGTTATGAATGGGCTCCTCCTCCTAAGTCTTCACACTTGATGCTGTTGAAGGCCCTTCTGGAGTCCTTAGTTGGCTTCTGGATGGGGGAAAAATTTGTTTTGTTTTACTAATTTATGTTCATATTCATGCTGTATATAATAAAGTTATGTATCAGTCTTTTTCACTTCAATTGCAGCGGACTGAATATTTGTGTCTCCCCAAATCCATATGTTGAAATACTAATCACCAATGTGATGCTATTAGGAGGTGGGGCCTTTGAGAAGTAATTAAGTCCGGAGGATGGAGTGCTCATGATGGGGACCAGTGCCCTGATAAAAAGGATGGCAGAGAGCTTTCTCTTCTGCCATGGGGCGGTCCAGTGAGAAGTTGGCTGTGAGCAACTAGGAAGAGGTCCCTCATCAGAACAGGACCATGTTGGCCCTAATCTGGACTTTCCGACTCCAGAACTGTGAACAATAAATTTCTGTTGTGTAAAAGCCACCCAGTCTATGGTACTTTGTTACAGCAGCCCAAGCTAATTAAGATATTATGTTATGCTACACTATATTATATTAATCTTTGTCATATTTGCTTGGGAGGGAGGAAGACTCTCACCAAAATCTTGTATGGGGAATAGTTTGCTTCCTGGGGACAATTAAGTCAAGTTTAACCCTTGCTGTAATTCTTGGGACATAGTTCTCTTTCTTACCTTCCTGAGGAAGAGGAAGATTATTTCCAACTCAGAGAAAGAAAAATAAGATAAATACAAGCTAAATCTTCAGTGGAGCATCAGGTTCCATATACAAGGCCAAACTGGGCTTCAAATTCCTTCATGTTGGTGAATTTATTATACACTTGTGTCTCTAATACATACCACCCACCTGAAATAAAGATGAGCTTACCCAACATGTCACTGTGAGGATAAAGACGGTGATGATTATTTGTGGGTACAACATTTAAGGCATATATGGAGTACAAGGAGAATTAACTCTAATCCAACTACTTCACCTAAGTAGGGGTTCTGGTGTAAACAATCACTATTTTTAAAATAAAACTCCTATTTTAATATTAAAACCAATGCCTGTTCACTAAATTAAAAATAAAACATGCATCTAGGAATATAGAAGAAAAGAGAAGAAAATAGAGCACATCTGTATTCTCACCTCTTAGCTAACATTTGGTATGTTTATTCTTCTCACTCTCTTATTCTTTTGCCTTCTCCCTCTCATCTACCTTTGTTTTGTTTTGCAAATTTAATTTCATATTCATGCTATATATACATGATAACATTACTCAGACCTCTTTACTTAATACATTATATCATGAGCACCTTTGTCAAATTTTTTGGAAACATATATTACCAAAGCCCTGTTTTGAAGGCATGGAGGTTGTTCTTTATGAATTAAAAAAAATGAGAAATATAGCATATATGGGTACATTTATATACTTGGGGGCAAATTTCAAGTTATTGCCTTAGGAAATATTTCTAAAAGTAGATTTCTTCTTTTTTAAAACTAAGGGTCTTGGTAATTATTGCTATATTATCTTCCAGAAATAGACTCCCATTAATAATATTTGGAGATGCATATTTCCACTTCAATCCTGTCAACATTGAAACATAAAATTTATATTTTATTTTAAAGATTTTATTTATTTGTTTTTTAGAGAGAAGGAGAAGGGAGAGAGAGAAACTTTGATGTTGATCAGTTGCCACTCACATGTCCCCTAAAGGGGACCTGGCCTGCAACCCAGGCATGTGCCCTGACTGGGAATCAAACTGGTGACCTTTTGGTTCTCAGGCCAGTGCTCAATTCACTGAGCCACACCAGCTAGGGCTAAAGCATGGATAAAAAAAGGGAAAAGTAGTATTTTCATTAAAATGTAGGCAAAAAAGAAATCACATTGTTGTTTTAATTTGCATGAAATATTACTTTCTTTTTATCATTGCTTATTTTTTGTTTCTTTTTTGTGAATTGCCAGCTCATATTTTTTGCCCATATTCTGTAAAAACACACCTTATTTCTTTGTAGAGCTCTAATATATAATATAAATATTTTCCCAAGGTATTTGTTTATGTTTAGAAATTACATAGTGGTTCTCCACCCCTCATTAGCAGCTTCCTAATACTTAGGAATTAAAATGTAGCTATCCTTTTCTTTAATAATGTCTTTCTTTGTGTGTGTAACATTTTAAAATAACACACATTTACTTCTGTTTTATATTCCTTCTCTCCCTCC
This sequence comes from Noctilio leporinus, assembly GCA_004026585.1. NCBI lineage: Eukaryota > Metazoa > Chordata > Mammalia > Chiroptera > Noctilionidae > Noctilio > Noctilio leporinus. The sequence continues at coordinate 358,832 of PVIW01000065.1, forward strand.
CTCCTTCTTTCTCCCTTGTATTTTATAATTAATGGGTCAGTACCTCTGGGGTATGGTATAGGGCAGACATCTAACATTTTCTTTTTAAATATGTAATCAGTTGTCTAAGAGCCATTTATTAAATATTCTCTTCTTTCTCCCTTGATTTAAAGTGTGATCTTGGTCAAACGCTGAACTTTAATTAGCAATAGAGTCTATTTCTAGAACTGCTTCTCAGTGCCATTGATTCATTTGACAATTGTTGTTCTAGTACCACATTGCTTTAATTACTGAGTTTTATGATGTAGTAATGCTATTATCTGGTGGTGTTAGTCTCCTTCCATTACTCTCTTTTTAGGGGACTTTGTTTATTCTTCTGGATGAATTTGTATATTACCTTTCCATGGGATTTGAGCATTTTGATTGAAATGAACTGAAACTTATAAATTCCTTTATTTGGAGGAAATGTGATACGTATTATTTTTTCAATATTTTTTATTCAGGAATACTGTTTGTTTTTAATTTATTCAAGGCCATTTTATGCACCTCAGTAAAGTCTAATAGTTTTCTATTAGCATCTGTAGGTGTTTGTATATGGTTGTATGTGGGATATGTCAATGTGTTAATGTGTGCTTTCTCTTTCAAGTTTGGGTATCAGGGTTATATAAAATGAACTGGAAATATTTCAATAAAGTTGAACTCTAGAATACTTTACATAGAATGGATTTTTAAAAAATTTCTTGAATATTTTGAAGAACTTGTATATTTTCCTGTGTTGTTTAGGTGGAAATGAATGTTTACATTTTGAGATTTTGCTCTGTTATGTTGAGCAGTTCAGATACTCTTTTTCTTTATGATTAAGTTTTGGTTTACTTATATTTTCCTAGAAAACTGCCCATTTCATCATTGTTGTGTACTTTTATTTTTTTAAAAGCCTATGAATAGGACTTTGGTCAAGATGGCATTGTAATAGGCAGGCATAGTTCACCTCCTTGTACAACTACATCAAAATTACAACTAAAATATAGAACAACTGTGACTCAGAACCATTAGAAATTGAGTTGAATGGAAGTCTGACAACTACAGAATTAAAAAATCACATCCACCTAGACTTGTAGGAGGGGCACAGATGTGGAACAGACCAGTCACACACCCACATCTTGTGGATGAAAATTCTGGAGGAATATCTCGGGAGCAAAGTGTCCCAGCCTTACATCAGCACCCCACCCCTCTCCCCGGCCCAGAGTCCCAGTGTCAGGAAAATAAGTCTACACAACTTCTGGCTGCAAAACTCAGTGGGGAGTGAGTCCATGGGAGATACTTCTGGAATCCCAAGCAGTTCCTCTTAAAGAACCTATACACAGACTCACCTACTCAGACTCTCTCCCTCTGAGCTCTACTACCAGGGAGCAGCTTGAAAGGCACCTGAAGCATATGGGCAGGAACTGAAGTGTCTGGCATCAGGGTAAGCAGACGCCATTGTCCCTTTTCTGAACCTTCCTTGCACAGAGCCACAGAACTAGCAGACAGGTGCCAGATCCAAAATTCCATCAACCTGGCTAACACTGTGTGCCCCACCCTGGAGATTCTCAGACACTCTGCCCCAGCTAACTTAGGGCCCACCCAAGCCACTTTTCCATATGAATGGCTGGTCTTGAGTCTTGCTTCACAGCTTCCTACATCCTCTCAAACAAGCAACAGCCAGCCTCAGTGAGGTCCCAGGTACCGGGCACCTCTTGCTAAGTGGCCCCAGGCCTGGCACTAGCAGCAACCAGTCTAGATTCACAGCTTGGCTTCACATGGGAACCTCTAAGCCCAGCATAAGTAGCAGCCATCTCAGATGGCTCTATAGTTCAGGCAGAGTGGGCCTGGGGAAAACACAGGTGGGGGCTGACCTTGGCCTATACCACCCGGGGAAACCCCAGGGCCAGTGCAATCAGTAGACAGCTGTAGACCACATCAGAGCACCACCACTCTGACCCCACATCACTGATCCTCCATGAAGAGCCAAGGTTGGTGGTCAGTGGTCACAGCCAGTCCGCGCAGCTGACTAGCCTGGGTAAGTCCCTCCCTTCCATTGATCTGCCAACAGCAACCAAGGCTCAACTACAAGAAGAGAATGTATTCAGCCCACATGAAGGGCGCACCTTGGGTACCCAGCTTGAGTGATAGGAGAGGCTGTGCTACTGGACCCTACAAGGACACCTACTACATTAGGCCACACTACCATGACACAGAGTTAAATAGCTCTACCTAGTACATAGAAACAAACACAAGGAGGCTGCCAAAAAGAGGAGACAAAGAAACATTTGAAAAGATACTATGTTCTCTATTAGTAGAACACAGACTTAGGTATGTGTCAGTATGGAATCCCCAAGATGAAATTTAGTCCTAAGAGCTTTGTAAACACAACAGATAGAAAGTAAATGTTGTCTGGTGTCACTAATGAGACCAGACCACATACAACCACATTCAACTGAATCTAACTGACCTTCCCATGGTCATTTAGTGCATGGCAGAGGGGTTTAGCCTGAGGGTGGTCAAGCCTGGGGGAGGTGGAGCTTAGACTGGGAGATTCACAGAGCACAACTGGACAGGACGGTGAATCTGAGGGAAGGCGGCTGGCCAGATGCTCTGGAAGTAGGTGCATCTGTTGGCAAGAGCTCTAAGTAAATCTTTGCTAAAGGCTGTAGTGTGCTGTCCTCTAGACTGTGCAGAAAGGAAAAGGGGAATGACCTTGCACAATGGATGGGTAATAGAGCTGACCCCCCGCCCCCTTCCCAGGTTAACTACAAATAAGGTGGATGCTGCATAGTGGAAGACACAGCCAGAGCAGATGAGTACGAGGACGGGGTCTCTGGTGTGGATGAGGCAGCTCTGGTGGTTGAGGGGCTTTGGGGATTTAAGGGACCACTAGGAAGCACTTCAGGGGTGTTATTGCTGCCTGAGCACATGGTGCTTACAATGACGATAACTGGAGCTGTAGATTAAATCTTGTTTTAGGCCAGACTAGTATGGTTAGAAGACATTTAAATTAGAAATATTTAAATAAACATTGTTATTGGGACCCTCTACTCTTTTCTGATAATATAATTAGCTCAAGCCTGGGAGAAATGTGTTCAGCTTTTCTCTGATTTATTAAAGGATTCAGTTTTCTTTTTTTCCCATTTCCTTTCATTACAACCCCATACTTGTGTCAATTTTCTTGATGCTTTATATGAGGCCTGTCCAGAAGGTATCTAGCCATGTAATATGACAAATAGAGACATTTGTTGAAGAAGGTACAAGATGCAAGAAACATTGCACATAGAACAATGATGACTCAGTCCTCTTCAAAGTAGGCACCATGAGACCTCATATAGTTCTTTCAGTCACCATCAGCTGGCCCATCATATTTTCCTGACTCTCATTAATGGTCTGAAATCTCTTCCCTTTCAAAAGTGATTTTAGTTTGGGAAAAAGACAGAAGGCTTTACAGCGACATCTGGGCTATAAAGGCCTGAGTACCTGGGTGATTTAAAGTTTTGCCAAAAAACTCTGCACAAGGTGTGATGTAGGAGCAGGCACACTGTGGTCATAAATCACCAATTGCCCATAGCTGTGGCTTTCTGAATCATCCAAATAGTTTATTCAGAGGAGCATTCAAGCTTAATGCAAAATTTAATGCATATTCATTGCTGTGCTCACTCAGTAATTGTGAATGCCATGGCCACACAGTACACATGCTCACTCAATGGCATCTATTGCCCTCACTGACTAGTACAGTGAAGTTGTCATTGTTGATGCTTATGCATTCCAGTCAACTCTTCTTGGCTGACAGGTTACACCAATGTTGTGCAAACTATTCTTGTTATATTAGCAATGGCCAGACTTTTTATGGATAGACCTTGTATAATATCAGATGCAGACATGCATTTGTTATATCCTAATTATGAGTTACACCCATAATCAGTTTAAAATGCTCCCCTTGGCCTACTTAATGCTTTGTTTGCAATTTCTGTCCCTGTTTCCTTTTTGTGTACATATATCATGGTTAAGTGCTTAACCTTTATTTCTGACCTTGTTCATGTTGTATCTTGTGTCTTTTGTATTTTGACCAAACATAAAAGGCTTTTGTCTATTAATGAGGGAGTTCATTAAATTGGTATTTTTAAAACTGATACATACGGTGGACTTTGCTGTCCCCTGCCTAGCATCTTCTCTTAGTTTCTGTCCTAAGGGAGCCCAGATATTTCCAGGAATGCGCCCTGGACTCCGCTCCAGCTCCAGAGTGGGCCCAACTGGTCCAAATGCAATTCTTTCCAGTGCCAGTGTCTGGCTCAGGAATGGACCATCAATTCTGACTAAGGTGTTGAGAAAGGAAATGGGTTTGGGTGGGGACGGGGGCTCTTTTTGGAAGAAAAAAATATCTTTGCTCCTAAGAAAGCTATGGGAAAGGACAGTCTCTCCTCTGCTGTTAGGCCTTGTCATGTCTGGATGATGCACTTGGACCTGCCCTGGAGTGTAGAGCATCATCTTGCGGCTCACTTTAGGGTGAGGCCTTCACCGGGAAGGCAAAGGAAGGAGAGGGAAAAAACCTGGGTTCCTGGAGCTGCTGAATGAATGGTCCTGTGGATGTCCTACATCTTGCATTCCTGTTATTTGTATAAAATGAGGAAGTTCTTTATCCTTTGAGCCATTTTAAATCAAGGTTTCTGCTAATTGTAGTCAGGAGCATCTAACTTACACAGTGTTTTTTTCATTTTTTATCTTTATTTCATGCTTTTAATTTATTCTCTCTCATTTTGGTTTTCTGTTATTTATGTATAGATTATATATTTTTTGCTCTTGTTTTCTCTTGTGAATTGGTAAGTAGGCGCCTCATTGTTAATTCTAGTTAAATTGAGTAGTTTAACATATATTTACTCCTATTGGTATCAAAACCAATATAAAAATGATAATTATATTATTATTACAGCTAATGTTTATTGAGGTCTTAGTATATGCTATGCACTGTGCTAAACTCTGTGTGTGTGTGTGTGTATTTATTATGTCCTCACTACAGGAGACACAAAGTATAAGTAAATTCTCTAAATGAAGCAGAAACTGTCAACTAACTGCTTCCTCTGCAGATGAGGAAAGTACTGCTGTTTCACTTCATGTTATGCTTTCACTTCCTAGTTTTTTGTGGTTACCAGGGAATTTCAGAACTGAATATTAATAATTCATCATTTTTATATTATGTATATTCTTCCCACTATAAAATGTTTCATTTTATTTGAATACACATTTCCTACAACCATATAGATTCAGTTCTACATGTAAATGATTTAATACCACTATCTCTGCTGAACCCCAGTCTTCCATTCTAAATTATCAACAGTTTATTACTAGATTAACTGATAGGTTTTGAGCAATTTTATTTAGAAAGTATATTGTTTTCATATAGTTTTTAAAAAGTAAATGGTTGGTTGTAGAATTTCTCCAGAAATTCTATATATTTCTTTTATGTTTTTATATTTAGTGCTGTATGGAAGTTTGATTCTGTTCTCCTTTTTTTTTCTCCCTTGTAGTCTATTCAGTTTATTTCTATCCAGATATTAATAGTATTGTATGATTTTTGCACAATTAAGTTTCACTGCACAAGAAATTCTTGAAATAGTCTTCTTCCAAATATTACATTAAAAATGTAATGTAATCTTACATTAAAAATGATAAAAATCTATTTGACCATCTTTTAGTCAGTTATGTCCTTCCCTCTGAGGTAACTCCAATATGTCCTTGCCTACCATTGTCAGTTTTGTGACTTCAAGTGTGAAGACATGTAATGAAACCAGTTTACCGTAGGCTGGTTAATATAAACAAGAGTCAAGTTCCTATGTATTTCATCAACGTTATAACAAAATGTTGAGTGAAACAATGTTATTTGAGGACCTGTTGTACTGTGAGCATTTTTGTGTGAATCCTTTTAGAGAGTTTCTATGAATTTACATACATGTATCTGTAGCTATGTAAAACACATAGCTTTACATCAGAGATATGGTATGCTGAAAATGTATTTTGAAGGCTTCAGTGAGGGTTATATGGTAGGATGGGGTGAGGTAGATTGTAGACCTCTGTTCAAGATTCATTCCACAAGAAAAATAAGGCTAGCTTCTCTAATCTGTGGCCTTGTTTTGTACATTAAGTTTATCTGCCAAATTAATCTGCATCTCAGCTCCAGAGCTCATGTAACCAGTGGATGTTATCCCCAGGTTCTGACCAAGGTGTATTTATTAGCACGATTAACTTTTCTCATTTTTTCACGTGACTTTAATAGGGTTTGGGAACAGCCAAGTCCCAAACTTAGCCAGCTAGAGACCACCTTGGGAAGGAAGCAGGCCAAATCGCATGCTCTTCATGGGCAGGTTGTCTGGAACTCCAGGAGAGAATAATGTGAATTAGAAACTCTTTACCAGTGCACCTCTAATCATCTGATTAAAAAAGAGGGTGGCCTCTTCTCATGAGAAATCAACTTACCCAGTGAGGGTGGTGCTGTGATGACCAACCCAGAGAGAGCCAGGGAATGAGCGTGGGCTCTCCCTAGTGGGAGCTCCAGAGAAACAATTCCCAGCCTTTCCCCCCAACCAATTATACCCACTGTCCCCAGCTCCTTACGGATACCGCTAGATTTGTTTTCCAAGTGAAGCAATTTAGTGAAGGTATGTTCTTCCATTTTAATTACTCCTATAGCTCCTGAAGAGTGTGTGATGCTCCCGATCACCACAGGGAGCTGCCGGCCTTCCCAGTTACAGCGAAGGAGGTGCTGTCTGATGGGCCCAAGGAGCCTGCAGGGGATAACCAGAGCCAGGTTTTCCGAAGTTTTGAAGACAGAGCAATTTGCCACCTTTCTATGACATGTGTTCTGTGCCATTCATGTCCATAAAAAAGGAACAGCCAGACAGTCTGGTAAGTGCTGGTTTGTGTATCTGTTGGGTCTGGCAGCTCCTAGCCTTGCTTTAGATAGTAAGTGTGTTCTGGAATGGCGTAGCCTAGTCATCCTCTCCCCACCTAGGTCCCTCTTTACCTTCCCATCTGCTTTATTTTCTTATAACACTTACCATGGTCTGAACTATCTGGGGCATATACTTTTTGCCTGTCCATCTGTCTGTCTAGAAGTTGTGCACCTTGAGAGCAGGGCTCTTGACTATCTCATGTATTGCGTAGTGCCAGTTAAGAGAACTGGTCACCATAGAGCAGGCCTTCAACAAACATGTCTTGTACTTGTTGACTGAACTCAGGTTAAATTCCTAATGGTTGAGGTTTGGACACTGGGGTCCCTGGTGGGGAAAGAAAACATGAAGCAAAATGACCCCAGCTCCCTGAGGATCTTGCTTATGTTAGAAAAGCTTCCAGCCTCTGTGTGTAGTCAAGTCCTGTGACTTGTGGCCAAGGGAGGGTCTGTTCTTTTTTTATTCATGGTAGATGATAATTTGTATGTTGCAACAATGAACCAGAAGATAAACATGAATACAGTCAAAATTACAAGTTGCAGAAAGATAAGATAGAGGAGATATTTGCTTGACATTAACTTATGGGAAAAATGTGCTTTAGGTAACTCATTTTTTGTGAATGAACAGCATGAGTAGTTGTTAAAGCTTTCACACAATTAATGGAATATCATGTCTAAGAAAACAGATAACACCAGCATTCAGTAGCACCATTTATTTTATGCAAACTATGCACCAGGAACTGCACTTAATACTTTTTGTACAAACTTATTGTTATGCCCATTTTATGGACAGAGAAACTTAGGTTCTGAATGTTTAACTTATACCAGGACACAAAGCTAGGACAAGGTGGAACCAAGAGTATCTGATTATAAAAGCTGATATTGTTAACCATTAACCATTGATTGCTTCACTGATCTATGTGGGTCTGAGCACATCTGGGGCATTTGGACCCAGCTCTAGTAGATACATTTTAAGATAGACCATAACTGAACAGTGGCTTCACAGGGAGGTCACTGGCATGGTAAAGGGTATGAAGCCACAGCATTCAAGGAGGAGATTCAAAGAGAAGGAGGGTGGTTAGTACAGAGGAAAGATGATGGGAGGTGGGGTCAGGAATGAATGAATGTCAAGTGAAAAGAGCTGACCTGTCCTGTTGTTCTAAAGGCAGAATTGGACAGCAGATGGAAGTTACAGTGCTGACTAGGAGTTGGGGATTATGTTACTCTCTGAATCCCTTTCGGCCTTATGAATATCTAACTTCCACAGGGAGTATGACTAGGGCACAAAAGAGGGGACTTGTACTTATTCTGAGCCGATATTCTCTTTTAAAACAATAATTCTTGGATAGTACTCTTATATTCAATTCATTTCAAAGAACTTTTGTTAGGTATTTATTTTGTGTTCAACCCTGGGTAGATGCTCAGTTTTAAAAATTAAATTAAATTAAATATTTTTCATTATCACCGCCCCCACAACATTTACCATCTTCCACCTCAACTCACCACAACACTCCTCATTCCACCCCTCTCTTATCCCACTCTGGGTTAAAACTATGTCCTATTCTGCCTCTTATGGCCCCACCAACACCTCCTATGCTTAGGTAACTACAGAAACTATGCACATAAAAATTACCTGTATTTGTAATTCATGAAACCCGAAGAGCAATGGGGAGAAAAAGAAATGAATTTTACATGATTACAAGGAGGGAGAGGGCAAAGCCAGTTCTAGGTGTATTTGTTTTTTCAGTTAAGATTTTAATTAATTAATTTTTATAGAGAGAGGAAGGGAGGGAGAAAGAGAGAGAAACATTGTTGTGAGAGAAACATTGATTAGTTGCCTCTTCCATACCCCTAACTAGGGACTGGGCCAGCCAGGCATGTGTCCTGACCAGGAATCAAGCCTGGCAACCTTTTGGTCTATGGGACGATGCCCATGCACCTGAGCCGTGCTGGTCAGGGATCTTGGTGAGTTTCTATAAGCCAGCAAGGATTGACCTTTTCTCTGGAGGAAGCATGCTTACTTGTGGTTTCTCACCAGCCTCTTGGTGTAGACAACATTCTACAAAGCTCTAGATCATGGGTGGCAAACCCAAGGCCGTCAGGCCAAATCCAGCCCTCCACCCTGTTTTATCTGGCTGGACACCTCTGGCCCAGCACCTAGTTTTTACCCAGCTTGCTTAACTGTTAAGGAATAATTACATTTACACAGTCCTAAAATTACATTAGACTCTTCTAAGGCAACTGTGAGGTTGATGTGGCCCCCAGTGAAAATGAGTTTGATACCCTTGCTCTAGATGAAATGGGCTGGTGTGTGATTTCACAAGTTGTTCAAGGGGGAAATAGAAACTTGGGGTGAGATTTGAAGAGCGCAACTGCTAAAATTGTCCTTCTCTGGGTCGAAAATTTTACAACTAGAGTAGTGCTTTTTCAAGTTAAACCTTTCCCTAGGCATTCTTCTCAAGGCAGTTCTCCTGGGAGATGAAATGCCTTGGCTCCTGATGTCATTGTCAGGAAGAGAGTCCCCCAGGTGGTTATACAATCGTTTACTGCTTGCTTGGTTCATACTGGGCATGATCCTAAATCCATGGCATGTTTATCTAATTTAATATTCATGACAGCACTATAATTCTATGCTATCACTATCTGGTTATACATATGAAGAAATTGAGCCTTAGGAAGGTTAAATACTCTGTTAATGTTTACATGTGATAGCTATGGACAGAATGTTTGTGTTCACCACTCCCCCATTCACATGTTGAAACATACCCCCAGTATGATGGTATTTGGTGGTGGGGGCCATTGGGAAGTGATTAGATCATGAGGGTGGAGCTCTCATGAATGGAATTAGTGCCCCTATAAGAGAGACCTCAGAGAGCCCTTCTACCTCTTCCACCATGTGGGAACACGGTGAGAAGAGGATGACCATCTACGAATCAGGCAGCAGGGCCTCTCCAGACACCACCTCTGCCCATTCCTTGATTTTGCATTCCCCAGCCTGAGAACTGTTGGAATAATTTCTGTTGTTTTTGAGCTACCCAGTCTGTGGTATTTTTGGTATAGCAGCTCAGACTCAGACAACAGTAGAGATTAGATTTGACTTTAGAGCCTATATTTTTAAAAATCCTCACCCAAGGATATGTTTATTGATTTTTTGAGAGAGAGAGGAGAGAGAGAGAAGAGAAGAGGAGGTGGGGGGAACATCAATGTGAGAGAAACATTGATCAATTTTCTTCCCCCTGACTGGGATTGAACCTGCAGTCTTTCAGTGTACAGGATGATGCTGCAAACAAATGAGCCGCCCAGTCAGGCTCTTAACCAGTATATAATACTGTTGTTAGCACTCTAAATCCAGTCATTATACAACTCTTAGAAATAGAAGAGAGCTCATCATAAGAACTCTGTTTATATATGTGCATGTGGGAGGGTCGTGGGGAAGTGTTTTTCTATGAATTAACTCCAATCCTAACCCTAGATAAATTACTAATCTAGAATTTATCTAAGATTATTAATGTAATTCTGACTTCTGATTCAGTAAGGTTATTATTAGCATTTTGTTTTCCTTAAAGTTAATTGAAGGTACATATCAGGAAAGACTTACTGACTAACCCAGCTACATTTTCACTTTCCTCCTTCCTTTCTTCTTTCCTTTATTCTGAAGTACCCAGTTATTTCTGGTATTCATTCTGTACCTGGCACTGTGCTATACATTCACCAGGGGCACAAAGAAAAGTGAAGCTCAGTATATGTTTGGGAACATCACAGCCTGGAAGGAAAATGTAAAGGGAATTACTATCCAACATGGCAATGGTTAAAAAGGAACAGACTTTCCCAATCCTGTTTTAAGGAACACTTTTTGGCAGAATGTTTAGTAAAGGTATCGTGTAAAAGAAGTATTTTAGGTTGAAACAAGTTTAAGAAATGCTGGGTTAAATAAAATTAAGCAACTTTTATTCTTACTGAGAATTTTCAGACCCTTTAAATTGCTAATATATACTGTGAATCTTTGAGAAGGGAAGAGAACCTGTTTTCCAAACCTATTTGACCTCAGAACCCATCTTTATTCATGGTAAACTTAATATTTATTCATTCTTCCATCTATTCCTCCATCATGAATCGAATCCATTCATCCACTTATCCATCTGTTCATTCATCCACTCATCCATCCATGCATTCATCCACCTACTTTTTTTAAAATCAAATCTTCCCATTCATCCTGTATGTCTTGAGTACCCACTGTGTGCCAGTCACTGTGCTACATCCTAGGAACTTATGAGTGAACAAATATGTGGAGTTAGTATTTTAATTAGGGAAATAAACATCAATCAATCAAATGAATATATAAGATAGAGTCTAGTAAAAGCCACATAGGAAATAATCCTGGTTTTAATATGAGAAAGAAACGACAGAGTGAGCTACTTAAATAGACGTTTAAATCAAGCACCCAGAGGAAGAAGATGAGCCAGCTTTGCAAAGAGCAAAAGGAAGAGCCATCCAGGAAGAGGAAACAGCGAGTGCCAAACCCTGGAAAACAGACAGGCTTGGCAAACTCCAGGAATTGAGCTTCCTCCAGGAGTGCAGGCCTGCTTAAAGGCAGAAGGCTGAACCTGACACATTTGTAAGAATTAGAATCTCATCTTCATGACATCATGGAGTTGGAGGAGACCCTGACGCTATCTACCACAAGTCCCTATCCGAGAGGGCCCCACCTTCTAAGGTAGAGGACTGCCTGTCCTGCTCAGGTCTACTTACAGGGTTTCCCCTTCAGATGGGGGGAACCTTACAGGGTTTCCCCTTAGGTGGGGGGAACTTCAGCCCCAAAATGTACCTGGGGAGAGCATTGCTTGTGACATTCCTCTCCATAGGAAACAAGGATTGAACAAATTGCTGTGTTTTAAAGAAAAAACTTCCTTCAGAGGTGAAAATCTCAATACAAGTAATCATGGTTGATAACCTTCATTCATCCTAGAAATAGGAAACAAGACTGAAGCTGACAAAGAAACTGGTTGGTATACTTGACTCAGTGGCCAAGGAGGGGGAACGAGAATAACTCTGATTCTTGAAGCCTGAGTGCGCTGCACCCGAAGCTTTTATCTTTCAATTCTCCCTGCAAGATTAAGCATCCCCAAACACCGCTTTTATGGTCTCTGCCTTGGTTCAAGGAGTTACAATGGATCTTCTTTACTGTCAAGTCAACTGAAAACCTCTCTGCTAGACATTCGGGACTGCCAATATCATCCTTTTCCTCTGGCTGACCCTCTGCCTCTTGCTTCTTCCCCAACACGCGCGCGCATGCACACACACACACACACACACACGCACACACCACGGAGTCTGTTTTGCTGTACAATTTGGGCCACAAAAAAATTAAGAAATAATTCAGGTTTTGACTTTGACCCTCTGCTCCTTTCTGGCTGCCTGTGTATCTCTAGCTTCCTCATCTGCATTGACAGGTGATAATAATAATAATAAAACTTATTACATAGAGATGTTGTGATCTGCACTCATTTGCCTTAGTATCTTAGTCTCTTCCCTATATTATGGGCGGGCTTCTCAGGCACTCAGTTCTTTCATCTTGTTTGCTGTCTATTGGTGCCCCGGCTTTGTAGTTCTTTCACCCTCATTTGGACTTCATGATTAGCCCAGAGGACTGGCATATGGATCAACTGAGGCCGAGATCAGGGGCTCAGTTTCCTAATGGGCCATTTTATCCACGATCTCTTGAGTGGCTATAGGTTCTCAGCAGAGAAACCCATTCTTGCTTCAGGTAAGGACTGCAGCATGTGCCACAGAAGTGAGTTAGGAGCATTGTTTTAAATCAAGGTGCCACATTCCCTTTATGTGTTTCTTGAGTAGTTTGAATTCGGGCCCACAGGATTAGAACACAATGCTAATGAAGCAAACTTGCTGCTTCATTCTGGAGGTCCACATACCTCTTCTTTATTGTGTAGTCACCGATTGAACAGTTATACTTGCAGTTCTAGTCACGAACACCCTTTAACTCCAGGTACAAAGGATCCTTTAGTCCAGTCACTCACTCTCTGGCACTCTAACCCAGTGTTTTTTTCCAAAGACAAGGCTTTGGCCTCAATTCTTGGATCACTGGGCTTAGGCTGGGGTTTAGTTTTGACACTTTTATGTCTCAGTCTCCATCTCCCATAGCTAACTAACATGCTGCCCAGAGTGTGAAACTACCTCCCAACCCTATGAAGAAACTGAACTCCTTTAACACCCTTCACAGCTGGCCCTTACCTCAACTTCCACATATTAATCACTGAGCTGATGTCATGCTAGCTCCAACACACCATCCACTCCACACCATCCCCACAGAGAATATTTACAACTTCCTCTCTACTTGTCCACAACTTTGAATTTTAACTCTGGAAATAGATAATTCTCTAATTGAGGGTATAGACCATCTTCAACTCCAGAAACAATGACCTTCTATGTTGTTTGCTATACAGATTCTTTTTAATTCCAGTTTCCTACTAAGCTGGTCACAGAGTGGTCCCAAGTCCAAAGTTACCCTGTAATCATGATCACTCAGTCTCTACCTTGTTCTGACCACTCCTAGACTCTTACTTCAGTCATAGATTGCTTCATACCTGGTAAATCATAACTTATAACCTTAGCCACACATGGAACCCAAAACTCCAGTGTCAGTGCAACCCAGACACAGAAAGACTTCTGCCCTGGTTGACTGCAATCATAACTGTCATCATTATTTTATTATTTTTTTAAATAGATTTTATTTATTATTTCCAGAGAGAGGGGAAGGGAGAGAGGCCGAGAGGGAGAGAAACATCCATGTGTGGTTGCCTTTCACCTGCCTCCATCTACGGACCTGGCTGGAGACCTGGCTTGCAACCTGGTTATGTGCCCAGGCTGGGAATTGAACCAGTGACCTTTGGGTTCACAGGCTGGCACCTTATCCATTGAGCCACCAGCCAGGGCTCATCATTATTTTTAATGAAAAATTCAAATATATGCTGATGCCAAGAAACTAGTACATATATTAAACCCTGTGTACTTATCTCCCAGCTCCAACAACTATCAGTGCTTGGTCCTTTTTGTTATTCTCCTTTTTATTCTCTCCTGGATTATTGTGGCAGAAATACAAATGTCATAATAGCCTATCCCCTATGTATTTTGGTTTGTATCCTTCAAATGTAAGGGCTCTTTTGAAAAAGATAAATAAGTTATAATCATGACACAATGATCACATCTAAAACTTAACCTACAATAAAAGTTCCTTATGGACAAATACGTAGTATTTATATTCTCTAATTTTATATACATTCAATATATTAACTTAATATATATTATACATATATATATATTTCAGTTTGTTTGATACAAATTAGGTCTGTACTTTGTTATTTGTTCATATGTCTCTTTGTCTCCTTTATTCTGTGGGTTTTCTCTCTGTTGTCTTTACTGCATTTTTGTTGTTGTTGCTGTTGAAGGAACTTTCAATTACTGAGCCCTATATATGGGGTCATGCTGACCATTAGTTCTGGCCACCAATGCACTGACACAAACTGTCCCACAGAAGGGAGGCTGTGATCATGAGAGATGCAAGCCAGGGAACTGGTGGAGGGTGTCCCTTAGTATAGTCACTAACTGTGTGACCAGATAAAGCTCTGCCCTGCAGTTAGCAACAAACATGTCACTCTAATCAAATGGTCTTTTCTTTTTCATTGTCATTCTGTTTTCTCACTGCTGTTCACTGACATGGGGTTATGCAGCAAAGATACAATCAAACGGCCTGTGTACATATATTAAAAACCTAAAATCATATGCACAGAAATAGTTCACTGTCCCTGCCCACCCTTCATCTGGTTACAGCAATAAGACTCACATGAGACAGAACTCTCAGTGCAGAGCTGTGGTCATTAAGATGGACTATTAAGGTGGCCAGTGTCATCACTGCTAAGAGTTGAGCAAAGAGAAGTGATTTGAACTAAGGAATCATCTAGGGAAGGGATGGAGAAACAGCCAGACAGTTTTCCATTCCGAAGAGGAAGGGCCCTAATCTCAAATGGCCAGGATTTGATGATGAAGACTTGACTGTAATAACAGTGAGTTCACATTTGAGTGTTGGGATTTTTGAAGCACTTGGTATGATTAGTGTTGAGTGAAGTTGCAGAAAACAGCATCTTCAGCAACTCCAAACTGCCTTCAGAGGAATGATGCTCAAACTTCTTGGCTGATACTCAAGTCTCTGCCCATGATTTCCTAGCCTGTGTTGACAGCCATAGCTCCCTCTTTTCTCCTACCGGAGACTTCTCCAGTCAGACTGAGCTCCTTGCTGCTTCTCCAATAAACCGTGTGTCTTCCTACTTCCACACATCTGCTCATGTTGTTCCCTCCTTCTGGAATGCCCTTCCCACAGCCCTCCAGTGCACATGCTGTCCAGAATCCAGGACAATAATACTCACACCAAACAAAAACTGTTCAGCAGTAAAAGATGGACTCAGCTGGAATACAAAGTAAGGGAAAACTTGGTCCAAGTGGCCCAGGGCGTGGTGCTGGAAGGCTCCTGGGTGTGTAAACAAGCAATGGTGGAGCATGAGGCAGGAGGGATGTCTCTTCAGCCTGGCACCATCACTATGGCTCAACTCATCCAAAAGGAAAGCTTGATGAAAACATGTTGAGCAAAATCATACATGCTCGTTTCTTAATGCAGCTTTCTGAAGCAATCATAGGGAGCATTTGTTTTGGTTTGAATTTCTGTAGGTTTCAGATACCATTTTCTCCCCCAAACTAGGTCATCTGAATTATCTGCTGATAGTTCAAATCTGGAGATAATTTGCTTTTACTCACATTCCTAAGAACTAATTACCTGTACATATAAAATGATGAAATCTCATTATATTTTCTTTTAAAACTCTGACATGCATTTAATTGCATTAGTCAATTATTACTGTACATGCTGAGGATTTGCTATTGACCAGATCGCACTGGAATATTTACCGCACAGATGTGTTACTTTAATTAAACAAATGTGATTACACACATATCAATTTTTATTTAGTTTCAAAGCCCAGAATCTAAAAGTGATGCAGTTGGTGGAGCGGTGCAGTGCAGTGAGAGGCTCTTCACTGAGGAAACATCAAGTACCTACACCTCTGTGAGGAAAGCTTCACCCACAAGTGGGTTTTTGTTGGCGTGTAAGTGCCACTGTGTGAACCCAAGATGGGAACAAATAAAACAGCCCTGAATCTTCCTAGAAGATTGTCAGCTTTGTTCTCCTATGTAAAGGGAGATGGACTGCGCTTGAAGAACCTACAGGAAAACTAATCTAAATGTTGTCCCATCCCAAAGTGGGTATTGCTTGGAATTAGTCCTTGCTTAAAGAGGTGAGATGGTATTTGTCTTTAACATCAGGGGTGAAATGGGAAACATTAGGACATCGGACTTGGTCTCCTGGGTCTTCTTCCTGTCATAAACTACAGAATACCCCCTAAACCATGAGATTAGCATCCATAAAGATGACTGTGTCCCATGGCTTAGTCCTAGCCAAGCAGTTTTGAGCAATAATATGAAGGCTTAGAAAATTGGAATGTGCTTTATGAACTGGAGTAATGTAAAATTCTCTACAATTCCTGGAACAATGACTGCGCATATCAGGTACTTAGTAAATAGTCTTGATGCTAATAAAAGCAATAAGTCAATCCATTAATCAAGGAATACTTACAAAGCACTCTGTGAACTGTTTGCTTGTGGTCACAGGTGGAAAGGCAGAAGCTCTGTCCACAGTGAGGACTAGCTTTTTGCCTTAGTCTCACACATGTTGGTTTTCAAAGGTGTCTGTCTGGGCTTCATGGGCATGGCACTTGAAGAACCAGCCCAGTTGGTTGTCAGCCAAAAGTTGTGCTGAAGTTCTCTGTTTCTAGGTCTCCCAGTTGCAGAGTGCATCTCTGAGGGTGAGGTTGAGGAGCAAAAGAGGTGGGACATGCCTGAGTCCCAAACCCACCCTGAGCATGGACAGCTCACTGAGATGCTGAAAAGTGTGCCATCAACTCTAGGTGCAGAGAGGGATTTGCTACTGGAGAGGCAGCAAGTTACAAAAATAACAATTTGGGTTGGGACAGAATGGGACACCCCATTTAGGCAGGATATTGGGCTATGCGATAGTTTCCTCACCTAATGGTGATAATGAAACTAATCTTATGGTGGTGTTACAGTGATTATAAACTATAAACTATATATGTGTGATACCCAAGACTTAGTAGTTTCTCAAGAGATTGTGGTTGGAGCTTTTGGGGGTGAGAGTCAGTGTAGACCAGTTGTTAGAAAAGTGCTTTTGGTCATTTTGCCTACACCTTTCTTTCTTTCAGCCCATTGCATGCCATCAGTCCATTCCCACCACAAGGCAGAAGTCTATGATGATATTGCAGAGTTTCAGAGCAGGAACCAGTTCAGTTCCACAGAAGTGAGTCGAGTAAGGCCTTTCAGCTATTAAGTGGCAGAGTTAGGATTCAAAGCCATGTCTTCTTACTTTTAAGATAAATAAGTGCTTTGTACATTGTGTTTCTCTATGGAATGAATGTTATACACCATCCACCGAGTTATGCATTTAAGAAGGGGAATATGAGGAGGAAACAATTAATCCAAATTAATAGTGGCATTTCCAGCCCTTCTGCCTCACCCAGGGAGATACTGTTGGGAGTATCTGCCTTTCTGGTAGCTCTCAGATTGTCTACACAGAGGCCATCATTTTTCCTATGAATTAGACTTGAGTTTTGTAATCCCCATGGCTTGAAATATTGATCCTCTCGCCTAGGTGGGGATTGGGACGACATGTTCCAGGCTCCAAGCCTCTCTCCTTCCTCCCAGGGTACCATACAGTGTTATCATTTCCATGGAGTAAGCCTGGGGAGCATTGGCCTAGCTAAACTATCTGGTTCAGAAGACCTAGCTTCAGTCTTGGCTTCACTTTGAGCATCTAAATAATCCCAGCATATCAAATTATGGGAGTCTCAGTTCCTTCATCAGTGAAATGGATGTAACTTTATTTTGCTGTTTTGCTGTAAGGATTCAGTGAAACTGTCCATTATCACAAATGATCAATAACAGATTGTGCCACCTTTTTTTTCCCCTAGTTTATAAGTTGGTTTGCTAAAGTAGAGAGTACAATTTCCGGCTTTCTACTCCTCACAGCTTGACAGATAGAGACAGGAGATAACTTAGTTATTCACGCTTTGAGCCTTGGTTGTGATCCGCCCTGTCCTGCCTCATCTCAAGTCCCACTTAGTCTACCAGCAGAGGTTCTGGACACTGCCAGCCCCACCTCCCAGAGCAGACCCATCGCAGGCCCAGCCTGCATCCCCAGCCCACCCTGTGCTCGATGCTTAGCTCGTCCTTTTGTCAGGGCTAATTATACTTAAAACCAGATTTGTAGGAAGCAACACGCGTGCACACACAGCCAAAGCCTGGAATTGCTTACCCGAAAACAAGTTCCCTCCTCCTTCTGCTCCAATTCTCCAGCCTTACCAGAGCAGGGGTGGGGGTGGGAGAAGAAATAGAGTTTGCATTGAGTGTGCTGAGGCAAGACAATTCCAGCGTCACCCTCCTTGCCCATCCTGGGCCAGTTAGGGTGAGTGGAGTGTGGCTTGCAGGGCAAGAGGAATTGGTCACTGTGGGTTGAACCCAGCACTGCAGGGGGTGAGGGCTGGGCTGTGCACCCATTGTACCTCATTATGTATTCCTTCATTGTTTCCTATGCAAATTAAGTTAATGAGAATTAGGAACATAATGGAGCCCATTCACCGTTCTAGTCGCTGGAAAATGGGTTTGACTACCAATTTTCCATTACAGCTGTTTTGTAATTACCGTGGAATACTCTGAATTCTAATGGAGACGCGCTGGAGCTGCCTGACAGCCTCTCTAGTATTTTTTTTTAAAGGAAGGTTTTGAAAAAAAGGGAACCTGAGCCCTATAACATAAAGCCTTTCTAACAGAGGGCTTCCAGTTTGGCTTCTGCCGTGAAATTCTCCTCTGCTGTTGCAGGACCTGTTTCCATCCATGGGGGTTCCTGGCCTTTGTAGGGCTAGATCAGTCACCTGCCCTTACTGAAGTTACCGCTTGCCGTGGGAGCAAGCGGAGCAGAGCGTGGAGTCAGGTCCCACCAGGAGCCGCCCTCTGCAGTGGCGCGAGCGGCCCAGGGCTAATGTCACTGCTCCCTGCTTGATTTGACCTCCTCTCACCCTCCCCACTCAGGTCCTGGGCCCATAGACTCTCCTTTCTCACCCGTTGCTAAGCTCTGGACACTTACAGTGACAGGGTTATTCCTTGATGTAAAGAGTCCCTCTTTTTAGCCACCAAAGATTATAGGAGAAAGGCCAAGCAGTTCACAATTGACCAACAGTTCAGAATTGCTGGAGCACCGGATGCAAGGGGCTAAGGGTGGGGCCAATGACAGGAGCACTGAGAAAGGGAGCAGGCAGGCCTTTGTAGGTACAAGGCTAAGCTGAACACCGGGATTTTATTTCTCTGGCTATTAAACAGGCAGAGACACGAGGGTCTTAGCTTAGAGGGTAGTGTTGTTACAGTGTGGAGGAGGGCTTTGGATGTAGGCAGCTTGGGATGGGGTAGTTGTGGTTACAGGACAAATAAAACCCAGGGAGGAGACAATGGCGGGCGTAGGCTGGTTCTGATCAATGGGGGAATCAAAGGGCTTGACCTAAAGGGGTGAGAATTGCGATAGGGAGAAGTGGATTGGTTCTGAAGGGGCTCAGCAGGTAGAATCAATGTTTGTTGAATAATTGAGTATAGTGTATCATGGGGCAATAGGAGACCTCAAGCATTCCTCCTTGGCCTATTGTATGATACAATTCACCAAGATATTATAATATTGAGAGCTTAACTCTATGGACAGTGTAATACATGTCAGGAACTATTTTGTTTCACATGTAGAGCTCACTTTATCCTCACAATAACCTAATGAGGTAAGAACCATTATTAACCTCAAATCATAAGTGACATAGTTGAGACATAGGGCAGTTAAAAATATTCAGGTTATCATAGTCAAGAAATGGTAAAGTCAGGGCTCAAATCCAGGCGATCTGCTCCCATACCAGGTTGTAACTCTTGAGAAGATTTTCTCTGGTGTGTGTGTGTGTGTGTGTGTATGTGTGTGAAAGAGAGAGAAAGAGATAGAGAGAGAGAGGAGGAGGGGAGGAGGAGACAGAAAGAGAGAGAGAGGAGGAGAGAGCAAGAGAAGGAGAGGGAGAGAGGATAGATAGGCCGCAGTTTTGAAATGCAAGTTGGTGAGTGAGATCCGTGTGCAAATTAACATTTGACGACACAGAATAGTACAGAATCTCCTAGGGCTGCCGAATGTAGAGCTCTGGACAACCCCAATTTTTGTATAATGGACTTCAGAAAAAGACCTTACAGAGGGGCTGAGAGAGAACAGTTCAAAAGTAGGGAGAAAGCTAGAGAAGGTGATGGCCCGGAGTCTGGGGGGTGGTGTGGTTAAACCTCAAGTCCATGGAATTTAGAAAAAAAGCCAAGGATGCATTTTAGGTTCATTCTCTGAGAATTAGACCCTGAAATAAGTAGTTTTATCAGTAGTGATTCAGGAAGCCCTACAGGAAGTATTAACTTAGATAAAACTTCATCTTTTCCAAGCTTTTCTGATGGTGCTCAGAAGTCATTTCTTAATTTCAGCTCCCTTTGCCACCTGGAGAGGTTGAGTATTTTCAAACTCACCAAGTCCAGATTTCTTTTTATTTCACAGTTCTTCTTTTAATTTATCTCTCTCCTCTCACATTTTACTGTAGGCAGCAGGGAGAAACCTGGCAGTGCCTTCAACACTTTGTTTGGAAATTGCCTTAGCTAGCTAACCAGGTCCGTCCCTTACAAGTTCTGCTTTCTCCGTACAGCAGATGGCAATTGTGCTAAGCTTTCTGCCTCTACATCACAAGATCACCCTGCTTCCAGGTTCCGGCTCAACACGTTCTGCACTCCCTTCCGAGCCCTAATTGGCAGTGCCCTTGTTGGCCACATTTCTACTCACTCTATGCAAGGCAATTTAGGCATTCCCTATCATGCTCTTCAAAACTCTTCCAGATTCCACTCTCACATTTTTAGGTGGTTGTTAACAGCGGCACCCCACTTCTGGTACCAAATTATGTCTTGATGGGTTTAGCCAGAGAAACAGAATCAGTAAGATATATGTATGCGAGATATACAATTGTGAGAGCTGGTTCATTCTCTGTAAGGTTATAGCCTCCTCATCTGATGCAGAAGATTGATGTCTGAAGGCAGATAATTAGAAAAGGAAGGTCATGAATAGGCTACAACCCACACGCACATGACCCATGAACGTGGCCTGAAACCTGTGTCCATGTTTATTGCCTCTGACCTTGGGGATGAGTTTGCCCAACAGGAGCCAGGGCCTTCCATCAAAGAACTAAACCTGACCTGGCTCAGGAACCAGAGGAGTTGAAGGGGGACCCAAGGGAAGTTGGAAAAATTGCTCACTCAGCTGCTGCTTCATGGCTCTGTGTTAGATCCGCAGATCAGAAACTGGGTGTTAGTTATAAAATGGCTGAGGCTTCACTTCTACCTTCTCCCCCACAAATTGCCAGGAATGTCCCTTGTGACCTACCCTAACCAGAAACATATAAGAAAGGAAATGATGGGAAATGCAGTTCAGCCTACCAAGTTGACAGTACAAAGCCATTATTCCTCTGCTCCGGTTACCCCCAAATCTCCTACCCCTGCCCCAAACTGTGCATCAGCCCTAATGGTGCCTCCACTGTGACCAGTCCTAATGTATCCCCACAATAGCTGATGCTTCCATTACAGCACCAATCACAACGTGTGCTATTTACTTGTTTATTTCCTCCCCACTAAATTCCAATCTCCTTAACTAATATACTGTATTTCCCCTTATCTCCTTGAATACTATTATCTAGCACGTAGTAAGTGCTTATTAAGTTTGAATGAACAAAAGAAGTCGCCATGTCTCTAATCTTTAGTGTCTTTTGGATAAAATAATAATCCAACTCATGGGGGCATCGTGAAGGTGACATGCAATGAATGTGCAGGTACGCAATTCATGGTAGGTTATTGTGGAAGCTCCAGAATTCTCTGCTTGGGTCTAGTCCTATGGTGTGGCATCTAGGTGGTCACTGATGGCCCCCTAAAACTTCAACACTACTCTGTCAAAGTTGTCCTTCTGGAACCTCCCAGGTCAGGGAGATGGCAAATCCTGAAGAGGGCTACATGTTTGCATGCTCAGGGAGGAGATGCACTGATGAAATTCTCTCTTTGAGGGGAGAATCATACATCCAAGGATTTCCTAGTTAGCTTGAGATAAAATAATCCCAATCTTGGGCAAACCACGGTCATGTGGATTTGTTGTCTGTGGACAAGAAGAGTGAGTGGGTCACTTGACCTAGATTTCACCCAGTTTAGTGAGCAGGTTAGGTTCAGATCCAGGTAAGCAAGGTGTTACCTATCAAGCTACCTATTTGTTTACTCAACACAAATTTGTTAAGGGTGTACCATTTTACTAGTACTGTGTTAATGCCGAAGATATGGAGGAATTAATACATATGAAGTTATTAGAAAAGTGTTCAATGACTAATAATTGCTGACATTGTGATACAGATAGTTGTCGATTTACTCTTTATCTTTGTGGGCATTATCTATTCTCTCTTTTTGTTTCCGTGATGTGTCATCTAGCTCTAGACTGATGATCCATCTGCTTTTTGAACTAATTGCTAGAATCTATTGAGTACTTATGTGCCTGGAACTGCGCTACTTTAATTTTACCAAAGTTATTATTATATTTAGTTGCATATAACATAAAAATTCATCTGATGTCTTTTTATCATGTAAATGATGCCTGGAACTATTAGTCAGGACTAGTGAGGTGTTCCACCATGGTATTAGGAAATGAAAAATTCTTTACAAATCTTTTTGTTTCACTAGTTACAAGGAAAGCTGAGAAATGTAGGCTTTTAGCTAGGGGACATTTTTGCCTTGAATAAAAATTAGACTGCATTACAAACGAAGATGGGGAAAATGGATATTGAGTGGCATCACAGACTCTCAGAGACAAACACCTTCTATCAGAAGTCAAAAGACAACCTCTTTTCTACTCCCCAGGTTCTCATGAGCATGAGGGAGATGACAGATGTCCACAGGAATTGTAAAGGCAGAATCCTTGTTCAAAAGTGGCTAGCAGAGAGGTGGGACTGTTCTCAGGCCAGTAACAGGGAGTTGGGCAAGATGGCACATTGGTCCGGGAATGAACTTTGAAGATTGACTCTGAGAAATTTCATGTCTCTAAGGATATTGTCCAGACCTAGTATTTCTGTTTACCTATGCTCTAGCCTCAGAGGGAGAAAATTTCTGCTCTGTGTCAAAAGGGAGACAGATGTCAGTTTGAAAAGGAAAGAGGCAGAGGGCCAGTAGCCACCTCTTGCCAGGACCTAATTCACACTCAGGGAACATTTGATCCTCTGGGCTCTGAGGGAAGTTTAATTGAAATGCAAAAACCAAAGGTCAAAACCATGTAAAATTTAAAGGCCATTTTTACTATTTGACAAGGAACAAATTGTAACTTTATATTGCTTTTAGATGCAATTTTGTTCAGTGAAATTAGATTATGCTCAACTAAAGCACCTTCTTTAGAGCTTTTAGATTAAATATTAGAACTTATTAGAAGGACCTTGATTTCGTCAGTAAATACCAACAAAAATATTTGGTGGGAAATGCAGCTGCTTAATTTGCATTAATACAAATGAGAACTATTAAGCTTAGTTGATTAGCATATTCATATACACTGTAGTCCCTGTGTGTTTAAAATAGATTCTGCTTGATTCTGATTACAAGCTCAGTGTGTGCATAACACCGTGAACCAGAGGCTTGGCCGTAGCGTGTGCCGTTGGGTGCGAGGGCCAGTGGGAGGTGATTTCTTTACAGAGTACTCCTATCAAGATTGCCTCCACGCCCTGGTACCCAGCAAAGCCTAAAGGCTCAGAGAAGCAGATGAACTGAGAGATAATAAATAACCCAGGATAGAGCCTAGGTTACTGGGGAGCAGGATATGTTCAAAGTATACATATGCGTGTGTGTGCGCATGTATGTGTGTATATGTGTGTATCTGTGTTTCATTCATTAAATTGTTCCTTCATTTGCTCAACGTATTTTTTTTTTTTATGTGCCCATTGCATTCCCGGTGCTGGTGCTGGTGCTGGTGCTGGTGCTGGTCCTGGTCCTGGTCCTGGTCCTGGTGCTGGGGTGAGTGCTGAGAGCAAGCCCCACCACCGTAGTAAAAGTGTTCATTTCCTCGAGGAGCATGCCAAATACCACTAGCTTGCCACATCTGGAGCTGATCTTCTGACTCCTGCCTGATTCTGCGGCATAGCACTTTCATAGCTGGAGCGTGTTTTCTGTGGAAGGTGCCTCTCATCACCGGCAGGCAGGAGCAGGCAGCAGGCTAGAGCTACGTGGCGCTCCTGCCCCTGAGCAGGCCACAACAATGCCAAACTGCTAAGTGCCCTAAGAGGAAAAGGTCCCGCCAGAGGAAGCTGGATAGGGGCCATCTGAAGCCGGGCCTTAAAGGATGAATGGGATTCTGAAGGTCACTCAGTGAATATTAGGAAGATCCTGAGCACAGACATGGGGGCAGAGCATAGAGCCAGGGTGGCTGCCATCCTGGGGTGTTGTAGGAGGAACTAGAAAATGTAGGGAAGTGCCTGCTGGCACCAGAGATTGGCCTGTGGACCTCCCTGCCAGCTTTCTATCACTGGTGTCTGAATCAGTGACTTGGAAATCAGTTTGTTATTCTTGCAAAGGTTTTGTGTAAACTGATGTTTAATGATTAGTTTGAAGGTCATTTAATTTTATTTCTGATAGATCTTTTAAAACCTCTGTCCTGTTATACACACACACACACACACACACACACACACACACACACATGCTTTATAAATAAATAAAGTCCTCCATTCCCCATTCTGGGATTTCCATTTGTTTCTGAGAGCTGGGAACAGACAGGCCGCTGGGAACCCTAGGATGAAGGTGTCTGTGATGTGGGTGGGGAATCGCAGGGCCAGCTCTGCTTTCCTCCTGTGCTGATTCATTCCCTGTGACATATCTGTTCCCCCAGGAAGGGCACTTTGTGTTCTCTGCTCCTTCACATACATTTTTTCAAGTTTCCTATCTCCAAGGCTACAACTTGAGGTGAATGGAGTTGGTTGGGGAGTGGCTAATACACTGTAATGGGTTGATGCATATTGTTTATAAAGAAGGTGGTTCCTTAGTATGTAAAGTTCAGTGCCCTCTGGGAGGACAGCACACCAAGGGGCATTGGCCGTTCCTCGTTCATGTGCCTTCCTAGTCCCAGAGCTTCTAGAGTAGATACCTGTTGGGTCACATCCTTTGGGATGGTAGGTGATGCTCTGTGACCATGGCAGGGCAAGAAGGCAGCAAATTACTCACTCTTCTGATGATTCTATTGATTGATTGATTGATTGATTGTAGCATCACCTGTCTAGGATATAACATGTAGAATCCCGGAATTTTAATGCTAGAAACCACTGAAGACATTATTTTATTCTGAAAACAAAGATATCTGCCCAGGGGAGTCCTGAGATGTGCCTCAGTGATCCAGTCCACCAAATGTCACATTTTCTGAACCTCAGACCAGTATGTGAGTTACTGACAATGATTCCTAACATTTACTTGGTTTATATTGATCCAAGCTGCAACTAGATGTAACAGGTTTTGAAGCATTCACTTGGAGAAGAAAAACTCCCTGATTTGTGACTTTTCTTGAACTTGGCCATTTAGTCATCTGTTTGTTCATTCTTCTAGCAAATCCTTCTCAGCAAATACTTACTGAGCACCTTCTAGATTCTAAGGGCTGTTCTAGGCCCTGGAGATGAAGTCATGAGCAGAGACTGAGCCCTGGAGACAGGAGCTTACCTTCTAGTGAGGGAAGTGATGAAAATATAGCTGCCAGGTGAGGATACTGGTTTGAGGAGGGATCTGCAAGAGAAGGTGGTGGTGGGTGGATGGGTGGGCAGGTGGGGTTGGAGTGTGACCAGGCCATTGTCCTGGGAGAAGACTATGAGGAACCATTATTAAGGAGGAATAAGGTGACATATGAGCATCCTAAGGAAATGAGGAAAGAGACTCTGCGGAGAGTGTTGCAGGTAGAGGCAGAAGAGCCAACAGGTGGTGGGGAGAGACAGTGTGGCCCGATGAAGGGAGAGAAGCAGGACGAAGGACGTAGAGGATCATGGCCCAGGTCAGGTAGGTTCAGGTGGGGAGGACAGCACACAATTCCTTATCCAGTCAGTGCTTTTCGATAGTGAAAGGACTTCCTGCTTGCCGTCATACCAGGACAGGTGTACAGCAGTGAACAGCATGGTCCAGGCAGGCTGCGGTGCAGGGCCATCCACTCTGAAGGCCAGTGGGAGGTGCTGGCTCTCACTATGGGTGGGTGAGCAGCTCTCTTGCCAACAGGCTGAAGAGGGGTGAGGGGAGAAGCAGAGAGACAAGTCAGGAGGTGAAGGTAGTGATCCTTTGGTGGGAGAGGTCAGGCTGGGAATGGGTAGGGGCAGTGGAAGTGGGAGGAGTGTCTGGTTTTATATTCACATAGACCGTGGGACTGACAGGGTTCACTGGCAGCGCAGATGGAGGGTGGGAGAAGAAAGGGAAGTCAGGGATGACTTCCTGGCCTGAGCAGCTGAAAGACACAGTTGCCGTTACTGAGATACCAGGAAACTATCCAGAAATTAGATTTGAGGAGAAGTGAAGAGTTTGATTTTGTCCAAAGCAACAGACTGCATGTTTGTTTCCCCACCACCCTCCTCTTCTAAATCTGTAGGTTGAAATCCTACCCAATGGGATGGTCTTAGAAGGTACAGCCTTTGAGAGGTAATTAGGTCATGAGAGTGAGCCCCTGATTGAATGGGACTGGCATTCTTATAAAAGAGAACTGGAAAGCCCCTTTGCCCAATTTACAATGTGGGCACACAGAGAAAGGTGACTGACTGTCTGTGAACCAGAAGGAGAGCCCTTACCAGGCATAGAGTCTGCCCACACCTTGGTCTTGGACTCCTAGCCTCCAGAACTGTGAGCAATAAATTTTTGTTGTTTATAAGCCATTTGTTATAGTAGCCCAAATGAACTAAGATATCCATGTAACCTTTGACATTCTTATTTGACATCAAGTGATGATGTCATATGTAGCAGCAATTGGAGTCCCAGGGTTAGATGACGTTCCCCAGAGAATAAGAAGACAGAGAAGAGAGCAAGGATGAGGCTAGGCCCTGCCAAGTTTACAGGTTAGGTAGACCAGCAAGCCCCAGAAAAGAAGGCTGAGAAGGAGCAGGCAGAGATGGGAGGGAAGGAGGAGCATGGTGCCACAAGGTTGAGTGAGGAGAACAATGCCAGGCTCTATCATAACCTGTTCGTTGTATTTCACCAGATCAAGACTTGAAGGAGGGAAGCCGTGTGACGTTAGCCTTGAGTCCTGAGCCCGGCTGGGTCTGTGAGGACAGGGACTGCTATGTTGTGAGCAGTGTGTGCACGGGAACGGGCGGAGGTCAGAGCCAAGGAACAGAGGAAATCGTCTTGGTGGGTGTGTAGGGAATCTCAGGGGGAGAAAGAAGGTGACTGCAATGCCAGCGCACAGATGGCCGTCATGGGGAAGTGAGGCTTTATGTTTACACATAGCACTATGGCCGTCAACGGGCTCCACACACATCTGCTCGTCGAGGAAGACTGACGTGAGCCTGCCCTTCTGGAGACCCTGCCAATGGGACCAACAGGGGGCTTCCTGAGTGGACATCTACTTCATTCTCCCATGTTCAAGAGGGTCACCTAGATACCACAGTCTTCCTCCTTCCCTTATGAAACCACCTGAGGCAGACTGTACCAGGTGACAGTGCTATGACAGCCAACCCAAATGTCTGCTCCCTGTGGTCGGACCATGTCCAGGTGATGCGTGTTTGGCCAGAAGACTGCACCCAGCCATCTATGGCCTCCATCACTTGTTCCGCTTCCAATCCTTGGGATTGCCACCTGAAACCAGCAGGGTCTCTTAAGGAATGGGATAGCCGAGCTGAGGCTCTGACTCTGGAAGGCTCAGTAGGGGTGTTGGCCTGCCCAAGCGCCCAGCTCCAGGGCATGCATGTGGGGGTACAGGGTACAGAGGGGCAGGGTTTCACTCTGGGGAGAGGGGACAGGTGTAGTGGTGGACTCGGCCCCCAGACAGGTGTTGCTAAGAAGTGAAGGGAAGGTCAGACAGAGCAGGTATGCCTCAGTGGGGCCTGGGATGGCAGCTGAAGCTGGTTTCTGTGACCAGGGCCAGCCTTGCAGATGGCAGGCCCCTGAGGTGTCTAGGGTTGTTTAGCATCCTCCCACCCCCACCCAGCTGGCTGCTATCAGCCTGCAGGTGCTCCCTCAGGGCTGGATGCTGCATGGACTCACCAACATGTGGGTACCAAGGTCTCAAGGGTCAATCCAGCCCTTCTAGCTCCAGAGGTGATAGGGTTACCTCTCCCACCAGCCCCTGCCCAGCGTGCTGCTCCCAGGTAAGAGCCCTGCTCAGGGCGCAGGAAGCATTGAGGGACATGAAACCCTTAAGCTAAGTGGTGACGCTCTCCAGTGAGCACCAGAGATCAGGTGTGTGTGTGTGGTGGGAGGCATTTCAGGCCCCACAATGTCGGAGATCGGTTTTTGTGACTCCCTCTCTTCACCTTTTTGGCCCAGCGTCTCTGTCTTTGCTCAGAGCCTGGATGAAGCCCAACAGGGAGAGAGACCGCTCACCTTCCCACGTTAGACCACCAGGGGGCAGTGGAACACACTCACAGGCTGCCTGCAGCCGCAGGATGGGAAAAGCCGGGCGGGCGGAAGCTTCTGAGGCAGGGGAAACAGGCCAGGGTACCCTAGGATCAGAAACCACCTTCAGCATCCTGACCCCTCTCAGACAATGGGAGAACTGTGCTGAATTTCAAATCCACTAGCTTCTATTTTACAGACACTGCCCAAGCTTAACAGTCTCATCATCATTTTGTTCCAGACCATTACCCTTATTCCCCTGTCATGCCCAGAGAGGTCATGTACCTACACTGAAGACACACAGCTGCAAAACTGGTCAAGCACTTGACTTTTCTCGGTGGGATTGTGACTTCAAAGACCTTCCTCATTGATCTCCAATGATGAACCCAGTTCTCACCCGGGAAACAGGTGCCCAGGCCTCATGGCACACCTTCTTTAGGATCTCCTTGGGGACAGAAGGGTCTGACCTGAGATCTGCATGTTTAACAAGCTCTCCAGGTGAGCCTGATGACATGCTGAATGGGGACTCCGCCAGAAGAAACTGGCCTAATCAAATCAGAAAGGAAGTGATTTTTTTCCTTTCGTCTCCTGGCCTACTCCACCCACCCACCCACCCCCCACCCATGCAGGTCTTCCCTTCACCCTGCTCCCCCAGTGTGTGGCACCAACTGCTCCGAAATCCCCCTCTGCCAAGGACTTCTTCCCATCCCTCCTGGCTTCCCACCCCCTACCCTGATGGAATGACACGGGGCTGCCTCTTCCAAAGTGACAGGTCAATCTGATTAGAAACAATTCTAGGGGGATTAAGATAGAAAGTTGCCCCAACAACCGGCCAGTCCTGGCCATCGGAATTTAAAGCACAGCTTTTTGGAAATAACATCACAGTCTTATCTTATAATCCAAAAGTGCTGGATTAAATACAGTAAGACAATAAGAATGGGGATTTCAGGGAAGAATGAGAGATGTATTTTGAAAGGTAGAGATACTTGGTTCTGGGTCAGGCTTGGAAGGTTGTTTACTTATACAGTGGAGGGATGGATGCCAGTCTTAGGTTTTGATTTTGTTGAAAAGAACATGTGTTGTTTCTTGCATTACAGAGATAATGCATGTGAAAGCAAAACATCAAAAATACAGAAAATTATAAAGGTAAAATTAAAAACACAACAATTTCCATGACTCAGCTGCATTAAGATGTCAGATAACATCTGTCCAGACACATCTCTATGAATGTGACAATAATGAGCAATTGCTGTACTTTATAGAGCATCTACTCTGTGTCAGACACAGTGCTGTGAGCTTCTTATGCATTCTGCCATTTAAGTTTCATACGGCCCATGGGAAGGAGGTGACAGTTTTCTAATGGATAAAGAAACAAGCAAGAGAGAAGTTGAATGATTTGTCCAGGGTGAATGGCTATAGCAGGAACTCAACTCAGGCTTCTCTCCCTCCAGAGCCCAGGTTCTTACCTACTAGCTACATATGCAGCCACATGCACACCCCATCAACACACACACAGAACTCATACACACCCTGTAGACACACATACTCTGCTGACGCATGCTTCCCACAGACAAAGAACTCACATGCAAATATTCCTCAAATGCACACCCAGAACTCAAACACCTCACAGACATACCCCACAGACTCACACACCCTGCCCATACACACATACCACAGATGCACTCAGAAGTCACATACACATACAGACCCAGAATTTACACACAGATATGCCAAACCCATAGAGAACTCATATGCACTAAGGAAACACAAACATGCACACATTGTAGACATGCACAGATCTGTTGTACATATATTGAAAATGTACACACAGAACTCACACACATGCACACACTGTGGATAATCACAGAAACTCACATATACATAGGACTGACATATACATTGCAGATACTACACAGACACACACAGTCACATATACACACAAAGCCATAGAACTATGCATATGCAGCCCCCTCGGGAATTTTTAAATTCAATATTTATATAAAGCCAGTATTCTTTTAAAAGCCTGAATAATTATTCTGTTGCATAGATTATCACCATGTTTCTGATTAAATCCTATTGATTGCTATCTCAGTTTATGAAAAATGTTTGAATTACAACAAAATGAAAGTAATGGAAAGCCACTGGGTTTTTATTATTTCTCAGGTCACATGCATTATATCATGCGAACTTTACATCAGCCCTGTGTGCAACCCCATCTTATAGATGCAAAAACTGAGGTTGAGAGGGTATTTGACCTTTTAAGTAACAGGAACCAGAGCTAGGAAATGTCTCCACACTTACCCTCCACATGAGCTAGCTTTCAACAAACATCCCTGACCATAAATGTTTCTGTTGGGAGAATTCCTAGAGAGGAATTCCAAGTCTGGAGTTAGAGCCATTCTCTATTTTATGTACAAGTACATTGCTTAACTGGCCTTCAGAGAAACGTACCAATGACTACACATCCAGTGCATGTGTGAGTGTCTTATTTTCAGATTTTCCAGGATTGGGTATATTTATCTTTGCCTGTTTGTTAGGTGGAAAGTTAGAGCTAAGTATTAGACAAATGCCTTTAGGGGATCAGGTTTTCAACAACGTGGTCAGGGAAGGATTTGTGGTAGAGGAATGCAGTGGCATTGAAGGATGATCAGTTGGCATTTGGGGAGGCTAGATACAGATGTAGATATAGATTTCTTTTTTCAGGCAGAGACAGTGGAGTTAACCTATGTTCTGAGGTTCTCTGGCATTAGGGTTTCTAACCTGTTGGACTGCACGGAGAGGCTCTGGAGGCTGGCTTGTCACCATGGCACTCGGTCCTTGGCTCAGTGTTTGGACATTTGGCTCCCTGTAGCCTATGACGCAGTGTCATCTTAGGAGGTGGAGGGGAATGTATGGAGGAGCAGCCTACCCTCACCTGCGAAGCCCCCTCAGCAGGACCATCTCCTGGACACACCTAGGATGACATAAGGTGCCCCCTCTGAAGCACGTTGGTGATGATTTTGTACTCCGCAGTGGACTATTTGCCCTTGGTCGCTTCTGGGGCTTCCTGAGTGACACCAGCATTTCCAGGCTGCGTTTGCCCTCCAGCCTGAGGTGTTTGTTGCTGGAGGAAATGGGTCTTACCGTGTGTTTTAGGTCTAGGTCTGGCACAGGTAGCTGCTTGTTGCCTTACAAATGGTGGTTCTTCAGGTTCATGTTTTATTGGATCATGATAGAATGGTGCAGGCAGCTCTGGAGGTAGAAGGGGTCTGTGTCAGATCCCCAGCCTGCCCCTTACCTCCGTGTGGGAAGCAGCCCACGCCAGTGCTGCCCTGTCCCTGTCGCCACCTGCCAACCTCTTTAGCTCAGCTCTGCACGCCTGTAGCTGGGCAGCACCAGGCGGCTCCGAGATCGCTCAGCCGTTGCGGATTTGACACACCATCAAAACTGCAGCCATTCCTTTCTCAAATCTTTCCTTCTGAGCTTTTCCTAGCAGCTTTTTCTTCCAGTTTTTCTTTCTTTCTTTCTTTCTTTTTTTTTTACTGCCTGAGAGGTTGGATTTCTAGTTCTGTTGTAAATTTACTTCTAAGTGAGCTCCTTTGGTATGATGGAAGAGAGCAAGAAAAGAAAGAAAATGCTCTGGAGAACTGTTCCTTCCATAGCTCGTGTGGCATGAATATTTCCATTTCTACAGAGACATTTTGTCCCAAGAGCTGGGCCTGTGGAAAAGAAGCTGAATTAGAGCCAGAAGAGTAAATGTGGAATCTTTCTCCAACTGTCGGAAAAAAGTATGTCAAGGCCTAAAGAATAGTATGCAGCCGGGGCACATAAAATAATGACCTTTCCTTTCTCCTTGGACTTCTTTGTAAGGGACTTTGTGGCCCTTGACTCTGGCGGGTAATTAGTTTTTCATTTTTTCTAGCCTGGGTGCTGGAAGTACCCAGTGGGGGAGGAGCTGGTCTGCTTTTTCTCCACGTCCAATGTGCTTCTGGCCACCCCAGCAGGGCCATATACTAGGGGGCTGGGGAATGGGGACAGAAAGTACAGAGTTAAATACTTTGGGGAAGAACAGCAGACTGTTCATTCATATGAATATTGTCCCCAATTTCTCTTCCATATTTTTGTATTTTTTTAATTGTACATTTTACTTTTACATATGCTATAAATGGTACATTGCTGTTTTTGCTTTAGACAGTTCTCTTTTAGAACCTTTAAAATAAGAATAAAGAAAAAGGTTTTTTTCTTTAAATACATATTTTGTTTTCATCTCTCTTTTTGTGTGTGTGTAGGTTCCAGTTTCAGTTTGATATCATATTCTTCTACCTTTAAAACTTTTTTGATCTTTCTTGAAATAGTTGCCTTCTGACAATGAGTTCTCTCCTTTTTTGTAGAAAGTATGTCTCATTCATTTTTGAAAGACTTTTTTTGTTGAGTATAACAAATTGATAGGGATTTAAAAAAAAAGATTGTACTTATTTTCAGAGAAAGGGAAAGAGAGAGAAAGAGAGAGAAACATCAATATTTAAAATGTCATCTTTCATTTTCCTCTGGTTTGCATTGTTTCTGATGAGAAGTCTATTATAGTTTTTATCTTCCATTTCCCTATAGGTAAATGTAATTTTTCTCTGGCTACCTTCAAAATTTTTCTTTGTCTTTGGTTTCTAGTAGTTTTTATATGACATACCTAACTTTGCTTTATATTTTCCCCACTGCTTGGTGTCATAAACATTATTAATTTTGGGAAATTCTCGGCCCTTGTTTCTCCGTGTATTCCTTATGTCCCATTCTCTCTTTGTTTATTCTTCTGAGAGTCAGTTATATATACATTATACTTTTTGATTGTGTCTCATAGCTTTTGTGTGCTCTGTTATTATTATCATTATTATTACTATTTTATTCTTTTCTGTTTCAGTTTGGATAATTTCTTGCAGTTTTTAATTCTTTCTTCATCTATGTTGAGCCTACAGATGAGCTCCTGAAAGTCTTTTGTCATGTTTGTTACAGTGTTTTCATTTCCAGCATTTGACTCTTTTCCTCATCCTCTGCTAACATAGCTCATCTAATACTGCATGCCAATCATCTTTTTATGAGAGAACTTAACACATTAATTAGTAATTTAAAATTTTCTAGCAGTTCCAGTAACCATGTTATATGTGTACCTGGTTCTATTGATTACATTGTTTTGACGTTTTTTTCCTTCTTTTTCTCCTCTTTCTTTCTCTCTTGTCTTCCTTCTTCCTTCCTTCCTTCCTTCCTTCCTTCCTTCCTTCCTTCCTTCCTTCCTTCCTTCCTTCCTTCCTTTTCTTTCTTTTTTTTTTTTTTTGAGGGAGGTATACCTTATAAGTTTTTATTGTAAGACACATCTTGTGCAGGACACTTGAGGATGAAGTAAGTAGCTTACATACTTGAAGATGGATGCGCTTTTCCTTCTGTCAGAACTTTAGTTTGAGGATTTGCATGAATGTATTAGGAAATGAGCTAGATTTATGATTCATTGTTGCTATGGTTACCTTCAATGTATCACATGCTTTGCGAATTCTTCAAGCACTGCCCTATCTTGTGGTTGGGTTTTTGTTTGCCAGAGAGTTTTTCTCAATGTCGAATTCAATCTTACCTTTAGGCTTTCCCCTAGACTATGATTCAGAAAGAGCGTTTATTCCTTGCTTTTGCTCCTCATCCTGCAATGTTCTACAGTTACTTCCTATGTGTGCCTCTTAGTCTGTGGTGGGGAGTAGGTGTAGCCTCTGTTCTTCTCCCTCATCTTCAGTCTTATGTGGACAGTGGGTTTCTGGGCCTAAGGGCTGTGGTCTTTTCAGTGCTCCTGCCCCTCTCCTGGGTGCAGTTCTCCACCCGGTGGCTCCCCGGGACAATTCTGGGTCCTTGCTTCTCTCCTGGAGTTGAACTTCTATTTCCTCTGTTCTCTTCCCCAAGATTGGGGTTCTCCCAATTGCCCTAGGTGTGAAAATATGTGTTGCCTTCTCCCAGCAATGGACGGCTTTTGTTATAAAGGGGCCACGGGCATGGGAATGGGGATGGCATGCCATATCCCTCTGGCAGCCTCTGCTTTAGGCTCATACGGGGAGATGCTTCCTCAGAACGCTCATCCCCCTATGATCACTGGGTGGGTGCGCAGCAAAGGGCCTGTGAGTGGGTGAGGATTTCGATTGTATTTGCGTCCTCAGGATTCTGTATCCTCTTGAGATCTGTCACTTGCCCTTAGCAGTTCACTAACTATTTTAACTGAATTCGTACCAATGTCTGGAAGCATCTGCTCCAAGTAAGCAAGTACTCACGTCTATCTTTCCTGGCACATGTTTGTATTTACTTGTACTTTAGGTCACTTGTTTGTTCTGCATGCCCAGATCACTGACAAATTCAAGCAGAATTATGAATTTGTAGGTTGTGTAGCATTTCTGTTGCAAGAGTAGGAGTTATATACTCTGTCTGGCTTTCTACATCTCAAGCAGAAGCACTATTCTTAATGCTCCCAAACTGGAAACTACAAAAATGCCTATTAACAGTCAGATGGAGAGATATATTGTGGCACATTCACCCAAAGGACCACTATGCAGCAATGAGAATGAATGCACTGTAACTACCTAAAACAATGCAGACATAACTCATAAATATAATGTGGAGCAAAGGAAGCCAGTCACAAAAGAGTACATACTGCATAATTCTATTCCTATAAAGCGCAAAACTAATCCATGCTCTTAAATATCAGGGGCCAATTGCCTTGGAAGGCCAGGGGCTAGAATGGAGGACAAGGGGGGCTTCTGAGATGCTAGCACTGTTCTGTTTCTTGAGGTACTTGTTGTTTTTATAGCTTTATATGTCTAAAAATATGAGCTATAAATGTATAATATCCACTTTTTTGTATATGCATTATACTTCATTAACCTTATAAAAACTTACATTCATATAATTAAAACACAGATATGTAACTTTCTAGGTAGCTAAAAAAATAAAAGCAGCTAAAGACAAAAATTAAGGGAATGCCAATGAATCTTAGAAAATAAAGTGTTAAAGCCTGAGGACACCAGTTGTGACAATAAATATAAATACTTAAAACTGTTCCCCATTAAAAGGTAATAAGATATAATAAAGCTATAAAAGGAAAATAGGTGAGCACATTTTCCCCTAGTTCTCTTCTTTTCTTAAGTTATATTTATGCATAAGCTTCCTGAGACAAAGCAGCTAATTTATAAAATAGTAGATGAGGAAAGGATATTTGAAGACAGGTAGGGAAGAATAGGCCAGTGAGGGTGATAAGTTGGGACATATAAAATATATGTAACACCTGCATATTGAGCTGGTTCTGAGCCAGACCACCCTTTGAATGTCTAAGGCACAGGTCGGGTGGCAAACACAAGGCCCAAGCGCCGAATCAGGCCCTCCACCTGGGTTTATCTGGCTCAGCACCTTCCGCCTGGCGCCTTGTTTCTACCTGGCTCGCTGAACAGTTAAGGAGCAGTTACATTTCTCCAGTCCTAAAATGACATTTGGTCCCTTGAAGGCAACCACGAGGCTGACGTGGCCCCTAGTGAAAATGGGTTGGACACTCCTGGTCTAAGGTAAATTGTTTTTGTTAATTTCATTATCCATATCCAGACCTCCTAAACTTCACCTCAGTTATCTGTACTGCAGAACACGACCTCCATGTCTCTCCGAGAAGTCTAGCTCCCCAACGAGACTGGCATCAGAAGATAATGCCACCCTTCCCTAAATCCCAGGAAGGAAACATTTTATAGTGGGGCTGATGCATAAGGGAAGTAGAAGGGGAGAAACTGAGAAGTCAGGTGAGGAGGATTTGGCTAGAGGAGGATAGAGGCTTATAAGGCAATTAAATAGAAGAGCTTTTATTTTTGTAGCTAAGGGATCCATGAAAGTGGACAGAGCAACTATTCCTCTCAATAATTGTTCTGTAAAGATAGTGTGGGTTTGAAGTGTGTTTTCTCACAGGAATTGTTCGAAGACATTCCAGAAAATAGAGACCCATAGACAAGACTTTGAGTAATACATACATCTTAGAATTCAACTACTTAACTTTTAAAATAAGACAAAAAGTCATTTGGAGAAAAATTTTAGGACTTATTAGAATATCTTACTTAAAAATAGTTTATTATAACTTTCTAGAAAATTTTACTTCCATTAACTAATTGAATCTCCTGTTTAGGACTCCACAAAGCAATATGTGTTCAACATTTTTCTTAGGTCAAATTATTTTATTGCTATTCAACAAATATATTTGAATGCTAACTACATGTCATGCACCATATCAGATCCCTTATAACAATATTTAGTCTCTAGGACAAGAAGTTCAAAATCAAGTGGCATTTATGGGGATAACAAGAATCTAATCACAGGGTTAGATTGTGATTGCAGAATGTTAGATTGTGTTGGAAGACAATTCTCCATGAGTTCTCAAGTTTCTGCCCATTTTTAAGTGATGTATTAACTATCCCTTATTTTGGATTATCTTTCCAAGGATGTTAGTGTGACAAACAGTCTTGGAAGACAGAGAATCATTTCATTTAGGGAAAAGTGCTGGTGGGTTTACTGCCTATTATAAAGTATTTGGCTTCCTTGAGCTGAGACTTCTTGTCCTACAACATCATTCACTATGCCAATGACCTCTAGCCTGCTTTGAGTCTCCCTGTAGGTACTGGAAACTAGAGAAAATGATAGTACTCTTGCTTCTGCAATGCTCTGAGTAATAAATTGCTCCTCATCTCTGGTTCAAAATGTTTTCTGTTAGCATTCATGAAACTATCTTATTAGTTTATAGGTGAGATAAAACTTCAGACTTTTCACAGCTCCTGGCACATGCAACTATGGGAATATGAAGAAGGTATACATGTTTTAGTTAACAGAGAAGTAATGATATAGTAAGATATGAAGAATGTTGTGAAAATTGAGTTTGTGAAGATGTGGGTGAGACAAGTCAGAGGGAGAGAAGGAAAAAAGGTAGAGATCCATATAGAGGGAATGGTATGAGTCAGGA
This sequence comes from Noctilio leporinus, assembly GCA_004026585.1. NCBI lineage: Eukaryota > Metazoa > Chordata > Mammalia > Chiroptera > Noctilionidae > Noctilio > Noctilio leporinus. The sequence continues at coordinate 396,580 of PVIW01000065.1, forward strand.
CAAGTTTGTAGGAATAGGGATAGTGAGGGGTGTTTCACTGTTAACCAAGAATGTGCTTTTTTTTTTTTTTTTTAAATGAAGGCAATGCAATTGATGGATATTAAGTAGAGGATGATATCATCAAATTTGGGTTTTATAAATGACATTTTTGAAATAATGTAGAATGAGTTGACAGGGCCAAGATGGAAGCAGGTAGCTTCATAAGCCAATCAGGAACCATGGAAATAATCCAGATGAAGCATGGTAAAATTCTAAAATATGGAAAAAGGACAAAAAGGAGGAAGATTTACAAAATATTATGGGAGGGGGATCAACTGGTTGTGTTGACAGTAGATTTTGGGACTTCTCTTGGCTTGACCTATCTTTGATACCTGGGTAAATACTGGTAATGCCTATCATAAAAGATTGTGGAAGAATAAAGGACCATATTATTCATAGGAGTACTTGGATTTAACATATGCATGTAGGTATTTGGTTTAGAAAGAATGACCAGTTTAGGTGGGCAGAGTAGGTATTACTCTTATTTGACAATTCAAGAAATTGTATTCCTGAGGGTAGAGTGGATTGCAGAGGGTTATATGGTCAGTGAGTTAATAGTGGAACCTGTATACCATAAGTAAACAAGTGACCTTGTTATTCTGTTTGCTAGAGCCAGTTGTAAGCGCTGTAAGAGACTTCTTATCCGTTCCGAAAGAATTTTGGCTTTAGCTGGGAGTTGAAAAGCAGGAGGAGGGGGAATTAGGGAGATGTATATTTTCCTTTCATTTGACAGATATATTGGACCTCTTAGTTCATTGTTACAAGAAAAGGGCTAGAGGGTTTGTGTTTGAAAATATGGACTAAAGAGAGTCTGCATTGCTAGTAAAATATCTCCCAAAATTTTATTCTGAGGAGTGCTGATCTTAGATTATCCAAGAAGAAATATGTTCTGCCAAAAGGCAGATACTCATCTTTGAACATCTGATCATTAGGCTAAACTTGTTTACAATAGCACAAAGCTAGAGAACTGTCTACATAATCTTTAGACAGCCCATCAACCAGTTCAGTGAAAGCAGTGAAAAGCCATGTAAGTCAGTTTCCTCATTTGGATTGTGCTATTATGGACATTCTATTACTAGTACCAAAATAAAGCTATGGTATAACCTCAGAAAGTTAGTTATTCTTTCTTGGTCTCAGTTTGATGCTTGGAACACAGTGTGGTCTCAAATAATTTCCATAATTGTAAGATCTTTTATCATTCTAACACCCTGAGAATGGTTGAGAGTTCCAGGAAAGAGTATGTAAAAATCGTAGATGAGGACCAAGGTCAGAACGTTAAAGAAACCTACATTTAGAGACTAGGATGACAAAGAAGAGCTTTAAAAAAAGAATCAGAAAAGGGGATGGGAAAGGAACATTTGAAAAGGGCATTTCTGACTTTTTTCCTAAAGGACTGTTTACTCCTAGGAATCAACCAGCTAAATGATTTGGTTGGTTGTGAGCTATTTTCTGTTTATAGAGGGCACCATGAAAGACCATTAAACCCTGGGAAATCTGAGTTGGGTATAAAAAATTAAATTTCTGTTTAAGGTGAATGGGAAATCTTACCCCCACCTTTCTCCATGTTAAATCATTAAAAATTATTTCCCACTCTATGGAATATTATGTTCCTTGGAATGTCTTTGGTTTTTGTTGTGTCCCTTCACTCATTGATTATGTTTTCATTACTGGGTGCCTTGTTTTTCCAATCAAGATATCAGTTTATTAAGAGCAGAGCTCCAGCACACATGGGATAAGCAATAAATATATTTTAACTTACTTGTTTAGAATGTTCTCAGTCTTAGAGTGATGGAATCAAACTTGGAGTTGAAGACTCAGGAAGAGTGGACATGTTTAGAGTTCACTTGACTAAAGACAAAGTGTTCTCAAGGTCCTTGAGACTCTGAGGATGTCTGAAATATCTTAAGTGGACTGAGATTCCAGTGTCTCAGCTTGTGGTTTGAACTGCCCATTATTACCCTTTTGCCCTCTTTGCATCAGTACCTCTGAGAGAGGCAGCCTGCTTTTTCATCTTGCTGGAATCAGTCTCAGAAACACAGCTGCACTCAACTGTTGGATCCTAATGGTACATATTACTCTTGGTCTTTGGCAGAAGATATTCTTGGCTCCCAAAATAACCTTAACCACAGGGTTAAGATTTTCCTGTAATTGAAGAGTACTGAGAGAAAGAATCAAATGCATGAGAGCTGATAGACATTTAATCCATCCCACTGTACTCAACAATTTGGGCTTCTTTTGTAGTCACATTGGTGATGGCAACAAAGGCTTAATCTCTTGGGATCCAGACACCCACAATAGGGTGATGAGGAGTGCTGCAGAGAGCTGTCACTTAGAGATAGTCTCAGCTAGTGATGGAGAGAAGTCACATGGCAGGATGCCTGAGCAAAACCTTTTTATTTGTTTCATAAGATATAGCTGTAAGTAGTGCTATCCCAGCAAATCGACTCTCAGGGTTAGCTGGAGCAAGACTCTCATGTCAGTGAATGGCTTTAACATCTCCTTATTTCCTGCTTCCAGATCCCTTTTGGGATGATTCCCCTCTCTATTCTTGGACTCACACTTCAAACCTACATCATTTTTCCTTCTTAGGAAAAATACTAGGGAGTATTGTATAGCACAGCTCCTTATGTATTTTTGTATTTTAATAAGTAAAAGTTTTGAGCAAATAAATTCATTGGCCTTTGGTGGAGTATTTGTTGTCAGCACACTAGGCAGGACATGTTGGGTAGGGGGACTTTGCAGAGTAACTTACCTTGTTAGCTCTTGTTTTGTTTCTGTCTGTTATTTTCCTAGTGGTATTTTATGAATCAGGCTTTTAGGCTTTTGTGCTTATGCTGCAACTGTTGATTTGGAGAGCTATGCTAGCATTGATAACTCCAAATTACACCCTTCAGAGCTAGTTCATTTATCCAACCTCACCTCAGATACTAACATAAATGATTTTCAAGTTTCTACACTTGTATTCCCTCACTTCTTTCTCTTAATTTCCACAATAGTGTGTTCCTTTCTCAAGGTTTGCATCATTTTCTACTTACTAATTCCAATGCTTGTTGCATCTTTAGTTTGTTGCACAGCACTTACTGAATCCAACACATAGAAATTGTTTCACCTTTTAGGTAAAATTATTATCAAACCTGATATGTCAGGCATTGTACTAGATGCTTTTGAACCTCTTGTCAACAAGCCTGTGTTGATTTGGTTGAATTATTTTTCCCATCACATTCTTTATCATTAGGGAACTTAATTTGTATGAACCACACATGTTTGAATTTGTTTATATTCAATTCAATATTCATACATTGTGATAATGCTCAAATGAATGTACAGATTTGTCAAAACTTACCAAAATTTTACACTGAAAATGGGTGTGTTATATTATAGGTATATTATACCTTAGTAGAATTGCTTTTAAAAATGGAGGTAAGCCCTTTCTTCGTTGAGGCTCACTTGTCAAGGACCAATAGGTCATTTCCTCCTGACAGCCCACCAGTCACTCAAGCAGGGGATGTACAGGTCCTGAGTTGGCAACAGGGGACAAAATTTTACAGACTAGACCTCTGCCTGAGAAACCTTAGATTCAGCCTGGGGCCAAAAATCCAATAAGACAAAACAAAACAATACAAAACCCCAGGTTTAATTGTTAACTAAATCATGTATTTGTTTTTATAATAGAATTATTTTCATTTATAATATTGATTCTATATTATACATAACCATTATAGTTACAACCACTTAATTTTATTGTAGTAGGGCAATTAAATAGAAATCATCTGTTTTACTAAGGATAATTAAAATTATCACAATAATTTATTATTATAATATGTGGATCTCCCACATTCTAACCACTGCATTATCATTTGAAACTCAGATCATATTTCTCTAGAAATGAAGTCTCATCCAGAAGAACCTGAATGCTAACCATGGGAGCCCTGCTTGAGGTTTTTATTTCCCCCTCATCTGGGCCATTCTCCCTGGGGTTATCCTCTCACGGGCTCTCCAGGGCCAGTCTAGGGCCACTGCACCTTACGGAGCCCCTGACATCTTTGCTGCCCCCGACGGCAGTGTATGCTGACTTCCCTCCAATTGACCTGCTGGATACTGTGGGCATCCAGACTTCCCAGCCTCCAACTTCCTATCCAAATGCCTTCTTGTTACTCATTTATTTCATATTTATTTTTATTTTTATTTAATGGGTGGATCCAGGTGGTCTGGTAGGCATGGCTCTCTTAGTAGGCTTTGTAAATCATAGTTGTCATGAGTAACTCAGGCTGTTTCTCCTACTGCAGGTCCACAGCAGAATGAAGCCTCATAGTTTACTGGCAAGTGGAAATGAGAGGGAGGAACAAGAATCCATATTTATTAGAAGGGAGACAGGTCCAACACTGGGGGAAGCAGATTGGACATAGAGGAAGTTGAAGTAGCTAAACCCTGGCTGAGCCCAGGATATAACTCCCTTTTTTCTTCACCTGGTTAGACTTAATGTTTGTTTCTGCATAAATATATTCATTTTCAACAACTCAATTTTCAGTGTTAAGCTTTTGGAAGCTAGTTGCAGAACTATTTACATTACAGTGAGCATTGTGCACTTCTACAAGGTGAGCCCCAACCACCTGTCCATTCTGACTTATCTTTCCAACCTTCATTTCTCATTTCTCCTACTCCACTTATTCCAGAACTACCAATACTTCAACTGAACTCCAATTTGAAATAATGCCACTTGCTAATTTTGTTGACTCCAGATATTTTCTTGGTAAAAAATAATCCTAACACTGTCATTTATCAGCCATGTAGATATGAGCAAATTACCTAACCTCACTGGTGATGATTACATTAGCTCTCTCCAAGGTTTATCGTGAAGATGAAGTGAATTGATCTTTGTAAAGCAGTTAAAACAGTGCCTGGCACCTTGGATGTATTATATAAGTCTTTGTTGCTATTACCATTATTATTGGATTCAGTATTAAACAACATAAACAAAACATATAGTGCACTTCTGAGACGATTAATAAAAATTGGCTTTCACTAGATAGCTCTTGATGCCCTTTGAGGCTGGCCACATAAAGGTTTGGGGAATTCTTACAAGCCAAAAAGAAGGAGGTGACTTTGGGGAATGGGCAGTGGAGAAGGTGTACACACAGGAGTGGATACCACAGTGGAGGGAGAGGGCATACAAGCTTTATGGACTTGTTGAAGGTTTCAATGTCAGCTATTTCTAATATCACTGAGACTAATTTTTCTTGTCATCTTCAGCCTTTGGACTGATGCCTAGTACCTCCTTTGCTTTTATTAAAAGTGCCCCCACCCCCCAATTAAATTCTGTCCTGTTCCCGAAGGACAAACTGTGTCTCATTGTCAACCACAACAATTAGAAGATGTGAAAAGAAGAAAATAAAGGGACCAGCCTTTGGTTGGTATGAGCAAATTCACACATGTTATGTAAAATGCAAAACAGAGCTCTGAACAAGAGCCACAGAAAAGGGTGTCCTGGGGAAGGGAGGTCAGGAGAGGCCTGCTGGGTTGAAAGATACCTTGGCCAGCTCAGCCATGCTTATCGTATCTTTAGAAGAGGATGCGTGTCCTGGGGTGGTGGTATTGCCCTTCTTGGGGTGATATTAACCAGTAGGTTGAGGGTATGATTCATGATGCTTCTCAGTTACCAGCAGTCCCTACAGGAAAGAAAAGTAAAGGCAAGTACCTACTGGCAAAGATACTTGGATACAATCCAGTATAATGATCTACCAAGCAGGGCTTGGTCTGTGGCACTGAAGAGAGAGAACCAGGCCTTTCCCCTTGGACCTCTCATCCTACATTGGAGCCAAGACTCTTGTGTATTAAGAAAGGTAGACTGGCAGGTGCCTGGTGGGTATTTGGTAGTTAGAGCTACATGAGTTCCATGAGAGAGAAACCAAGTTCAAGGTAGCTTAAGTGAAGAAGCTTAATATATTGGCTTACATAACTGGGAAAACATGGTGGTTGCCTTTAGGGACTCATGAGACGCATACAGTTCTCTCTGCTTCACCATGTGTTGTCTTCTGCCTTTTCTGATCAGATAGGCTACTTCCATGAAGTGGGGGTGGCCACTACGGTCTCAGATTTGTTCATGCTACCTTGGTGACATTGGAAGAAAGCAAAAGCTTTCTCTCAGAGCTGATGTATGAAATTCCTGGGAATGATCCATATTGGAGTGGCTCAGGTCACGTCCTCCTTCTTGCCAATTACTGTAGTGAGAAGGTTAAGCTATTATGATAGGCAGGCCTGGGGCATGTCTCAACTCATAGGAACTAGAACGTAGGGTCCTGCCTCACGAGAGCCACATGAAGTAGGAGAAGGACAGCTCTCTAAAATGAAGATGAGGTGACTTGCTAAGGGAAGGTGCAAAGAAGTCTGGGCCATTTGGAAAGAACTGTCCCGACATCTGAGTGCTCTGTCTGTGTGTGGGGGCTGCTCTGCCTGGAACCCAAGGCTCTGGAGGATCAGTAGAGGGGACCAGGCTGTGAGCCAGCAAAAGAAGGAAGACTCCCTGTGAAAAGTGGAGCCCCAGATGAAGGGGGCTTGCAGGGAAGTTGCGTTGCTCCTCTCATGCAGGCAGTGCAGAGGCAGAGCAGGGGACTAGGCTCTCCTTTTGTGCACCACCTCTCGGTAGAGACTGGCGGCTACCTAAGAAGGGCCCCTGATAAAGCCACTAAGGGACACTCATGCTAAGGGGTGGTGACCTCCCACCCCAAGCCCGGGTGCTCTGGCAAAGGCAGCCTGTCACTTCCCACAGTGTAATTTGTCAGGGACGTGAAGGTTAGTATTTTTCTTCACACACACAAAAAATATCTTTAATGACCATCGGTAATCAGGACCTCCGATTTCCGTCTCATTTGAAAGCTTTTAATGCTTTCAGAGGGATAGATGGGGTGACCTAATAGGTCTTTTCCATCTCTGATTTTCTATGATTAATGAAGTTCAATTGTGCAGAATAAAATGGTAAGTTTCTCGGTGTCAGTTCAGCTGTATTCCTTTTCTCCTCCTTCTTTCCTTCCCCATTTTTTAAAAAGACAGATGGTAATCGTGCACATTTTCTCTTAATGCTTCAAGAAAAAAGGACTTTCTCTTCTGAGCCAGCTATTAAAAATGCCAAGGTGGGTGTTTTTAACTGTGGAGTGAATTGTTGCCAAATGCCACAAGCCACTTCCTCTTTCCATCCGCAGGATAGTAAAATGCCTGCATTAATGACAGTGTGATTGTTGTAAATATGAAAACATTTTCTATTTGTGGGGTTCATTAGACTTTTTTCCTAAGTACCCTCATAAGCTATATTTGTTTAACAAACATGCTAATATCTTCTTGTCTTCTGGGGTACATGTGATGGACTTCATTACCTTCTTTTATCTGATGGGAAACTGAGGCCCAGAGCAGTTATGGTGCTTATTCGGAGCTGCCCAGCTGGGTGCTGGGAGGCTCAGGCCAGTGCTTGCTGGACTCGACTACACTGAATGTGACGGTTATGGTGCAATTATTAAAGCATCTCTTGAGGACCATTCTGGAGGGATTCAGTGAGTCTTGTTTTCCCTGCTTGGCCTGAAGATGTTCCTAGGTTGAAAGTCCTCTGAATTATGAAGAAAGCAGACTTCTAGAGAACTGTCCTAGAAAGGAGGGGTTTTTCACTCTCAACACTCACTTGGAATTTGTAAGGGAAAAGCTTCAGGAAGGGGATTTCTTTGGGTTTGTGTATTTAGCTTCTTCTCTGGTTGAAGAACACAGAATGGGCTCCTCTGAACTCCTGGCAGTAACAGGACCTCAGACAGAATTCTCTCCTCTGAGTAGCAGAGACTCACCAGCAAACAATTCTGCTGCCTGGGAGCTCTGGGTTGGTCCCAGATGGAGACTGCATTTTAATCTGTAAAAAATCTATCCAGTTAATAAAATGACAGAATTAGACTACTTACTTGTTTGTAAGATCCTAGAAATTCACAAGAGAAAAAATAATTTCTAATGTTCTCATTAGTAAAGGCATTCTGGCCTGAATTGTTGCAGATTCCAAGCACACAGAACACATTATGACTTTTAATCATAACTTTCTCACCCTATCTGAACAAAACATGCTTGACATGGACCCACACAGGGTTGGTTAGTCCTGCACTTGACCTGCAGCCTGGGGTTCGAGCTTTGCTTCCTAGCTGCTGGTGGAAAGGGCTCTTTTAGATCCAGTTCTTGGGGAGTAGTCAACTTGTCTGCACTTCAAGCTCACTCCTTTTCTTCATGGGTGTAGAGTCACCCCTGCCTCTCTCTCTTCATGGCTTGGAGCCCCATGGAGTTGAGGATAAAGTAGGTATTGCAGCTTGAGGCTGCACAATAGGGTGGGTGTCATTTTCAGTTGGAAATGGACTCAAAGGTGCTCTAGTAGGGTGGTCCCCTGGTGGGTGGGGTCCAGTGAATGGAGCCCAGGATCCATAGAGAGCCTCAGTGAACACTTTCTAGCTGAGAAATTTGGCAGGAGGAAAACACGTGAGGACCATTTCTAGGGAAATAGGTATGTTGGAAGATTTTCTTGCCACGTTCTGGGCTTAGTTCAAGGAGTAGTTCAAATGTGCTATTTCTGCAAACCCTGCTTGAGAATTCCAGGCTATGCCGACTACTGTGTACATTCCCAATAATAATGCCTGAAGTTTCCAGTATCTCCACATCCTTGTTATTTTCTATTCTTTTAATAGTAGCCATCTTAATTGTGTCAAATAGTATCTTATTGTGGTTTTGATCTGCATTTTCCTAATGATTAATGATGTTGGGCATCTTTTCCTGGGATTGTTGAAATGTCCAGGAGTTTTGACTATGCATTCAGCTCAATGTTTCTCCATACTGGTTAAGTATTTGCATCTTTCTTGGACTTGTGTTAAAAAAAAAAGGTGATGGCCAGGACTTAGCAATTCAATCAGAATCTTGTGGAATGAGGCCCAGGTATCAGCATTTTTCACAAGTTGGGTTGGGGTGCTCTAGGTCTCAAAATACAGAGCCTGAGTAAAGACTGGACCTAGCAACCAGTATTGTCCTAGTTTGAGCACACAGTTTTTAACCATCTTTATTATAAACTATAGCAAGAATACCCATGTAGAAGAACGATTTTTTAGGTATAAATGAGATAATAATAGTATATAACAATAAAGAGCATTGTTCTAAGCTGATGTATATTACTGGAGAAAAGGGAAGGGAATATTTGTGCTGTTCTCTGCACTTGGATAATAACTTTGAGAGACACACTCACCCTACAAGAGAGAGCTAGACAAGATGAGACCAAGAAGGACCAGGGCAGTTGTTCTCCGCCCTGGCTACACATTCAGCTCAGCTGGGGATTCTGAACTACCTGTACAGTTATTCAGCTACCTGCTTGCCACAGAGGGCTGGGGTTCCTGGGCTTGGTCCCTGGGCCTGATGAGGGAGAGCTCATGTTCTCCGTGGTCCTGGAGGTGGGTCTCCTTGTAGAACTATGGCAGGCAGAGAGTTTGCTTCAACTCCAAGGGCCTCCACTTCAAAATTACCCCCAAAAAGTATGAAAGGCAAATAGTGCTGGGTCCTCTCTAAATCTCCTTGGCTTTATTGCATGTTAGTAATAAAGCATGTAAATAATTGATTTAAACATGATCTCTCACTTGATACACTATCCCTTTGTTTCCCAGTTCCTATTCTGCAATGCTGGCTCATGTGATTGGGATCGTACAATTCTTACTGTTTTTCAGTCTTTTAGTATGACAAAGGACCAAATGGCTTGATTTAATAAAAACTTTAGTTTAGTCTTTTTTTCTTTTGTCTATTGCATGCATTCAGGAAGAATTTCCTTTGACCTAGTGAGGCAATTGTTGAGTTTTGATTATGTGAGGTTATGAATAATTTTTGGAGTTTATCCCTTCGTTTTACAAATCTTAAAAAAATCTGCAACATTTTTAGGCAAACATCACATTTTATATTCAACTAATGGCGAGTCTTTTTCACACATAACTATAGGTCTCTATCTCTTTCTCTATTCATCTGTCTATCTATCTAGCATCTATCTATCATTTATGTTAAACAGCTAATCAGCATTAAGCAGAAGTGTGTTCCAAACTCTTTTCTTCTGTAGCCTGTTTTGTCTCCTTTCTATGTTCCTTTTTATCAAAAAATGTCTGTGTGCATGGATTTGGGTCAAAAAGATTTTGGGAATAGAAACTGTGCCCAAGAACAACTCTTAATAAAATTAGAAAATGTACCCTCTTGGCCTGCACCAAACTCAACCAAAGCCAACCTCCAGCATTCTCCCTCCCTCCTTGTTACCCACTCATTTTAGACCCATAGAGCTCTATTTATTTTATTTATTTATTTTTAGAGATTTCATTCATTACTTTTAGGGAGAGGGGAAGCAAGAGAGGCAGAGAGGGAGAGAGACAACAATGTATGGTTGCCTTTCACCTGCCTTCTGCTACAGACCTGGCTTACAACCTGGTTATGTGCCCTGGCTGGGAATCAAACCAGTGACCTTTGAGTTTGCAGGCTGGTGCCTCATTCTCTGTGCCACCAGCCAGGTTTTAGACCCATGGAGCTCTAATTAGTGGTTTGCTATTAAATCGCTCCAAAAAAAGCAAGCTCCAATTTAAGGCATTTGCTGCTTTCTATTTGTCAATACTCCTATACTCCTATACAGGGCTGATTTCAGGTTTGAGTTTGCTGTGGAGCTGTGAAGGGGCATGCATGTTTGACTGTAGCAACATGATTCTATAGGAACTGGCCCTAGTGCTCTTAGCTTTCTCTGCCATCTGTGTCAGTTCACTATCTGAAAAGGATTGTGAATCAGTCATTTACATCTTAGTATGAATCTCAGGCCCTCATTCCCCTGTGTTAAGGAAGAGAAAGAGGTCTTTCCCTGTCAATGAGTAGGAAGAGACAAAATGAGAAGACTAGTTTTCCAAAGCACATACAAGTATTGTAGGGAGAAAAGAACATATAAAAAGAAGTCAGATTTTATTCTGTTTTTATGGTTGAGTAATATTCCATTGTATATATAAATATATATCTGTATACACACACATTATATATATACACATATGTGTATACATATATACATTATGGTATATATATCATGTCTTTATTCAATTATCTTTTGATGGTCACTTATCTTGGCTATTGTGAAAAGGTGAAGGGATTAAGAAGTACAAATTGGTAGAAAATAGTCATGAGATGTAAGTACAGTATCGGGAATATAGTCAATAATATTGTAATAACTATGGATGGTGCCAGGTAGGTACTAATATAAAACAGCGCTGATTATCAACTGTAATTGGAAAAATATGTCAGAAAGCCTGGATTCTTGCTCTGAGCCTCCTGCCTGTGTGTCCTTGGGCAAGACATGCCTCTCCTTTGGTTCTTGGGTTTCCCATGTGGGTGTGAACCAGCTGGCCTCCAAGGCCCTCCTAGTGTAAGCTACCACTCCAGATGGTAACTGCTCCACCCATGCTTAATCACCAAGCTGGTAGCAGAGATGAACTGTGGCAAGGGAACCAACTAGATTATTTCATTGTGTTTGTATCAGCAATTGAATTGTTTTAATATGAAAAAAGGTAAAGACATGTATGAGGAAGTAAAAAGAAACCCCATGAACTTTGTCATACTTTTTTTAGCCTGTTGCCAGCATTTGTTAATGCTCAGAGAATCTATTCCTTGTAATCAAGTGACATGCACTTATCATACCATCGTTACCTTATTAAGCTGTAATAAATGCCTAGTTAAGTGCGTGCAGGCCATTTCTGTTGCAGTTTAATTACGAGCACAGTTAATTAGGCAATATACTCCATCACTGTTTTTATTCAAAGGGGTTCCTCACTTTATTAAACAGTTTTGAGGAAGGCCTAGTGGAACCAAATCTTTGGTTAGGAGAGGCAGAGAAAACCATTAGCCACTGACCCCATTTACTGAGTGCCTACTATGTGCCATAAGCTATTGCCAAAAGGTCATGACTTATTTACGGACCTTGAGGATGGAAACTGCTAAATGCTGGTGGCCAGATGGCCACTGACATACCTTCCTGTTCCATGTGGTGGTACCTGTGCTTAGGAACCATGGGGAGAAGATGTTAATACTTGACACCCTCGAAATTCTGTTACTTGGTGGATACTCTAGAGAAACTCAGACCACCATATAGAAACAAATGTCCAAAAGGGTGTCTTTTTTTTTTAAAGATTTTATTTATTATTTTTATTTATTTATTTTCAAAAGATTTTATTTATTATTTTTAGAGAGAGGGGAAAGGAGAGAGGCAGAGAGGGAGAGAAACAGCAATGTATGGTTGCCTTTCACCTGCCTTCAGCTACAGAACTAGCTGGAGACCTGGTTTGCAACCTGGTTATGTGCCCTGACTGGGAATCAAACCAACGACCTTTGGGTTCGCAGGCCAGTGCCCTATCCACTGTGCCCCCAGCTAGGGTTTAGGGTGTCTTTTATCAGCATGAATTGTGATAGCAGAATACTGGAAACAATGAACATGTCTGTCAATATAAAAGTGATAAATAAATTGTACATTGTAAGTTGTTATATTCATTAAATACATCTAAACATCTATTGCAATGAACAGACTAGGTGACCTGCATACATATGGACAGTCTGAAACTTTAATATTGTGTAAATAATGCAGTGCATACGGGCAGAAAGCTTGCAAATAGTGTATGTGTTTTATGGCTCTGCACATGGAGTAACACTACAGTTACGGAGAGAGAGAGTGAAGTGGTTACGTAGTGATGTGGTTACATTCAGGTGAATGGAGTTGGGGAAAGTTATAAAAGGTAACTTCAGCTATGTACGCAACTACTTTTTCAGGAAAAGGACCATCTTTGGAAAATATGCCAAAATATTATGATCTATTAGATCTGGACGGTGAGAATACAAATGAAATTTTTCTCTGGAATCTATCACAATTTGGATAAAGATGTGGTGAGTGAATAAGTTACAGAAATTTCAGAAGGGAAAAACAGGGAGGTGAGGTGCATGTACACCTGGACAAGCCAGCCCTTGTTAGTGCTTTCTCACCAAGCTTGCTGTCCCCGGGGGAGGCCAGGCAGGTACCCAGTGACCCTTTATTGCAGATGCCGGAGGAGAGATTTATGCGTTGGGTGAGCTCATTTTAGGTGACCTGGAACTCTCCTTACACATTTTAAGTGCGAGCAGGTCTTCGACACAATATAAAGTATGTGTGGGTACTTCGGGTGGGGTATATAGATGCCCAGGGCGTGGGCCCCTCCAGGATGCTATGAGGGCAGCAGCTGGCTCGAGTGGGGGTGTGTGGGTGCGAGGGGGGCAGCTGTCCGCTGAATGGGGCAATCCCGGAGAAAAGGGTCTGTGCTGGTCATCTGCTGTCTTCCAGGTCATCGGAGCCTCTGTCCTCTGTGGCTCCCCAGGCCCCTGTACACCCTCAAAATTGGTATTTCCAGGTGTGAGCTTCAGGTGATTCTCTATCAGGACTGCAGGTCACCTGGTGAGGGGGTTAAAAGCAACTGAGTTCCAGGAAGTGGTCAGAATTTCTGAATCATTAGCACTGGTTACAAATGACAGAAAACCACCTCACATCAGCTTGAGTAAAATATAAAACATGTGTGTGAATGAGGAAGGCGTTTTGCCTCTTTAATCTCTTCACCAAACTGTAAGGACCAGCGTGCCTGACACAGAGCCAGTCCTAAGCATGGCAAGACTCAGGGTCATACCCTATCAGGGCTCTTCCTCTCCTTTCTGGTGTGTGGCTGGTGGCCAAACCAGCCTGCTCCCTTGGTGAGAATTCGGCTCTAGGCTGATCCTGCGTTCATTCTGCCAGCCTCACTCTGGAAGAGGAAGAGGAAGAGGCAAATGGGCCCAAATGGCACCCCACTTTGGGCAGTGTAGCCCATGCATTAGTTGTCTCCTTGATTGAACCTGGAAAAATTCTAGGAAAGAACTCTCATCAGCCTATGCAGAACTATCATTCTGCATAGTAACAGTGAGTCTACCTCATTTCTCTTTGCTTTAATTTCCTTGACAAAGGCATAGTAATAGGTGATAATAATAGAATATTCCTCCTAAGGTTATTGGTGTGATCCATGCAAATCCTTTCACACTGAACAGAGCTCAGAGTAAAAGGTGTTTTATAAACAACAACAAACATGCCTTGGGCTGATGTTACAAAGCCGGTGGAGAGCTGTGATTGGCTGAGCCTGGTTAAGATGTCACTCTTAGTGGCAGGAGGTTGTGACCTAGAAGAGGAGGGTGCTGGGCAGATCCACAGGATAGCCAAGGTGCTTCCTCAGGGTTTTCCATATCTTTGGCTGGATATGCTCCCTTATTTTTAAAGAATATTCAGAGCTCCAATACCATTCTTTCCTCTGGTGTCTGTGTGTTTATCAGTGGTTATGGCAGGCGTCAGGGAGCCTGATATACCATTGCCCTAAATTCTTTTGCTTTGAGTACATACCTTGGTAGTTTTCAGCTTTGCACCTACCAATCTCCATGATAGCGACAGATGACCCCTGGATTCCACATCTCCGGCCTGGAAGTCCCCTCTCTCCTAACCCTTGGCACTGGCTCCTAAGGCTTGGCTGCTGGATGTTCTGTCAACCATACATCTTGATAAAGCAAGGGGTGTCACTTTTGGAAAGTACCCTGGCCAAACGTGTCCCTACTCACTTAACCAGGCAAGTACAGGTATTTCTGGGTACTCACGGTTAAAAGGAGTTAAAAGGATGGCAGAAAGATGAAGGAGAAAAGCTGAAGCAGAGGAAGAAAGAAAGGGAGAAATAAACTAATATTTGGTGATCATTTTCACCACGTATCATCTTATTTTACTTTACAAATATCCCATGATGGAAGTATGTACGTCCCCATTTGCTGATGGGGGTATTGCAGCCCAGAGAGGATAGGTAATTTGCTCAAGGTCACACACTCTTTGGAGGAAAAGAAGATGAGGATAAAGAAGTATGGTGGTGGCTGCACGGCATCCTTGACTTTGATTAATTTATCGATTATGATTATGCAGAGTGCACTGAGTGGTACCTCTGTGCTCAGCCTCATTCTGGATCATATGGAATACAGGGAACGGACTGTCTATGGTGAAGATGGGGCTAAGTTTCAAAGCAATAGGTAAAGCAGTGCCCACCACAGACAGGACCTCAGGAGGCCTGACAATGGCCCCAGGTCTGGGGGCTGGCTACCTGCGCCCAGAGGTCCCATCTAATGCCTGGCCTTCACGGCAGCATCCTCTGTGCTGAGCTCTGCGGCTTTGCAGACTTCCCTCTCCTGTGTCCTTTACATACCTGTTGGGCTGTGGCCCTGTCACACAAAGCCACACAATAAGCCCATCTAGGATCAGGAATCCCAGGGAAGAGGGTAGAGAAAGGATAGACATTCTATTTTCACTGAGATTCAAACTTCTGTTTTGTGAAAACAGGGGTCCAGGGGGCGGCTTCCATGGACCAAGAACTATTACTTTGCTGAGAAAGCTGTTCTTAAGAATAAAAGTGCTGACATTCCAGGGCGGGGGTGGAGGTGTGTGTGTGTGGGGGGTGGGTGGTGGGGAAGGAAGCCCAATTCATGCCTGGAAGCAAATTGGCAACAAAACAAAACAAAACAAAACATGTTTTTGTGTTGCCAATCCAAGGCAGAATTTTCTCTCATCTCTTCCCTTACCCATCCTCCCTTACCCTTGTGAAGTACTGGATCCTTTGGGGGAAAAAGATGTAACTAATCCCAGATCCAATTAATGAAAGGCATGTTCAGAAGGAAAATGACTCATCACTTTTGGTTGAGATAGTTTTTTCTTATCTTAATTTAGCCATGTGATCATGCATACATAGGACACCACCACTGTTGAAGTTAGAAGAACACATTCTATGTAATTTCTAATTAGCTCTTAACTTGGGGGAATCACTTTTTGTTTCCGGGCCCCTTGACTCAGTTTCCCCACCTGTAAAGTGACTCTTGGTGGTTTTCAAACCAGGTGCTGCAGAGCCTTCTTAGGGGCCCCCTGAGGGCCAGAAGCAAGATGCACAGGGTTACCTGAATGGGGCTCCAGCCTCCATCACCCCTAATTACTGCTTTAGGCAGAGCAGATGTGCTTTATCTGCCTGATAAATTTATGCTTTCTGGTAAAATTCATTTGAATAAAAAGTACGTTCTTTCTGTCCCTTCCATTTAACACCCCAGGGCTTTAGTCTCTTTCAACTGTGTCTCTAAAGTTTGAGTCTGCTACTCCTCTGAAACAGATGCTCTTCCTGCCCCAGCTGAATCCATCCCCAAAGGCTAAACCGGGACTACAGGCTTCGGTTTCAGGAAAAAGAGGCTGTCTCAGCACTGGGGGCAGCCCTGAAAAGCCTAATGGAAGGGGTGGAGATGTGCATGTTGGAAGAGTTTTGATAACACAACTTGCATTCCTACTCGGGCCAGCTTCATCACAAACACAGCCTGGGTAGCATGGTGTGAGGGACTTTCTGGAACCCACACGACCCTAGAAAACATATTTCCCTGCCCACCTAGGCCTGAGAACTGGGCCTATTAATTTAGGTTTTGATCCCATTGAACATGTTAACATCCCCATGGATGAGTCCCTAGAAAGTGAAGCATACATGTGCTCTTTTGTAGTTACAGGATAACTGAGAACAGGGTTTATTAGGGTTTATGAGCCAGTAATTATGGAGTATGGGAGAGAACTAAAAACAAGGTATCAAAAATGGACATTTCCCTAGTTTACTGTCCCTTCTATACAGGCAAGTTTTAGTGATCAGAGGGAATTTCTAACAGAAATGCCCACTGGGGCATGTGCTCCAACCTCTGACCAATACTGAATACTGTCCTGACCTGTAATGACCCTAATTTTGCATACACTCTTAGAGGAATGGATCTCACTATCTCCCAGCCAAGACCAGTCTATTTATGGAACATTCTAATGAAGGGGTAAGTTCTTCCTTCTATTGAATTAAAACTTTCAGTATTTCAGTCATTTTTTACCGTCTTCCTAGGAACTGTGCAGGATTACTCTACCATTTCTTCTAAAATAGTCTACCAAGCGTTTCAAAGCAGATAGTTATTGTGTATCTCTCTGCTGTTCTTGTTCATCAAGGTGGCTCTTTTACTCTCGTTAAACATCTCAGTTTTCTTCTTCTTTTTGCTCACTTCCTGGCCTCATGTCTAGATGCCCTTATTTTGGGTTGTCAGGATTCCTTCTTAAGTTCTAAGCCCAGAACTGAGCTTAACAACACTGAGTGGAAGGAATGGTGGTCCTCTGCTGAGGTGGACCTGAAAATTATGCTTTGCTAGCCTAGAACTACATTATTTTCTTCAGCATCTGTGTCTAGATGTTGTTAGGCTTGTGCTTAAGAGAAATTTCTTATTCTTTCTTTATATGAATGACTCTTAAATCAGTTCCCTCCAATCCTGTTCCCAAGGGGTCAGTTTTTAAAACTTAGATGGAACTTGGGGTGGTGAATTTTATATGTCAACTTGACTGGGCCATGAAGTGCCCAGATATTTATTTGAACTTTATTTCTAGGTGTGCCTATAAGCACCTTTGTGGAAGAGATTAGCATTTGAAACAGTGGACTGAGTAAAGTAGACTGCTCTCCCCCAGTGGGTAGGTCTCACTTAATTCATTAAAGGCCTGAATAGAACAAAAAGGGAGAGGAAGGTTTCATTAATTCTGCTGGAATTGAATACTTGAGTTGAGGCATGTCTCCTCCTGACATGCCTCCTGAGACATGTCTTCCCATTCCTGGTTCTCAGGCCTTCAGACCCAGACCAGAACCTAAACTGCAGGCTCTCAGGCCCTCAAAAGACACCACTGGTTTTCTTGAGTCTCCAGCTTGTAGACAGTCAGTTATAGGACGTGAACCTATATCTTATAATAAATCATTACATCTTCTACTGCTTCTTTTTCTCTGGAGAATCCTAACTAATATTGGTTTCTGTACATTTCCCCCCTGCTGATCTTTGTATTATTAAACTGTCAGTCATTGTCTTCAATGTTACTCAATCTGCTCACTCCTGCTCTGGATTCGTTTTGGGCAGATACCCAAGAAGCTCACTTTCTGTGGATTCACTCTGGTTACCACACCCTGGACCCTATCAGCAGTGTTTGGCTTAGGGTGGGCCCTCAGTAAGTAATTGTTGGAGTAACAAACAGGTGAGTGAATGAATGACTTGAGTCAAGAAGAGCTCCCTTGCCCCCCTCCAGCAATCTGTAGGTGTGGTCAACGCATAGTCATGAATCCATTTCTTGCATCCCTGGACTATTCGCCATCCCATATTTCTCTATTCTCTCCTCAAGAAGATCATGAGCTACTTGTTGAATCATGTAAAATTATGATCTGCTTGATCTAAGAAGAAAATGAGACTGTTTTTACGTGGCTTTTAGTTAACTCATATAGGATCTCTGTGATCACTTTCTCATGTGAGAGATTCTAATCGCTTTCTCTACCCTGGGGTTGAGTTTCAGTATGTGTGCAAAGACTTGAACTAATTTAAAGGGATTGAATATAAAAATTCTAATTAAATGCATACATAGAATGATAAAGTGATAGAGAAATATGACTAGTATTTAATAATGTTCACTGAGTGGTGGCTTGTGGATGTTTATTATTTTCTTCTTTCTACCTTTCTCTTTTTTTCCCAATTGTTTTATTATGTGTAGGAATTACTCATATTATAATCAGATGTAAGGATTTTTAAAAAGTGGATTATGTGCTTTACTGCCATCCTTTTACTTATATTGGGCTTAAATTCTTTCTTAGCTATGGCGTTCTATCTTCCAAGTTAAAGTTTATTAACATTGTCAGGGGAAATAGAGCAAAATAGAAAGATGGAAATTGAGATTTTTTTCACTGCTTTTACTTAACCTGGTATTATCTTTACACAGTGAGAGGCTTCTCCCTCACCTATTGTCTTTAAAATCACACTTGCTGATTTTATGGAAATTTTAAATATCTTCAACTGGTCCAAGCTATACCCTTCCTGATATCATTCATATACTTATATGTATATGAAACTGGTCAGGGGAAGCAGTTATGGATCATGTGATCTGTTAAGCTCCAGGCTTAGAGAAGATCTAGGAAGAGCTGTAGTCTTTAATTTCAAGAAGCATCCAGATTAATTGGGTGATAGGACTTTTATACTGGGGGCCATAGTGAGCCATCCAACAGTGTACAATTAAGTGTGAGGTTTTGTGAAGCAAACCATAAAATTTTCCAAGAAAGCCTGATTAAGGTCAAGGAAAAATATTAAACCAGAAGGCTATCGTGAACAAGTTTTGAAGAGAGTTGCTAGTCTTTTATTAATATCCTAATTAGATTGAAGGAATAACTTGATTATTCTGAATCACTATAAGAAGAAACTGAGTCACAGAGAAAATATCTTGGTTGGTAAAATGTTACACACTGGTACATGTGGAACTGGAATTCAGGATTCCCAGGGTAGGACTATTGCTACCTCCCTCTTTCTCGAACACACACACACACACACCCTTTACACCCACTCCCTTTTCCCTGTTTCTCCTTCAAGTCCTCTGCCCTCTTGCCAGCTGTTGTCACCTGTCTTTCCTTAGAAGGTCTTGGTAAAGTTACAAGCTGAGCCAGCAGGCGACTGCCCCAGGCCAAACAAACAAACAGACAGATCTCTCTGAAAGAGGGATCTTTCAGGCCAGGCACCAGGGAAAAGTGATCTTGATGCCGTCTGTGGCATGAGCTGAGGCAATTGATGACTTGGCATTCTGTCCCCGAGTCATCAATCATACAGAATCAATCTCGGCTCCCTCAGGAGCTGGCCCCCAGCTTACATAATTCTCTCTCCCTGCCACCAACCTGAACGGTCTGATCCCAGTGGTGGGAACGGTTTTGTTTTGCATTCAGCATTGATTCACTTGGCCTTCAGTAGTATTTTCTTCATTCCCCAGAAATGTCACTTAATTTATCCTCTCTGAGGTGGCTAAGTTGCCTGGGCCTCACTGCATCAAATGGTGCAAATGAGCAAAGAAACGGGCCTAGCTTTTCAGATCAGTGGCCTAGGCCTGGGATCCCTAGCCCTGTAAATCAGGCCTCCTCTTGCAGGCATCTGCCATCTTCCCTGAGATGGGGCAGGGGTCCAGCATGCAGGTCAGGGCCTGGGGCTTGTGTCTGATGGCCCTGAATTGTTTCAATGACTCTGCTGCTTTCGAGCTCTGTGATCTTGAACACTTTACTAATCACTTAATGCCTCAGTTTCCTCATCTGTTGGTGATAGTAACACCTACCTCATAGAGTTGTAGGATTGAATTGGATCATAAGGGGTAAAAGTGCTTAGAAAAGTACGGGGCAGATGTAATCAGTAAGTACAGGTTATTAATATTGTGATTATTAGGGCACAATTAAGATTTGTAGGGTTGATCACATACTCGGTCTGTCCTGAAAGTATTGAGCCAATGTCAGTATGATTAAAAGTGTTCGTGGCCAATACTTTTGGGACAGACCTCATATGTAATAAAGTTGGTGACCATGAGGGAAAAGGCCTTGAGAAAGTGGCCCGTGCAGAAAGAACTACTCTTCTAACTGTCTCAGAACCCAGTATCTAACTGGCACTCAATTCCTTCAGGCGCTCAGAATATTGAGTTTGTATGGATGGAATGTGTCTGTTGAAACCTAATCTCCAATGTAATGGTATTTGGCGGTGGTACCTGTGGAAGGTGACTAGGTTAGGAGGGTGGAGCCCTCATGAACCGGATTAGTGCGCTTATGAAAGAAGCCATAGAGAGCTCCCAACTCCTTCCACCATGTGTGGTCACAGAAAGAGAGGCATCTACGAATGGGGAAGGTAGCTCTCACCAGCCACTGCATTCACCAGCAGCTTAATCTCAGGTATCCCAGGTTCCAGAACTGTCAGGAATAAACTGCCATTGTTTGTAAACCACTCCATGTACAGTATCTTATTATAGCAGCCCAAACAGACTAAGAGAGCCACTCTCCTTCCAAGCAACAGGCAGTGAGCCCCATAGAAATTGGCTTAACAGTTTGTGGCATGTAGTGAATGGATGGAGAAGGTGAAAGGTGTCAACATGAAACTTTGTGAACTTAAGTTTTCTGCAGACCAGCTCAGAGGGATGTGGGTAGATGAGGGAGAGAGTTGCCCTTTCTTCCATGCAAAGACCTTCTCTTTATCCCTTTTTGTAAAAGGAGAAAAAGAAGGAGTCTTGTTGGCGATGTGGACCTTGTGGGACCAAATGGGGAGGAGAGGAAAAACAATGGATGCAGGAGTGGGTCACACTTAAACCTCTGGAAGGTGCCCTGGGAGGGGCAGCAGGGTCCTGCTCTCTCAGGCTTCCATGTGTCTCCACATCTGTCTGTCTCTGTCTTCTAGCAACTGGAATCGTTTTTTTTTTTCTCCCCGAGATTCTGAGGGCTGCTTTATTTGTTAGGAGACAAGGAGGCACTAATAAATTCCTCTGTGTGAGGTATTTAATTACATAATAATGTGTACACTAATCAGGGTAAATGTGTTTGTGAAAACACCTTGATATGGGAACAGTTAATCACCCAAGGCATTGCTTCTTAACACACCTTGGAAGTTAACTTAATTAAATTAATTAGAACAATGAAAAAATTGAACTGTTTATTGGTCCACAATGGCCTGAAGAAATGCTCCCCCTCAAACACAGGAACATCTCCCACATGGCGAACTATTTTCCCCAAACCCTCAGCCTTATGGAGATGGCTACACCCCAGGAGCATGCAGCCAGCAAAGCCTCCCCCTCTGCCTCACCTCAGAGCCATTTCCTGTTGGAGACAGAAGGTACTTCATCCATGTGCCTATATGCACACGTATGTGCACGCATGCACCCATACATACATGCACATGTGCCTTTTGTGCACCGGAAGCTCAGGGAGATCAAGAAAGTTTTTACCCAGGATTTCTCTAGTGTACATTTTGCAGTCAACCTCAGAGCGGGCCAACCTGTGCATTTTAAAGGGAGGAAGAGAAGAATGTTTTCTGAGGGATTATTATAATCACCATCATTGCAATTACCATCATCATTATCTATTAATAATGATGGTGTTAATAATATAAATTTGCTTAGTACTTTAAAAAATTCACTATTTTTTAACCCCACCTCCCTTTCACTTGAGTTTTGCATAATGTGACAGATTTTGCGGATGCCTGTCTGGGGAGTCTATGGGCTATGGCATGTAGCCCTGTCAAGAAGGAGCTTAAAAGCCATTTTGACAACTGAACAAACACTGAGTCGTGTGCACACAAAATCAATCAATGAAGAGTGAACTCGCACAGCATGGAATCTCAGACTCATGGGGGCCAAGAGTCTTATTTTGGGAGAGGAGTGTCAGAATGATGAGGGTAATGGGACTCCTAGAAATTGCCCCCTGGGTCTTAGAACAGGGGGCCTTGACCATCTAATAAGATGGTCAACTCTCTCTTAAGAAGCATTGGGCCAGCGGTTGCCACTGCCGCATAAAGACAAGCTGGACACCTTATAGCAAAACCACCTCCCCAGTGGGCAGAGGCTAAATGCAAAACTACTTCTGTAGCCTGAATTTTCTACTGTGAAAATAAGAGACTTGCAGTATACATTCTGGAGTTACTTTTTACATGCATCTTCCCTATCCATATTTCAAAAAAATTAGAACAGGAATAAATAAAACAGCTCTCATAGGTGCAGCACAAACCTTCCTTTCTGAAATTCTTATGAGCTCCAAGATAAGAAAATGGATCAGGGGAGAGTGCACAGGATGCCTCCTCCCACCACATGCAGAAGGGCAGGGCCAGTGAGTTTTCCTCCTTTGAGGTTTTCCATTTGTTCTTCATAAACCTATTCATGCAGCTTGTCATGATTTTATTTGATTAGTCAAGATGGAGGCTTCAGATTCTGAGCCAATCTATGGAAGCGTGTCGCCAACTAGCCTAAGCACCCAAATATCCCACCATTGCTGGCACATGCAACAATCCAGCTGATCCTGGATTAAAGCCTAAATTGAAAAGTGGTTATCATTTTTCTTTCTGAACTTTTCCTGGGTCAGCAGGACATTGTGTTCATGTGGGTCCTTGCAGGAAACTGGGGCAGGCATCATCCAAATGGGTAGGAGATGGGGGTATTATGGAAAATCAACAAAGATGTTGGCGTTCCCCCAGAGCTGGTGAGAGCAGGGGAAGAGGCATCACCAGCCACAGCAACTCAAGGCCTGAAGGAGCGAAATAGTTGCTGGATCCAGAGAGACTTGTAGCTCTAGTTGTAGAAAGGAAGATTTTGGTTGAGAGTGGAGCTCAGACCAACTAATATGAGGGAAAGAAACTATTCTGTAACAGGAAAATAAATTATATATATAATGAATTTCATTCAGGTAATTCATCCTTCATAGGGTTCATAAAGCTTCTTTTCTACACTATTATTTAAATGTTCCATATATTGAAACTGATGCTCATGTTTAAGCTGCTGCTAGGCCGTAACTTGAGTTTTCACAACTTGTCTCCAAGGAATTCTCTATTTGTGTGTCCATTGGGAGGAGCTTGCAGATAGAGATTTCCCATTAAGAAGGTTGGTCTCAGACCCCAGCCTACAGAACACACAGGAAAAAAACCACACACGAAACAAAACAAAAGGAGAACATTATTGTTTAGGAGAGGGGGCTAAGCTGCAAGGCACTGTGGTGATGAGCCTTTGCTTCCTTTCAGATATCCAGGTTTTCAGTGTCTGCTCTTCAATCAGATCTACAAGAACCAGTCACCTGGCAGGCAGGCCAAACATCCCCCCTGTTGTTCATCCGAAAGTCAACTAGTCAGACTAACCTATACCAAATTCCTAATCTGGGTGAGGGACATAAAAGGGACATTGTGTAGTGTGTAGGCTATTTAGGTCACGTTAGTAAGTAACCTCAGTGAAGGCAATATAAGATACATGCCTCGCAATGCATGGAAACAGCAGGTTACCAGAATTCAGTGGAAATAAGACACTAACTGCTAACTGGGGGAGTGAAGAAAACCTCCATGCACAAAGTGGGATTTCAGGAGGTCTCCAGGAAGGGAGGCTGCCAAAGGAATTTGCTCTCAGTACCCCCTGCCCTTGCTACACTCACTTTCGCTCACGTGCCCTTGGTTTGGTTATCGTCATTATACTACCAGGGAGGTTCAGCTCCATGTCTTCCTTTTAGTGTTCAAGGCCTAGATGAATTTGTCCTTGTTGTTCCACGCCATACTGACCTCCCAGGTTTGTCACCACCTTCGCTTCCCCTAACCCCCACCAGACTGACTCCACTCTTCTGACCTGTTCACGGGGCGGGACTTCTTTTCCCCTAGCTATGAGCAGGGGCCACATTTTCTCCATCGGTAGTTCCAATGTTGCCCATCTGTGTTTTGGAAGAGAAAGCTTTCCAAATGGAGTCTGGGAGGGCAGATATTTCAGATGGCTGTCGCTTATCTCAGAGGTTTGTCCCAGCAACAGGAGAGAGCTCCCGAACGGGGAAGCTAGATCTTCTGACTGAAACAGCTGCTCTGGACAAACTCAGCCCTCAGGAGTAGGGATGCCTACACCACTGAGCTGATGCTCTGAGTATCTGAGCCATTTATCCATCTCCAAGTTAACTTTTTTCTTCAAAGATGATTGTGGAGACAAGATGGGAACGTAAGTGGGAAAGGTCCTCTGTGCCCCGTTGGCTCAATCCTCCTGTAATTACAGCCCCATCAGACGGGAAGGACAAACGTGTCCCGGAATGTGACTCCTCAGCACTCCTTGTTCATCATCACCTGCGCTTTTTGCTCCTGGACCCCTGCCCTTCCTGCAGCCCCTCATTCTTCTCTGGATCCTGTTCTGGTTCCCTTCATGCTTCCTCCAGGACTTGTCCTCAGGGCCTGACACCTCCAGCCCCTCCTGGTGGGCAAGGTAAGAGCCTTAGGACTGCTTTGGATATCCTCTGTGTTATTGCTCTCTGTCTATTCCTGATGACTTGAACTTTTGATAGATTTCCAATGTGTTATGCCTCACAAGGAGTGCAAAAGGCTAAAGGCCAAGAGAGAGAGAGAGAGAGAGAGAGAGAGAGAGAGAGAGAGAGAGAGAGAGAGAATCTTTTTTTTCCATTCACACAGTTGGTTGTCTTTCCCCCTAAAGTTATACATAAAACCCAGAAGGGCATGTGGTGCAGGGAGGTAACAGGCCTAGAGGGAGTTGAGGCCAGCCAGGTGAGGGGCTGACTCTTGTGACCCTAGACTGTTTATCTGGTGGTCACACACCTTCACATGTTTTCCACAATTACAGCAATTGTTGGCTAGTTCAGATGTGTCTTTTCGACACTACACCCCAAGCTGGGCCAAAGCTGATCTGAAAGTTTGGGAGGAAGTTTTCGTCTCTAGTTAAATTTGGGCCAAGTCTGCAGTTTAGTTCTGTGCATTCCATTCAGTCCTAGTCAGTTCAAATGTATGTTGAGGTCTGACTTTAAGAAATTTTCACATTGGTTCATACAAATAGGTTTTGTGTCCCAAGAAGTATGGCAGTCACACAATTTAGTTCTTCCCTTTTATAATAGACAGACCTGGAGTCTTGGATTCCTGCCGTGCCTCCTAAGCTAGAGAAGGGGATGAACAGACCCAAAGGAACCAGGATCCTTTCCCCTTTAAGCCTGCACCTACATTTGGCCCAGAATTCCTTCACTGATTTCCTGTATCCATTAATTAATCAATTGCTTCATTACTCATTGCTTCATGGATCCAGGCAGCTCACTTTTATTAGTGGTAGTCACTATGCTAAATGCTGGGGGTATAGTGATAAAGACAAAAACATTTTACTTTCATGGAGTTAGGACAAATCCATGGATTATCAACTGACCCCTTCTAGCTTTCAAAGGGACTTGCCAGTCAACCCCAACTCTTTAGCTCCTCCGACCCTCTTGATTTTGAACCTTATTCCTACATGAAGTTGACTGTCTTGCTTAGGTTTGTGGAATTTGTCCCTGAGCAGAGGAGCTCTCCCTCCCCCTAACTGAGGATGCAGCTAGTTTCTATTTAAAAAAAAATTTTTTAAAGATTTTACTTGGGAGGCAGAGGCAAGGAAGGGGAGCAGCTTAGACAAGAACCTAGTATAAAGGAACCATGGACATGGACAACAGGTGGGATTGACTTTGGGGGGAATGGGTGGGTGGGGAGGGGGACAGAGGGGAGCAAAAAGGGGATGGATGTAATACAACAACAATAAAATTAAAAAAAATTTTTATTTATTATTTTCAGACAGAGGGGAAGGGAGAAAGGCAAAGAGGGAGAGAAACATTAATGTATGGCTGCCTTTCACCTGCCTCCAGCTAAGGACCTGGCTGGAGACCTGGCTTGCAACCTGGTTATGTTGCCCTGGCTGGGAATCGAACCAGCAACCTTTGGGTTCGCAGGCCGGCACCTTATCCACTGTGCCACCAGCCAGGGCTCTAGTTTCTATTTTTAAGTCTTAGTTGATTTATACCCAGAGAGCATCTTTTCCCTTTCTGAGTCGGTTCCTTACATGTACTGGCTCCCTCTTTGTGAGCCTTGACTTGTTGCAGATTATATGCAAGTTCAATGAGGTACTGAGGCTCTGGGCTTATGTTCACTTTTTACTAAGTGTGGTTTACACAGGTGCCATGGAAGAAGCGTCTTTGAGGATAAATAGAACCCAGAGTCTGCTTCCAAGAAGTTTATAATTTGGTGGAGGAAATCACAAAAAACACCAAATAATTTTTAAACAAAAAAGAGAATTAGTAGTGTGAAGAGTGTAATTGAAATTCTTGGTCACTTCAGAATAAATGGTGAGGCTTTTCAAGACTTTAGAGAAAGAGAATTTACCAAGACCTTGAAGGATAACATGAAGGAGAGAGTATCTCTATCCTTCCATCCTTTCTTTCATATAAGGCCTGCCTGCTTCCACCAGTCCTTTCTTAGCTCCTTCTCTACCCCACAAAGAGGGAGGAATAGCTCAATGTCATTGAGTCTGGCCCAGTTGGTTGGGTTGTATTTACTGGCGGGCAGGATCCCTGAGTTAAAAGGCATAGATCCATGTGCTGTTGTTTATCTCTTCCTCAATATGAAGCTGGATGGACTTGCTAGGCAGTCATGGTCCTGGCCACTGTCCAACTAGCCTTTGCCACCTCACTGGTGAATGCTGCCAGCAGGAGCAGTTGTGTCCCGTCTTACACTACAGGGCTATTCTTCATGTTTCCTCTCCTTCCTCAAGTGCCTTCTGCTATGCTCCCATCCAGAGGGTGATAATTTCTATCTTACTGGTACTATCGTTACTGGGTAGGGGTGGGGGGTGTTGCTAAAAGGCCCCTGAGATCTTCAGGCCAGAGCTCTTTGCTTCCTTGTAGCTTCATAGGCACTTTGCATTGAGGTATGCACCTGGTACACACTGTCTTGTTTGGTAGATATCTGTGAATATCCTATTCTACCCATACCCCTGAAATGTGCTCAAATAATGTTTTATAGTTTGTTTGCCCCAAAACTACGCAGTAGAGTAGCAGATGAGTCTTTTTCTTTTTTAAATAAATGGAGTATACAGGTATAGATGATATATGGCCCTTGTTTGCAGCATGCCTTTGATGCCTTTCCTACATACAGACCCTTTGTGACTTCAGCAAATGGAAATATATTTCCGTCAGTTTACCACGCTTCCCAGTTACCCAGTCCTGTGCATGCTGGATCATGGCCAACTACCTTTTTTCTCACACCTCATATAGGGTGTTTTCTGGGACTTGCCACGTCTCTCTTCTCTTCCCATTTCCAGTAGGGCCAGCCTGGGACAGACCCTCATGGTCTATTGGTGGAATACTCTGGTAAGATCTCTGCCTCCAGGTCCCTGCTCTAAGCAGAAATGGCCTGCCCATACTCTCCAGGTCAATCCTCCTAAAATGGCACATTCACATTAACACTCTGCGACTCCTCATTTTCTGTAGCATTCCCATATTAAACTTTCTCTAGAATATGAATTTACTGTTCTTACCCAATGTTCATGTCTCAATATTCCTAGTATAAATGGTCAATTCTGATTGACCTGGTCATGAGCATTCTACCAAAATCAAAGTACCAGTTATTAAAAAGTCTTCAAAAATGTTCCCTGCAAAACATGCTTTTGTAACAAAGGCCTGATACCTTTCTTATAAAAGTTGTGAAATCATTGCTTCTAATCAAGGGATATAAAATTCTTCAGCAGAAAGCAAGCATAATTAAGATGGGTTATATGCTGAAGTGACGACTCAGCCAATGATAGGAAGGTATTACGTGTGAAGTTTGATTATAATGTGGTGTTCACATCATGTACGATGATGGGTGGGTCCAGCAGGTATAAATGCATGTTGCCACCAACCTGGATCCTTTCCTTGTTCTGTACTATGTAGCAGAAGTGTGACAGGATGTAGAAAGCATAACAAACATATCATGATAGAGGTTACTTTGACCAGTTTTTCCAGCGTGAGAAATCTGGAGATGATAGCCAACAAGGGACAAGACTTAAAGATAGAAAAAGTTGGAGGAGGTTTTATGGACCTCATGGGCCTCCCTGAATCCCTTTGTTAATTTAAAATCACTAATTAGCAATAGATCCTGATTGCCTCCTTGTGATTAGTACCCATGGTTTGTTACTCCCAGTCTTTGTACAGCTTGATTTTGGGGTTAATTTTCATCCCCTTAAATGGTTTTCACCTGTGGAAAGTGGAAAGCTGGGGAGTTCTTTAACAAGAAAGAGAGAAGACAAAGGAGACCAGGAAAGCTATAGTGAATATTAGTAGTTTATATAAGGAGGAGAGGTGAAACTGGGTCTTTGACTGATATATATCCCCCCAAAACTGGAATTATCTTCTGGAGGGTGGACCCCTTGTAGTACAGGCCTCCCCTACTAGGTTAGTGTTCTAGGAGCCTGTCTGCATCAGTGTACCAGCTGGTGTCATTGTGAGAGGCTGTGTTCGGCTTCAGTTAATTCTTTTGAAGACTCTTTCAACGTGCTTGCCCATTTCATGATGGGTGGTTTTCAAGTGCCTCTGCCCACACCACACTGAGTCTTCAGCAGTTTTTGACCAAAAATGGCAAGATATCCATGCCCCATCCTCTCTATTCACCCAATCTTGCCCCAAGTGACTGTTTTTTGTTTCCATGGATAAAACAAGTCTTCAAAGAGAAATGTTTTGATAATGTGGAAGAAGTGAACAAAAACAGCAGAAGCACTAAAAAGCATTAAAATCCACAAGTTTAAAAACTGTTCTGAGCCGTGGAAAAATGGAGAGTACTTGAAAGGTGACTGAAGTTGAAGCATGTAAGAATAAATACACAATTTTTATAAATAAATTTAGTTTTTTTTGATATACACAAAGTCTGTCCCAAAAGTATCAGCAGCCCAAACTGTTTAAGTTATAGTATTGACATTGGCTCAATACTTTTGGGACAGACCTAGTCTGTTTGATTTATTTTAAATAAATATATTTATTTATTAAAATATATTTGAAATCATTTATATATATATATATATATATATATATATATATATAATTTAAAATTATTTCTCTTCCTGAGGTGGGGGTGGAACTCAGAGCATTTGAGGGAAGTTCTAAGGCACACTTCACACTTGTATGGATGGATCCCAGCTACTCAAAAAAATTTGGGCTTTTAGTGAAAGGACATTTCTCAGCTATGGATTGCTAGAGCAGTGATTTGATGGTGGCTGGGAAGGATTCTAGAAAGGGCACTAGGGTTCAAGAGGGAAGGCTGGAATTCTGGAGTTTGGAATCCTTCCATGCCTCCTGAGTTTGCCATTGCAGGCATCCTTAGTGTTCTTTTTAGTTCTTCTGTAGTTGTGTCTGATGCTGAAGTGAGCATGCAATAATAGTTAAAAAATTATTATTGGCCAATAATATGTTGTCAATAAAATTTCAGTTGGATGAATGGATATTGCTCTGTATAAAACAAAAAAGAATTGCAAAATATGGACTCTTTCGGTAAAATCATGCAATTTATTCCAGAGCCCAGGATAAATGACTTTGGGGTTATTTACTCCTATTGGAAGAGCTGGAATGCACCTCTTTTAGGTGCTATTTATCAAAAGGATTTGTATGTACCAAGAGCTATTATGTGATTTATCTGGGTCGATATTTGTGATGGCATTGTAAGATTGACTGAGTCCGAATCATATGTGGCTCTGTGCCATGTATGGTGGCGTTTGATTTTCAGCAGGAGATGGTGTATTGAACCCCAACAACCCACAATTATATATACGCTAACGTTCTATTAAAGCCCATATCAGACATGTGCTTTATCAGGAAATAAACTGGGAGAATTCAGAGTCAGAAGACAGTGACAAGACCCTTGGGTGTCACTGTTATAGGGCTTTTAGCTTAGAGTTTAGTGGAAGGCACCAAAAGCTTGGTTCATGGAACCTGAACTTGTGACTGTCAGCTTCTGTCCTCTGTAGATGGACAGAGTAACTGCTTCAGCAGGCTTGGGGATCCATTTCATTCCTAAGGGAGGGCATGGCTATGACAACATTTATGGTCTGCAAGATGGGGAAGAGCAAGAAGCCGCAAAGACTCGGGGCTATCTTGTGAAGAGGCCTCACGCCGAGTTGATTCTGAGTGGGTAAGGTAGTGCACCTCAGCCTCAGCCTGGAGCCTAAAGCCATAAACATATTTACAATGTTTCTCTGTTATGTGCTGAATATTAAGGATATTGCTCTTTGTTGGTGTCTGATGTGCTCAGGTTGGCCCTTGGCAAAATCCCACTTTTTGCAGCACCCCCTGCCCCAGATTGAATGCAGGGACCTCATGGGGCTGACTCTGATTGCCCCGTGGCGCATGTCATTTCTCTGCCACCCCCAGAGCACTGTAGCATTTTGCTTACATCTTTCTTTCGGTTCTCAGACAAACTCCTGTCAGTGGGGGCCTCTCCTCTGAGAGCTTTCTGGCCTGATGACTAATGAGCAGTACCTCCTCTCTGGACCATTGGTTAACAAAGAAGAGGGTATTATCTCTCCCCTGGTATTCACCTTCAAGTCAGAGTTCTCTGGGGGAACCAAGGAGACTTGATGGCCCATCATAATAAAGTTCTTATGATATGCTATCTAGGAGGAAAAATTTAAAATGAACATTTTAATTTTATATATAGCTTTAAAATGATTTCCTCCCTCCTTGCACTCCCACATCAAAAGGCCTACTTGGCCCTGACCCTCCTATACCCCTCTGATTTATAAACTCCTTGGGTGACACCATGTTCCCTTGTGATTCTGTCCCACATCTTGGAATCAGCATGAAGTCCCCTTTTTCCTATTTACCAGCCATTTGAAAAGTACTTTCAGCTTTATTTCTTTAGTGACTCTTCTTCCTTCCCAACCTGCCTGGTATCCACCCATTCAGCCCACCATCTCTGCTTCAATCTGATCTCTTTTCTCCAGGGTGCAGTACCTGCTAATGCAGCCCTCCTCCTCTGCAAGGCTAACCTGCTTGCACCCTCCCCTCCCTCACAGTTTATCCCAGTGGCCCCCCAAATGCCACAGAATGACCCCTAGTTCTATGGGTCCTGTCCGTGCGGCGCTTCCTGAGATTAACCCCACGTTCCAATTTCATTTTCCATTTCTCTGCTTTATTTACCCAAATGCATGCACATTATACAAGTATACACTTACAAACATACAATTGCATTCACACAAATGTATATATACACATACATTGATGTATGGTTACATACACATATAATACACATGTACTCAGGCACACATTACAGACACAAATTCACTCTCACATAACTTCTTTGAACCACACACTTTATAGTCACCTGTCTCCTCCTGAATCGTCTCTTATCCCCATCTCTGCTGGATCTGCCATGGGAGTTCAGTTTGGATGCTACCTACTGCTTAAAGCCCCCATTGATAGCTACCCCTATTTCCTAAACTCCAAGGGAAGGTTGGAGGGTAGTTTACTATTAATTTGGTGTTTAGTTGAAAACAGCATATTTTGCATATATTTAAAAATTAATGTTTGCAGTGTCCATTTTGCAGATGAGCAAAGAAACTCTAAGCAGTGGGGTCGATTTTTCTTTCTTTCTTAAACGTCACTCAAGTTATTAATGTCAGGGACTGGATTAATTATTTAAAATTCAGATTCCCATTTTTCCTCCTTTTTTCTGGGGTCATGCTAAAGCCCCTCTGAAAGATACGCAATTCTATATTTTAATCTTTCTTACAAAACATGCTACCCTTCTTCCCCTTGCCTTACTTTTCCTAGCTTTTCCAGGGTGTAAGCCTAGTGACTTGTCCATAGCATTCACTTCTGAATCCACACTCTTGAGGAGTAACTGAGGTTCAGACATTTCATTTTGTTTCTACAGTTCCAAAATGGAGCTAAAATACAGATTTTTCCAGCCTACTCCAAGGATTATTCTGGGGAGCACCTAACATTTCCTGAGATGGTGAGCATAGAAGCATTTGATAGACTACCAAGCACTGCCCACACTTGGTTCAACAAACGTTTATTAGGCATTCAGTATTTCTGGTGACACAAAAAGGAGACATGATCTCATTGTCAAAGAGATTACATTCCAGGAAGAGCCAGATATGGAAAAAGCCAATAATCTCAGTATAATGCAAAGCAGATGACCACTAAAGTATGACCACACTACAAAGACAGGCAAATATGGAGGTGTGGGAAGGGGTTCTGGTGCTAGGAGATGGCTCAGATAATCAGAACTTGGGAGGAAAACCTGGGAAACCAATGTTCCAGGCAATGGGGTCAGCAGACACAACACAGGGATGGTTCTTCTTAATTGAAGGGCCAAATGAATTAATGCCTGGAGGACTCTGACCTGTGTAAGGCAGTCCTTGAAGTTACTCACAGGAACCACTCTGATGGTTCAAGGTCTAGCTACGGACCATTGCCTCCCAAAACTCACCTTTCCCTTTGTTCAACCAAATTCTGCTCCACTAGTTTTATCGAAAACTTTTGGCACTCTCTGTACAACTGTTTTTTTTCCTTTTAAAGACATTAACAGTGATAAATAAGCATTAGTTATTGCATTTTATTTAAACAACCCTGCAAGGTGGACATCACCATCTTCATTGTAGAGACCAGAATAACTGAGGCTCAGCATGATTAAAGAATTGGCGCCAAGTGCAATAGCCCAATAGCGTGAGAGCCCCACCTCTATGTACAATAAGGACTGTGCCCTCTGCTTGTGAGCTGAAGCCAGTGGCAAGGTAGGGGACTCCAGGGTCAGAAGGAGACTGGAGCAGTGGCTCAGTTGTCTCTATTTCATGATTAGGATCTATGTGGTCAGCAGAGAGCTCAGACGGTTTTGAAGAGGATCGGCATGTACTACTTCTTTTCTCTTGAAGTGATGGTTTCTGATGCCAGGGAAGGGACTTATTCCTGTCAACCTTCTGAGTGCATCCTATGTCTCATCACCTCTTCTCCACCTCCAAACACTGTATAATTTTCAAGACAGTGCTGCTTAATTTGGGGCTTAAGTACAAAGCAAAAGCATGTCTGATTCCTCTTAGATTTCTATTGGACTTGCATAATGTTGTCATATAGTAGAGAGCCAATTAAAATTCAATCAATAGATGGATGAATGAGTAAATGAATGGACTTTAGGTTCAGTGGCATAGGTTTTCCATGAGATCAGCTTCAGCTGGGCCCACAGCCACCCGTTCCACACCTGAGAATGCATCCAGCATGACCAGGATGCTCTACTCCCAGATTAAAACTCCCTCTGGAAGGATTCCTGGATCAGCCTTGGACTTTCTTTTACCTCTCCAGTCTCATTTCTTTGAGACTTGGTTGCCTGGAACCTTTCCCTTTTCTCATATCTTCCTCCATTTCTTTTAAACAATTTCCTCCAGTCTTCTTGCACTACTTACTACAAGCTTTCCATGTGTCTTTTGGAGTGTTTCTTTCTGGGCCTGGAGCACCCTGCTCTGTATCATTCTCTCATTTTCACCAGGGAAGTCCTGCTTTTCTTTTAGCTCTCCATCTAGAAGCCTTCCTTGATCCTCTTGTTCCAAGTCTGAATAAGACTTAGATGTTCCTAAGCTGAACCCCCGGACCCAAATGCTTTCTTGCCACTAATCAGTTATTTGCTCTTTCATTTTCCCTAATAAACTTTAGGCATGTTCAGAACTAGGAACTTTATTTATGGTCCCAGTAACTAGGACAATGCCTTGCACACTCTCAATACTCAAAACATACCCACTAAAGTAACAGATGAATGAATGAATAAATGGATAAATGCAAATCAACTTTGTGTATTTGTGAGTGTAGATGCCACTGTGTTTGGGCAATGATTTTCAACCTTTTTCAACTGAGGAAACACGTAAATTAATTACTAAAATTCTGTAGCGCACCAAAAAAGATATTTTTTGCCCATCTGACAAAAACAGATATAACTTTGATATATTCACATTGGATGGCTATCGTGTTGGTTGTTGTCATTTTTTTCTTTGGCAATTTAGGGGAAAGAGGTTAGTCCATGTTTTCAAAACTCCCGTGGCACACCAGTATGCCTCTTGTGTCAGTCACTGGTATGCCTGCTGTGGCACACCAGTTGAAAATGGCTGTGTTGGGGTAACACCTTTTCACAGAAATGTTGCTCTCAAGACATGAAAGTGACTGAGTCAAGAGATATGAGAGATACTTATGAGGCTCCTATGTATTTTTAATGGGCCTTTAATGTCTCCTACTTCATTAATAGAGGAAAGAATGGAGTACTCTAGCATCTTTTATCTCCCATCTGTATTCAAATACAACAGAATTTCTCCCCAATAAAATTTCAGGTTAAATTAATGATTTTCATTTTCTTAGAAAACACATTTTTTTTCTAAATGGATAGAATGCTAACCCAACACATAAATGTGATTTCCTGCTTAATAATGGAATGATACGGTGCACTAGATAATACAGTGCACAGTAAAATGACCTTTGGTCTTATCATGAATCTGCAAGCTTTGAGTTGAGTGGAGTCACCCTACATAGGAGCAGGTGTGAGCCACAGTGCAGGTGCTCCTGCTTTGGGGTCATCACTCCCATGGTCCAATCCATCCTTCCTGGCTTTGATGTTTTCAGTCAGCCCATCTTAGCTGGGAACTCATCTTGACCTGTTGGGGGACTATCTTCTTTGCTGTCTCTCAGCTGTGGCTAGCTCAGTCTTGACACATAAATCATGGCCTTGACAACATTTCTATGTAGGTTTCCATAGCATTTAAACGTCCTTGGCAGTTTAACGAATGTGCTTCTGGAATGCCCAGAGAAAAGGAAGAAGTGGATTGAAGAGAGAGTTGCCATAGACACCTGTGAGGGAAGGGCAAGAGAGGAAGTTGTCCCACAAGTGCCAGGCATTCTAGAGACCAGAGCAGGACATATTTGTCCCATGGAGCGGGTGAGAATTTGTGACAGGCCCACAGGGAGATGCAGCAGAGCCCAGGGCCCCTGAAGGTGGTCTGTGGCCAGGAGAGGACCCATAGCAGGGGCTCTGGAGTAAGTCAGGAACCTCTCCGTACATAGCAGGGTCTTGGTCTCATATTCCCTTGAGCTTGGAGCTGCATTCAAGGATGTGGGGTTGAGGCCAAGGGATGGAGATCCATTATGGCCAAGAGGGTCCACAAACCAAACTGTCCTGTGGGTAGTAATTTCACTGTTGTTCATACCTAATATTTAACAAATGCCATATACAGGCCAGTTTTATATGCATTCCAGCAGATAAAGAGTGAAACACGTAAACTAAATACTAAAATTTATAGTTATAAGGCCCATATATAGAAGGGTGGGAGTCTATAGGGAAATCACAGAGGATAGTGCAATATTCTAGGGTGTTTAACAGTCTGACAGCTACCATCCTTGGACTAAAGTTGCTGAGGCAGGTGGCAATGACTAGACCCTGGAAAGAAAATGCGATGTAGAGGGGCATGTTGATAGTGGCTGTGACCTTCAGTTAAGGGTGACAGCCAGGCCGAGGTCACCCTGGAGGTGCATGTACACTCTCATTTAACCCTCACAGAAATCCCACCTGGAGGGTGTTATGCCCATTTACAGATGAGGAAACTGTTGTACAGAATGGTTAAATAACTTTTCCAAATATACACAGTAAGTGGTACAGCCAGGCCTTGAATCCTGTCAGACCTCCCCTGGACCCTGACCACTTAGCTACTACTCTAAGCTAAGAAATCGGCAGTTGAACATATTCCCTCTTGTGTGTATGTATGTATGTGTGTGTGTGTGTGTGTGTGTGTGTGTAGCAGGGGAGACATGTTTTCTTTTCTTTCATTTCTGAGGAACAAGCTTTTGAACATGCCAACCTTGTCTCGACTGTTTAGGTTAGTCTTTATCTGTGTCTGGCTCTCCAGGGGCTGGAGCTGGGCCAGTGTGAGTGTCTAGACTCTTGGTCTAGAGTTCTGGTGGGAATTAGGGTCCTGCACTGCTGGAGTTGAAGTGAATGGTAAGAATAGATACCACAGGTCTGAATCCAGTGCAATAAAGAGAATTGACACTCCTGCTCTGAAGTTCACTAATTTTGGAGTTCACTGGATTCTACTTGCAGCTGTATTTCCCTTTCAGACTGTGGCAGGCAGATTTCTAAGATGACCTCGAAGATTCCCAGCCCCTGATGTATACATACCTTCTCCTAGTTATTCAAACGAACTTTAATCTAGGTAGTGCTGTGAAGGGATTTTGCAGATGGAATTACATTCCAAATCAGTTTACTTTAGAATATAGAGATTAGCTGGGTGGGTCTGGTCTACTGCATGAGCTCTTAGTTCTGCATCTAGAAATTACTGATAGAAGAGGTTCAGAAATTCAAAACAAAGGGGACTCAATCCAAGAGAGATTCCCTACTGCTAGAAGGCATCTCCAGGAGCTTTGAGCAGCCCCAGCTGACAGCAAGGAAACAGGGACCTCAGTTCTGCAACTGCAAGGACCTGAATTCTGCCAGCAACCTAAGTGAGCTTGTAAGTAGATTCTTCCTGGAGGCTTCAGGTAGGGATACAGCCCAGCTACAACCTTCATTTCAGCCTGTGAGACCCTAACCAGAGAACCCACCTGAACCTGACTAGGCTTCCAGTTTACAGAGCTGTGAACTAATAAGCATTTGCTGTTTTAAGCCTTTAAATTTGTCCATCAGTAACTTTTAATGCAGTAATGCAACTAATGCAAACAAGAACACAGCCCCTCATTCTAGAGTATTCGGAACCATGTCTCTCTCCAGAAAATCATCCTGGACTGAAGGAAGCTGCCTTGGTCCAGTTAGGTCCCCTCTTGAAGGCAGCCTGCATCTGATGGCTGACTGATCGAGGAATACAGTCTTGAGCCCCTTACCTACATTTAGGACAACTCCTATGGGTCATTCCTTACCTTGAGCTGCCTATGGGCTGGTCAAGCCTTGTTACACCACAGTTTAACTTCTCTCTCTGCCTAGTCCTGCATCTCTTACTGCCTCAGAGATGGACTTTCTGAGAGCATGCCCTATTAAACTTTTGCATGCAAATTCCCATGGCAGACCCTTTGCCCAGGGGACCAGATTTAAGACAATGCTCTGGATAAATGGAGAGTAGTAGAGGAGATGCACAATGAGTCTTGTCCCATAGGAGTCTGGCTGGGGAGAGCAGATTCCTATAGGGAGCAGTAAAATAATGACATTAGGCACCACCTGGGAAAAGCCCAGCATTTGAAGCCATTCGTAGGACTTAGCGGATCCATGTGTTTCAATTATCTCAGGATCTATGGTTTATACCTGTTCCCTGGTGTTTATAATGAATAGTTAGCCATTTGACTCTCAGAAGCATTTCAATTTGGATGGCAAATTACAGGGTCATTGTTCCCAGGTTCCATGAGATATGGGAGTGCAGAGGAGAGAGAGGCCAATGTGGTGAGGGTGGAATAAGGGGTAGGGAAGTCTACATAAAGTGGCCTCTGGGTTAGGCCTTGGGGAATGAGCAAGAAGTTTGTTACATGGAAGTACCTAGGTACCCTCAGAGGGAAGAGGTAGGAAAGCATCAAAAGAGAGGGACAGCTAGGAATACATGTGTTGGGGGGCTGGGGACCAGCAGCAGCAGCAGCAGCAGCAGAGGAGGAGGAGGAGGAGGAGGAAGAGGCTTTCATTGTTGAAATGGCACAGGAGCTTGTTGATGATGGCCTTTTTTTTTTTTTTTTTTTTTAGATTTTATTTCATTATTTTTAGAAAGAGGGGAAGGGAGAGAGGCAGAGAAAGGGAGAAACATCTATGTATGGTTGTGTTTCACCTGCCTCCAGTCACAGACCTGACTGGAGACCTGGTTTGCAACATGGTTATGTGCCCTGGCTGGGGAATCGAACCTGTGACCTTTGGGTTCGCAGGCCGGCACCTTAACCACTGTGCTACCAGCCAGGGCTGATGATGGTCTTTTTATGAATATATAAAACCAGGAACTTGTCATAGGGGAGACGAGTACCCACATGCAAAATCATGTGATATTTCCTCACGTCCTGGGTAAATGAAACAGAGGAAAGGAACAGATGGCTAGCCTCCCACTGTCTGAGGCCAGACCACTGTTCTTTTATCTCTACCTAGTTTGCTTGTTTGTCCTGTAAGGAGGCCTATGTGTTTTGATGATGAAAATCATGAATCTGATGGTAATGACTGTCCCTTACTTTTGCAGCTCTTGAAATGCTTTCAGAGTTGTTTCACGCTCATTATTTTATTTCATATAATCCAAGATCCTCTTTTGTCTTCATCACTGTCCTAGGTAAAAGGCAAGGCAGGTATCATTATTTTTTTCATTCGACTGAAGAGATACAGTCATTAGTTGAAAAAAAGTCTCAGGGGTAATAGATGTGGAGCTCCTACTGGAACCTGAATGTGGTGGCTCCCACTTCACTGGTGTTTCCACCACATTGTGAGAAGATAATGGTGGGTCTTTGTGGAGCAGGGGCCTGATAAACCCATCACTGCAACAATCCCCGTTTCGGCTGCCCGTCCTGGGTTTTGGGTACTCATTAGATTGCATTGAATGGTGTGCCCCATCCCTGCAACTGCACACAGCAGAGTTAACTGTACCCTGAAAGATTTTTTTAGGAAGTGCATCAAAGTTATACCTCTTCTGAGTAAATGATGTTATTTCATTCCAGGTTGGACCAGGAGAATTACCAGAGGAATAGTTTTATTTAGTGTTTGCTGAATGCTTTTACCTCCATTCTGGACTACAACCTTGCAAAAGGGTGAGCAGCTTGCATGAGGAGAATGAATTGAGTGCAGCAATTCCTTGCCTAAGGCCACGGAGGGTGTTGGCCATGCTAGAGAATGGACCTAGTTCTGCTTGTGTCCTCGTTCAGTGCCTTTTCTGCTAGGCCACTCTGGCTGTGGACTTCAGTGGCCTCAGTGGGTATCAAGGTAAGGACCCCTTAAAGCGCTGACTCTTTTTGCAGGATTAGAGTCCTTTAAGTATAAAATATTTTAGCTATAGACCTTCTTCCTGGAAAAATGTACATTTATCTAACATTTTACATGAAATTCCAGTGGGCTAATGGACTGCCAAAGCTGCTCTGTAGTTTTCAGGTCAGGAACTCTTGCCCTAGGGGAGGTTAAGATTCAGGAAGACAGAAGCAGCAGAGTTTCAGTAGCTCACATGGCCACCTGGAGAGCCTCATTTTTAAGCTCATCTCTGCTGGGGCTTAAGGGTTTGGGTCTTTGTCTTAATAAAACAGGTTATTACCTAAAAGGCTATTAACGCAGCAGGAGAGAAGGCTGAGGCAGCTGCTGGGCAGAGTGGCAATTCACTATTTTCTCCAGCGAACCTGAGCTCCCGAGAAGTCTCAATTAGGGACACTCAAGTTTCGTTATTCCAGAGTATAAACTCTGTGACCACAGCGAGGCTTGGATATTTTCAGTGATTCATGCACATTCTCTTTCTCTCCCGCTTTGTATTGACTGTCTGAAAGAAGTCAACATCAAGTCCAGTTTTTCCTGGATGAGGCCTTTGTTCCAAGGCTGTGTAACGATGATGAAGTATGTCAAGTGAAGAAACAATTGAGAAAGCTTTGATTGACTTGGATCAATTTTTAACATGGCCCGAAAAAACATGTATCTGACTATGAGGAATTTACTGATGTCCAATCACAATTTCATGATCAGATTTTTGAATATTTATATAAATATTTAAATATTTCTTAAGAATATTTAAATGTTTAGATATTTCTATGGGGACTCACTGTTTATTATCTCGTTCTCCAGTGTTTTGGACACATCCAATCTCATTTTAGCCGTTCTGCCCCACTGCATCTCCCACTGCTTCTGAACATACATCCTTGTTCCTGTTCAGGTCTGCTTTCCTACTCTGCCTTTGAAAATAGCATCTGCCAACCACCCAGAGTTCCTGAACTGTGCCATCTGCTGATCAGGTCCCACATCCCGTCTTTTGAGATGGTCGAGGGCTGGGACAAGCTGTAGATCTGGTATGTCTCCTTCATCTTGCCGAGCTTCACTGGTGATAGGGAATGGTAGCTCCTATGCTGTATTCTTAAATTCAGTGAGGTAGCATATGTCAAGTAAATAGCATTTATAGTTGCTCTCAGCTTCCTTCCTCAAGGCCAGAGCAAGTATTGCCTCCTTCAGAAGATCCTCCTGAAAACTTAGCTCAGAGTTATGTGCCTCCCTCTTTCTTGGTCTGCTTGGGTTGCCATAACAAAATAACACAAGCTGGGTGGCTTACACAATGGAAATTTATTTTCTCATAATTCTGGAGGCTAGAAATTTCAGATCAACGTCCAGTAGGGTCTGTTTTTGGTGAGAGCTAAAGCTCTCTTCATGGCTTGTCGATGGCTCCTTTTCACCATGTCCTCGCATGGCCCTTCCTTAGTGAATGCACAAAAACAGTGAGAAAAAATAAGCTTTCAGCTATCTTTTTAATGTTTCTCTTTTTTGTATTTTATTTCATCTTTATTGTATTTTACATATTACCTTTGAGTCCCCTTATACATCCCTCCTACCAGCAATCACCACACTGTTGTCCATGCCAGGAACCATTTTTCCTTTTTGTTCAATCCCTACACTCCCTAACTCCCTCCTCCCCCAACTAGCAGTGAAATTAGTTGCATTTTTATATGCCAATAACGAACTAGCAGAAAGAGAAATTAAGAAAACAATCCATTCACAATTGCTTCAAAAAGAATAAAATACCTAGGAATAAACCTAACCAAGAATGTAAAAGACCTGTGCTTGGAAAATTATAAGACACTGAAGAAAGAAGTTGAAGAAGATACAAATAAGCGGAAGTACACACTGTGTTCATGGATAGAAAGAATTAACATCATTAAAATGTCTGCTGTCTTTGTAAAAGAATGCTAATCCTATTCCATCAGTGCCCTTTAGATCCTTACTTAACCTCAATTACGTCATTACTCCAAATATAGCCACACTGGGGTGAGGGTTTAATGTATGAATTTTAAGGGGAACACATACATTCAATCCTTAAT
Source organism: Noctilio leporinus (assembly GCA_004026585.1). NCBI lineage: Eukaryota > Metazoa > Chordata > Mammalia > Chiroptera > Noctilionidae > Noctilio > Noctilio leporinus. Next base: position 438,036 of record PVIW01000065.1, read on the forward strand.
ACCCTCTAATGTAGAATGCCCTTGGTACTTACAACGAATACCCTCACATTTTACTATTTAAGTATTTCCCATTGCCTCCCTGTTGGTTGCCAAGCCAGAGGGAAGAAGGTGCATTGCAGGGTCTGCATCAGAAATCACATGCTCACTGGCCACAGGTCACAGGTCAGCAGGAACTGGCCGCATGATTCACAAGGGCAGGGGCAGGAAGTGCAAGCCCATATGTGTCCAGAAGGCAGAAAGCTGGCAATATTTGGTGAATATCTTTAAAGGCCACCACAGGGGAAAAATGGATGTTCAGTTTTCTAGGAAGTGGGAAAGTTGACACTTGTTTTATATTTATCTTTTATACAATCAAAAGACTAGCTTTAACCTCCTTTTCTCCTTTTCATATGCAAAATTAGCTAAAAGACTTCACACTGTACATGAAGCTTGGATGATAGCTCAGATAAATTCACAACTTGTTGTGATTGGAGGAAACCTTATTTACATCTAAACAGGGGACTTGCACAGTGACTCTGAGGTGATCCTAGGGGCGGTTCCGTAGGGATATATCTAGGGAGGACTGTGGGAAGGGCTTTGGTGAGCATGGGAGAGACCCTTGATCGTGCCTTGGCTTTCTGTCTGTCTTACCTGTAGGGCTTCTTCATAATATATACTTTTTAAGACATAAATATTACTACAGAAAAAAAAAAAAAAAAAAAAAAAGGAAAACCATTGAATGTAGTGCAACCACATAGACAAGATGCCGATGATTCTATAACATTGTTTCCAAAACCTGAAGCCAGGCCTTATGAACTAAATTGGTACCTATCTCTGTTCTGCCTGGCACAATGCCTCTCCTTCACTTCAGGAGACTTCCCCCTGCTCTTTTTAATGACTATTGTTGAGCTGGGTTTCAAGGCTGTCTTGGTACCTAGAGAATAGCATTCACTGTGCCTTGGGCTGTCCCCTTCCTCATCAAACTGTGAAGCAGTCTATTAGCATTGTAAACAGAGGTGCCTCCTCTCTGCTCAGACTCCAGGCCTTGGCTTGTTTGAGCTAATGTATCATGCAAATAAACTAAGGTAGAGTTAGAATATTTTTTGTCTGCTTTGTCTCCAAAATCATAGGAGTCCTGAAAAGCTTAGAATTCTTTTTAAAGTTGTTTTCTTTTGTTTCTCTAAAATCTCTCTTTTGGAGCAAATAGAGGGCTGATGAGCTGTCCCCAACCTGCAACACTTAACACAAAAATATGGGACAGTGACAAAAACCTTGATTACAGCTTTATTTGCTTTATCAAGACGCCAAAAGCCAGTTCAAGCCACAGATAACTTGAGTAATGGAAGAGACTGGGGCTATCTGGCAGGCCGACTGTATAGTAGCATCCCTCTTCCATTGGGCAGCTCTAGCTGGTAAAGATCACCCTATTGACTCCATGAAGTCTGTCCCCACACAGGACATCACCCCTTTCAGCTGCCTGGGCTTTGCTCACAAGTAGATTTGGTATTCATCCTTTAGGTTTTGCAGTCAAAACTGTAAATGCTGTACAAAAACAGTACTGTAAATGCTGCTCTCACCAGAAAACTCCATGGTCAAGCTGCCATGCAAGGCCTCCTCAGTGAGCATGAGTGTGAGAGTATGACTGTGAGAGCATGTGTTCTCACGTGAGGAGTGGGAATGAGTGAGAACTCTGAGGGCTTGATGACCGGGGGTGAGCGCACTGGGTCGGGAATGGGCTAGCTAGGCAAGAGTGAGTTCAAAAGTACAATAGAAATAGAAAGGGGTGAAAATTCTTGACTTTGGGGTCACTGGGCCCCATTCTTTTAAGTACGTCCCAACTCTTTTCTTGAAATTTATTCATGGTCAGCTTAGGAATCTTATGGAGTAAAGCCCGGGGGCCAAAAACCAAGAGGGCTCATGGCCCTGGAGTCCTTACCACCAACACGGCATTTCATTAATTTAATTAAATGCATGACCAAACAGCAGCTATTCCACCTATATCTTCCCTAATGAAAGTATGCAAAACCCACTACAAGTTCTCCTGATTTATTAAATCAAATTACACAACTCAATCAGTAAAGGGAAAAGCTCCTGAGCTAGGAGGAGGGGTACCTCTGCTGCAAGGCAAGACTGGTACAACTAAGGAAATTTAAAAACTGGTTCATTAGGCTTAATGTCTGGAAAACACAGAGCTAAAGGTTGGTGACCAAATGCCCAGGGTCTAGGGCCACACCATTTGCTTAGCTCAGCTCTCTAGCCCCTTGCCCACTGCCTGGCACAGAATAGGGAATGCTAGTGATTTTTTCTAGGCATGAAAGTACGTATGTTAATACATGAACAAGTGAGTGGTGATCATGCTAACAGGGTAGCATCGTGCCAAAGTCTCTTTGACTCCCCAAAAGTACTATAGATACACCTCTTGTTCTTGATCCTCAGGCTTTACCAGTGAGAATCTTAAGTTGACCACAAATCGATTTTCAGAAGACTTGAGACTTATTTGCTATTCTGATGCCAGAAAAAGAGTCTAGTGACTATTAAGAACTGTCCTGAGTACATAAAAAGGTCTTACTAGATGTTCACCAAAGAGTAGAGTTTAGAGTTTGCTTAGCATCATCTATTAAGACATAATAAGTATTTCTTTGTCCATAACTTGTCATGGATGAGCAGGATCTTGTGGACTTAGAGACCAGGTTGGAGATACTGGTAAAGAATAGGAGGAGAGAGACACCAGAGTCACTCTCTGGACAAGCTGGGTAAAGGGCCAGAGCGCAGGTGACCTCAGGAGGGAGCTGCACACCTCAGAGGAGGGCATGAGCCTCTCATAGCCTCTGTAGCCTTGAATTTAGTGGGGCAAACAGACAGCCTGGTCTTCCCTGGTCCCTTCCTCCTACAAACTATGGGGGCACCTGCGTTGTTGTATTAAACTTCAATAGGAAGCTGGCCTTCCCAACATGGTGTAAGTGCCTGCAATCCCGAGTATCATGGCTGTTTATATAACCTTTCGAATCATGGCCATGCCTTTCGGATCCTGAAGCAGTTTTCCTGGCGTCCTCCAGCCCTTGTGTGATGTGGATTAGCAATGAAGTTTATAAACCAGTTCCCTACTGGGTCCAGGCCAAATACTTCAATTATAGCTCCAATTTGCAAATGTTAAAACTAGCTCAAAATAATTATAAAATAATAGTTTCTATAGTTGTTCTCATCATCTTTCCTCTTCCTCCTCTGCATTATATTATTATTATTAATATTATTTTACTGCTGAGGCATGGAGAATTTTTGGAATACCACTTATTCAGTCTTCCCTTCTCTGCCTACTTCCTCAAACACACTGCAGCCATTTACTCCTAAGCTTGTATTCGTGTTATCCCTGCTTTTGAAAGAAGCATTTACTGGGGGCAAGGAGATTTTCTGGCAAATATGTCTATTGCACAATTGATTATACTTTTATGCCCACATCTTCCCCATGACCATAATTATCCTTTTCTTTCTGGCTTTTATTTCACCTCCGATACCCATCAATGTATTCTTTTCTTTTAAGTATTTTATTGATGATGCTATTACCGTTGTTCCAACTTTCCTCCCTTTGCCAGCCTTTGCCCAGTACACTCTTCCCTTCAGCATCCAGCTCGACTTAGTTCATGTCCATGGATCCTGCATGTAAGTGTTTTGGCTTCCTCCTTTCCTATGCTATTCTTAACACCCCTCTGTCTATTTTGTACCTACCAATTATGCTCCTTAATCCCCGTACTTTTTCCCCATTCTCCCCTCTCAGCTAATAATTCTCCAAGTGATTTTCATACCTGTGATTCTGTTCCTGTTCTGGTTGTGTGCTTGTTTTTTTTTTTTTTAGATTCAGTTGTTGATGGTTGTGAGTTTGTTGTCATTTTAAGGTTGATAGCTTCGATCTTATTCTTCCTTTTAAATAAGCCCCTTTAACATTTCATGTAATAATGGTTTGGTGATGATGAACTCCTTTAGCTTTACCTTGTCTCAGAAGCACTTTATCTGCCCTTCCAGTCTAAACGTTAGAGTAATCTTGTTGAAGGTCCTTGCTTTCTCATCACTTTGAATATTTCTTGCCAGTCCCTTCTTGTCTGCACAGTTCCTTTAGACAAATACACTGATAGTCTTGTAGGAACCCCATTGTAGGTAACTCTCTTCTATTGCTGCTTTTAAGATGCTCTATCTTTAACCTTTGGCATTTTAATAATGGTGTGTCTTGTGGTGATCCTCTTTAGTTTCAACTTGTTTGGGACTCTGCTTCCTGGACTTGTATGTCTAGTTCCGTCACCAAATTAGGGAAGTTTTCTTTCATTACTTTTCCAAATGAGTTTTCAATTTCTTCCTCTTCCTTTTCTCCTTCTGGCACCCTATAATTTGGATGTTGGCACTTTTGGAGCTGTCCCAGAGTCTTCTTACATTATCCTCATATTTTTTTGAATTCTTGTTTCTTCTTCCTGTTCTGGTAGAATGTTTAATTTTTCCTTATGTCCCAAACTGTTGATTTGAATCCCAGCTTCCTTCCCTTCACTGTTGGTTCCTTGTGGGTTTTACTTCACTTCGTTTAGTGTAAACTTCATTTATTCCTTTATGTTGTTACTCTACTTGATGAGTTCTCTGAGCAACCTGATCACCGGTGTTTTGAACTCTGCATCCAATAGTTGGCTATCTTCTTTTGGTTTAGTTATTTTTCTAGGGTTTTGTTCTGTTCTTTCTTTTGGGCCACATATCTTTGTCTCCTCAATTTGGCAGCTCCCCCTGTGTTTGTTTCTGTGTATTAGGTGGAATTGCTTTGATTATCTGTCTTAGCACACCTGTTAAGTAGTATGGGACAGAACCTTAGGCATTCGCCAGGGTGGGGCAACCTGATTCACCACTTTGTGGGTCTGTGTGGGTGGAAGGCTCAGAGAGGGGACAATGCCACTGCCTAGCTTCTGGAAGTTTTCACAGCACTGGCCCAGTTTCCAGTCACTTCACCTACTTCACATATGTAACTGGTGCCCTTCCAGCTGTTTCCCTGTTGGTGAATGCCTGAGTGGGTGGGATTGAATACATTCTAGATCCCTTTAAATGGACTCTCCTGAGAAATGAGCAGCTTCTTCTGCCACCCCAACCCCCACTGGTGTTTACACCCAGAAGTTACGGGGCTTTATCTTCCCGTCCCTGGAACCCTTGGCTTTGTGGTCTGGCCTGGGGCTGGGATCACTTGCTCCCAATGTATCCCTCCTGATTTTTATTCACCACATATGAATGTGGTTCCACCCATACCACTGCTGTCTTTCCATACCACACTGTGTTTCCTTACCTCTCCACCCTAACTTTGTGTCTCTGCCCCTCCTGTCCATCTGGAAGAAGGTGGCTTCTTTAAATCCTTGGTTGTCAGACACCCTCCAGTTCAATTTTCTGGCAGTTCTGGGTGTTATTTGTTTTGAAGTTAGTTATAATTCTTCTTGTGGTTGGATAAGGAGGTGAAGCATGTCTACCTATGTCTCCATTGGATTGGAAGTCCCTCAATGTATTCTTAACATGATAGAAATTGGAGGACATCTGTTTTCTCCTCTCCCAAATCAGTGGCAGCACCAAGATCAGGCTTAGAGACCTAGAATCTTCCATTGTTTTTATAAGTTATACCTGAAGTTATGGCAAATCAATAAAAATTGCAAGTGAACACAGTATTCTTACAAAGTAATTGGAACTTCAAATATCTTCCAATACCTTCTTTATTATTGAATTGCAATCCCCAACCCTTGCTATAGTTTCTGTAGCCCTTTATTATGTTTCCTTGTGGGTTTTGATGATACCTGAGATTCTTTAGGACTTACTTTGTAGTAAACATCCTTCAAGTGACATGTTTATTATCACCGGGCAAGGTGCTGTCTCATATTCACTGACACATAGCAGGGATTGATTTCGCTTATAAATAATTAGTGGGCATGCAGCATTGAGCAGGCTTTGGGGAGACCAGACTCAGGACATGCATAGATGATGGGGATGGATGAGGGAGGAGGCAAAGAGGATGGAGGAGGAGGAGGAGGAAATTTATAGCAGAAGTCTCCTGGAGAGGCAAAGGAAGACTCAACACATCAGGACAGCAGGGAAGAGTTAGGATATTCTGAGAAGATCACCAAGATCAGGAAGCTTTATGAAGGCATTCTGTTGGACTATTCTGGAGATGCCCAAATGAGTGAGACCAGGAGAAACACAGAACAATCAATTTTCAGATTTGATAGAATCTTAGCATTCATTTAGTTCAGTTTCCATCTGCAGCCTAAATTATAACCAGAGCCACTGAAGTCCAGCCTCTGCTTCAGCTCTTCCCAGGATGCAAAACGGTTTCTTGGGAAAATTAACTAATTCCATTATGAATATTTCAGAGTCATGGAATTGTCATTCCTTATTTAAACAGATGACTCCACATACTTGCCATCCAGAGGCCCTTGTTCTGCCTTTGGAATCCAATATGCCTACGCCCCTTCCTACATGGCAGGTCTTCAAGTATTTTGGCAAAAGCTCTGATACCCCTAGGATCTTCTTATCAGCCTGAGCACTCTCTCTGAATGCCCTCCAGTCTTCTCCTGTCCCACAGAATGACCGTAAGTCCCAGCCAGCAGTGTAGTGGGGACAGTGATGTGTCTTGTGTTTTAGCATATTTATGTTTTAGCAATTTAAATAGAATGAAGTTATATATTTCACATCCTGTGTTTGTTTAGAACAATTTTTCTATCAGGTATCACCTTTTTCTTATTGTTCACATATCAAGAATTTTTAAAGGAAATATCATACCATTCATTCATTCTCTTAATAAATAATAGTATTTGCGGAACAGCTATCTGCCAGGCACTCTTTCATGGGCTGGGTATGTGACAATGAATGAGATGAAGTGCCTTCTTTCTTGAAGCTTACATTCAAGTGAGAGGAGAGAGACAATGGGCAAACGAACAAGTAATACATGGCATGAAGTAGAATAGACCACGGTGGTAGGCAGAGCTGGGCCAGGTTGCCTTTTATATAATGTGTTAGTCCATATATTGCTTTTCATAAATGGTATATCTAATCCTGCATATTTGTTTCATGCTTTATGTCACCCATAACCATGGGGAAATGATTTTATATGACAGTGATAACAACTATCACCACCACTAATGCTACCCCTGCTGGTACCATCAGCACCATCCATTCATATCATCAACCACACAAGACAGAAACTCTGGAAAGATCATGGGCTTTATGTGGTCAATCCTACTGGGTCTGAAAGCACTTTTTAGCTGTGGAAATTGACCAAGGTTTAAAAAAAAAAAAAATTAAGCCGTAGTTATTTGTTCAATGGTGATGAAAATAATACTTTTTAAGGTAGTGATTAGGGTAAGATGAAATACTGCATGTGAAGGGAGTTCTAAATCATAGCAGACAGGAGGTATTCAGCAAATGATAACTCTAATCCCTTTCTCTTTTCTATGTCTCTAGCCCATATGGTGATAAAAATGTCCAGTTGAGAAAAGCTGAGACTCAGACCACTAGAAATGTCTCATATTGACCTTACATAATAGTTTAGAGTCTTTGAGCATGGAGGGCAGCTTTGGGGTTCATCAAAGTACAGTACCAATTTCTCCATGTTAACATTTTCCCTCGTAAACACACCAGCTCAGGGAGGATATAAAATTATTGTTATATGTGTGTAATGAGCTAGCTTAGTAAAGTTGAGTTGAATTATAAAAATACAAGATAGGGTTGAACAAAATAGTCATAATCAGAATAGGATCTAGGAACAGACAGAAGTGAGATGGACTGGAATGAAACAGAGTGGGAGTGAGTGAGATAGACTGGGATGATTTTGAATGAAATAGGATCAAGGGAGCAGAATAGTATGGAAGGGAAATGGGTTGAGACCAGGTGAACCTGTATAGTAATCAAAAAACAGTGGCATTTTTTAGTTTCTTTGCTCTTCCACACCCTCTTTTCATAGTGAGCATCTTGGATTTCCATGTGTTTTGCACAACCTGACACCAGTGTCACAGAGACTTGGTGCTGCCATCAAAAGATTTACACTGCCTCTCTAATGTCCCCCTTCTGTGGTGGCTTTATGGCCATGCTGTCCAGCACAATATCTGCAGCTTGCTCTTTGGCACATGAGTCTCTCTTTGTCTCACATGCATGAGGAATGGGGAGAGGAATGAGGCCCTCTGTGTAAAAAGCTGTGTCTATTTCTAGGTGGGTGTGGGCTGGGCCCAATGACCAATCTGTCCTTAGATTTTTAACATTTTCCTGCCCCAATGGTATAGTTTCTTCCAATCAAATGCTGTGTGTAGCATCTAGACGAGCTAAAGGATATGTGTCCAGGTCACTGGAGAGCGCAACTCCTCTAGCGAATATCCTTACTCCTAGGGGAGTAAGCTAATGCTTCTGTACCCCCTTTAGCTCCAGTGAGGGCTGCCTCATACCCAAGTGTCTGTTGACATCTGACTGTTTTACAGCACCTCCAGGAGCAGTTCTGGCTGACAGTGATTTATCCGTCTTTATTTTCCTCCTCCGCCTCGGTCTGAGCATCATCTGGGATTGTGGCTAGCATGCGTTTGGGAGCTAAAATTCCCAGGTCAGAGTTTGCCTGGGAATCATTTCTCCCTGTGGGCTTCTAAGAAGCTGATATGACAGTTGAAGAGTTGGCCGTAGAGAGTACATGTGCGATATAAGAGAAAGAGCATGGGCTTTGGAGCCTGACAGTTTTGTGCCCAGTGCCAGGACTCGCTGAAGCAAAGGATTTACTCTTAAGCTCACACAGGTGTAGGATCAGCTCCTGAAGATGAGGACCTCCTGAAATCTTGCAACTTGGGTGCTTTGCTTACCTTATCCCACTCACAGCTCTGTTTTCAGGGTTCAAGTTCAGGTTCATCCACTTTCTAGCTTGGGCCTTGGGAACGTTACTTAATTTCACTGACCCTCATTTTCTTCACCTATATAATAGACAGCCTGATGCTTACCCCTCAGAATTCCAGCAAGGATAAGATGAGATACCACAAGTAAGATGTCAAGTAAAGGAGGTTCTCATAGAACAATATCTCTCTACCTCTGTTATTCCTGAAAAATAACCATAGACAAACAGACGGTGAGATAACAACGAAGGCTCAAATGTAGTGGTTAAAGGCTACAGTGGATGTTCTCCATTTTGAAGGATCTGAGTCCTGAGCAATCCTTTCAATTTGAGCAGTTCTGTTACACATAGTGGGAGCCAATGAGCTACGAATTCAGGACTGGGACATGGGACTAAGTGCTTGGGTTCCAATGCCCTGCTATAGTTCCTGAGTAAACCCTCTATCTCTCTGCCTAGAAAGGGCAAACAAGAATATCATGACAGAGGGCAGAGTAGGCCTATAATGCTGCCAGCTTTGCCTCTAAGTCTTAATTTCTTAAACCATAATTGCTGGTGTCCCCAGATGGTATCTAGACATCACATATAAATAACTGTGTCTGACAAGGTCATTTACAGTGCAGTTAACATCCTGGTCTTTCTTCATGACTCTTGCCTACCTGCCATGCTTCCCCCACACTGTTTCCAAGCCCTACCTTCTCTTTGAAGTCCACCTGAGGTTCCTCCTTCTCATCAAAGTTCTCCAAGCTACTTCAGTTCACCTTTGTTCCTTTGCCCATTCTGCTCTGGGAAACAGGCAGTTCAGGATGTTCTGGGGCTGGGATTAGAATGGAGCTGGGGACTAAGATGTTTGTGCTGACTGTGGGTCAGGTACTATGCTAGGCTTTGTTCCCCTCTGATGTCCTGGAGGGTGTCCTGAACTTTTCTAACTAGAAATCCCTCTAAGTAATCTAAATCTAAGTAGAGGGCATCAGATGCAGGGCAAACCTTTAGAAATAAGTGATTACCAAAGGCACGTACTACCTTAATGACAAGATCTAAGCTAGATCCCAGCTCTTCCTAACCAAGTCCTCTTTCTAGTTATTTCATAATCACCACTTTATGCGCTGCTGTCTTGCAAATATCTGTGACAGGGCCAAGTAACTACAGGCCTCCTGCGGCTTACCAGACAGTGATGTGCCCAGAGGAAGAGGCTGTGTTTGATCAATGCTGCGTCCTCATGATGCCCAGCACAATGTCTAGTACACAGAGGTTCTTAAAAATACCGCAAACAAGTCCCTAAGCCCCCAGACACTTGCTGATTTGGTTTCCCCTGTACAAGAGGCGTTTTACATTCTAAATATAATTCCTTCATGGGCAAGAGTTGTGTTATCTGAGAGGATTAATTTTCAAGGTTAGCTACTTTAGAAGTCCCACTGAGGGCAATATTTTGGGGCTAGAGAGAGCTTCCCCATCCCTTTCATATCTCATAACATAGACTGCTACCAACCCCCACTGTTGGAGTCTGAGGAAATCCAGGTGACTAAAAAAAATCTAATTAATATTGCTTTAATTATGACAGTAATAATACCTACCTCCCAGCATGAGAAGGTAGGATATCAAGTTAGTAATACTAAATTTCCCAAGGGTGCTAAGACCCTTTAAGATGAGTTAATTTGAAAGTTACTGATATGATTAGAGAATAGAAATAGGCATATTTGAAAGGTTTCAAACATCAATATATCCATCAATTGTGCCATCAATCAATCAGCAATGTAAGACACAATATTAAACTCTGGCTGTAAAAATAGATGATACTACTGCTTTTATACCATATATCATGAGGCAGAGCAAGTAAAACATAGACCCTGGCCCCTTCCCATTAGTTCAGTGATCGTGCCTACTGCGCATTTGGTGGAAGATGGGCTTGAGGTCTGGCACACCTGACTGGAAGCTTGGCTCTGGACAGCGCAGTAAGGCACCTGTGAAGAGGGCATATCACTCTCATGAACTTAAGATTTCTCATTATTTTGAAGAGCTTGTGAGGGTTCAAGGAGGTGACAAGTGTTGAGTGTCTGATTCATATCATTTAGAGTCGGTAGTGATTAATCTTGCTTTCTCACAAGTGTGGGGTTACAGATATGTGTGGCACCTAGGAGATGCTTAGACACAGTTGGGAGTCACCTAGGAAAATGACAGAGCAGGAGAGGACAGTGGTGTAACAGGTAGGTGTAGCCTGAGCCACAGGGTTAGGATGGGAACCAGGCAAGCTAAGAATGTATGAGTGCTGAGAATCAGGGGGACACCGTGTTTCAGGCTGGAGAGGGGTCAAGGAGGGAAAGCACCACTGCCCAGCTGCAGGCCCTGCCAGAGAACCCCTGTGAGTGCCCCAACTAGGGCAGACGCCTCCAGGAGCGGGTGGAGAGCAGTGGTAGGTGTGCACTGTGATATCAAGAGGTGTGGTAGTAAATGGGAGAGGGCTGGACATTTGAACCAAGCTGGAACACGAAATAGTCTTTGTTTTTGTTTGTTTTTTGTTTTTTTTTCCCCTCTTGGTTCAGCTTTCTGCTTATTGTTGAAAGTAAACTACAGCAAATTTCCATTTGGGGAAAGAAGCCAGTAGAGAGGATTTGAAAATACCATAAGTAAGGCCTGGTGGCTAAGTACTACTGGGTTCTGGAGTCTGAGCTCAAACAGTGGTTTTGCTTCTTAGCAGCTATGTAATATGGAGCAGGTGACTCTAACCTCCCCAGACTCCAGTGAAAAATGAGGATAAAAAGAGCACATCCTCACTGGTTGGCTGGGAGGCACAAAGGAGGGAGCTGGGGAGACCCTCAGCTGGTCATTGGGGGCCTGACTGAAGTCTGAGGGAGATGTGGGTAGACAGCAGGAAGAGACATGGCCTGGCCCCTGCATGGCAGACAGCCTGCGTTAGAGTGAGGTCTGCACTTTCTGCCCTGCGAGCGTGGGGAGGAGAGCATGAGGTGAGTACAGAGGCTGGCTGAAGAGTGGTGGAAGGGGCTGGGTGGCTGTTCAACTTGGGTTGCCTATCAGCAGCCCGGGGGGTTGGGGAGGGGAAGGGTACGCGGCTCTCAGAGGCAAGGGAAAGGCATCCCGAGATGTGAGGAGAATGAGGAGGTTCTGGGAAGGGTCAGCTTCATTTCATGACAATCACACAGGGCCTCACAGTTGGGGTTTAACACTCTGCCAACTCTGTCTTGAAGTTTCATAATTTTATCTTTGAATTGCATCTTGCGACTCCAGTAGAAACATGGGCCATGTGCTTGAGACTTGGAGCCTGGCTCATATTGCTATTCCAGCCACCCATCCCTTACCCCATCAAGGACAGCTCCTCTGTCTTCTTCCGTCCTGCTCCCACCTACCTAACCCTGGGACACAGAAACTGGGGTGGGGACCGAAGCCAGGCATACACACATGCACCGCGATATGGGGCAAGGTGGGCACATGTGAGGGTCTGCACCTGCCTGGCAGGTATCCTTGTGCTGGAGGGGAGCATGACATTAGATAGCAAATAAAAAGATATTGAAGAAAGAAGAAGGCTTTCCCCCTGCTTTTGTACAAGGGGACTTGCATTTTCACTTTGTATTTGGGCCCCACAAATTATGTAGCTGGTCCTGGGGAGGGGAGCAACCTGGAGAAATAAGCAGGTGGTAGAACAGGCTGGAAGAAGCAGCTGGACTTGGAGCTTCCCAATTCCTGGTGGGTACAGGAGGACAGGGTTCTCCTGAGGGTCCATCAGCTCGGTTGGAGCAGTGTAAGAAAGAGAGGGCAACAGTAAGTAAAGGATGGGCGTGGCAAGGTGAGAATGGTGGAACCTTAATGGGGCAGAGGGACTCTTGGTGCTAATGAAGGAGAAGTTCAAATGACCACGGATTTGATTGTGGGTTTGACCGTGGGGTAGACCGTGGATAGAGAAAAAAATTCTTTCAAACCAGAAGGAAACGTGTGAAGTTGGAGGATGAGAAGCAGATTTGGGAGCCAGGCACAGAAGAAAGGAGGCTCAAGGACGACTTGGGCAGAAAAGGGAATTTGAAAGTTCAGAATTTCCAAAGTAGAATATTTTCAGAGCAAGTTCCTTTACATCTCATTAGTAAAGTTTGTTATTTGCTTCTTCTTCCTTTTTTCCCCCTCTGCATTTGCAAACAAAACATTGCTCTCAGATTCAAGATTTAGACTTCTGAATCATAGTACAACTCATTTTTTTTTTTTTTTTTGTATAAGTAACATATGTTTGGCGTCTTTAAACACAATTACTTTTGTATAATAAAAGTGTTGATTTGATGATGCAACATTTTCTGCAAGTGTGTTTAAGGGAGTTTATGTTTTCATAAGTTGCAATGAAACTCAATTATGTATGTGTAATAAGGCTTCTGATTGTTACACTTAGACTTTTCTGTATAATGAAGCCAGCAATTAGAATTTGCTGGCTCTATGGCTTAGGAAAACACACTTGTTTTGGAGACAAAAGACTCTTAATGAGTCCCCCTCTTTTTTTTTTTTTGGTTAATTTTTTGTTGTTAAAAACTGGTCTATAACTCAAAGATATAATTAGATTTCTTAAAGGTCTGGATTTCTGTTGTTGTTGTTATTTTCCCCTCTAAATACAAAACAAAGCAAAAAGCAATAACTGTAAGGCACACATGATTTCAAAACTGCGAATCTTGCCAGGATCTGTAGCTTACCTTTGAGGCAGCTCCGGTGCGGACGGACGTGCAGCTCTGCTGAGGAGGCAGAGGCCTGGGTGCAGCAGCCGTCTGAGTAGAGACGTGTTCTTTCTAAGCGTTGCGTAGGAACTGGTCTGGACTCTGTGCCCGGGGTTGGACACTGGGGTTCTGCTTGCGTCTCGGCCTCAGAGGTAGCCTGAAGCCTGCCTCAGAAACAGCGGCTCTCCAGGGGCGGGCTCCTGCCCGGATGGATGAACCATTCCCTGCGCGGTTCACGTGAGCGCGGCCGGCAGTGTTCTGTTTGGGCTGGACAGCCTTCCTTGCCACCCCCCTTTCCATCTCGGGGTCTGCACCCAACGCGGCCCTGCTCATGGCCCGCTGAGCTCTTGGTCATTCACTGCACTGCGGGCCATCCACGCCACTTTCTCAGAAGGCCGTTTTTCTCCTGGTTGTTCAGGCAAGTGGGGAAGAGCCCACAGGTCAAAACTTCCCCTACCATGTCAGTTTGAAAGAAACCTGCCTACCTTCAGAGGTGTTATCCTTTAAGTCTACTGTTAAAAAGTTCCTACTCTTAGAAGTGCTAAACTATTGTGCTGCTATTGATCATTAGCAACTTGATGAACATTTGTTTTCGTAATCTAAAATATACTGAGAAGGATTTCAGTGGGGGTATCAGTGCCTGATGCAAAAAACACAGAAAAGTCTAGGTGTTCCAAGCAGAGAGGATTTCATATGGGCACTTGGCTGCACATGTGCTAGAACGGCCCGAGGAGAGCCATGGCCACGTGGTGTTTCCCAGAGCACATCAGCGTGCACTTGAGCGGATGTGGGTGGATTTTATTGCCATTGGAATCGCTGCCCTCTGCTACCCCAGGAACCAAGGGGCTCACACCCCTGGTGGTCAAATCCCTAATGATATTTATTGCTTGAGGATTCTGTCCCTCAAAATCCTCTATTGTTGCCAAAGCCTGGGGAAAATGGCCTTCCAGACCCAGTGCATGCCTCTCAGCAGTAGCCTCTGGCTGGCCAACGATTCTGGGCCTGAGCATCAGTGTGTGGCACGCTGGGGGCGTATGACAAGAATGGGCTAGAAAATACACCTTGTAAATTACCAGCGACATCTCCCAGCAAACCCCAATCACAGCTGTGAACTTCATGTTCAATCAACTCTCTGAGCAGTGGAGGAGGGAGTGGAGTGTGGGGCCTTCCATCGGGAATTATCAGTATAAAGGAAAGACAGGTCAAGTCTGTTTGCTAGAATTAACAATCTCTCAACCCGAGACCTGTTCCATCCATCTCTTCTCAGAGGCAGACTTTTAAATTTTAAACAAAGGATCCAATTAAATTTGATCCAATTTAAATCCATTCAGTTCAGAACCCTTTATTAAATATCTACGATGGATTGTGCCCCTGGCTAGATAGTTGCAGGAATTACGGACGAGTGGCTGGCAGGCAAGGGCTGGCTGCCATTACAGATCTGAGTTGGAAGAGATTCCTGGTCCCCCAAACTCTCAGTTTTGGTTTCTTTGTTATTTAATTGCATAGAATGAGTATCTCCTCTGGAGAGCCATTATCACCCCCATGTTTCATATAAAATGCTATTTATATTGAAATTTCTTATATGCTAGGTACTGTGCTAAACACTGAAAAAGCACCATCTCATTAAATTCAGCTATAACTGTAAACTTTATTTTTCCCCCCTCAACAGATAAAGAAACTCAAGCTCTGAGAAGTTAAAATAACCTGGCCCAGGGAGCCACAGGTGTTGGCAGGATGGCTTCCCTCAGGCCTGTGGTTCCGAGTCAGGTGTGCTGTCTCTCAGGTATGGTTCAGAGTCACCTATCTAGTCAAAGGCGTTGAATCATCCAGTTTGAAAGAATTTGCCACTTGGCTAAACAGACCTGGAATTCTGTGGACCTGACCTCTGCCTCAGCTCTGCCATTCCTGAGCCACGTTGCTGTCTTGGGCCATTATCGCATATGTAGAATGAGAGGTTGAGTAAGAGAAGCATTTAGTAGCTTTGACATTCAATGTCCCATTCTCAGACTAATTTTCCTCCCCATCAAACTGTCTCCTCACTGCCTGTTTCACAACTCATTCTTGCTTCATATTTTCACCACATGATTGTACTATTGCCCCTGCTGGAAAGTGTTCCCTTTCCTTCCTACTTGTCCAGATTGGACTCATCCCATCAGCACCGCTCCCCCTCCGGGCAGCTTCCAACCCACCCTCCAGAATGCACGATGTTCTCATCCTCTTCTGAGCTTCTGTAGCTCATGTTTTTGTCTGAATTGTCCACCTGACACATTCCAGTGACTGGGCACTTTTACAATCTTTTGACATGGGCATTTCTTGTTTGATTCTTAGAAGGTAGGAGAGATGCATGTGTCATATTTTTCTTGGATCCCCATGGTGCCTACTAGGGAGTTCAGCACAAGATGGGTGCTACTAATACTGATTAGTGAAGGAGCTACTTGGACAGTTTACATATGTGTCAATAGATGGGGGGATGGAGGAGCCAATGTGGATTGTAAGGGTTTGGAAGGAGTTCCCTGGGAAGATGTGCTCAGAGTAGAGTTTTGATGTTTGGAGAAGACTTAGAAGGCCAGAGGTGAGGATGTAGAGAGTATAAATGGCAGAGCACAGATGAAGGAAATGAAGGAAAAATCCAGTGTTTGGTGTTTGGGAGAGACTGTGGGAGAACTTGCTAGTTAAAACACATAGCAGATTAGGCTGTGGGAAAACAGGTTCAGGAAGTGAAGCCCATGGGAAATAGGCTGGCCTCAAGAATTGGGGGGGTGGTTAATTTAATCCAAGGAGTTACTCGGCACTTTCCATGTGCTGAGGAGATGGGAGTTGAGGAAGATGTTATCTCGTTTTCATTATACAGAAGTTTTTAATCAAGGCAGGGGCTAAAGACAAGATCACGAGTTTTCATTCTAAGTGGAATATAATTTATGTCAACAGGAGGGGAGCCCCTGGGGCTCAGTTGGCCCTGGAATGTGCAGGTCCTGGGCATAGGCCCTGGAGATGGAGCTGGGCCTCAGTCTCATCAGCTTCATCACTTACTGCCTTGTTCTGGAAGATTCCTTGGTTTTCCTGGGCCTCTGTTTCCTTATCTGTAAAACTGGATTAATAGTAGCACCTTATCATAGAATTATTGTGACAATTAACTAATGTCATGGATATGAAACTAGTGTAATGTAGGCGCATGCATGTACTCCACCATTGTTAGCTGCTATTAAATATGCATTAAAAAGGAAGAGAAGACAACCTGAGATTGAAGGGGTTGTTATGGACCTTGTGAAGGTGCCACATGGGCTGGACTTCAAGCAAAGGGTGAAACTTAGCAGTGAAGGCTTGAGACTGAGCATAGCAGGAAGAGCTCAGGAGACTCTGGGAGGTAAGGGTGTACCTGACCCCTGTGGGGGAAAATAGCCAGCCCTATTTTCTTGGAGCAGACAGCAAGTGACCAAGAGAAGATGTGATGATTTTGAAAGTCAGGTAAGGATATGCAAAGCCTCACATGCCAGGCAGATAAGCTCATTCTTAGTGGTGTAAGCAATGAAATGACGGTAGTAATACGGGCCTGGCATTGCTGTGGACAGTGCTAGGTGGCACCAGGCATGGCTCAGGATGGGATCCAGCACTACCCCTCAGGCCTGCACTGGTTAACCTGTGGAGGCAAATTCACTTTTTCAAAGTCAGTCTCGCAGAGAGACAGCCGAGTGAATCCAAATATCCGGGCAGCAATCCCCAGCGGCGCCCAAGGTAATGAAACATCAGTATCTGCCGCTCCTATCTGTTATTGCTGATATTCAGATAATGATGCCAATACCCAGCTTGCAAGGGAGGAGGAAATGCTGCTGGGCCAGCTTGTTCAGCTCATCTCCGGGAAGAGTGAGAGGAGGGGAGAAGACACAGGGAAGGACGAAGGTGACCCCAGGAAACAAATCCTCTTCCTCATTCTGGTTTGTGGTAAAGGCCAAATAAGTTACTCCTGACCACCATAAGCCGTATGAGAAATCTGGAATTCTCCTACTCCCAGTCCATTTGGTACTTTGATTAATAACAATTCTACCTTATAGCCAACTATTGTTTTAAATTTTTGAAGTGCCTTCATATCTAGTATCTCACTTAGTGTCCACGCAGGAGAATCTAGGACTCATGCAGGGAACTTGTCCATGTCCCGTTTTGGTACCTCCAGCTCATCTTGCGCATCTCGAGGACCTGGGTCTGAGTGGGGAGGGTGGAGCTGGGATGCTGCCTGGCAGGCAGCCTCTGGTGCACCCGGGAGCAGGGCTGGGGGCGAGCAGCCTGCCCACACCTGTGGCATACATTAACAGCGGGTCCTCTGAGCCCTGACAAAGCCTGTGGGCCCTTCTCCAAACAGGGCTGGCCAGCCACTACTAATGGGGCAGAGCCGGCACCCAGGATGGGACCTCTGCTCCCTGCATGAAGGCGCTGTCCAGAGCCTCTGCTTGTTAAAATGTGTGGAATGTTAACATATGAAGATATTATCAGCCCCTGGCACCTTCAGGTGAATTTATTTTCAGATGGCTATGTGCAAGCCCTCAGAGGAACTAACCTGGGACAGGAGAGTTTGTTTACTGAGGACTGCAGGGCCTGATGGGAGCCTGAGATGACTAGCGGGGCCTCCTCTAGCAGCCATTCAGGTTGCTCAACGGTCTCTTGGTAGTAGTGCTGACTATACTCAAGAGGTGAGAGTCTGAGACCTTGGGCAAATCAGCCCTGTTAGGTTCCATTTGCATGTGCATGAAGAGTAAGGAAAAGAAAGAGAGAGAGGAGTTGATGTTTATCAGGTTCCCAGTTGCCGTTCATCTTAGATATGTTATGAGCTCATTTAATTTCCACAACCATCCTGTCAGGCCAATACTATTGAGCCCATAGTCTCACAGATCACACAATCAGTATTTTTTCAGAGACAAGATGTGAACCCAGGTGTATCCGAGCACTGTTCCTACATGACATTCCAGGGCCTCACCTGCACGCATTGGCACTCTTTCCTTTCTTGAATGCTTCCTGCAAAATGAGTTGGGGCTGTAGGTCAGAATGATGCAGGTAGGGAACAGGCAGGTGCCCTGACATTCCAACCCTAGCAGAGAGGTGATGCTGGCTGAGAGACCCCTGGGAAATGATTTGGAATACATGGTGGGAAAGTCAGCAACCTTCTGCAGGCTTGGGACAGGGTGAGGGGCAGTCAACTAGGGCAGAAGCATAAAGAAGATCTTAATACTCGGGTCAGTCTGGACTAATGTGAAGCTTGTGAGTAACTCCCATGGGAGTAAAAATCCAGTCACAGAGGGGCAAGGCTGATTTCAAGTGGAAGCAGCAGTTGTAGCTGTCAAGGGTGTGAATGTGAATACTGAAATAAGCTCAAGTTTTCTAATTGTCTTAGGCCTCTATCACCTAATCAAGTTATTTGCTGGACTTATATCAAAAATAGATATATAGTATGAGTACATTCGAACCAAATCACGTATGTTAATTGCAACACTTGGCAGTGCAGTGAAACAAATAAGTGCAGTTATATAAGATGCTTTTCATTTGGCTTTCATGTGTTTGAAGAGCTACATGGAGTTTGGAACACCACAATAAAGCCAACACACAGATTTGCTGTGAGTTTGGTGTGGCTATGTGGGGTTTGATGGTTTGGGGATAAGTGACCTAGTGATCTTTATCCCTTCAATCTTTCTGAGGGAGATAGAAAACATAAAGCATGCTTTTAATGTAACAATTGATTTTTTTGTCCTCTTGTACCTTATACCTCAAATCAAATGTTTTTGACAGAGTAAAACATATAATATGAAATATATAGTGTATATGTATATATATATATATATATATATATGTATGTATGTGTGTGTGTGTGTGTGTGTGTGTGTGTGTATACATAAAAGGTCTTCCTGGAAAAAGTCCAGCCAGGCACTGTTAATATAATGAGAACAGTTTGCATGACATTAATGTAATCTAGCAGCCAAGGAAAGTGGGCTGGAATGCACAGGCATGAAATGTGACAACTTCACTGTACTAGTCAGTGGTGGCGGTAAACGCCTTTGAGTGAGCGTGTGTACTGTGTGGCCGTTGCATTCAAATTGACTGAGTGAATAGAGCAAATTTTGCGTTAAGCTCGAATATCCCTCTGAGGAAACTATTCAGATGATTCAGAAGGCTGCAGCTATGGGCAACTGGTGATTGGCAGCTTCACCACGACAGTACACCCACTCATACGTCACGTCTCATGAAGAGTTTTTTGGCTAAACATCAAATCACCCAGGCAGCTCAGCTACCCTACAGCCCATCTTTGGTGTGCTGTGATTTCTGGCTTTTCCCAAAACTCAAATCATCTTTGAAAGGGAAGAGATTTCAGACTGTCAATGGGATTCAGGAAGATATGATGGGGCAGCTGATGGCAATTGGGAGAAATGTGTGAAGTGCCATGGAGCCTACGTTGAAGAGGTCTGAGGCATCATTGTCCCAGTACGTAGTACATTGTCCTATGTACTATGTTTCTTGTACGTTCTTTAGTAAATGTCTCTGTTTTTCATGTTATGGCTGAATACCTTCTGAACAGATCTTATATGTTAGTTAAGTACAGCTTCTGCCAAAGGACAAATCTAGGGGAAAAATTGCTATAACCAGTGGCATGGAGCTGTCCCAAGTGCACCATCCTGTGGTTTTGTTTCCCCTGGGAGCGGAAAACCAGACTAGTTAGCTACCTGAGGAGGGGCACTGAGTCCATGGAACTTCTGCATCAAGGAAGGAGAAATCTGCAGAAACAGCATCTCTTCGGGCTTCTTCACTGATGTGCAAATCTGTGGAATTGTGCTTCAGGGAAGCTAAGGAAAAAGAAACTTGAAGGATATGGGATGAAAGAAGGGAAAAAACAGCAGTACAACTGGAAAAGGAGATGGGAGCAGGCCGAGAGAGTAGATTGCAGCTCAGCCTGGAGGTTGAGGAATTGTTATATTATACATGGATGCAAGTTTAAAAGAACAGCCTCCAAATGGATAGCCACAGCTCTCCCAAAGCCATGACCCCAACAGAGGAAGGCCAGGCTTTCACTGGGCTGGTCAGGGGATCAGAAGCAGGATCCAGAGATGGGCACTGTGGAGAGAGACATTTTGGCTCATTCTATGAGAGATCATTCTAACAAATCAGAGTGGTCCAAAGATGGAATATTTTGTGTTAGGCTTTTATGTCCCTGGACCTAGAGCAGTGTCGCTAGGGACGAAGTTTGCTGAGGTGTTTAAATTATAGTTTCTAGCTCTGACTTATATCAGGCTTACCCAGGGAATTTCTTAAAAACTACAGATTCCGGGCCTCCATTCTTATAGGCTATGCCTCAGTAGGTAATGGGTCATAATAAATATTTTTATGTAATAAAACTCCCATGTGACCCGTTCACAAAGCAATATCTGAAATAATTTTTTATGAATAACATTAAATGCTTGTTTGTTTAGTTGTATTCAATTTTTTTCCAAACCCATTTGCTAACCAAATCCTAACCCAATTAGAATCACAGCCTTAATTTCACCCCAAATCTCTAGCTTCTTCTACTTGAACAAGTGAATTCCTGTGGTTTCTGGACTGCATTCTGTACTCCTCTCGGCCACTTTCATGGCGTCCTGTTAAACTTGACCCCACAGCAATAACTCCTCTGGTCTCTGTCCAGCACACCTTCAAGAGTCAGAGCTTGATCACATGTAAAAGAAATTCCCAAGCTAGATTAACCGCAGGAGAGTATTCAGAATTTCATATTTAAAATGCTGGCATTTATCCAGGAAACACCCATGAAAAAAGAAAATAATAATCTTAGTATTTTATCAGTATTGATAATGATTATTTTCCAGTAATTTTATGAGGTAATTTTGTTTTAATTCAAGGAAGCAACTACCCAGGATCTGTCAGTTTTTAATCAATTTACAATCACCTCCTCCATTATGCCCAAGTCACTTTGTCTTGCATATATTTGATGAGGTATGGGAAGGATTCTTTTATTCTCTTATGTATTTCGATGCAAGATAAATAGCAGGAAAAGGAAATATTCACCTCACAGTTCAGCTATGCTAGAAATTTCTATTCTTTCTAGATGACCAAAGTGACTTGTCGAATGTGATTCTGGCATCTGGATAGGATAACATGCAGGTTGAACAATACCTTCTACCCTTGGAGGGCTTCTGTGTGCTCTGAGCAGACAAAGTCCTTCTAAATATCATGGTCTCTTTGGGCCATTTGGCAACACCTCCTGGGAGTCAGACATGTGCAGACATGACCCATGGTCGATAGGTATCGCCTGACAAAAGCCTGTTACAGACAGAAAAAACAGGACTCTACAAGGGTGTACAGAATGAGCAGTCTGGTAAGGTGAGGCTATACTTGTGCCATCCTGACCCAGCCCTCCTGGGGCACTGATGCTCCCTGTGAAGGGGACAGGACTGGGCTGCTGTATGGCACCTTCTGAAAGAGCTGGTCATGAGGAAAAGTGCGAATTTCGGAGTTAGGCCCTGAGAAGTTAGGTGCCCCGGCACTGGCAGCAGCCGTAGTGATGATGGTGAAGAACCTGGATACTGCAGGCAACTGCCAATCAAAAGCCACCCCAACAAGAGAGGGGTGGCTATATTGAGTCAAAGAGCAATAAGCAAAAGATGAGGTGGCCTAGCGATATGTACTGTGAGAAATGCTCCCTTCCTACATCCTATTTGGGACATGTGAGGAGCAGAGCAGAGATCCCCTCTTGAAAAGGGGACCTGTTAATTCTATGACCTTAAGAGCAAGTACAATACAATGAAACTATGAAGAAATTGTGAGTGACAGGCCCCAGAGGGCATTCAGGACACACAGGATTTACTCAAATCATTGTGCATGACATCAGGAAGGTCATGAAAACAAGAGAGTTATGGTTTCACTTGAGAAATGAAATGGATTTGGGGAAAAACAGAGGTTATACTAGTCAAATCATAATACTCATGCTTCCTTCTTTCCTTATTGGAAATTCTATGGATACCAAACCAAATCAGTTATCAATATCAATGCAGGCACCTTTAAGTGAAATAGCAAATATTAAAAGCTCAGGATCCAGGTATTGTAAATTAATTCAATGAAGCCACTTATTTCAAGTTCTGGAGTTGATTTATTCCCATACCATCTCTTTTCTGGATCTTGTAATAGTTGGCATTCCCATTATTACGCTTACCACTTTATGATTGGCATTATAAATGATAGTTATTGAGGGAATGCCACAGATCCACAGTTGATACTGGTGCCTTGAGGAAAAGTGGGTGTTTGATCTCCCCACCCCCTGTGCTCTACACACTGCCTTTCACATATTGGACAATGTGTGCTTTATGAAACTACCATACCAGGTACTGGGTTATACTGAGGAATAAGACAGAGTCACTGCTTTATTATCTGATTCCATGAATTAGCAGTGCCTTTTCTGGAAGAACCATCACCACTAGTATTCATAGTAGCAGGTACTATTAACTCTCTTCCAATGTAATGTGCAAATAACTTACAGGTTAGTTGGAGATACGAGACTGAACATGTTAGATAAGAAATTGTTTAAGCGAGATGGCAGAGAAAGTAGTTTTTAGAGACTTCATGGCGGAGGTGAGCAATGAGCTGGTTTCCAGAAGGACTTGTATAAATAGAAGTTAATAGGGTAAGTGCTTGGGAGGAATTTAACCCTCAAGCTCTGTAGGAGTCAAATATACGGTTTCTAAATCAGTCACACTCAGTTGGAATTTGACTCCATTACTATTCGAGGGCATTGGGGTCTTTCAGCCAAGTTGTGTGACATGGAACAAGGGAGTTAATCCTTTAATTCTCAGATTTCTCATTTGTAAAGGGGGTAATAATATTTAACTGATCTTTTGTAAGGATTCAATTAGGTAATATGTCAAAGTAGTAAAGAGCCAAGTACTTTATAATCACTTAACATGAATCAGTCACACTTATTAGGAGCAGTACTGTGTGATTAGTATTGGTTTTTCACTTGCGTGGGTTGGCCATTTAATTTCCTAGAGGTCAAGTCCATGCCTCTTTTTCTTGTGGACCTTATAGCACTCAACGCACAGGTCTAGTAATTCCTTGTCAATTGCTTCTCTTGGTTCTTCTTACACATTCTACTGAACCCCTTGCCCTCTGGATGCTATTCTGATACAGGTCCCTTCATACCTATCCATGATTTGAGCAACTAAAATGTAGCAATGAATCTGGTCATAACATTAATTACACATAGTTCATGTAGCATCTGAAGTGAGTGAATGAAGTAGGAGAATTTGATTACTCCAGGGCTTCAGGGTCTTTCAACCAATAATAATTTACTGTCTCTACTAAGTCTCTGGTTGTTCTCTGTAGAGAGGATACTATTTTATGTACAAGCAGCATGATCCATTCCTATAAGATCATGTGGCCGTAGTCAACTATATACCCTACTGAGTGGATAAAGGGCAAGACTTTCCCCCCAATAAGGTCACAGTTTTGTTTTTCCTTTTCCAGAGCTGTGAGGACACACAGGAGGCAGCACTGCTCTGTCTATAAGGTCATGGGAAAGGGGGTGTATTAAAGCAGGAGAATGTTGGCTGCAGCTGCAGAGACTGGAGGCTGACGCTAACACTCTGAGATTCTGGATGTCAAAGCAAGGTTGTACGTGCATGTGTGTGCGCACAGGTATGTGCATGCTTTGGGTGTAGGTATATGCGAACACGTGACGCTTACATATGCATGTATGTGGATGCATAAGTATGTGTACGTGAGTGCTCTCTCTGTGTTTTGGTCTTATGTTACCCAGTCCTATGCCACTTTCTCTTTTGTTCCTACTGGGTTATCTATTTATCTATCTATCTGTCTACCTTCTATCTATTTTTATTGAATAGCCATACTTTATTGAAAACAACCTGTGGCAGGCACTAAGTTAAATGTATTTCTGTAGCAGGCCTCTGAGTTTTCTTTTATAACCACAGATTACCTTGAGGAACTAAGATTTAGGAAGTTGAATAATTTGCCCAAGTCAACCACCTTGTGAATGGCTCATCAGGGGATTAAATGCAAGTGGACACAGCTCCATACATACCATTTACTTGAAAGATTCTGCCTTCTTACCAGTGTGTCCTCCCTGCAACACTCTCGTGTTTCTTAACATCCCTTTTAAAGCATCATATCTAGAAGCCCAGCCATGATCCTCTTGTGATGCTCTGTCATGTCAGTGTCCAGTTCTCCATTCAGGTCACCTTCCTCCCCACAGTGCAGCCCAGGGCAGCAGGTTAAGCACTACTTCAGAGCAGCAGTCTTCTACTTCCCTGACCTTGTACAGAGGTCATTCCTTTTCAGATCTCAGTTCCAGAGCCTTTGGCATCTTCTACCGCTAGATAACAAAGCATTAACATCTCACATGGGCCAAGGAAGGTGGCCAGAGGGTAGCGCTGACCACCTGTTCAGAGAGGGGAGGGGTGAACAGGTTTATGGGGCTCTAGACCTCCTGCATAATTGAGTCATCTTGGTGCCAATAGTAGACCCAGAAGTTCTAGGAGGCTCTTTTGAGCACAGAGAGGCATTCAAATGGAATGTTTACCAACCCCTCCAAAACCACATATGAAGCAGAACCTGTTGCAGGGCTTGGGAGAGTGGGGAGGGTTTCAGAGTGTCATGGAAATTTCATAAGCAGGCTTCCACTGAGCAATTCTGATTTCAAGGTCAGACAAATTCTCCCTGCTTCCATGGTCTCTCTCAAGAAACTGCCTTATAATATGAAATTCCCACTCTAAGATAAAATAATATCTGGGAAGGCTGATATAGCGAGTAATGGCTATCCAGGCAGCTTTTTTAGGATAAATTAGTTTATTGGAATAGCCTCTGAGGGAAGCAGTGACCTGAGAGCCTGAAACTGAAGACTGGCAAGTCTCTATAGAGCTGAACTGTTCAATATGTTGCCATTAACCATAGGCTATTGAGCACTTAAAATGTAGCCAGTCTGAGTTGATGTGTAAAATAGACACTGGAGTTTGAAAATGTCATTTGAAAAAATGAATGCAATATACTCCATTAATTACTACTTTATAGTAATTAAATGTTGAAATAACATTTTTGATATATTGGATTAAATAAAAATACTAAAATGAATTTTAGTTGTTGATTGTTACTTTTTCAAATGTAGCTACTAGAAAACTTAAACAGTACATTATGTGGCCTGCGTTTGTAGCTTCTGTTATACTTTGGAAAGTGCTGCCTTTGAAATGTGGTTGGGTGAGGGGTGGGGGTGGGGCTTGGGAATGTGGGACGCACTGAGTTGATGGTGGCTGCTAGAAATATACCTCACCTATGCTTCAGCCTCTCTTAGGAAGAATGCACCCACACTAGATTATGAAACGATCTCTTCTGGTGAAGCACATACGTATCCTACCTAGGTATAACATGACACTTTATTCTCCTCATGATTGAATCAGCCATTCACTTATAAATCTCCAGCATCTTTGTAGGGGATCCATCCTCTGTATCTAAAACTTAACCATAACGTGGTCCACTTCCACAGGCTGGCCTCATCCTCCTGTTGCACTCATTCCTGTTTATACTGGTATCTCTGTCATATCATCTCACTTGTTTATAAACACTCTTCATGTCTCATGGATCCTTCCTTGGCTGCATAGATCCTGAATAATCTCCCTTCCTTGACTTTGTTGGGTGCTTAGTTTCTGAACTTTAGCTTTGACCGCACAGTGACTGTTTTATTCTTATGTCGTGCTCTGGGGCCCTGTCTTCAGGCCCTAGTTTATCACCAGCTGCACCAAGCAGAGTAAATGCTTTAACAAATCCTTGATTGCTGGCACCATTGTTTCCGCTCTGCCTTGCCATGTCCTCTCCTGAACTTTGCACCCTCTGCAGGAGGGCACTAATGGCAAGCTGCTTGAGGCCAGGACCCACCGTTCTAAGTTGAGGGGCTCATTTTTAAGCGTGACATCATTCACCCCAAATGTGTCCAAGTGTTACAAGAAGGTCTCGATGGTTTTTGCCTTTCCATGGCTTGTGGACATTTGGCGGGGCTAGCTGCCATGAACGTGTCCCCTGTGAGCCTGACATGGTGCCTGTGATTCCTTCAGTAGAGATGTGTTTCTTTTTATGACTTTGTCCCCTTGGAATATGTAAAGTTCCTCTGAGAAGGAGTGCTTATTCACTCCCGCACCCTCAAAGGAATGAAGCTGTTGGAAGATACCAGGTGGAAGGGATGAGAGATCTGAGAGAGAAAATATTAAGGATATGTGGGGTGGGAGTAGGTAAAAATATGCTTGCCTGTCTTCCAAATTTTCTGAGGGCTAGACTTTTATTGGGTCTAGAAGGAGTTCACATCTTTGCTCTTTCTTCCATCCCTGCAGAACCGAACTGGAGGAATAAACCTCACGTCAGTAAATCAACAGAGCTGAAAGATCAGTCAGTCAGTCAATCTTAAGAGCATTCTTGGATGCCTTGAGAAGGATGCTTAGAGAAAGTGAGGATAGGGTAGTTATTAAAAGAGATTAAAGGGTATTAGTGAGTGCCTCAGCAAGTTGTAATTAAAAAGAGGGAATGGAAAGGAAACAGGAGACAAATTTTTCCAGTTGCTGAAATTTCAAGGAGGAGTGAGCTGGCCTATGAACCATTACTGCTTTATATTAATTCTCCTGTATGGTTAAATCTAAATCCAAAGACATGTCTTTCTCAGTTTGAAATGCCCCGGTCAATTTCACTGTATAGTACAGAGGGGAGGCAGCCTGGGAGACCAGGTAGCTATGCTAACCTCAGATGGTATTATTCTCTGAAGGATTAAAAAAAAAAAAAAAAGATTAAAAAAAATTTTATTCATTATTTTCAGAGAGAAAAGCAGGGAGGGAGGAAGAAAGGGAGAGAGGCATCGATGTGTGGTTACTTTTCACCTGCCTCCAGCTGGGGACCGGGCTGGGGACCAGGCTGGACACCAGGCTGGAGACCTGGCTTGCAACCTGGTTATGTGCCCTGGCTGGGGAATCGAATCAGTGATTCGATTTGGGTTTGCAGGCCAGCGCCTATCCACTGAGCCACACCAGCCAGGGCTTCTGAAGGATTTTATATCCTGTTCTGAAAATAAATGAATTGTTTCTAGGACATACCCTTAACATGAAGAAGGGGAATTATCATGATGTCTGTCTGGGCAATTTGAGTCCAAAAGTAAAATAAAAGACCCCACTGAAATACCCAGCAGGCAAATGTATTCCTAGCACCGAGACATACATGAGAATGATTTAGCCCCTTTGCTGATACTTAGGACACAGAAGGAAGGTGGGCAGTCATACACCTGATGAGGTTTAACAGGGTCTTTTTATCTCTTCACTCCCCAAAATCTCACCTACTTCAGTCAAAGCCTACCACTCCCCACTGGAACTTCTGTTTGATGACTGAAGACATCTCTGTTAACATGCAAACTATCTGAGTACCCCTCATGTTTAACTGATGCCATTCATTTACCTTCAGGTAAGGCTTAGAGGTCTGAAAACTGTTTTTGGAGAAAGGGGCTAGATCATTAGCTTATTGGGTAATTAATGCAATAGGGGAATGTACGCAACTTGCTACTCTCAAATTTTCGCAGGAATTTAGCCTTGATTGCGGTTATGTGCACTTTTATTATTTTAAAAGATCACGCAATAGTGGACCTAAAGTTCTTGGGGTTACTTAAGAGAAAATGTGTTTAAAAACTAGCCACACATCCAGACTTAGATAAAACAAACATCTGGTTATTTGGAGACTTCTGATTAGCTTTTTCATCTTTAAGCCCTATATTCAGGGTTACATGCATTCGGCATGTTCTCACAGTGGTTTCCTAGACCCTAGCAGATTAGAAAAAGCAACACAAGCAAGACTGGCAGAATCAGAAAGTGGCAACTAACGGTCTATCAGGAGAAAAAAAAAAAAACAATCAGCCATTAGGTTTTCCAAGGGCGCAGCAATCAGAGGTGAACTGACATAGGAACGAACATTGCTTTCGTATGTCAAGACCCCCTCAGATATCACTATGCACCAGTTAAACAACCGCAGATTTTCATTAGGGGTGACTGCAAGACATAGGAAAACATTGAAATTAGATTCTGTTTCCTTGTCTGAGCTGAGGGTAGGTACAAAGAAGGGAAATTTCACGTATCAAACTGAGGTAGGTGGTTTACAGCTCTAGCTCCTTTAATTTCTCAGTGTTCCTATGCCATAGGCATTTTAGAGGAGAAAAACTAAAGCCCAATGAATGAATGAAGATTGAGTTCCTTGATGTCTGTACTGTACGAGTCCGTATCTTTCTTCCCCCTAGCACATCCCTTCTTGCCAACAGGGACAGGCCACTGTTGCTCTTCCCTTGACTGGGACCATCCCCTTCTTCTCCTCTTTTTACTCATTTGCCTCCTGAGCTCGGTGTCCATCTCTCTCCGTCCACATTTCTAAACCTTTTCTCCATCCAAGGTCTAGCTGAAGACCCAACTCCTCACTGAGGACTTTTTACCTCACTTCATCAGCTTTCCTCCTTGTCTGGTGTCCATAGCTCGGTGGTGTCCCTGCTGATGGCTCACTGATGGTGGCGTCTCAGCCCCTGGCATTTCTCATGCCTTGGCTGCACAGCTCGTGCTTGACTTTGCCTCCTCACTTCAAGGCTTGCTTCCTTTGGTCAGGGGCCTCGCCTTCTCTTTCTGCCTTCTGTTTCCAAATTCCATACAAAACCTTTATTTATCCTGCTAAGTTCTTGGTTGTTTAGAATGCTCAGAGGTGAACCTGAGCACTCTCTCAGCACCTGTACTTTTTTGATTAGCTGACATCCATCTGTGCCCTTGTCTATGAAATACCAACCCCTAAAAGCCTGCTACAAGAATGTCTGAAAGAGTTTCACAAATTCTTTCTCCACTCCTTGCTGGCCCAGTCCAAACAGAGAGACATCTTCTTCTAAGGCTTGGAGTCCCCAAAGATAGTAAATATGCTGAACATCGCATCAATTAATTTTTGCAGTCCTAAAAGTTAGAGCAAAGGCAAATTTCTCCCCCATAGTCTATCCTTGCTCTTCCAACATCCTCAGTTTCTTCTGCCCCTTGTATCCCTCTCTCTCATTTCTCGTTCATAGTGAGTCCCCTGCCTACATCTCCCTCCATCCCCTGGAATCATTGTCCTTTGCTAGCACAGGTCCTTTCCTCCCTTCCATGCTCTGCCAGCAAGGTCATTTCATCAAACTAAAGCTCATTAAAAGAAAAGGCAGAGAGGCCATTCAGCATCCTGACCCCAGATATTGTAGTGAAAAAGCCCTTTGCCTTTTATATTTCAACCTGAATAGGTGTATGACTCAGTAGTGGAAGGATTTGTAGCTGACACTCAATAGAAGCTGCTCTCGAATTTTGACAAATCCCATCTTGAGCCAAGAAGAGAAACAGATATTGATCCTAAGTGTACCTAATTCATCTCTGCACTTGTAATCCCAAAAGAAAATGCTTTCTATGACCAGAGGGCAGTCAATATTTTTTCCATCTTATAAAATAAATAGCAGTTATTTTGGTTTGTCTTCATGTGTCCAGGGCACCTGAAGTAAACAAAGAGTTGATTTTTCCTTTTTCGATAGCCGAGTTATAATAACTGCTGGGTCTCTTGTGTGGCCTAATTAAAACCACATCAAATAATTTGGATTGATGAGTGACTGTATTATACTTCAGCCACTTTAACAAAGAAGCTTCATTCCCTAGGCTGGGGAGTGGTATATATGTGGAAACTTAGCTGGAGACATACAATAAATTGCAAGAGAATTCATTTCTGGGGACTCTATCTTACTGCAACAGTATTATAGTTTTAGCCACACAGGGGAGGTGTTCATATCAGCCAGGGGTCTACTTACGAACATGGTTTTATTTATTGTCCTGCCTCTCCTTTACCTGTGAGACTAAAGTTAGTTATGGGAGAACTTCCAGAAGGTCAGTAGATCAAGCCAGATAAAGGACTGTTCTGTTTCCACAATCATTCTGTATATTCTCAACCTAGATGGAGGGTCACAAGTTGTTGGAAATACATTTGTGTCTATATTGATCCAAGCCCCACATCATTTCCCAACCATCCCAGGTCAGTTCCAACAAACAAGCACAGAATCTCTTTGCACGACAGAGACTGTGCCTACATGTGGGCAAACCATCTGCTCAATTCAGTTCTTTTCTACACTTTAATAATTGTTTTGATTGTTATACCTGACTAATTCACTCAGATAAACCAGCCTTCTATCTTTTTAAAAGTTAAGAAAAATGTCAGAAATCAAAACTGGATTATTCAGGGTTGCAAAGGGATATTAATTTCAAATTACAAATCATTTTATTTTGAACCACCAAAATAAAACTTTGGACTTTCCCCCAAGTTTCCAGTGCCCTGTCAGAATTTTTATTTGAATGTACTATTGAGTCTTACAGAGGCAATTCTGATTTCCTCATAATCAGCCAGATCCATTGGGTGGTGGGCAAGCTAGTCCTCATGATAAAAAAATCAGATATTTGGTAATTATGTTTTACTCTCTAGCCAACACAGCCTGCTCCTTCTTCCTGCCATGGACCATAGGCTTACCCACCTAGGCCATCATTTGCTCCTGAAATGCCTTCTCTGCCATTAGTTCATATTAAGTTAGTGTCCTGGATGCTTGTTTCAAACCCCTACTGAAGAAGCGTGCTGATTCTATACTCCAGCTCTGATATGTTTTTGCTAAAGGCATGGGAAGTTCAGGTCCAAGGCTTATCCTGTTCATCAATGGGGACATTAATGAAAAAGATTCTAGTCAGAACTAAACAAGGTTCTTACCAAATTTATAAAGTGTCTACCTGACATAGACTTATAACTAAATGTCAACAACCTAATAAGAAATATTAAAGCCAAAATGCTCATTAATGTGAGTGGGCAAGTGATATATTTAAATGAAAGAATATAATTTGATGAGGAGTTAGAAGTTTTGAAAATTATCTTCAGTCTTGGCCAAAAGTAACTCTGTGTTCTTAGTTAAGTCACTTCTTATTTTTTGGGTTTCAATGTCCTCGTTGCCAAATGAGAGGGTTGGGATTAGAGGGCCTCTAAACCCCTGAAGGTTTAATGTTCTGTGGTCTTGTATCTCCAAAGCATGTAAATAAGCCATTGGGAAGATTTACATTGTTTTCTTTACAACTGTAATGCAGAAATAGAGATATTGGGCTTATCTCAGCATGGTTAAAACTCAAGAAATATCAAGCTTATGTTGTGAATCTCCTTAGTGGATCAAGGGATTTACAGAGGTTCTTCAACATACGCATCTTCTAGGGTTTCAGGGATGAAAAAAAGTGGTATGCATTATTAACAAAACAAATATTTTTATCATGAAATTGCCTGTGGCATTACATTTCGTAACATAGTGAATGCACAGACATACATGTATATGCTGTGTACATGTTCATGATCATAGATTCCTATGTTTAAAAAAGCACCTCAGAGATGATCTCATCTGGTCCCCTTTTTCACAGATGAGACTATAAATCCCAGAGAAGGAGTTGCCTAAAGCTACCTAAGTAATTTAAAAATTTGAGAATTGGATGGCTTAGCTGATATTTCTCTAGTCCTTTTGTTGTTTTCTCCCACAATTCCACAGGATGTACACATTACAAGTATGTAAACACTTATATCATTGAGGTAACATGCAAATAAGGCATCAGTTGTTTATATACCTATAATGTACCCAGCAATAAAATAATACATTCATAAGATCATTGTAGAATTACTAAAGATCATTCACAGACTTCAAACCTCCTCTTCAACCTCTCTAGGAATCTGACATAGCCAGTACATCCCCTGGGTTTTAATTCATCCCCAGCCACACAGTAAACCCAGGCTAAATCTAGACTTCTGTCCAAACTGGTTATTGTTGGACCTGGTTCATGGGGCTTTTACTTCTCAGGCCGTGTTCCTTCTCTTACATCAAGCTGGCATTCATCCAAATTTTAGCACTTTTTCTGACATCTTATCTAGTGTTTGCTTAAATTATAGAGCCCACTATTGCCTGAACTAGCTAATTATGCCTTAAGAAAGTTGTTCCTCATTTATACCTTAAATCAGATTCCCTGTGACTTCCACTCATGTTTTCTTGTTTGTCCTCCGCCCCCTTGTGTAGTGACACCCAAATCTTGAATCCCCATATTTAGTTGAAGGCATCCATAGTGTTCTTCTCCCATTGTTAGTGGTGAAAACAGCACCAGAATTTTACCGTACCTCATTTCAGCAACCCAGGACTTGAGTTCAGCAAAGAAATAATTCAGAGCCAGGGAACTCAAGTTATCAAGGAAATTTGATTTCGAATGACAGAAGTAGAAAAGGTGAGCCAGTCAGGCTGCGTGGGCTCAGGGAAGGAGTTATAGAGGCAAAAGAAGGGCTCTTGGAGTTTAGGAAAAGGAAAAGCAGAGAGAAGGTGCTTGGGGGAAGAAAAGGAGAAAGGGCTCAGGTAGGATCCAGAAGGAAAGGGAGGGAGAGGGAGAGCAGTCAGGGGAAAGAGGAGGATACAAGATAGTGCTGGGTCCTCCATCCTAAGGATTTCCATCCCCTCTCTACAGGCAATCATTTCAATAGAATATTCATAAGCTTTTCCAGGTTTGCCCTTCCAGGGTCCTGGTCTCTGCTGGTTGGTTGGTGCTGGAGGTGGGGGTTATTAGTCATTACAGCTGGTTCTGATGTAGCTATGGTTTTGCGCCATCTGCTTTTGCTGCTTTTCTGCCCCTGAAACACAACTGAAGCCTAGATGGTATCTTTAGTTTGACCCAAACTTTGTCTCTGTAATCAACAGACCTGAGGCTTTGTTCTTAAGTTTATTTGATGTGGGTCAGAACATCATTGTCCTGGGGGTTGACTGCTTAAGGCAATGGTCATGCAAAGGCTTGTATGGGAGTCTATACAGAGAACAGTTAGGCTGTTCTCTGGCCCCTTCTTCTGCCTCTAAGGGGTCTGCCACATGACTAGCAACATGCTAGGGGAGTAAAGGTCACTGTGAGAATGAGGTCATTGTTTTCTCAGTTTTGCCCTTTGCTGGGTATGCTGGGCTTTCCACCGGGGTGACATTCTATTCCTGGCCTGTCTTCCTACACTGCTCATGCCTATCAAATTGCCTACTACACTGCCACCCTCCAATCTTATATTACGGGATTCAGCTCTCTGGTTCTATTCTCTCTTTCATTCTTCACACCATGTTTCCCCTTCTTTGGATATTTCTCATTGCCCTCAGGAAAACATTGTGCCCAAACAGAACATGAATCCCTAGGTGTTCTCTGATCAGTATAGAGTATGGAGAGCTGTTATTCACCATGAACAGAATACTACCTTCCCATCAAGAGCAGAGACTCATCAGTTTTCACTTATTGCTTTGTTAAGGGGTGATGAATTTGCTCAATCTTTTTCTTGGTTTCTCAGCAGAAGGCAGGCAGAGGAGCAATGGGCTTGATTTCAAGAATCTCTTTTCTGCTAGAACACTGAAGAGCTTGTCAATATCTTTTCTAGGTGCATTTTGTCAAACCGATATTCCAATAGACAGCCATTAGCACCTCACCCTATGCTTCAGAATCACATTTGGGGGAATTTACTTTGACTGATTACAGCTTGCAGGGATCATTTGGTTCTATGGATCCAATCTTATGTTTCAAAAGCCATTTCCTATCAGGGATGATGTGTACACTCCTTGCTTACACTGATTTGTAAAGAGCAGGATAGAAATGCATCCTTTAATTTTCTTTGAGCCTTGTCTAAAGAAAAGAACAATCTCTCTCCCCACCTCTCTCTCCCTCACCTACTGAGAGCCAGCCACTAAAGAGAAAAGATATCACACCTCCTAAGAAATCTGATAAAAGCAAATTGTCACTCTATTGACATACTGAGCTGGCAAACTACACAGTGCATTTCTCAGTCCCCAGCAATATGGATGTTTTCTTTCCAGAAATGTATCTGATTGGGGAAGTTTATTGTCCTATAGATTGTAATGTGGTGATCAGTCAGATAAAACCATCAAAGGCAGAGTAACTCTGATTCTTATAATAAGCTATGGATGTATTTTCATCAGGGCACCAAAGAAAGATAAAATACCTAAGCAGAGAAGATTCAAGGATATAAGTCTCTTCTATAAGAACAGCATTAATATAGGGGAAAGCATAGTTTAATAGGCCAGGGGGAAAATCTAATGGGTGTTAAGAACAATAGATTTTATAGAAAAATATGTGGTAAAAAAAAGAAACATTGCATTATTTGGGACACCTGTAGTTAATTATTGCTGCTAAACACATTAAAATCAGTTTCTTTGCTCATATATCTTCATAGACTATTTGGCAATATTAAATGACAAAGCTTAATAGTTGAAAGTACTGAGTTAGCAAATGTTTTCTAATTTTAATAACTTCTTGTTGTAATTACCAAGTCTTAGAGTGAAATGATTTAATTAGAAAGTAATCAAGAAGTGTCTACTGTTAATTGAAGAAATTATAAAAGATCTACATTTTAATATATTTTAGGGGGTAATACAATTAGAATTCACCATAATTATTTTAAAACCACGCTGATGAGGAATGTTTGATGTGGGAACAATGTTTTTGGTGATACTTCTGAGAGTTATATCCATCGTTGAGAATATGGTGGCATCACAAGACCACATCCCTTTTGTCTGGAAAATAATAATAACAACAACAGCTAATATTCACTGAAAACTTACCACCTGCCAGAATAAAAAAAAGTGGTTTAGAGCAGGAACCATACCTGTTTTATTTACCAGTATACCTTCTGTGCACATAATAGACTCCTGATAAAAAATTTGAAATCACATTGGATGAACATGGTGCAGAATCAGAAATAAATTGTGACGAGGTCCCCAAGCTCAGTTTTAATGGAGTTGGTCAGTCTACTCTCTCTTATCATTAGAATCCTCTGGTTGGTAACACTCTTTAGGGATTAATAGACTGATTTATATTCTTCCTCAATTCCAGAGTATAATACACATTTCTATGCACAACGAGTTCAGCTGAAGTAACAAAGACTTTGCCACAGACCCTAAAAACCAAATTTTTACTGTATATCTGCTGCTCTTGTTTCTCCTCATAATGTATAAGCATTCAAGCATTGGATATTGATGGGTATTTGCAGAATAGAAGTAAATGCTAAAGAAGGAAATGAAGAGAAATAAGGAAAAGTTAGTGTCAATTCCGTGAAAGTAGGAGTGATGCTATTGAATATCACAAAGCTAAAATTATTCAGCTTCATACCATTGCAGCAGAGTCAAGAAAGTGAGCTATGCCTTTAAATAACTAACTGTACAAAAGCAATCATTTTCATGAGCTCTGGAAGATTCACAACTTTACTAAACACACCCATCTCTTGCTGTCCCTCCCAGGCCCATCACTATGCTATGCCTGTCTCGCCATCCACAGTCTTTAGCCACAGTGAATTATCAGGGACTTAATAGTTATGTGGGATTTAACAACTCTTCTCTGCATCTTGGACCATCAACTCCTCCTGGACTCTCATTAATCCCGGGAGCAATGGCTTAGACCATGATCATTATTGCTTTAACAAATACTTCCAGGATACAATGAAAGTGACTTTCCATTTATCTTCCATGGAAATTCATTCTGCAGGAGTGACACTGTCTGCTTAAGAGACACAAGCTATTGTCTCAATTTTTAAAAAAATGGTGTTATTGCTCTCTGTACATATTTTATAGCATTTGGCAGGAGTAGGTTTACCATTGTGAGTTTGCAAAACAGAGTTTATTCTTGTATTATTATTGATTAATTATTGTATTATTTTCCATATAAATGACCATAAACCTGCTTTTGACCTACCCTGTATTGAAAGTCAAAGGATAATTAAATGTTTTGTTTCCTGACTCCTTTGATGATATTTCTCAGATTTCTTCCCACATCTGAATTTTAGCATACTGAATGCCAGAAAACCCAAAGCATTTCTCTAAGTTATCTTCTAGTTGCACCTTTTTTCAGTTAATGCCCCCTTTCAGTCTCTCTACACATGTATTTCTGACCTCTGTTCAAACTATAAGAATATATGCTTTCTTGTCTCCTAGAGATTTTTCTAATCTTTCAAGTCCCCACTGCCTGGTACAATTAGGTAAACTCTTTGTCAAACATCTTCAAGTTTACCCAGAAAGCTGTTGTACAAATAACATAATTTTAAAACTTTTCTCACCAAAATTGCTGAAATTTTCCCCTTTTGTCTAAGTCCACAACAGAATGACTGGGGTTTTAAAAGCACAACCTGTTCAGCTGTCACCCGAGTGATGCAATATAATTCCCCTGCCTTCGGAGAAGTGTGGCTTGTGAGACTCATCTCAAACACACTCTGCCCACAATGGAGAACATTTCTCCACATCTGAACATTCCAAGAAAAAAATTTTTTTAACACATTCGGAATAAACCAGCAACTATCTGTGAAGAGCATGAACTCTAGCAACATTTCAATAATGCGAATGAATTTTAAAATGACTGCTTGCAGGTATATAAATGTATAGATTTTAACTGAAAAAAAAAAGAAGGTGGAGAGGATGAATAGAGCCATGTTTATCAAATAGCAGGTACCAAAGCTAGGAGCCCCCAATGTTAACAAATAAAATGGACTGCATTGAGTCATTGGCAAAGCTTTTGGCCTTCTTATTCTTGCTCTGTCTGGAATGGGCTAGTCAGCTATTTAATAGCCACTTCCCATTCTGCTGCTGAGACAGGAACAGTGGACAAATTAAGGGGTCATTCAAATATGAACGTGGTGACCAATGCCATCGGCATCAGAATGACCACAATCACTATGGCATAATCTAATTTACTAAATGTGAATATCTTCTCAGAAGCTGCCAGGCTACCCAGAGGACAAGCAAATGAATTGTAAGAATAAAATTAGAATTATAAGGTGTAGTGTGTTTAGTCCATTCTCTATTCCTGCTCCTCACCACCAGGTCAGTGCACATGACCATTTCCTACTGCAAAATTCACATGTCTACTGGAGCCTGAGTGGATGATTATTAAACTGAAACGTCACAGATGTAAGACGCCTATTCGTGTATGGAGGTGTGTTCTCCATGGGACCTACGACCTCCTGAACTGTTGAATGAGCCTTTGCCCTGTGCCTTTACTTACTTTAGGCCCAGGACACTATGTAGTTTAAGTATTCCCAGGGAAATAGGGATTTTTAAAAATTAAAAATGAACAAATGACTTTTCTGTATTGGTTGAGATGAACATATCTAATCTGTAAATAACTTAATAAATGGATTTTCAGATTTTGAGATAATCCTTCATTCCTGAGTAAAATGCTACTTGGTAATGATAAGATCTTTTCAAATGCACATAAAAATCAAAGTTTTGATGCTTTATTTAGGGGATTTGTATCTGGATTTATAAACGAGTTAGTCTATCATTTAATTCTTTGAACTGCCTTTGTCTAATTTTAGTGCTTGTAATAGTTTAATTTTTAAAAATATTGGGATTTTTTACTGTTTTCCCTTTCTTTGAAATACTTTGTATAATGGAGTATCTCTTTCTTGGCACCTGAATGGTAGTTAAGTACTTTTTTGTATTTCATTGTTTCTCTTTCATTTTTATTATCATTGTTTTTAAGTATTATGTTTTCATGATTAAAAAATTATTTTTGCCTTTTAACTTACCTATGCTTTGTTGTTCATGGAATAACAAACTGTACTTAAATAAAAATTTAGGTTATGGAAATATTGGTCTATTTTTTTTTTTATCTCATATACCTCACATCTTGGTACCTTATTAACTTATTTATTAATTACTAATATTGTTTATTTTTATTAGTTTTGGTTTTTATTTTTTCAAGTTAGAAGTTTATCTTAATAACTTTTTCCAAAGAAACACCTTTTCTTATTTTGTTGGTCTTCTGCATTGCTTCTTTTTTTTTCTGTTAAATTGGAAACATTATGTAAGTGCAACTAATTGATTAACTTCTGATCTTATTATTGTTATTTTCTACTTCTTTGGTTTATTCTTTTCTTTATTAGGCTTTTGAGTTAAAATGTAATTCACTTATTTTCAATCATGATTTAAATGACTATGTTTATATCTAAAAGCTGCTTTCTAAGCATTCTATAGTTTTCATCATATTTTCCCTTTTAACCCACAAATTATTTAGCAATCATTAAAACAATCTAAGCTTGTTTTCATTGTCATGTTCCTCTTAATTTTTAAAATAGTGGTATTGTGGTCAATGACTATGACATTTATGGTATGGCTTGAAATTGGTTGAACCTGGTTTTAACTTCATTTGTATATGGTAAAATAGAAGTTTCATATGTACCTGAAAATATATAATTGTTTATTTTTCTGAGCAGAGTTATTCAAATGGCTATTAGAGAAATATTTTTATTCTGTGGTTCAAATCTCCCATACTGGTAAAGATTTAGTCATTTGCATGTGTCAGCCCCTGACAGATGTGTTTTAAAATTTCCACTATAATTATATATTAGTCATTCATTCAGAAAACTTTGTCAGTTTTAGCATGACATCTTTCTTCATCAAACAACCCTCTTCCTATTTTATTAATTTAAAAATATTTTTAGTTTTTAAAATAAAGGTTAAAGTTATTTATTATCCACAGCTAATTAAATTTACTGCCATTTAAAAGCCATTTCTGTGCTCATCATTGTGAGACTTACCTCTAAGTACACATTGTTCTTGCTAAAGTGGATACCTTGATAGTTTTTATGAGTGTCTATGGGTAATAAACTCAGTATTTATATAACTGAAATTATCTTTTCAGGGAAACTCCTGGAGAGAGCTGTCCACATTTCTGTTCACTTTTTCTCCTCCCCAGTCAGGCCTTTGTTACTTTCATTTCACTGAATCCGTTTTTATTAAGCAGTGACCTCCAATGTCAAATCCCATGGTCGTGTCTCACTGTTCATCTTCTTTGAGCTAGACCAGGATTTGACACTTCTGCCATATCTCCTCCCTCTTCCGAACGCATTGCGAATTTCCTCCTTATGGCGCTGCTCTTCTTCCCAGGTTCCCCAGCACCCTCGCTGGCCTCTGTTACGCTGACTCTCACGCTGCTGCCCTCTACCTCCCTGACTTGTAAACTGCACAGTCCCTGGGAGTCAGTCTTCCAATGTGTCTCTTTATCTCCATTCATACTTGGCACATGGCTTTAAATAATGTCTGGATGCCAACATATGTCTCCTACTATTCTGACCCTCTCCTTTGGATTCCAGATTCCTATGTCCAACTGCCTATATGACAAATTTGAATGTCTGATTAGATATTTTCTGTACAAAATGGTCTCTTGGTTTTTGTCCACAAACCTTCCTTGCTGAGTTGTTCCCGCCACATAAATGGTCAAATCCCATTCTACCCATATTTCAACTGCTTTGAGAGTGAGAGCCCTTCTTCCTCCCTC
This sequence comes from Noctilio leporinus, assembly GCA_004026585.1. Classification (NCBI taxonomy): domain Eukaryota; kingdom Metazoa; phylum Chordata; class Mammalia; order Chiroptera; family Noctilionidae; genus Noctilio; species Noctilio leporinus. The sequence continues at coordinate 477,974 of PVIW01000065.1, forward strand.
ACCTCTTCCCCTATCTCCCTCCTCATTTTCTCTCCTTCCCCCTCCTCTGTCTCCCCTTTTAAGGTCATTCTTGAGTCCTCCATCTGGAGTTCATTGCTGTAGACATTTTTATGGATAACTTCTCGATTCCTTTGGGAATCTGATCAAATGTCATAGCTTCAGAAAAGGTTTCCTTTATGTCTCTTCATAAATGACATCTCCCTATCACCACTCTGTATTCCTTATCCTGCCTTTTTCTTTTTTGCTAGCACTTACCACTTTATAACATATAATCTGTTTATTCTCTGCCTGCCTGTCTTCATTAGAACAGGCACTTGAGAAAAGGGCCTTTGTCTCTTCTGTTTCCTCATATATCCTAAAACCTAGAACAGAAGTTGAAATGGAGTATATATTTGCTGAATGAACAAATTATGCCTTTGTTTTATAATCCTTCAGAATTCTGTAATTCTAGACTTACTTATGGTTATTTTCCCTCAGTATTTCTAATACCATCCAGTTATTTTCTGGCACCCATGGTTGCCAAAGGGAATTGACTCTCTATCATACTAGTTGTCATTTCTTTTTATTAAAAGTGATCTATTTTTCAAGGTTTTTAAATTGTTATTTAATTCTCGATATTCTATAGTATAACTTGGAATGGATTTTTAGAATTGAACATATATAATGTGTATAATATATAGTATATAAAAATATATATAGTATAGACTAGTATAGAATCTATATTATATATAATATTGGATATGTATACATATACACACATGCTGCTTTATATCTAACTTTCTTTTAAAATTTTCTTTTAAATCTGAGAGTAATGGTTTTCCTAAATGTTGGATCATTCTCTGTTTCTCCATCCTTTCCCTGAAATCTTTCATCCTGGTTTCTAGGCCTTCAGTGTCTTTTCTCCATATTAAAAGAAAAATTTTTATTTCTCTAAATTGCCTCTAAGTTCACTATTTCTAGTTCACTACTGTTCAGAGTAGAGTTTTAAACTTCCTTTAAATTTCAAAAATTAAATTTTATTTTCAAGATTTCTGATACAGTTTTAAATCTTTTTGCTCTTTACTCCTAAGTTTCATAATTTAAAAAATTTGTAGTGGGCACAATGCTTTTCTTTATCTTTTAGGCATCACAAACATTTAACTAAAAGATTTGGCAAGATTGTTCTACTATAAAACAGACTTCACCTGGCTGGAATCCATGTTATAAAATTTTAAAATTACAAATGACATGTTTCATTAAGAATTTTGGAGGAGCCTGGGTTACTGGTAAGAGTCCTCAAGTTATAGTAGAACATCCAATTTTTCTCAAAGGCTGCAGGTAACTTGACTCAGGTTAAGGGATTGCCTCGCTTTAAACATTGGCTTCTTTGTTGACAGTAAACGGGGAGATCTTTTGGTTATAGCTGTGGTTTGAATATTTAAACTTATTTTTGTTATCTGTTTTGCATTTTCACTTCACTATGTTTTATTTTTATTTACCATGATTTTGATTGGACTAAATATGACTTCTTTATACTCCTTTTTAGCTGAAATAGGAAGATATTTGTGAAATAAGGAGGTATACATTATATTTCTATTCTTAAAAATTGTGCCAAAAATGTACATTTACCTAATGGTAGTTAAAAATTAATGAATGCCTTATGCCAAAAGTGCACAAAGACCTTAGAATTTTTACAACTCATTTTCCTCCACATTCCGCTTTTATGTTTCCTGCCTTATTTCTAAAATCCCCATTTATGTTTTATAGTATCTCCCATCAATACTTGTTTTCATGCAAAAACATGCTCATTATATTAATCATTTAATATCTTCCCTGCATGCCACTCTTTCCTTCTATCAAGCTGTGGGAGCTGTATTATGTTCAAAACATCCACACTCACTCCTGTCGTAGAATTATCCTTCCCTCCCTGCTGGGTGTGAGGGTTGGTTTGGCCAGTGAACTGTGAACAGAAGTGAAGTGCGCAGCTGCTGAGCTGAAGCTTTGCAAGACTGCTCTGAGGGCAGCTGGACCTCGAAAGGATCAGTGTGTGGTACAGAGCCCCAGCTATCCACATGGGAGCTGTGTCCCACCCTTTCCTGGTGCAGCATAACCTAGCCTCTCCCCATTGATCTACATGGGTCTGTCTTTTAGAGCCATCTTGCTGATAGTTTGCTTGAAAAAATCTTATGGTTTTCCTGTGAACCCGTGTTGCTGGTTTGGTTCCAAGTTGGGACACATAACCAGGTTGCAAGCCAGGTCTCCAACCAGGTCCCCAGCTGAAAGGCAATCATACACTGATGCTTCTCTCCCTCTCTTCCTCCTCCCTACCCCTCTCTCTAAAAATAATGAATAAAGGCCCTGGCTGGTGGCTCAGTGGATAGGCACTGGCCTGCAAACCAAAGGTTGCTGGTTCCATTCCCCAGCCAGGGCACACAACCAGGTTGCAAGCCTGTTCCGGTTTGTAGCTGGAGGCAGGTGAAAGGCAACCATACATTGATCTTCTCTCCCTCTCTGCCTCTCTCCCTTCCCCTCTTTCTGGAAATAATAAATAAAATCTTTTTTAAAAATTAATTAATTAAAATAATGAATAAAATCTTTTAAAAAATTTTGTCATTTTTGTCAGAAAAGTATTATTATTACTATGATTCTTATTTTAATTCTGAAAAGCAGACAGTACAACAGGTCCAACTGCATGAGAATCTGGGCAGCTGAGGGTCTGGAGTGGGACATAAGAAGGGGGTCCCCCTTGGCCTCTGTCCCCTGTCCTCACTCTTTGACCAAGGGAGCAGAGGGATTCTGTAATCAAAGGGAGGAAGCAAAGAAGAAGGGAAGGAGTCTGGGGCAGGGGCAAACAGAACATAGCAGGTCATTGTTGCCTATTGAAGCACCTCAGTGGGCTGGAGGGAAGATGGGCAGGGAGTTGGTCCTGGGAAGACCTGGTCCCTCAGTGCCACAGGACTGTGTTGGGTGGAGGAAGGGGCTGGCTTGGGTGTTGGTAGAAGATGCTGCTGCGGTCCCTTTGGGGCCTCTGGGACACACTATCTACAGTGTACCTATATCACCTTGGGAGTGTTCAGAATCACTCCTATATTATCATGCCACTGGCCCTAATTCCGATAGTGCTGGTTCCAGTGCCAGGCACTCTAATGATACTGATTACAGCCAGGTTGAGTGTAGGTCTCCTCAGTGATGGGCAGCCTCCGGAATTCCTGTTGTTGTAGATGCTCTCACTTTTTCTTTCTCTATATTTTGAAAGAAACTTAAAAAAAATCATTAACAGTACAAAGAACTATTTTCCTTGAACTATTTGTGAGTTGCTGATGTAATGTCCCAACACCCTGTCCAAAAAGGATATTTTTCTGTATAATTCAGTACAACCTGAGAAACAACATTTGTTCATCATTTCATTATCTAACTCCTTCACATCCCTTCACTTTCTGTAATGGCCCTTATTATATCATAGCGTAAGGATTCAGTTTAGAATCACATGTTGCATTTAGTTGTCCTATCTATTTAGTCTCTTTGAGATTGGGAGAGTTCCTCACTAATTTCCTTGACTTTCGTTACCTTGACACTTGAAGTCTACTGGCCAGTTATTGTGAAGAACATGCCTCAATTTGGGTTTGTCTGATGTTTCCTCATTATTACCTCTAGTTTTTATATCTTGACAGAAATATCACAGAAGAACATAGTATTCTGCCCATTGAGTCTTAACAGGAAACATAATTTTGATTTGTCACATTACTGGTAATGTTTACTTTAATCACTTGACTAAGCCTGGTGTCTGCCAGATTTCTCCATTATAAAAATTACTCTTTTTTATTTTTGTAATTATTTAGTAGTTTGTGCAGAGTTACTTTGAGACTGTAAATATATCCCATTACTCAATAAACTTTCAATTCCATATTGTAATATCCATGGCTTCTAAATTTTATTTGATGGGTTATAATTAGATACTACTTTTACTTATTTTGATGCTGAAATGATCTCATTAGGTCAATAAAAGACATTTAGCAGTTGGACTGTATGTTCTTTTAAAATATCCCTGTCATTCTTTGGGTACAATGTGTTTTAATTTTATCCTAAACTCCCCCAGCTCTGGAATCACCAGTTTCTTCAAGGAGCCTTTGTTTGTTTTAAGTGGTTGATGATGCTTAGAAAACTAGATCTGAGTTCCAGGTATTCTCATTGCTTATTGGTATATCACTTCACTTAGGCCCTTGAAGTGGACCAAGTTTAGGATTATGTGTACATATGGAAGGGGAGAAGGTACACACATGCATTTAGATATTTCTCTCTTTCTATTTTTTTTCTATTTATCAGATGTTATGGATCTATCTTAAAAATTCTGTGTTTTATATTGATATATCCAATTCTAATCCAATACCAGAGGATTCATTTTTTGTTTATGCTTTTTCCATAATTATAATCACCTTCCCTGAAAGAGCGAAACCTTGTACCATATTTTTCTAAATATATATATTTTTTGCTTAATTCCTTTGCATATATTTAGTCTTCTATCACCGCTAATAGCTATTGTTGTTGAGTTCACTGTCATTCTAACTGGCATCCTCTGTGGGTCATATGTTTAAAATAAATTTTAATTTTTAGAAAAATTTTAGATTTACAGAAAAATTTAAACTATAGGACAGAGAATTTCTATATACCATGTACTCACATTCCCTAGTTATTAACATCTTATATTAGTTTGGTACAATTTTTAAATAATTTATACCCTATTACTAACTAGAGTCCATAATTTATTCAGATTTCTATAATTTTTATCTAATATCTGTTTTCTGTTCCAAGATTTCATCTAGAATAACATATTATGTTTAATCATTATGTTTCCTTACATTCCTTTTAACTGTGGCCATTCCTTAGACTTCCAATAGTTTTGATGACCTTTATAGTTTTGAGGATTATTGATCAGCTGTTTTGTAGAATGTCCCACTATTGGACAATGTCTGTTGTTTTTCTCATGATGGAAGTGGAGTATGGTTTTTTGGGGGAGGAAAACCGTAGAAGTAAAATGCCATATCATCACATCCTATCAATGTTATATACTGTCTATCTGATTTATGACTCTTGATGTTGACCTTGATCACCAGGCCAGGGTGGTGCCACTGTAAAGTTACTTTTTTAGTTTCTTTCTTTTAATACTTATTCTTTGAAAGGAAGCCATTCTGTGCAGCCTGCATCTCAAGAGTAGGGAGCTGTATACTCTACTTCCTTGAACACAGATTACTTGAAATTCTTCTGCACTGGAAATTTGTCTCTTCTCCCTCATATACTAATTCATTTATTCACTTATTTATATCAGTATAAACTCATGTATATTTATTTTAATCTTTGGTTTATAATTCAACACTGTTTACTTTGTTGCTTACATTTGTTTCCCCTTTGGCCATTGGGAGTTCTTTTGGCAGGCTCCTGTGCTTCTTTGGCATATCACCATCATTGTGGGTTGCTTTTATTTTCCAACAATGTTCAGTGCTCATGTATTTTTTTTGAAATTAAAAAAATTCTATCCTCACCCAAGGAAATTTTTCATTGCTTTTTTTTTTTTTTTTTTTTCTTTTTTAGAAAGAGAGGAAGGGAGAGAAACATAAACATGAAGGAGAGGCATCATATTGGTTGCCTCCCATCATCACCCAGATGTGGGGTTGAACCCTCAACCTAGATATGTGCCCTGACTAGGAATCGAACCTGCAACCTTTTGATTATGGGACAGCGTTCCAACAAACAGAGCCACGTTGGCTGGGGCTCAACGCTCTTCTTTATGCTTCCTGTTCCAATCCTAGAATCAGCTATTTTCTCAAGGAATGATGTTCTTTTTATTAGAGGATGTTAATTAGAGACCAAGATTGGATGGTAGATGTACTTGTTGCTACTAGAGTATTGCTTATTTTATGCTCTCTTTCAGATGCCAGCAAAGGATTATATGTGTGTATACTAACCTATAAACATACACATGTCAAAAAATATTTCTATATGTAATCATCTCTATCTAAATTAAACTAACATGAGTTCATACTGATACCTCCATTACTACATGGATCATTTTAGCCTCCCTTGCTTATCTGTATGTTCTCAATCCAATTGTGAAAATTTTATTTCTGCTAATTATTAAATTTTTTTCCTCTCATACTTTTAAAAAATGTGAAACTAGTTGAGGATTTTATTTAAAATTTAATGTGCTATTTTAACTAAAAAGGCTTTTTAATTTTTAGTTATCTTTAAAAGATTTTATTTATTATTTCCAGAGAGAGGGGAGAGAGAGAGGGAGAGAAAGATCAATGTATGGTTGCCTTTCACCTGCCTCCAGCTACAGACCTGGCTGGAGAGCTGGCTTGCAACCTGGTTATGTGTCCTGGCTGGGAATCAAACTAGCGACCTTTAGGTTCACAGGCTAGTGCTAGGAATCTTTGAACTTTGTTTATGATTTTCTTTTTAAAGATTTTATTTATTATCTTCAGAGAAAGGGGAGAGAGAGAGAGAGACATCAATGTATGGTTGCCTTTCACCTGCCTCCATCTATGGACCTGGCTGGAGACCTGGCTTGCAACCTGGTTATGTTGCCCTGGCTGGGAATCAAACCAGCGACCTTTGGGTCCACAGGCTGGTGTCTTATCTACTGTGCAAAAGCCAGGGCTCAAAGAGGCCTTTTTAAATTAAATTATGTATTTGTCTCAGACATATCTTTGAGTACTATAGCCCCCCCATTCTCTCTTTTCTCCTCCTGGGACCCCCAGTAGATATAGATGGGCCTTTTTTTGTCTTTTATTTCTTTTACATTTTTTCTCATAAGTTTAATCACCGTATATCTTACATGGCATTCATATGAATTCTCTCATTTGTATCAAGTTTAATAGCTCAACCCTGTTTCTTTCTTTACATGTATATTATGTAAACACCACCCAGAAAAAAAAAGAAACATTTATGCTATCTCAGAAGGCTCCTTTATGTCCCTCTGATTCAATATTGTCCTAAAAAGTCCTCTTTAGCCATAGATTACTCTTTATAAATTCCTATAAATGCAATATTGGATTTGTACCACTTCTGTCTGGCTTAATTTTGTTTAATTTGAGATAATTTTAGACTTATAGAAATGTTGCAACAATAGCAAAGAAGCTCTTATAAACCTTTTACTCAGCTTCCCATTGTGTCAGTCATTTATATAACAATAATATGTTTTACATGGACATAAGCACTCATTTCAATTAGGTATTTACCTATACATTGAATTGCTGGATTATAAATTATACTGTTTTGCTTTAGTAGTTTCTGCCAAACTGTTTTATAAAAAGGGCAAAAACAATTTGCAATCTAACTTTTCAATGTATAAGAATTTTAATTCCTTCACATCCTTGCCAACCCTTGATACTAACAGATTTTACAACCTTAGACATTCTTCTGGGTGTGCAGTAATATCTTATAGAGCTATAAGATATTACTTATTGTTATAACTAATGGTTTTGAACACTTCTTTAAATAGTTATTTCCATTTCCTTTTTGGTGAAGTACCTGTTTCAGTTTTTTGCCTACTATTTTGATTTTTCTCCTCTTATTAATTTGCAGGTGTTTTTAGTACATTCTGGAGAGGAGTTGTTGTCAGCATATGCATTGCACATGTTTTATACTCTGAGTTATCTTTTGACTAATACAAAAATTAAAACAATGTCCTTGAAGAAAACAGGAGAATATATTTGTGAGCTTGGAATAGGCAAATACTAGTTAAACATGACACTCAAACCACTAAGATTAAGAAAAATATTGATAAATTATATTTATAAAATCATTTTAATATACATATTTTAAAAAATTTTAAGAATTTTAAACAATCTTTTTTCATTATAGTTGTAATTATGTGTATTAATTCTCTCTCATGGATATTTATTTTTTTAATGGCTTATCATTTTTATTTATTATTATTATTAATCTATAGTCAGTAGAATTTATTTTATTTTGGAGCCTAGCAATTTCTATTCTTTGCAAAAAATTTTTTAATAATAGGTTATTATTTTTTCATTTCTGGGGCTTTCCCATTCATGCACCAATTTTATATTATTCCTAGTTTGGGGTCTATTCCACACATATGAATTTTGAACTCATATCAAATTTGGAGCAGGCTTAAATTATGTGTCTAATATATTTTGAGTGATCACATCAATAGCATCAGGAAGATAGTGATTCCTTGCTGTTTCCCCCGGCTGATAGGTGGACTTCTCTAGTCTTCACTTACTGGGTAGGAATATGCTTGACAGCTGCCAGGTTTTATAGATAACTTCGTCAGGTTGTCACACCGCAGAGTCCTTTGACTGTCCTGCTCCACATAGGTGGGAGACAAGTAATTCTGAATGGGTGTAATCTCCAAATTAGAAGAAAAATTCCTGTTATATGTTAACTTCAGTGTTTCCAAAACACAGAGATTGTAGGGATGCATTTAGTAACATCTCTGAAAAAAATATTTTATTAAATGTTGGATAAGGGTATAATGTTGGGGTCTTTGTCATCTCTGTGTCTCTAGCTCTTAGCATAGTACCATAGTTTATTGATTATGTGAATAAATTAAGATTAAATCTCATCTCTGATGAAAACTGAAATATGAGGAAGATATAGTTGGAATCCATTTTTCTAAAAACTGCCTTTTGATTCTGTTTATTTTTGTGTAAGTTACAATCATTTGACAAGAGTCCATGAGAAAGAGAGTATGATAACCCTCCTGTCAATACCATGGATGTGTCAATAATGAAAAAATTATGTGCAGCCTGTCCTGGGAACAGCAAAGCAGACAATACCTATTATCCGTGTGTCATTTCCTGGTTGAGGACATAAAAACAGATCAAGGCAAAACCCAGCGCGTCTTTAAATTAGTGGCACAGATCGATGCCCATATTTCTCTGTGTCATGTTTCATTATGTTGAACTATTTATGTCATCGTAACCCAAGGCATCTTAATGCAACCTGACGTTCAGGTTATGTTGCATTAAAAAAAAATAAGAAGTTATTGCATTTTGTTAATGGGGTGGAAAAGATTCCAGGTGTCTTTTCCTCTGCCTAGGGTTATCACATGTTGGGGTCTTCTGCATTAAAAAGTTGAAAGGTCACAGGCCTTCAGTTTAAGTCTGTCAAAAATAATTCTTTAGCCTGGCCTCTCACACCAATTTTATGTCACTAATAGAGGTTTCAAGATTAGTTTTGGGATGCTAAAAAATTATTATCTATGATAATATTTAGAGATGACCACTTAGATTAAGGCAACTCTTCTCTAAAAATCAAAATCATAATTTCACTCATTTTTCAAGATTAGCTTAAATGCTATGCCTTTCAGTAAGATTCCCTTTTAACATTTTATTGTTTTCTTTTTTATCTGAACTTTCATAAGAAGTCATATTTACTAAGAAGATATATTTTAATGTCCTAATAATATTAGAGATTTTTGAGTATATATTTTGATCCTATTAAATACTTTTTTTAAGGTAGGAACCATTTTATTACTGTAGTTTAGTGATTCTCTAAACTTCAGTGTACATAAAAATAATTTAGAGACTGTTCAGAAATTTAGATACTTATCATAGTGCCAGAGACTTTGATACAGTAGTCCTGAAGTGAGAATCAGTAATCTGCTTTTGTGATAAAAAGCTGAAGGAGAAGAAATGCAAAGAATACCAAACTTAGGCATATCTTAGTTAAGTTGCTGTACACCAGAGACAAAGAGATAAAAAGAGCATATGGAAAGCTGCTAGGAAAAAAACAAACATTTTATGCAGAACAATAACATGAAAGATGGTTGATTACTTATCAATAACAGTGAAGGCCAGAAGACAATGGAATGGCCATTTTTGAAGACTGAAAGGGGAAAAAAATAAAACCTACTAAATCAGAATCTATATGCAGTAAAAATATCCTATATTCTATAAAAATTAAATTAGATATTTACAGATAAATGAAAGCTGAGGAATTTGTTGTTGGCAGACCTGCACTATATGAAATATTAAAGAATATTCATCAAGTAAAATGAAAATGATATCAGGTAGAAATTGGTTTCTATAAGAAGGAATGAAAAGCACTAAAAGTAGTAAATATACAAGTTAATATCAAATACTAACTTTGAAATGCTCTCTTAATTTCTTTAAAGGGCAAATAAACTCTAAAGCAGAAATGACATGATTGCAAAGTTGAATTAAAATATATATAGAAAAAATATATGATAACAATACTACAAAAGTTGTAGTGTTATTTGTGAAACTAGAAGTGTGACGTGTGAGCTGGTAAAATATTAAGTCTAAGGATATTCTGTTAAGTATATATATTATAATTCCCAGACTAACAAAAAAGGGATAATGAAAAAGTAGCACAGATAAAAAGCCAATATAGGAAACGAAATAGAATACTAAAGCTATTCAGTTAACGTAAAAAGTAACAAAGAAATGAAAACCAAAACAAAACAGAAAAAACATAAAAAATAGTAAGATGGTAGATTAAAACCTAACCGTATAAATAATTACATTAAGTGCAAGTAGACTAAACACTCAAAAAAAGCAGAGATTGTTAGAATGAATATAAAAATTGAATATATACTGCCCATAAAACATAATTTAAATATAAATAGCTTGAAAGGAGTATATATATGTATATATATCATAAATGAAATATTAATACTTTCTCTCAATATTTAATTTAGAATATAGAGAATCTAAACATTATTAACCATGTTGACTTAATTGATATTAAAAGACCACACCCAAGGACTACAGAGTATACATTATTCATAAAACATATCTCATAAATTTAAAGAAATTGAAATCTTGCAAAGTATGCCTTCTGACTACAATGGAAATCATTAGTAGAAGGATTCACAGAAAAATTCTCAAATATTTTCAAATTAAAGAACACATTTTCTCAAAACTAGATAAGCTCATTTCTTCATTGTCCCTCCTTCACAAGACTTCCATTGTTTGCTCTTGCCAATGTGCTTTTTTCTCACCAGCAGAGAGTCCCCAGCCTTTCTGTCTGCCTTATACCCTCTCATTTGAAAGCCCAATGACTCAAAACCCTTTCCAATTAAGCTTGTTGCTAGTACCTAACTAATAATGCTTCCCTTCTTTCAATACCATAGTTCTCATCGACTAATCTATTCGGTCTGGCACTTACATACACATCAACTGTAAGGTTATCTCTTTCCCATACAGTCTTTTCTCTCCAATAATATTGTAAATGCTTATGGAAAACATTTCAATTTCTCAGTCTCTTGCGGCCTGTCTTCCCCCCTACCAAGCTGGGTAAAATTAAAATGATCCATAATGTGTTTTTAAATTAAGGACATAGGATTAGGGGTTTAATGTGAGTGAGAATTTCAATCCTGGTATCCACAAACAATGTAATATTGGAAGGTGTTTTTTCTTTATGTATAAAAATGGGAGTAGTAATTTTTTCTTTATAAAGATATTGCAAGAATTAAATCAAATACATTAGTCTGGTATGAAACACTATGCACATTGCCTGGTGTTTCATAAGCGTTTAGCAAATGGTTGTTGACAGGTTTGTTGTTGGTGATGTACCATTATTGTGTAGATGTGATATTATTATTTGTATTGTTAAAGACCTTACAATATTAGAGTGTATGGGAATCTAGGAATTATACAACCCAACCTATTTGTTATTGTAATTAGAAAACCTATGCCAGAGAGGAGCAGCCTGATGATTATTTTGTTTTAAAAGAATAGTTTTTGAGTTTCAATGTTTATGTTCTGATTTACATTATAGTGGAATTTTAAAGCTGTATTTGCTCCTTACAGATAGTATTTTCCCAGGTAGAGGAGTAAAACACTACTTTCCATTTACATGGAGAATAACCCTTATAATTTTCTAGTTTTTTCCCCAACTATCTGGGTATGAACTATTTTTTGTTAAAATATGCACCCTAAAGTTATAGGAGGGCATGAAACAGAACCTGTGGGCTTTTCAGTTATAAGGGACTCATCTGCCCACCACCAAAGGAAAAATTATTATTATTATTTTTTAAAGATTTTATTTATCATTTCCAGAGAGAGGGGAAGGGAGAGAGACAGAGAGGGAGAGATATCAATGTATGGTTGTCTTTCACCTGCCTCCAGCCATGGACCTGACTGGAGACCTGGCTTGCAACCTGGTTATGTGCCCTGACTGGGAATCGAACCAGCGACCTTTGGGTTTGCAAGCCGGTGCCTATTCACTGAGCCACCAGCCAGGGCCCAAAGGAAAAATTCTTAATAACAGTTGGTAAAGAGGAATTTGTTTATTTGAATGTTATACAGATTTAGATTAAAGGTAAAATTCTGCCATTAAGTTTCACTCCCTTTAACACACCCACAAGCATACAGTCCTGCCTCCCCCTGCCAAACCAGGGCAGTTTTCAAAATACCCTGTCAGAGGTACCATCTTTCAGAAAAGCAGAAGTTCACAGCTCAGCTTTTCCCAGTCACAGTGCAGCTTTGCCAGCAGCCCCCATTGATTTGTGCATGGTAGGGGAAAGTCTCTCACGCTTTTCAGCTCTTAATTCAGAATCTCTTTTAAACCGTGAGGCTCTCTGTGTTCATTCCAGCCTTAGCTTCTTGCATGCTGCACGCTTTTCCTCTCTGCCTTCCTCTAACTACTTGCTCTTCCTAACTGCGTAAACCGCATGTTTTCTCCTCTTCAACTGATGCAGCCTTCTTTTTAACCCCCCAACCACGGCCTTTTACACAGTGGGCATAGCAACCAGTCCTGGCCACTTGCAGAATCTCCTGCAGCCCCATAAGCTTTTCCGTCACTCTTATGTGGTTAAAGCCCCTCCTATTTTCTTGGTGCATGGAAGACAATGGCTCTGCTCCCCTGAGTCTCATCTCCATTCCCCAAACCACAGCTTTCTTCTACCCTCTAACAAGCAAATGTCTCCCCATTGTGCTCTGACTTCACATATATTATACATGCATGAATTCTCATGTTAAGGGAATAAACAATTGACTGTTTATCTCATACTGTAATCATAACACTGAAAGTTAAGTGCCTTAGCCCTACTCTGGTCATGTACTCTTAGTCAGTTGTTTAATTCTTGATCAGTCAGTTAAGTCTTATCCTGAAAATGCCCAGCCTCCCAACGTGGAGGCCACTACAGCTCACAAGTGAGCCCGTTTCTCCTCAATCGTAAAGTATGGCACGAAACGCTACACTGACAGGAAGTCTACGTGGGAATTTGCAGATGGTGAAAGAGTTGAGAGAGATGGAACATGGAAGATGAAAAATAGATGTTTTAAATACTGAAGGTTTAAGATGAAATGAGGCCTAGCTGGTGTGGCCCAGTGGATAGGTGTTGGCCTGCGAACTCAAAGGTTGCTAAAAGCCAGGTCTCCAGCCAGGTCCGAAGCTAGAGGCAGGTGAAAGGCAACCATACATTGATGTCTCTCTCTCTTTCTTTTCTCCCTTCCTCTTTCTCTAAAAAGAATGAATAAGAAAAGAAGAAGGAACGAATGAATTAAGGCTTGTGCAAGTGGACCTCCGTGAACGGCCCCCAGCACATGTACAGTCTGCATAAATCAGTAGTTGAGTTGTCTGGCCACACACATTCCCATTTTCCTCTGGAACACTGGGTAGAATTTAAATGTCACTGAACTTCTGGATGGTGCTGCAGTCCCCACCCTCCCCCTATTTCTTATCCCTTGCCTTGGGGCTCCACGGGTGTCCGTGGTTAAGTGCCCTAAGAGCTGCTGATTATTGTGATTTCTTTTAACCAGCTCGACACATTCTTTGCTTTTCAATTTTTGATGTCAGTCCTAATGTGTTGGGCCAAACATGTTGGAACTTGTTAAGATTCTCCAAATAGCTTCTTTGTGTTGGAGAAATCACACCAGTGACAGGCCCTCCTCTCCTCTCCCGGAGCTTTTATGCAAGTGCTATGCCCCTACTGTCGCCATCACTCTTTCCCACAGGGGAAGTGACATTTACATCCAGAGCTCAGACACCAACAACACTTACTACTTAAAAAAAAACAAAAACTTTGTTTCTCCCTCCGTTTCCCTGTTACTCCATTTAAATGCGGAACATAATAAAGTTGCCAGAACTCCCTCCGTTGGAGTGAAAACCATTCATTTGTTGTCTCAATTTAAGATTTCTAACTCCAAATAGAAGGATATTCTCTGTGGACATAATGGGACATTTAGCAATTCATTCATTTCCTTCACATGCTACTTATTTAGGCGCTCAGCGGTTGGCGGCTTTGATGTGGAGTAGTGAAATTATAAAGACATTACGTATCATAAAAATATAAATGAAAGAAAACACCGACCCTCTTTTATATCAGGCTAAATTGACTGCTGTCATATTAAGGGTATTTTGTTTTATAAATTATACCCGTTTCAAGGTATTCCCTTGAGTAACTACATTGTCTTTTATTTCCTTTTCCTTTTTTTCAAATTTTCTACAAAATAGGCTTTCCCTTTCCAATGCATTGATGTAAAAGAGCTATAAAAGGCTCACATTTAGAAATTAATATGCCTGATACCAAACTTCACCTGGAATTTGCAGTATTGGGCCAGCAAGACAGTCAAGGAAGGCATGTAACTTATATCATTGTATGTTGGACATAACAAAAGGACTTTGGAATAAAAACCATACTTATGAATTATATACTTTAACATTAAGTTTTTGAAAAAGTTCCATAAGTATGACTACTTCTCTTTGTTTGGTAGGGCTGTTATGACAAAGTACCACAGACTGGGCAGCTTGTAAATGACAAAAATTTATTTCTTACAGTTCTCTAGGTGGCAAGTTCAAGATGAGGGTACCAGCATATGAGGGCCTTCCTCCAGGTGGCAGGTTTTTCCCTGTATACACACACAGCAGCTCTGTGGGCTTTCTTTTATTTTATTTATTTATTTTTTAAATTAAAAAAAAAGATTTTATTTATTATGTCCAGAGAGAGAGAAAGGGAGAGAGGCAGGGAGGGAGAAAAACATCAATGTATGGTTGCCTTTCATCTGCCTCCAGCCACAGACCTGGCTGGAGACCTGGCTTGCAACCTGGTTATGTGCCCTGGCTGGGAATCGAACCAGCGGCCTTTGGGTTTGCAGGCCAGGCTCTCTTTTATAATGACATGATTCTCATTCATGGGGGCTCTGCTCTCATAACCAAATTATCTCCCAAATACCACCCTAATATCATCACCTTGGGATTAGGTTTCCAATATATGAATTTTGGAGAGACACAAACTTTCATACCATAGCACTACTTCTTTAATATTTGCCCTATGAAGTTATGGTTGTTCTCAATGCACTAACGCCTTCACTGACCCACTCTGTCCTTCATAAAATCAACCTTGTTTCAAAGTTTGCTCCCTGTGGAGTGGGCATGGCCAGCAGGGAGGAGATAGCCAAGATGGAAAATAGAACTCCCTGCAGCAGGATTGTCTCAGAAGCCATCTGTGGGGTTGGCCTGTGTGCAGGAGCTGGTGAAAGGCCTGGTTTGGTTACTGCCGCCAAGTGAGATTGAGCAGCCCCAGCATGAGCCAAACTAAGGGGAAGCTCAAAGAGGACTGTGAAGTCATAGAAGTCCAAGTAAAGAGGAGAAGAATGAAGGTAAAAGATTCAGCTCAGATGTTAGGTCAAAGGGAACAATGGGAAAAGAAACAGGACCAGGGCTAGCATAAGGTAAAAGCAAAGGTGTGATTTGTTGTGAAAAGTCTGAGATAAAATTAAAAGTCAGATTTTCCTTATTACCTATTATTTTAAATATTAGAAACTCTTCTTCCTCATGATTGACCATTTTTGTTTAGACTTGGCTATTTCCATTAGCAAGAATATATAGTTAGGAGTAAGTAAGTACTCCCTGGGATCTCATGATTTTCCCTAATACTATTTTGTTCAATCCTCAAGAAAGGCTTGTTCTTCCTAGTATTACAATATTCAATAAAAGATACATGCCCCCACCCCCATTCCTTATTTCTTCTCTTTTGAATGGATCACTGCTTGTGTTCCATCTTCACACTATGTCATTTGAGCTGAAATTCTCTTGGTGTTTTTCAGTCTGCACTTTGGGGTTTAGGGATGGAGTATCCTGGGGAGTTTGTCTTAGTTACTGACCGATTCCCACTGAGTACCCTGGCTCCTAACTCCCCTGTGCCGTGCAGCCTTCTGCTTAGAGTTAACAACCAAGGGGGGCTTAGACACCCTTGCCCCCTCAAGTTCCTCCCTCCTGCCTTGTTAGAGCTTATCTAGTAACTCTGGCAATGATTTGCAAATTATAGTGAAATAAATTCTTAATCCAGTTTTATTTTTACATCTTCATTAATTATGTGGAAGAGGGAGACAACGGCCTGCTAATGAAATTTTCAGATGTTGCTAAATTGGGAGGAGTTACAACCCGACCTGAGAGCCAAAATGCAACAGCAGAGAATCTGGAGAAGTTTTGGGAGAGTGAAGCTGGAGAACTGGAATGAGGTTAAAACTGGAAACAAAGACATCAAGGCCATCTAACAGGAAGAGCTAGTAGCTCCATAAGCTCACAGGTTGGGAGCAGCCTGGAGAACCAGGCCAGTCATGGGCTGTCACAGAGTGATGACAGGAGGGTCAGGATAGGCAGGATGACAGGTTTCCATGTTCTCCTACCAGAAAGCAACTATGCCTCCTCTTTGGTAGCGGTGTCTGATGGCTTCAGGCCTGATCAGTTTGGCCACTATGATGTGTGGTAGCGATGGGAGTCAGTACGCCAACTGCTCAGGGGGTGTACCAAGCTTGGTTTCTTTTTTCCTTACCATGCCTCGCACCTGGCTGGGCACGTGGCAGGTGATGAGGATTGAATTAATTAACGTATGTGAAACTAGTGTAGAAAAAAATAAAAAGCACTATGGGAAGAGGAAAGATTATTGTTATTTTTTATAGTAACGATAATTATTATCAATCTTTGTTAAGCTCAATTTAATTGAAGTTGATTAGGGGGAAAATGGCATATGTGGGCAAAGATAGCAGAGGAGAAACAACAGCTAAAATGATTAACATGGTTTCTCCTCCTCAATGTACTTGCTTCAGTTCTAGAGAAATGACTTGGTTTTTCTAGGATCCTGAGGCCAGTCAGTGATTGATCTGTGTTCTAAGAGTGAAGCACCTTTGGTGGTTTCATTAACTCTTTCAGGATAGATAATATGCAGAGCCAGGAAGAACAGCTGCTGGGGCAGGAAAGTACATTTGAGCACTATAAGCATCATTGCTATTGCATGAAGGAAACATGTTTTTCCTGGAACCACCAGTTGACTCCCTCATCCTAGCTGTAATCTTTTGTCAGCACCAGCCACACTGACCTTAGTCAACTCCGCATTGTGGGCACATCACCTCACGGTAGCGTAACAGTGTGACTCAAGCCTATACGTACTTATTCCTGGACTCAGTCCCTAAATAACACTGCAGATGCCACTCTGAACCCCGGTGGGCGTTGTTTCAACTATATTCCGTTGGTTACAAAGGATGCTAAATGAAAGGGTCCAGATCGATGAATGCCCAGTGCACACCCATCCCGAGAGCTGGATGAAACCCCAAGACCGTACTTGTCCAACTTAAAAGGAAGAATTAATATTAGACTATATATGAAAATAGTATTAAGATTTTCTTTTCCTACAGTAGAGTTTTATCTGTTTCCTTCCCTACAGTGGACTCTGAACTCTAAGAGGCAATGGATTATTGCTTCTCTTTTTCTTGTATCCTCCACAATGCCTAACAAGGCGTGAACACAGAGACACCCGGAGACTGATGTGTTGTATCAGGGAGAAATACAGATTTTCTCCAAGTAACTGCTTTCTTCCCGTTAGAAAAAAATAGGGATAAATGTGCTCTTTCCCTTTTTCCTTTTTACAATTCTCTAAAAGGAAAGAAAGGGATGGGTAGATAGGACACATTTTTTTAGGTCAGCAAAAAGCAGGTAGATTGTCCACCAAAAAGTATCAGATGGTTCTGCTAAGAAAGCATTGGCTTTTGTCACCTCTTGGCTCCTACTTGGTGAGTCAGGAAACAGAAGACATTAAACTAGCCAACCAGTAGGTTTAGGATTAGATAGAAAGAGGCTAATTGGTTTTTCACCTTATTTTCCCTGTCATTCCTTCAAGGATTAGGTTAAACCCCTGTGTATGTTTCATCGGGGAGGCACTGGGATTACAGCTCGCCTCTCAGTCTATCATGCTGACAGCTCCAGTGATATTGACTCGATTTTGGTAAGCCCTACCACTCATCATGAAACGTCTTTTAGTCAAAACAGGTATATAATTTATGGCGCCCAAGCAGTTGTTAGCGTAAAAGAATTAACTGGGAGAGAAGCATGTGCGCGCTAAGACAGTCACTGAATTTTTCAGCGGCTATTTCTGCCTGCTTTGTGGGGATTGGTTTTTCTCCTTTGAAGTTCTTAAGTAAGAGATAGACACATTTGACATTTAAATGTGGTATCTGTTCCTGCTTAGAAAAGAAAACCTTTAAAAAGAATTACCCCCCACCCCCACCCCCACTTTTCAATGTTCTGGGTGTTGAAAAATTCCCAGGTGGAAGAAATGGCGGCAGCAGAGACTAGGGTTTGTCAGTGAATGGGGGCCAGCCGGTCAGCACCCAGGAGATGGCTGTTGAGTGACCGACAGGTGAGGGTGAGTAGAGGGGGTGGGGGCAGATTTGAGGCATCGGGGGAAGTGAGGAACAGCAGGTTCCAGGCTGGCAAAGACTCCTAGGGCACTTCCCAAGAAATTATGAGCTGGCTGAGTATGGAGCCTGAGCCAGTCTCTGGAAGACAGCAGGATAAGCATCGGCGGGGCTTGTCTGTTTCTGGGGATCCTTAGGGAGCAGCACTGCTCGGATTCTGAGGTTCTTCAGGCTGCGATAACATAGTCTAACAGGCCCAGCTGGTGGGGTTTGAACTGTGTCCCCCCATAAAAAGACAGGTCGTAGTTCTGACTCCCAGGACCTCAGAATGTGACAGTATTTGGAGACAGGGTTGGAACAGAGGTAACCAAGTTAAAACTGAGGTTCTCAGAGTGATCCCTAAACCAGGATGATTGGTGTTTTTATAAGAAGGGGAACTTCGGACACAGTAACGTGGTCGCAGGAAGAGCTCCATGTGAAGTTAAAGGCAGAGGTCAGGGTGGTACATCTATTAGCCAAGGAATGTCGAAGGTGACCGACAGAGCCCCAGAAGCTAGAGAAGCGTGGAGCAGATCTTCCCTCACAGTCTTGGAATTGACCCGGTGATGTCTTGATATGACATACTCCTGGCTTTCAGAACTGTGAGACCATACGTTTTTTGCTGTTTAAACAACCCAGTGCATGGCCGTGCGTATCAGCAGACCTGGGAAATGGATACACTGGAAAAGCTCAGCCGGTCGGGTCTGGACGAGCCCACTGCTCCCAGGAAGCCTCACTGCTTAGCAGTTCCAGTTCTAGAAGGAGAAGACGATGTTTTTCATCCACTGAAAATCTTTAGAGCCTGTCCGCAAAGAGAGTTAGTGTGATTCACACTTGTTCTTTTTCCTTTTTCCTTTTCCTTTCCTGACTTGTTCTTTCACTAGGATTAAGGAGAGGTTAAGAAATTCAAACCCAGACCCGCTGCTGCAGGCGCTCTGCTCTAAAATCATTGCTCAGCAGCAAAGCCGGAACAGAGGGGGCTGTGAGGGGAGGTGTTCGGGGCTCAGTACCGCCTTCCGAAACTTCCTCCTGAGATCCCGTTCACGTTAATTGCGGCAATTGTCCGTCTGCGTGCCCTGTGCTCATCTGCTTTTGCAGGTCCATCGATCTCAAGGCAATAGTAATTCTTCTGATAACAAATCATGTGTCTAACTTCCTCAGAAATGAAGCTTCCCACATAAGCAAATAAATGTACCAGATTTCTTATATGTATCCTTCAGCTTGCTGTGTTCATCTTCAACATTTTAACACATTTAAATGGAATTATTTCTAAAATACATCATGCAAGCTTAGGCAGGTATTATTATTTTTCCTTTTTTTTAAACACTTTTTTGGAAGATTTTATTCATCATTTTCGGAGAGAAGGGCAGGGAGGTAGGAAGAAAGGGAGAGAAACATCAATGTATGGTTGCTTTTCACCTGCCTCCAGTTGGGGACCTGGCTGGAGACCTGGCTTGCCCTGGTTACGTGCCCTGGCTGGGAATTGAGTCAGCGACCTTTGGGTTCACAGGCTGGGGCCATTCCACTGAGCCACCAGCCAGGGCTGATATTACTATTTCTTTAAGCAGCATTTAAGTCATCACAGTGGTTTAACATCAATATAATTAATATTAGTTAATACACTGTGCTGTAGCACAGGCAGGTTCTCAGTGTTTTCCGAGCAGGATCTAAACTGCTGTCCTCTTTGAAGTTGTAGTTGGGAGTGAGGGAGAGAGTTTTTTTAGTACTTACTCATTGCTGCATAATGAACTACCCCAAATTAGTGGTTTAAATACATGATATATTATTTCTTCAACATCTGTGTTTTGGGAATTCTGACACTGCTCAACTGGGCAATTATTTAATGTCATGTGATGCTGACTGGGATCATTCAAGAAGCTGCTTTATCTAAGAGTGTGACTCTGGCTGGGATGTCCAAGATAGCCTATCATCCTCTGGGGCCTTTCTTCTTTTTGTATTTCCCTACAGCACTGTGGCTAGGCTCAACCAGGAGGAAGCAGAGCTGCCAGTCCTTGTAAGCCCTCTGGGCAAAAGAGTTCCAGAACAATACTTCTGTCACATTCTGTTAATCAAAGCAATTCCCAAGACCATCATGAGTTTAAGGAGAAGAGGAAAGTCTCTAGTGTTGATGTGACAAGTGACATGCTTTACAGGAAATGGGTGATTTGTGGCAGCCATATTTGAAGACTTTTTGATTTTTAATGGCATTAACTGGTATAATAATCAGAAATCTTCACTAGCTAATCACCTCTAGGACCCCCTTCCTCTTTCAATTTGGTGACTCAAGTTACTAGCTGCAAAGGAAGAGAACAGTGGCGGTAGAGTAGCATGTTTTAACAGCTGCACGGCCAGTCCTGATAGGGACATTTGAGGCTTGAATGTCAGGCTTGTGGCTTAAGTAGGATCTTTCTTTTTTCTCCCTGAGTCTAAACCTTCATGGAGGAAGGAAATTGAGATAAGAGAAACAAAATACTCTTTGCCCATCTACAAATCTTCCAAAATAGCTGTAGCACTTTGCCTTCCAACCAGCAATAAATGAAAGGTCTTATTGATCTACATTCTTATCAGCATTTGGTATTGTCATTGTTCAGGATTTTGGGCATTCTAATAGGTGTGTAGCAGTGTCTCATTGTTGTTTTAATTTGGATTTTCCTGATGACATTGGATGTAGATCATATTTTCATATGCTATTTACCGTCTATATATGTCTTTTGGTGAGGTGTCTCTTAAGGTCTTGGGCCCATTTTTTAACTAGGTTGTGTTTTCTTATTGTTGAATTTAGGAGTTGTTTGTATATTTTGAGTAACAGTTCTTTATCAGATGTGTGTTTTGCAAATATTTTCTCCCAACCTGTGGCTTATCTTCTAATTCTCTTGATAATGTCTTTCATAGAGCATATGTATTTAATTTAATAAAGTTCAGCTTATCAGTTATGTTTTTCATGGATTATGTTTTGGGTGTTGTATCAAAAAAGGCACCACCATACCCAATTTATCCAGGTTCTCTTTCTAGGAGTTTTATAGTTTTCTGTTGTTTATTTAGGTTTATGATACATTTTGAGGTCATATTGTGAAGGGTGTCAGGTCTGTATATAGTCTTTCTTTTTTTGCCTTTGAGTGTTCAGTTCTCTAGCATCATTTTTTTTTTTTTAAAGATTTTATTTCATTATTTTTAGAAAGGAGGGAAGGGAGAGAGGCAGAGAGGGAGAGAAACATCAATGTATGGTTGCATTTCACCTGCCTCCAGCCGCAGACCTGGTTTGCAACCTGGTTATGTGCCCTGGCTGGGGAATCGAACCTGCCACCTTTGGGTTCGCAGGCCGGCACCTTAACCACTGTGCTACCAGCCAGGGCCAAGCATCATTTGTTTAAGAAAAAATATCTTGCTCCATTGTATTGCCTTTGCTACTTTGTTAAGATCATTTGAAGGTCCCTTTATGGGCTTTCCATGCTCTTCCAGTGAATTAGTTGTCTATTCTTTCACCAGTACCACACTATCTTAATTACTGTAGCTTTATAGAAAGTTTTAAGGTTGGGTAGTATCTTTCCTTCAGCTTTGTTCTTCTCCTTTAGTGCTGTGTTTGCTATTTTGGTTTTTGCCTTTCCATGTAAACTTTAGAATCAATTTGTCCATATTTGTAAATTAGCTTGCTGGCAATTTTACTGGTATTATAATAAATCTATCTGTAGAGAGAAAATTGAGAAGAACTGACATCTTGATAACATTGAGTCTTCCTATCCCTGAACATGGAATATTTTTCCATCTATTTAGTTCTTTATTTCATTCATTAGAGTTTTGTAATTTTCTTCACATATATTTTATTTGATTTATATCTTAAGTATTTTATTTTGGGATAATGTACATGTTACTGTGTTTTTAATTTCAAATTCCACTTTTTTTTTATTGGTGTATAGGAAGATAATAACTTTTGTATATTAGCCTTGCATCCTGCAACTTTGCTATAATTACTTTATTAGTTTCATTAGGTTTTACTTTTGTTGTTGATTCTTTTGGATTTTCTATATAACAATTAAGTCATCTGTGAATAAAGACTATTTATGTTTTTCTTCCCAACCTGTATGCCTCTTATTTTCTTTTCTCGCCTTACTGCATTAGTAAGGGCTCCTAGTACAATGTTGAAAAGGAATGGTGAGAGGGGACATCCTTGCCATGTGCCTGAAATTCTTGGGAAAGCTTCAAGTCTGACACCTGAAGTATAATTTTATCTATAGGGTCTCTCTCTTTTTTTTTTTTTTTTGTATGTAGTCTTCATCAAATTGAGAGGGTGTTTGTCTATTCCTAGTATACTGAGCTTTTATTATAAATGATTGTTGGATCAGCTTAATTTTTACTTTACTCCAATGTACATTTATCTTTTCTTATGAACACATAACTCCCAGCATGTTATTAATTGTGTGTTTTTAATTAGTTTCACTCAGTGGCTATAGCCTTGTTACACACCTTACTACTGAGACCCAAAGTGTTCCTCTTATTTCTCTTATAGTGTTTAGCAAAGTGTTGAATATATAGCCCATAGTCTGCAACTATTTAATACAATTCATTAAAAATTGGGGTTCATTCTGAAGTAATGAAATCAATCCGTTCTTAATGGTTGAGTGTAATGTATGTTAAAATTATACTAAACTTAAAAGTTAACCAATATAAATTGCAGCAATTCATACTTAAACAAATTAACACTTAGAATGTAGGAGGACTTATTTTATAGTGATATTAGTAGATAAAACAGATCTATATTCACATTACAGTTTAATAAATCATATCCTATATGTAAGTCAATGTCCTGACATGAAAAATGGAAGCCATTCTAGGTATTCCACATAGAGAAAAGCAGGCTTGGAAATGTAATGTTTAAGCGTTCTACTATGACAATAGAGAAGAGAGTATATGAGGGTAGACAAGAGATACTGAGTGATGCAGTTCACCCATTTGACTTCTCAGCAATCATACACATCCCCTCTGCCTATAGCTAAATTTCTATAAAATGATAGTACAAGCATGTTGCTTCTATCTTAGAGATTGCCACTAACCTCCATAATATTGCAGGTATCTTTACCCTCTCCTAAAAAGTGGAGAAACCAAATCATGTCTGTGTTTAGATTTAGGTAATGTTAAGCTAATCATAATTTAGTATATAACCTGAAGACTAAGTTCCTACATTAATCATCACTTAACACTCCTGATCCAAAAACATAGGGAGAGTAGAAACTAATTAATATACACAAATATGTGCATAAAAACAAAGAAGAAAATAGGTACACTGTTATTGTTCTCAATTTTTAAAGTGATTGTGAGTCTGTAGTTGATGTTTATAACTTCCATATTTTACTGCCCATTTATTCCATGTTTCCTTTGCCCTCCGTAAACATCTCAGTGTTTTAGAGCTCTTCCATCCCATCGGTGGCCAACCCATATTTCATTTCCATAAGCCTGAGTCTTTAGTAGTCCTGATTTTTATTGGGTTGTTGTTGGCTTCATTTATTATTAAACTTAGATGTAGTAAGAGATGCTACTGAGCATCCCTTAAGGTCTAAAAAAATGTCTATACCAGATCCGTGGAGTCAATCCCACACCCCATCTCCATTTGGCAGAGGGCAATAAATCCCCTGTCCCAGGGTCCCTCTCCCTGTGTTTTCCCCCGCCATCCTCACATGTGATAGGTTACTTTCCCACCCTAATTACACGTTTAGAACTGCAAGTCATTTGTAATGATTTATGGCAGCTGTGCTTTTGCCAATCTTACACAATATTTTTCTTATTACTTAATTGTTTTAGCAGTGCTTCAACCATTAGTTTCTGACTTCTGAAAACAGGAAACAGAAGTCTTCTATTATAGACGCCTGCCTAATTAGCTCAGAGACTGTCTAATGGGGGCTATTAAAAATGCAAATGAGGTGTGATCAAACAGTGAAAAGTTTGATCCTGACAGGATATACTAATGCATTTTCCCTCTTGCAAAATCTACTACAACCCTGAATGTAAATTCTTTCCTCCCGTCCTTACCACTGGAAATAGCGTTTACTGTTGGATTCTTCCTCACCTGGGCTGGGTTGCAGCTTAATAAGAGTTCTTAGGAAAACCAGCCTTGTTTTCTACCCCTTAATCTAAGACAGTGGTTACCAAACTTCAGCACAGGGATCAGAATTGCCTAGAGGGCTTATTGAAACAAAAATTCCTGGACCAGCTCTCAATGTTTCTAATTTAATAGGTCTGGCAGGGTGGGGACAGGGTCAGGGGAGGGGGGGATTGTATTTCTTAACTAGTTCCTAGGGTTGACAATGATGCTTATCTAGGGACTCTTCACTTTGAGAACCAGTGGTCTAGGGCCTTGTAGTTCCTTGCCCCTTCTCTAAGTTCAAAAGCATTCCTTTCTCATCCTCCATGACATTTCTCCTCTGGACTTTTCTTTTTCTTTCCTTTTTTTTTTTTTTTTTTTTTAACTTTAGTAAAAACCCAACATGAGATGTACCCCACCTACCAGATTTATAAGTGTAAAATACAGTATTTTTATCTGTATGCATAGTGTTGTACATCAGATCTCTTGAATGTATTCATTTTGCTGACATATTGTCCCTGTTGACAAGCAATTCCCCATTTCATCTTTCCCCCAACCCTGAAACCACCCTTTTACTCTTTGCTTCTATGAGTCTGACTCCTTTAGATACCTCATGTAAGTTCTGGAGCGTTTGTCCTTCTGTAACTAGCTTATTTCACTTAATTAATATACTGTTGTCCGATTCATCCACACTGTCACGTATTACAGAAATTCCTTCTTTTCTAAGGCTATATACTCAGTCTTGATATTCCATTGGGGTAGGTACATTAAAAAATTGTTATTATTTTTAAAAGATTTTTTTATTTATTATTTTTAGAGAAAGGGGAAGGGAGAGAGGCAGAGGGGGAGAGAAGCATCAATGTATGGTTGCCTTTCACCTGCCTCCAGCTATGAACCTGACTGGGGACCTGGCTTGCAACCTCGCTATCTGCCCTGGCTGGGGAATCGAACCAGCGACCTTTGGGTTCGCAGACCAGCGCCTTATCCACTGTGCCACCAGCCAGGGCTGTACAACAATTTTTAAGCCACTCATCTGCTGATGGACATTTAGACTTTTCCCACAGCTCAGCTACTTTGAATAGTGCTTCAATGAATATGGAACTGCTAATATCTCTTTGAGATCTTGACTTCAATTATTTTGGATGAATACTCAGAAATGGAATTGCTGAAAAATATGGTAGTTAATTTTGAGGAACTTCCATCCTGTTTTCCATAGTGACTGCATCGTTTTTCATTTCCACCAAGAATATACAAGGGTTTCAATTTCTCTACCCTCCCAAACACTTACTGTTCTTTTTTTTTTTTTTTAAATAATAGTCATTGTAGTAGGTCTGATGTGATAGTTTATACATTGTTAAGATATTTATTTTACTCATAGTGATCTATAGAGTAAATGCAATTTCTTAAAAAATTCCATTACCATTTCTTATAAAAATAGAAAATGTGATTCTGAAGTTTCTAAGGTACAACAAAAGACTCTGAATAACCAGGACAATCTTGAAAAAGAAGAATAAAATTGGATTCATCATACTTTCTGATTTTTAAGTATATTACAAAGCTATAGTAATGAAAGCATTACAGTACTGGCATAAAGACAGAAATATAGATCAATGGAACAGGACAGACAGCCTAGAATTCATGCATATATAATTAGCTAATATTTAAAAAGAATGCCAAGAATACAGAATGAGAATGAATAGTCTCTTCAACAAATGGTATTAGGAGACAGGATATCCACATATAAAAGAATGAAATTAGACCCTTTAATCAATAGAGTGAGAAGGCAACCTGTGGAATGGAAGAAAGTATTTGCAAGTCATATGTTTGATAAGGTGTTAATTTCCAAAATATGTAAGGAACGCCTACAACTCAACAGCAAAAAATTAAAAATAATCATATTAAAAACTAGGCTAAAGACTTTAATAGATATTTGTCTAAAGAAGACATATACTCCTATGCCCAAAAGAATGTGAAAAGATGCTTAACATACTAACCATCAGAGAAATGTAACTCAAAACCACAATGAGAGATCATCTCACATCTATTAGGATAGCCTTTTTAATAATTAGCAGTCTGACAAAGGCTAAGTTGAACAAATGTTGACTCATTGGAACAGCTTCTCGGGCTTTCTTTCAACCCAAATTAGGGTTACGTGCCCATCCTTTATGATTATATTATCATACTAATCAGCACATGAGGGGTGAATCTAGTTTTCATGGAGTCTGAGGCCTATATAATTTGAGGGATCTTCTTAAAAGAAAGAATGAAAAATATAATAAAATTGAGTCAGGATCCCTGAAGTTTCCCAGTTAATTAGCCCTTGTACCATATTATCTGAACTATCTGATTACCTACACACCTCTCATGCTAATTAGGAAGCTCCTCATGGATCAGGATGAAATTTTATTTGTCTCCCTGGCCCCATATCCTGGAAAGCATCAAGCACATGGTGGATACTCAATAGATGCTTGTTGGTTCATTCATTTATATTGATTTAATATTGAAAAACTGCTGGAATTTCCCCTTCTTACAGGCTCTTCCCCTCCACATTGAGAAGTGACTTCTTATCTTCCATTGCCCCCACTTCTTGACCACATTCTTCACCACCATGACCTGATGAAACCTCATAAAACGTTTCACTTTGCCCAAACGCTTGAGGTTCTTTTATGCCTCTTTGCATTTCTGTGTTTCTTCTTTATGATCTGGAAAATTTCTACTCATCCTTCGAGATCCATCTCAAGTTTCATTTCCTTTTGAAATGCCCTCTAAGCTTTTTAGGCAGAAAGAGTCCTGAAGGTCTTTGTTTAAACATTATGTACAGCATACAACAGTTCCCTCTGTCTGACACTTCCCTGCTGGCCTGGTATGGAAGCTTATATAGGTTCCAAACAACCCAAATAATCATTCTTGGTTACCCAACCCATTTTTATTCATCTTTGTAACTGTAGCATTAATCATAAATTTGTGGTAATGCAAGTAAATAAATGAATGAAGGATAAATTTATTCTTGCTAATGCAGCTTGAAAGAGCAAGAGGATAGATGGAGAAGAGGGGTGCTTCCTGTGGCCAAGATCTCTTTGCAGCCCACTCACCCTTCCACTCTGTTCTAGTGGGAGTTCAAGTTCAGCCAGGTGGCCTCACTCTTATCCTCTCTCCCCTTATCTTGTCCCTGGCAGTGACCTAGGAGTTCCATGGGTTTCTCTTCCTTCTTTCCTTCTGTCTGCTCACAGTTAAGTGCCTGATTGATTATATTTGCACTCTTAAAAGAAAAGGGTTTGAATTGGCACTCAGGTCCTGAGATTCCAGCCCTGTCCTTCTACTTTCTCCCTGAGGAAAGTGGCAGCTGGGACCTAGCCCCAGACCTGAGGGAGGATGTTGGCAGTTAAGAGTCCTCTGCACATCAGGCCTCACAGAACAGCATTCTCTGGATCCCACAAGTGGTAGGCAGCACTGTCTTTTCATCCCTTCATTGGTGCATTAATAAAGAGAGAAGCATCCTGTTGAGTGCAGTTCTTACTGCTGCTGCCCTAGCCTTGCCCAGCGGGTTTGGGTATTCTGAGGAGGGCTCTGGCTGGAAGGCACCCTGGCTGCCAGCCGCCTGCCACTCTCTAGGCCTCCTGGCCTGTGGCTGCTCCTTTGCCACTAGAATATGAAATGAGACAGAGGCAGTGCAGGCCAGCGTTTACAGGTAGTTCAGTCTCTTTAGCAGAATCCGTCTGATCCAGGCCGAAGACCTCATCTGGTTCCCAAGAAGCAATCTGCTTTTGCTGCTTGTCCCCAAAGTCTCCATCTGCAGGGTCTGGGCTCCTTCACTCTGCCTTGCATTGAGAAGCCTGTTTCCCCTATCAGACTAGTAGCTGGCTGGGTGATGGCTTCTCTTCTTTCCTTCTAGCAATTCTGTCTCACAGGGAACCTGAGTTGTGCTTCCAAGCAGGGGATTCTGAGACTATGGACTCACTGCTCCCCAACTGTTCGTGCAGAACTGATCTTGGTGACTACTAAGTCTGTCACAGGGGGAGAGGGACCATCACAGATGCTGAGAGCACTTCTGCCACCTCCTGAGCCAGGGTGCTTATTCCAGAAGAAAGGCCACATGCGCACTTGCTTCTTTCTGAATCACTGCTGTCCTTGCCTGCCATGAGGCCTCTTGTTACTTGCTGCCCATCTTGCCACTTCCTCCATTCGAGTGACCCTGATACAACTTAATGCTTTAATTAGACAATTAGCTCATCCTCACTGAACAGGATTAGTCCCTGCTGGGCTGGGAAAAGAGATTGTGCGTCACAGGAAAAATAAGAAACAATTCAGAGTGAGAGAAGTGATTTGGCCTCTGTAAGGAGAGGTGTGGAGGGGACAGCCATTCCCTCTTCCCAGGCCACAGCTGAGATTCAGTTCTTGATAGTCTGCAATGTAGATTGAGTCTTAGGGCCTTGTGGGTGGGGACAGGTTGGACTCTTCCTTGGCGGGCTCATACTTCTGCCTCCCTTTTCCTTCCCTTCTCCAGGCTGAATAACACCAGCCACCATTTGCTGTAAGTTTCCTCTGCGCTAATCCCCATGCGTCATCCTCTCCTCTC
The DNA here is from genome assembly GCA_004026585.1 of Noctilio leporinus. Taxonomy (NCBI): domain Eukaryota; kingdom Metazoa; phylum Chordata; class Mammalia; order Chiroptera; family Noctilionidae; genus Noctilio; species Noctilio leporinus. The sequence continues at coordinate 507,267 of PVIW01000065.1, forward strand.
CCGTGTGGGCCCCTGCATTCCTCAACTTCCAGTTCCCGTCCTCCCGGGCAAATGTTGCCCCGAACTGACAGCCCCAGCGCTATCGGAATACAGTGCGTAGCAAGGCATAATCACAGAGTGGAGACCCCCATCTGCTTGGCTCCAGCGGTGCATAGGATGTTGACAATTACAGACCCTCGAGGCCCAGAAGAATCATCTTTCTCCAAATGCCTCCAGGGTGAAAAAGACTACTTTGGCCCTTCTGTCTGGGGCTTTAAGAGTTATTTTTGTCCTTGAAGTCTAATAGTGGGTTATTGGTAATTATAGGAAAATAGATGGAGTGAAAATAAAGGGGTTTTTGAAGCTTTTCTTTTTCTGGTCCCAATATTATACTTTGAATTTCCTATTCAGTTAGACACAACTCCTGAGACCATGACCTCTATGATTATAGCAGAGAAAGGCCCCCATTGTCCACAAGCCCATGATTTCCACTTTTTTCTCCCCTTCTAACTGGCATGATTTCTTTGGATACTACAGAGAAGGGATGTTACCTAAGTGCTTGTTTTGTGGGTTGCCATTGCTGTGTGCCCAGTTCACATGTGGCAAGGGCACATGGGAGCCCAGTGGGTCTCCCTTTATCGGGTTTGACTCAGAGAACTCAGAACATTTTCTCTGTCACACGCTTTTAGTGACTCCCTACTGCTAACAGTCTGAAAGCCTCCCTCCTTGGCCGGGCCTCCCATTTTCTCTGCAATTGTCTTGCATACGTCTTCTCAGTCACTGTCTTATTCGTTCATTTCACCATTCATTCCATACAGGTGGATTCACCACCTCTTCAGTATTGCAGAACCTGTCCTAGATTCTGGGGATAGAAGTGAGGATAACAATAATCTCTTCTGTTTTCAATGTCCTAATAGTCTAGAAGAAGACAAAAATGTAAACCAAAATGACAGGATGCATTGTCCATGGCAGTGTGACAAGAATCTGCTTCAGCTAAAGCAGGGGCACAAAGAAGGAGAATTCCAATACTCTCAGGTATAGGGCTGACAGGTGAACCAGAAAGGCTCCAGAGAGGAAGTAGCCCTAAGAGGCAACTGCATGAGTGTAGAGTAGGCATTCCAGCTATAAGCAGTGTCTTGAAGAATGCCATAGAAGGATAATGACCACAGCATGCTCAGGAACCTTTTGAGCCAGAACCAAGCTGGTCAGAGAAAGACTGGGTGAAAGGGCAATAGCCAGAGTGTGTAGAGCAACATGTAGGCTACTAGAGTCATTAATGAATGTCTTTCGTGTGTGTGGGTGTGTGTGCTGGGGTGGGGGTGACATGATTGCATCATAAGCCTTAGAGTGAAAGACTGCTCAGCCTCCTAAAACCGATGTGTGTTTATTTGAAACCTACTTTAGAAAAAAATAATTCCTTGAATACTTAAAGGAACAGTACAGCTATGGTAATTATTTTAAACATGAAAATATGAATAGCCTAGAAGACATCCAGCTACGTGATTTAATCATGAGGTGTGTAGTCCAACACACTTACTGGCTCAAAATCCCCCCCTGTGTGTACAGTTGAACCTCAGCCATCCTCAAAAAGGTCTTCGGTTATTTCTAAGAATTCCTGGGGGGCTCATGGGCTCTCTCTTCCCTTGGGGGCACCACGAGGCTCCCATCCCCTTTCTCCTACCCTACTCTGATATCCTTTCATGTTTCCATGTCTACTCTCCCAACCCATTGTGAGAACGCTGGCTTCAGGGGGCAGTGTCTGGGTGTTCCTGTGCTTCAGACTTTAGCAATGCAGACCTGAAAAGGTCCCCACTTAGAGGAAGAGAAAGCCTGCTCCCAGTTCTGGGCACACACATCCCAAAGCATCTGCTCTTGGAGAAGAGACTCACAGAGCTCTTCCTGAAAAGCTGCGCCCACCTCTGCCTTTCCCTTGGCTAGGTGACTAGGACCTGCCCTAGGGTCAGATCATAGGCAGAAGCTATTTCTTCTCTCCCACTCATCCTTCCCCTTCAAAATATGCCTTATGGCTCCCCTAGTTAAATACTAATGCTTCCATGTTGCTACTTATTGTGATAGCAGGAAATTAAACATGTTCTGTTACAGAAACCGAAGACCTGGCATATTAGGAGCAGGGACATGGAGCTCAGAAAATAGTAGACGTAAGAATGCACAGAAACTCAGGTTGCAAAAGTCAGATTATAATTCTCAAAAAAAAAAAAGAAAAGAAAAGAAAAAGAAAAAAAAGAAAGAAAGATAATGTGGGAATGGTGAGGATCAGCTTAAAATAGTAGTGATCTTAATTTTGATGATTAAAGAGAAATATCAATGTATATTTGGCAACATATTAGAAGTAAAAACCATGATTTTAAATGACAAATCACCACAGAATGTATAAGCAGATAGATGGCACCTACAGTCAAAGACAGAAAGGTTGGGCAGCAGCGAGAATGCCAGCGCAATGGAGCTCACTTACAAGAAGGCAAAATGAAGGGCCAGGGCCTGCTGCTCCAGCAGTCATGGCTGCCCTAACACCAGTATTAAAACTGATGACTTTCCTGCTGGAATAATGATAATCTAAGGGAAAGAATCAACAAAAGAAGATGGCAAAGAAAGAAAACCTAGAAAACAGAAGGATGGATAAACACAAAATAGAAAACACAAAGGAAATTAATCCTAAAAAATGTTACTATCGATCTATGTATAATTATAGTGAAACACATGGAGTAATGGTCAAGTGTCCTGCTAGATTCTTCTTTTGAATTTATTCTTTTGCTGTTAAGGGAGGAAGAGAAATGGCAAGGTAAATATTGGAGATACTTGTTAAAGGAAGTTTAAATATATATACTTTATTGAATTTTTTTTCTTTAAAAAATGACACAGGTTTCCTGTAGGACACTTGGAAAATAAGGAAAAGTAATGTAGAAGAAATCAAAAGTTACCCACAGCCCCAGATGCCAAAGGTCACTGTTGGTTTACTGGCATTTTCCCTCCAGGAGTGCTGGCGTCTGAAGAAGACATGTTCTGGAGGGGGAAGGAGCAGGGAGGGAGAGGGGCTGAGTGGGGGTCTCCACTCCTCCCCGCCTTATCCCTCATCTAAACCCTAATATGTAGAAACATAAGGATTTTGCTGCCTTCTTTTTCCATTTCTCCTGGAATACCAGCATGACAGAGCAAGGGCAATGATTGAATGAGTACAAGAGGAAGGGAGAAAGGAAGCAGGGGGATACACAGAATTCTGACTTTATTTTAAAATAACAGTTGCACTCAACTTAAAAATATCAGAAAACATACAAAATAGAAAAAGGAAGCCTAAGAAGTAACAAAAGCAAGGGAGAAGGGGGAAACTCAAGGTCTGGTGTGGGACTTTCTGTCCCAGCCTTTAGAAACAGAAAAAGAGCAGGTGAGCAGGTGAGCAGGTGAGCCGGTGGAGCAGGTGGGGTAGGGGGAAGAAAGAGATTTAGAGACAGGCTTCCCAGGATAAAGAGGGTGGAAGAAAATGGAAACGCAGAAGAGAACTCCAGGCAAGGAACTCAGCTGCAGAAGGGGAGCTGAGACCAATTCCTAGAAGGAAGAAACAATTTGCTAAGTATGTAGTTTCCTTTAGTCATATGGTGCATGCAGCCCCAAAGGCATCTGCGAAGTAAGCCTGCTTAGTTTTAGTGGTTTCCAGGTCAGTTCCCAGACCAAGGGTGCCTGACTAAGGGGGATGGGGGGTCACCAAGAGCCCACTTAAATAGAATGTCTGCTGAGTGGAGGGATGGTGTTGAATCGACACCATACCCATGGAGGCACTTGTGGTATGGAAAATAAGGCAAATTTGACTTTTCACATCAATGCAAGCTTTCTCAGGCTAGAGGCAGTTCCACAAATATACAGGTTAAAGGGCCTTCATAACTTGATTTTATGCAAGTTGATGGCCTTACAATAATAAAACAGCAGTACTTCCTAATGAGTCTCTGGGATTGAGAACAGGCAATACAGAGATAGGAGAGGTGGTCGTGGGAACTATGGCTTAAATGCTCTTTTGGCTGTGTCTTCCAGTAATTATAACGGAGTCCACTTCTCCCCAACCTGTGCCTGTCATCCCAGTATTAAATGATGATGATGATGATGTTTGATAATTATCCCTTTCATGTTCTTGGCATTTTCTACTTTACACTTACACATGGATCCCCTCACCATGAGCCTAAAACAGGAAGGGCAGACACTGCTTCACCCAGCTTTGAGATGAGGAGCAGGGCTGCCTATACCCCTGCCCTGGGTCACTTAGCTGGTTGGGGACCCCAGGCATCGAGGTCTCCAGCTCTCTTCCAGCTGAATTTTCGGTTCTTTGAAAGGCTAGGTATTTCTTCTCTCATTTGAGGATATAGTGGACAAGTATATAAATATGTATATTTCATGCATCAATAATTGAGTTGTACTTTAAGTATCTGGCACTATTAAGTTTAGAGTGTATCACTCCCTCCCTTCTTTCATCTCTCCCTCTCTTTCTCTGTCTATTCCTCCCCCATGTTCCCCTAACACACACACACACACACACACACACACACACACACAGTCATTTACTTATGTCATTTACTTCTCTGTCTAACACACACACACACACACACAGTCATTTACTTACGTCATTTACTTCTCTGTCTAACATACACACACACAAACACACAGTCATTTACTTATGTCATTTACTTCTCTGTCTAACACACACACACACACACACACACACACACACAGAGTCATTTACTTATGGATTTCAAAGCATTTCCCAAAAAACAAGACATTGCCTCCTTTGTCAGTTATGATGTCTAGAAGAGTTTTGGCAGGCTTATCTAAGCTTTCTGCTGCTTCTCTGTGTTAAGCAGCCCAATCTAGGGATAGAACTAGGTATCTGCGTTGCGTTTAGTAAACTGGATTTGAGAGTGTGCATATGAGGTACCACCTGCATCGTGCCTTGGCTGACTGCTGATTATTCTCCATGATCTGGAGCTAATCCCAGGGATTAAGTGAGCATCTGCTCCCAGGTGCCAAATGGGGCCAGCCATAAACAGAGCAGGCCGATCAGGCCCAGGCAAACCGTGCAGTGTGGGGAGGGCCACGCGTCCCGGCGAGCCTTGGAGATTTGACCCTGGCTGCTCTGCCCCGCCCTTCGCACCATGCTTCATTCTGCCCTCACCCAGGCTCTCAGCTCGGACACTGTGCACAGCCGTGGTTAAGAACCAAGGTCAAACTGCCCGAGTTTGTACCGCTATGCAGGCTCTGTGCATTGTGTGACCTTGGGCAGGCTGGGGTGAGTACGAAGCCTCTGCTCTATAGAATGGGGATCATGGCAGGAAGCCACTCCCTGAGTCACAGTGCCGGCCTGGTGAGGTGGTCCTCTTAGTGACCCTTTGCACTGATCGCTGCTGGGGTGCATAGCAGCCTGCTGCTCCTCCTGCCTTTTGTTTCCTGCTCATCACTTCAGCTCCGATGCTGTCTTCCAGTGTTCCAGCACGTACAGAGTCTCCTTGTCCTCTGCCACATGTTGTCTGGATGACTCTTTTTGGCATTCACCTTGTTGGGGTCATGCATTTATTTGTCTGTTTAATGCATCTGAGTCAGTGAGCATCTCCTGGGAAGGGCCCATTTCAGATTTTAATTTTCTATAGAAGCGCGTGCGTGCACACACACACACGCACACGGGAAGAAAGGGAAAGAAAGGATGGAGGGAGAAATGAAATGGATAAAGACACCATCTTTGTTTTAATCAACCCCAACATTAGTTTCTTCCCCACACTTCCTTCCCCTTGGTTAGAGCAGTCCTTGGGAACTGCACCTAATAGCATAAACTTGCCAGAAAATTATCAGAGAACACTCTCCACAGCCCAGTGCTTGAAAGTAGAAAGAGACCTTAATTTCATGATGGGATCAAAGTAGTGATGGTGGAGCAGAAGCCTGTAAGTCCTTAGGAGGCAGAGGGACTCCCATCTCCTTTTCAAGCACAAAGCATGTGAGGCTGCACCTTAAGCTTTCTCTCAAAGTGGGGCTTGTTTGCCCCTGGATACCTTCTCTCCTTGAGATTCCTTCCAGAGATGGGAGACAGGTAGACAGATGTCAAAAGGCGCAGGTTCAGCAAAAGCAAGGGGAGTTGCTGGAGTTATAGGAGTTGAGGGACACCACCAGCAGGATCCAGGTACCAGTGAGTGCACTGGCTTGGCACCCAGGCCCTGGCTCTGGCTCGGGAGGTTGTGGGTCTTCCTGGACCACCCTGGGCAAGTGCCTACCGTCTCCTCTAGCAAGGCCAGGATGTGGCTCGCCACAGCCCCTGCAGAATCACAGCCTCAGTGCACAAGGTAGCAATTAGTATTGAAAGTAATGGGTCATGAGAAGTGGTGACAAAGGCAAGTTGTTCTGATGCATTCACCACAGTGCCTCACATCTTGGGGGCCTGAGGGGAGAGGGATTCTGCACCGCTCAATCTTCCAGATCGCTGAGCTCCATCTACTTTCCAAACACACAAACTGAATTTTATTCTAAACTTAAACAAATGAAAACATCTTTTAGAATTTTTCATGCTATTGAAAATTTTGTTCTCATTACTGTTTCTCTTCAAGAAAGAAGATGGAGCACATACCTTGCACTTGGTGCCCCAGGGTCACCATTCTAACATGGGTGCTAGCTGGGCAGGGCTCCTCTGGGGCTCCTGAGCTCCGCCACAGGTCTGCATTTTCTCTCCACCGACCTTCCCTACATCTCTCCTCACTCCATTTCAGTCTCTCAGGGTGTCTCGGGGCAGGAATCAGAAGGGCAGTGTGTTTAGGAATGCAGCTCCAGGCCTAGAGCAGGACAAAGATTTCCTCAAGGAGCTGGTCAGTGGCATCGCTGGGGGAGAACCACCTCTCTTTATCTTGTGAGCCACAGGCTTAGAGAACTCCAGGTGCCAGCTTGCCTAATTTGCAACCCTCATTTTCCTTCTCAGAGGGTCTCTAAGCCATCCAATTCAGGCTTCAAGGTTGGCTCCTCATAGAGTTGATTGATATTGTTGCTGATGAAGACTACCTGATCATAGAACCGACTGTATATTATATTTTCACCTTCTTCGATCTAGGAAGAGTCTTTGTTGAAGGCTAATAAATTAAAAAACAATCACTTACTGCAGCAACCTAAGGTCCTGCTTCTGCTTGGGTACCCAGAAGATAGCTGGCCAGAATCACACATAAGCGTTTTATCTTTCCTTTTTATTTCTGTCTCTCTCTCCCTTCCTTCCTCCCTCCATCTTCCTCTCTTCTTATTCTTTTCCACCTCCTCCTCCTTCCTCTCTTTCTCTAGTTGAAGAACTAATATCATGAAGCTTTTCAACTGTGATGCTGCTCTTAGGCTGTGCTCTGCATGCCCAGAACTCCAGGGACTATTCACTTTCTCATTGCCTTTGGCTGGTGGTATACTATACACCATCCTAGATGGGAAGTGGGAACTTGGTTGCCACTGTGTGATCCAAATATCTAGGCTCAGCCCAAAGTATGCCAAGGAGGTAGCCTCTCAAGACTGTAAAGGAGGCAAAGTTTACCTTATTAAATGATGGTATCTTCCTTAGAGAATGGCTTTGCTTTGTACCATGTGTCTCTTTCTCCAATTCAAGTTAAAAGAAAGCATATACCCAGAATATGTGATTATGGGCTTGGAGTGGATTTGTAATGTGCCAACTTGGGCTGAATTCCATTTCTGCCTGTTTGGTGGGCCACCAAAGTAAATCTAATAGGAGATTTGTCAGGCCAAAGGGAAGCAGTAGTCACAGTATCTCACATACATTATTACTTTCTGCCAACTCACCTTGATGTGGAGATGGTTGCTGGATTCTCCTGAATCCTTGTCCAAGGGTGTAGGTTATAGCTCAGAGACAAAGGGTCCTGCCTCTGCAGGATGTGCTTACATTTAAAGACAATAAGAACACAACCAAGTTTCATAGGCTGGCCAGCTCATGCTAGTTAGTGCATTCCAGCTTGTCCTTCCCCTCCATCTTCATTTCATAGCCTAGCTTCCAGGGGCTTTGATTGCCTTTCCCTTCCACAGGACATCACACTGGTTCATTACTTAGATATTATTATGCTGACTGGATCTAACAGTAAGGAAATAGCAACTACTCTATAGACCTTCATAAGATACTTGCATGCAAGAGGGTAATAAATTCTACAAAAATTCAAGGGTCTCCTGCATTGTGCAATTTTTAAATGTCTAATCGTCTGAGGCATGTTAAGACATCCCCTCCACAGTGAAGAGCAAGCAGCTACATTGGACCCCTTCTTCACTGAGAAAGAGGCACAATGACTAAGGGGCCTCTTTGGATTTTGGAAGCAACATATATCTCATTTGGGTGTGCTCCTCTGACCTATTTAGAATGACGTAAAAATCTGCTAATTTTGGGTGGGGTTCAGAATGAGAGATAGTTCTGAAATCTGTCCAGAGTACCAAGCAAGCTTCTCTGCCACTTGGGCTGCATGATCCAGCAGACCCAATAGTGCTTGGTGCCCTTTGTAGTCTTTGACAAGATCACAGAACAGATCCAGATTTTGGAGTAAAACCCTTTATCTCTTCATATAATTACTCTCCTCTGAGATGCTGCTTTTGGCTTGCTGCTGGGCCTCAGTAGAGGGCAAATGCTTGACTGTGGGCCACTAAGCTACTATGTGACCTGAACTGCCCATCAATAAATTGGTTTTATCTGACCCACCGAGTCATGATGTTGAACATAGACAGGAGAGGTCCATTATAAAATGAAAGTGACATATATGAGAATGGGCTGAAGCAGGCTCTAAAGGCACAAGTATGTTGCATGGGGAGGTGACCCGTATGTCTGCTACACTGTCCTCTCTATCCATCTATGGCCTCATAGGGAGCTCTCTATGATCAGTAAACTGAAGAAGAAAATGTTATACTTATGTTTTACAGATGGTTCTGCATTATATGCAGTCACCATTAAAAAGTATGCAGTGGCTATACTATAGATTCATTCCAGATGTCCCTGAAAGGCTATAGTAAAGGGAAACCAGTGGCAGGACATTGGGCAGTGCTCAGGAGAGATGGCAAGAGTTGCAGATTTATATCAGTTCATAGACTATGAATGGTTTGGCTTGCTGGTCAGGGACTTGGGAAGAATATTAATGGACAATTGGTGACAAGATGGTCTGGGGAAGGAGCATGTAGATAGACTTAATTAGAATGCACATCTAGTGTTAGGGTATTTGTGACCCGTATGAATATTCCCCAAAAGGAGGTTCTAGTAGAATTGGATTTTAATAATCACATGGATAGGAAGACCTCTCCTATGGATACCGCTCAGTCTTCTTCCCCAGACACTCCTGTCATTCCCTAATTTGTTCATCAACAAAGTGGCCATGATGGCAGAAAGGGAAGATGTATGTAGTCACGACAATGTGTACTACTACTCACCGAAGATGAACTGGCTACAGACACTGCTGAGTGCCCAATCTGCCAGCAGCAGAAACCAGCACTGACATGGCACCATTCCCCAGGGTGGCCAGCCAGCTACCTGGAGGCAGGTTGATTACATTGGCCTGCTTCCATTATGAAAGTGGTAGCACCTTGTTTTCAGTGAAAAAGACATTCAATCTTTATATGTTTTTGCCCTATAGATACATTTCACCTGTGAGAGTCACTGAAAGGTTACTGACAGTAATTTTTGTGTGATTAAAAAAGAAGGTAGTTATCTTACATCTATGTCCTTGCCACATTACAGTGTTCAGATTAAAAAGTGACAAAGAAAATCCCCCAGGGTAGGCCAGGTTATGCTGCCCTAACACACAACTTCAAACTCCTGATGGCTTCACACATTCTTCTTCCTTTCTGCTATCATTGTGGGTGGGCTGGGGGCTATGCTACACAATCCTGATAGAAAAAACAGCCACCTGGAGTGCTGCCAGTCATGATGGCAGAGAGGAAACTTCATGGGGATCTTATACTGATGATAAAGTTGACAGGCCCAGACCACATGCCCCCAATCCCAGAACCACCAGAAAGTCCACTGCTACCAGGACCAGAACAGTCTGGTAATCAGAACTAATGAGTACTCTAGAGGTAAGGGAAGGCTGTTAGAGGTGTATTCCCAACAATACTGAAAAATGACAGCTGTATTGTGAGGGAGGAGACAAAGAGAAGACAAGAAATCAAGATGCAAAATTGGAGCATTTTGTTTAGGGGCTGAAGAGATCTGAGTTATTCACTGCTCTCCAGTACAGCGTAGCAAATGATGCTCAACTCAGCTCCCAGTCATCAAGGAAGAGTAAAATTGTGTTCTGTGCAATCTCTTTATGAGGGCTTGACTATATTACATTTTAGATTTTTTTTAATGGAAAATCCCTAAAATGTTGATATTTTATATTTAAATAATCACTATGTTCAGCTTATTCTGCAAGGATCTCTATTAGGGAACTGCCGCTGGTGTTTTTAGTCATAGTCACTATATCACCCTCACTGGGCCTTATTCCTAGTGAATTAACTCACAGGAAGCAAGGAAGAAGGCCACAGCCTCGCTGGAGAACATCCACTCATTTATGTACGTCCATTAGCTACTTTCAGCTGTATCAGTTGAGAATGTTTTGGGATGACATGCAGCCCTAGATAAGACTGTTTTGAACAATATGAGAAATCAGTGGCATTCAGGCCAAATTAAATCTAAATTACTCTACAAATTGCCAAACTGTAAGTCCTATTAAATCTGTTTATTAAAAGGCAGGAAAGTCAGCCTGGGTTGCAAGATGTGACTGGGATAATAAGACAAAGATGAAGCCCACTAATGTAGATAAATTATGTTTGATTTCCAGGCTAGAGGTAGCCAATGGGAGGACTTTCACCTTACTTTCCCTGTCATCCAGAGGTGTCTGGGAGCCAGTCAGAATGTCCCCAGAGTCAGGCCATACTGATTGATTTCCATGGCACTGAAAGTCTCATGTCATTGCCCCCAATCTGGGGTCATTAATAAAACCAACTCTCTTTCTCTTTAGTTATCCATTCTACAAAATATGATTTGAGGAGGTCTTTGTGACATAGAGGTGAGTAGGATAAGGAAGGGAGAGTGTCAAATAATGGTGGTGGTAGTAGCAGGAATAGGAGGTTGGGATGGTTATACTCTTAAATCCTAAGGTGTAGATTGAACAGGTAATGGTAGGCTCTTATTCCAAAATTACTTGGGGTGACCCACAAAACTTGGTAAAGTTTTGGGTTAGATTTTTACATCTTAATAATTACAGGCATATACATATGATGAGGGGGAAAGGGCAATGATGATTAAATCCCTATTCTTTAAGAAAGATCAGCCTTAATTTATAGTGCTTACCTATTTAAAATGTTATATCTCAGGGTCTCCAATTACTAAATCTACTCATCCTTGGAGGTCTATCTTAAATCTTCTCTCATCTTAAGAAGTCCTCATTTAATATTCCAGTCCTTAGCTTTCCTTTTTTTTGAAACTGCTGTCCCAGTGAATATTAATAGCACTCGACTTGACAATTATCATATCCTTCACTACACTGCACTTTGATAAATCATTTTTATAAACTACTTCCCTGAAACTACAAAATAAATATGTAGAGAGATCTAGTAACTTGCTCAAGATCACACAATTAGTAACACTGTTTCTAAACTATGCATCAATGTTTGATTCCATGAGTTAGTCTAATTTTGACAGGGAAGAAACTTCATTAAGCATGTGAGTTAGAGTGGGCTAAGGACTGGCTAGGGAATACAGTATGAACTGTACTTTTCTTTTTGGAGCTAGAAAAAGCAAAGCCCTGTGGTAGATGCCAAGCAATGGTTGAGGCTGAATGACTGGGTTTACTAATTCCAAAGAGTATTCCGTTTCACTGAAATTTAGCCTGCAACTATCTTCCACAATCTGTGTCTGTGCCTTTCACTTTGTTCCAGGTAGCCTCAGCTCAGGGATGAGAATAGAGGACATACAACCTCAACCCCCAGATCTTAATTCCATGGAATATGCTTGTGGGCTTGAGTCACCATTCATTCAGTACAATCCAGTGGTAGGTTCAGGAAACCTCTGGAGAAAAGTTGAGGTGGGATAAGGGAGGGATGAAAATTGCTCACAGTAATCTAAAGGCTTTATTTGTCTGTAATTAGGAGTGATGGGAGGAAGCCAAGTGAGGGAAAATTTAAGCTGAATTGCAAGAAAAAAAACGAGTCCCTAACAATGAAGAGTATTCAACTGTGGAGGGGGATGACAGAGACAGAGCAGCGGCAGTCACTCGTAATTTCTTTATTGGTAATTTGGTCTCTATATTTTGGATGAAATACATATCTGGGAACCATGCCAAGTCGTGCAAGGGATGCCCTTTAACCGGCATTCAGGGTGATAGCATTAATGGCTTCAGGAGAGGAAAATGAGATAATCTTGAGAACCAGCTGAGAATGAGAAGTCCAAAGAACAAGGTGTTCTCTTTGGTTGGGTCCTGGCACTGTACATCATTTGGGCTACTCAAAGTTGGGGGCTTGTACCACTGGCGCAAAATCCAGTGGTCTCTTGCTTCCACTACTTTTAGAGAAAGCCTTTTACTACCTCCAACCTTCAGGGAATCTGAATTCTCAGAGTATAAGTACTCTAGCCAATGAGAATGAAAACGAGACTTAGTTCCATGTAACACATTTATTATAAAAGGGAAAGAAGAGTGGAGGTAGGCTTTTTAAATGAATTAAAACACACACAAATGACTTTGCATCATCCTCTTTGTAAGACTTAGTTACTAAGACAAACCTTAAATGCTTCCTATCTAGAACATGCCCTGAGCATTTTAAATAACAGATCATTCTTCCTTTAGTCTCTCATTTGGTAGATTTTTGTGTGAGGCTATTTTCATGTCACCTATCTATTCACAACCTTTACAAGGACTTCTACAGGCTGTTCTCAACTTACCTTTGTAGCCATTACCTACATTACTCAAATCTTCTATTTTAGTTTTTCAGTGTACTTAATGTTTACCCAACACACACGTACATGCCTGTGCACACCCATACAGACAATACAAAGAACTCTTTTTTTTTTTACCTAACATCTTCAAAGTCTAGGGTTTCTGAGAACATAATTTGAGGAAATGCCTCCTTTTCTTCTAAATCCAAATGTACTTGCTTTTCAAATTCATTTTCCACCTCTGCTAAAAAGGCACATTGTGAATTTAGCCACCATTCTTCTTCCTCCAGGGCCCATTTTAGCTCAATACTTTGCATAAGAAGTCTATCTGCCTTTTAAGGCTCAAGTCCAGCACTACTACTAAAAAAAATCCTTCCAACCCCCTCAGTAGGACAGGGTCACACCTTTCTCTGAAATTCTGAAGCCAGGTGAATAACCTGAGGATGCTCAACACTTTAGCCTCCTATTGAAGGTCTTTGTAATAACACTCCCATTACTGTTACTAGGATGTACTTTCTTTGAAGTTGGGGATCATGTCCTACACAGCTTCACACTTTCCACAGTACCTAGCAAGGTCCTTTTAACCTAGTAGGTACTCAGAAAGAACTTTTTAAAAAAGATAATGAATAAATTAATAATCAGAAGATGAATTTTTCATCATATCACTCTTCTGCTTAGGACATATTCTGTTTGATCTTTCATCCAAGGTCTCATTAGGCCCTGTGATTTCCCTAAAGCCACATGTGAGTTCAGCCCATGAGGTATCCACTGGTCATCAACACCTTCTGTGTCTCTCGAGTTACTGCCTTCCACTGCTCTACTGCAGAAGCTGTCTCTTCCACCTAAACGGAGGGCCTCTTTCTACTGGTGCCTCAGGGCTGGCCAAACCCAGCCCACTCTGGGAAACATCCTTGGCCATCCCAGTTTTGACGAACACTTGGGTTCCCTAATTTTTTTTTTTTTTTGAATTGTAATTAAGCTGCATAGTGCAGCACTGAAGTATTTTCTGTTTTAATGAGTTTTCTTTTTTATTATTTAAAAAAATATTTTATTATTTTTTAGAGAGAGAAGAAGGGAGAGAGGCAGAGAGGGAGAGAGACATCCATGTATGGTTGCCTTTCACCTGCTTCCAGCTATGGACCTGGCTGGAGACCTGGTTTGCAGCCTGGTTGTTCTGACTAGGGAATCAAACCAGTGACCTTTGGGTTCGCAGGCCAGTGCCTTATCCACTGTGCCACCAGCTAGGACCATAAATTTTCTTTTTAAAAATAAAATCTTGGGGAAAAAAGTTCTAACTGGTGTGGCTCAGTGGATTGAACATTGACCTGAGAACTGAAACTGAAAGGTCACTGGTTCGATTCCTGATCAGGGCACATGCCTGGGTTTCAGGCCAGGTCCCCAGTTGGGGGCATGTGGGGGGAAACTGATGGATGTTTCTTTCACACTGATATTTCTCTCCTCCCTTCTTCATGTTTCATTTTTCTCATCTGTAAAATGGAGATAATGATAGTGCATACTTTATAAGATTAAGTAAAGATTAAATAAGCTAATATATGCAAAAGATGTAGATCAGTGCTAGGTATATAAAAGCACTGCATATGTGTATATTATCATTATCAAGAGTAGGTTGAATTATTGCTTTATTCTTTATCTTCTCTTCTGAGTGTATAATAGATTGCCAGATGCATAATATATAATTAGTATATTTGGTTAGTTCCCAAAACTAGAGATTCAGAAAAGAAAAAAAGATGTAATTCCCTGTTCTTACAGAACTTATATTTTAAGGGTAGCAGATAAATAATAAACAAGTAAGTGTAATAATATATAATATGTAATCTATTATATATCATTATAATTGATGTGTAATGTGTTGTATATTATATATAGTCATAAAATACTGAAATAGTATATATTTATAATATGAGAACATATGATACAAGTTATTAGACATACACTATAAAAAATACAGCCATTTGAAGGGGGATGAAGGGAGGGGTCTTATTTATAAAGGATATGAAAGGTAGAACTGTCTGATAAGGTGACACTTAATAAAGAAAACTAAAAGAGGCAGCCATGTAGGTATCTGCCTAGAATAGTGTTCCAGGCAGACATGCCCACAAGTGTAAAAGCTCAGAAGCTCTGAAGGTGGGAAGTGTTTTGTCTATTTGAGTAATGGCCAGTGTGGCTTGAGCAGGCTAGGCGAGGGGGAACAGGAACAAGAACTGAGGTCAGGACCTTTTGGGACTTCAGCTCATATAGGCTTTGTAGATCACAATCAGACTTACAAATTGTGCTGAATGGGATAAGAAACTATTAACTCATTGTTTCAGTTATCTATTGCTGCCTAATAGACCACTGCAAGCTTATGGTTTAAAACAGTGACCATTTCATTATTGCTCCCAAGTTTGCAGATCAGTGAGGGAGTTCTAGTTTTCTGGCAGGTAAGCTGGGTGTGGATGGTCCCAGATGGTAATACGCATGCATCTTCTAGTGTGCAGACTGATTGGTCTAGCTGAGCTTCAGCTGAGACTATTCCTCTCTGTTCCAGGTGGTCTTTCATCCTCCACTAAACAAGACTGGGTTTCTTCACATGGCAGCTGTGGTATGCAGATCACAGGGCCTCTGAAAATATTAAAGACCTCTTACTTGTATATTTGCTGATTTCTGTGGCTGATTTCAAATGACCAGTAGTTAAACAACCAATATGCAAAATTCCTGAGTATTTAGTTGGTCCACAGCAAATCTGATATTAAGCTGGGTATATGCTGTTAGGTTCCACTGATCTGAGAACAAGGATATTCCTTAATTAGCTAACATCTTTGTGTCCACTTTTTTCTCCTGCAGTTTTAGCTCTTTCCTCTGCTGATACTTCCTTTTACACAGCATATGATCTCTTTGTGCAAATAAGTCACTCTCAGCAGCCTCCTGCATGTAGACATTCAGCAATCAGACATCTATTTTTATTTTGAACTGTTACTGCTCCTTTTAGTACAAACTAATAAAATTCCTTTAAAAAACATGTGGGCTTCCACAGTATAAGATTAGTTTCATGCCATTAGATCATTTTTTTTGAGATCAGTCTCTGTCATTTGAGGTATGTTAAGCTAGTGATGAACACGAACTTTAGATTCCTAGACACATCTCCTCTACCTTGGAAACTACTAGGTGCCAAACTTCAGATTTGTTAACTCTGAAGTTTTAACAAATGATTGTATCAAGCCACACCCTTGATTTGATATTTACACAGAGATTGTTTCCTTTTTTGAGAAGAGTTAGCTGGTTGAAGAGACCGAGGATGAAAAAATAATTTTATTTTCCAACCTGACAAATACTCAACCTTCCATATGTCTTGGAAATTTTCTGGCAAACAAAAAATATCTTCTTAGCTTACTTATTCTGCAATATATTATTATATATAGCTAGAAACATACAGTTGATATTTTTAACATTCTATCTACAGATTGCTTTAGTCAGAACCATAAACTCATTAAGTATATACCTATGTTCCCTGCCAACAATATTTTCATCAATTTTTTTTCAGTTTCTACCTGTTGCCCAGTTTCAAAGCCAATGGCACCTGTTTCACTGTTTATTATGATAGTACCATACTGCTAGTACTAGTTTCTCTTTCAGCTATTTACTGTGTAATAAACCACCACAAAGCATAGTAGCTTAAATAATGACAATTTTATTTACTTCTGATTCTGTGGATTAGGAATTTAGGCTTTGCTCAGGTGAACATATCTTCTGCAAGTTTTATTTGAGGTTACTCTAATGGCTATAGTAATCTGACAATTTATCCCAGGTTGGGTGATTTGAGATGCCCTCACATGTCTGGTGGTTGGCTAAAGATGTCAGCTGGTTCATGTTTCTCTGCTAGAAAAATCAGATGCTTTACATGGTGGCAATAGTATTTCAAGAGAGAAATCTCCAATGCTTAAGCACTTTAAACCCTCTGCATCATGTTATTGACTTTCTGTATGGCTAAGCCCAGAGCCCATGTGAGGAAACTACCCAAGGGCATGATGGATACAGGGGACATGGCTTATTAGGAGGCCATTACTCCTCTACTAGAGTACCTAGGATCAGGGTGTTGTATAACAACAACAACAACAACAACAACAACAACAGAATAAACATGTGGTCTAGATTTTGCGGTTGGACAGCAGGAGAATCCTGGAAAAGTAAGAAGGAATATGTTAGTAAAGTTTAGAGAAATAGTGAATACAAATTGAAGGCTGGAAAATGGTGAAAAATAGCGGCTCATGAAGGTATAAAATATTAGACAAATTATCACCTATGGTAGTTGGAACATAGAAAATGTACCTAATAAGCTTATGAATTTGGCTAAGGGGATTTTAAACAGAATTTTATTTTATTTTATTTATTTATATATATTTTAAAAGATTTTATTTCATTATTTTTAGAAAGAGGGGAAGGGGGAGAGGCAGAGAGGGAGAGAGACATCAATGTATGGCTGCGTTTCACCTGCCTCCAGCCACAGATCTGACTGGAGACCTGGTTTGCAACCTGGTTATGTGCCCTGGCTGGGGAATCAAACCTGCGACCTTTGGGTTCGCAGGCCGGCGCCTTAACCACTGTGCTGCCAGCCAGGGCTTAAACAGAATTTTAATTGTGTCAATTTGCTTCTTTCAACTGTGTATACTAAAATATAGGAAGAAAGAGATTGGTTAATATTATGACTAAAAATTCAAAGAAATGTAGTGGAGTTAGAGCTTTCTGAGTTGGAAAATCTAGCTGTTTCACATCTCCAGTTCCTCCAGCTGACTAATAGTTCTCAAAGTAAGAAATAGGCTCAGTAAAGATCAAATAAAGGGTTTTAAAAACTCTTTGTTAGGACCTCAGAAAGACTTAAGTAGTGCTTATTATAACTTAATAGCTACATAAAACTATCTCTAAGTATCTTAATTGTGCTGTTTCACAATTGGGTGTAGCCTGATACCCAAGCTATGGAGATGTTTGTTTTGAAAATTATTCTGGATGTAGATCTGGGACATTCCACTAATATTTATTAGAGAACTCACAAAGTTTTTTTCTTTTTTAAGATTTTTTAATTTATTATTTTCAGAGGGAAAGGAAGGAAGAGAGGCAGAGAGTGAGAGAAACATTAATGTATGGTTGGTTGTCTTTCACCTGCCTCCAGCTACAGACCTGGCTGGAGACCTGGCTTGCAACCTGGTTATGTACCCTGGCTGGGGAATCAAACTAGTGACCTTTGGGTTTGCAGGCCAGTGTCTTATCCACTGTGCTACCAGCCAGGACCACAAAGTTTTTTTTAAGAGAGTTACATTAGTAAAATTAGTGAGAGAGCACTGCCAGTTTGGACAAAGTGAAAGAAAACTGTAAATCCCAAACTTCAAAGTTCAGAAAACAGGCTAAAAAAGAATTTCATGTGAAAACACTTGCTATTTTTATGAAAAATAACAGATTTTTTCAGGAGGTATAACAAGACACAAAGAAAAGTGGACCAGGAGTACCAAAGGCAACACTGGGGCCCAATTAAGAAATGTTTTTCTATTTTTGAATTAGTAATTGTGCCCATATGGATTTCAGAATGATTTCAGTCCTTTTTAGTCCAAGAGTCTATCTCACATTCCACACCAATTCTTAACTATTGCAGTTACTTCTTTACTTTCTCCATGTTTCCATCCTTATTTCTTTTATTCTTATATTTTTTTATTTTATTGAGTTAGAGAGAAAGAGAAAGTGAGAGCAAGATTGATTTGTTGTTCCACTTATTTAAGCATTCATTGGTTGAGTGTTGTATGTGTCCTTACCAGGGACTGAACTTGCAACCTTGGTATTGGGATAACACTCCAACCAACTGAGCTATCCAGTCAGGACCCACCCTTATGTTTTCATGACCTATGCTCCATATGGAGCCAGAGGTATCCTTTTATAACAAGTTTGATTATGTTACTATTCTGCTTATATGGGTTAGTTATCCATTGTTGTGTAACCAACCATCCTTAAACCTAGTAGCTTGAAAGAGCAACTAGTTTATTTGTGGGTCAGAAACTTGGGTTGGGTTCAATTGGATGGTTCTTGTGCAGGCCTTACCTGGTCTCACTCTATAGGTGTAGTCATCTGGCAGCTGACTGAGCATGGATAGTCTTAGATGGCCTTTCATGTGTGGTGGTTTGTTCTTGCTGTCAGCCAAGCTGTGTGTCTCCAATAATTTATCCTAGACTTCTTAAAGTGATGGTGGCAACATCACAAGAAAGCCAGTCCCATTTTGCAACCTTTCAAGGCTTGGTTTGTTTAGTATTTGTTGATGTACCATTGGCCAAAGAAAATCACTCGTCATGGAAGGATGCTATAAAAAGGCAGTAATACAGGGATGCAATAAGTTATAATAGTCTACCACAGTCTGTCCTTTGGCTCCAGTAATTCATGGTTTGCCCCACATGAAAATAAACTCACTTCTAAGATATCAAAAGTTTCATTCAATCACAAATCTGCCTATAAATCCATGATATTGTCATCTGCATTCAGAAGTCTATGAGAGTCCTTTGAAGCATCATCCCAGTAATATCCTTGACCTAGAGAACTGAGAACTAAACAGACTAAAATTTGCCTTCAGAATGCCTTCAGAATGCATGCAATAATGCAGAGGCAGAAACACATCTATACAAAATAATAAGTTAAAGACCTTGGCTAAGAGTAAAGGTGAGTGGATGAGATAGGAAGGACCCAAAGCAAAGAAGCAAAGGCAGAAACCTAGAGGTCTTGGACTGTTCAGAGGTCTTGGGTTGATTCTTGCAGATTTTTATCAAGGAAGGGAGCACAGTGTGAAGTGATTCTGAGCATGATGTGTGGACATGACTGAGAAGCAGAGGGACCTGCTATGATGGAGGATGAGTAGGTCTATTTATGGGTTTATGTTAGTGCTAAAATGAAATTTACTTCCCTGAGCACATTGGGGGCAGTTTCCTTTAAGTGCATTGGCCATATTTTTTCAGCCTGTATTCCTTATACCTGGTTTCATGAGGGTATAGGACATAAAGACTACCTTGAAAGGCTGAAGACATGTGATTGCCATGCCCACAGGTAGTCTGGGGGCAAGCCAAAAGCTAGTTAGACTGTTTATAAAGCTGAGGAAAGAGGGGAGGTGAGTTACATATGTCTAAAAGTGATAGTTTAATCATAAGGTAGAAAAAGAGACCTCTGAGGATGCTATTAACCTCTAGAAGAGACTGCGTTCATCCAGTGAGTAATCAAAGGTGCCAGAGAGTCTTTGGGTATGAGGATAGTTGTATATGCATTGGGATGGTCCATTAACCTGATTTCTTCAAATCCATGATGTTAAACATCAATTAGAACATCATGCATTTATTTTCTGCCCCACTCCCTGGGCCCCTTGAAATCACTTCATATTTTAGTCTATTTTCATCTTAATAGGACATAATAAGAGAGGCAAGAATTGTAAACCCACCAGACTGGGGGACTTTTGGGGGTAAGCCTTAGGAAGAATATCTTTTTACTTCGCTGACATTTATCTTTAAGAAACTTTCAAAAACTGCCTCATAAATTCCAATCACATCCTTATTGTTTAATGTGGAGATATGAAAATTCAGTTGACAGAGCTGTCATTTCCAGGAAGATATTTTAATCTGAAATAGGCACTGAGATACCTCTATGAGAAAAGGCCCACATGAACACAGCTCACTGGACTCTAAGAGTCTGATCCCATTCCAATAATCTCTAACCATCCCTACACATGCCTGGATCATGCCACAACCTGGAACCTCATTCCCTCAGTTAGTTCTGTAAATCCTATCATCCCTCAAAGTCCAGATTAATTTACCTTCCTCTGAGAAAACATCCTTTGTTCCTCTAGCCCATTCTCATCTCTCCTTTATCTAATTCCTATGATGTTTCTTTCCCTCTCTTTTTCCATCTATTCCCCTCTTTCTAAAATGTAATAATCAGTAACTACCAGTAGACATTTGTGACACTGTATTGAGTCTTTAGGGGTGATATTTGGGCTCGGGTTCCCTTTCAGGACATTTCTGTCCCCAGAATAACTAGCACTTGTTTGCGTTTGTGCCTGTTAGCATTTGTGTGGTTTTTATAACGCGTTACTCTAGGAAAGCACTTGGGATTAAATTTAATTCAAAAATATAAATTGAATGCCTACCAAGGGTAAGGTATTATGCTAAGCTTTTGTGTGGGAAGGAGGGATGACTTATTTGTATATACTTCCTGTGAATTCTTGACATACAACTATCCCTTAGTGTGCACAGGGGCTATGAGTGTAGAGACCTGTTCCTGTGGTGAGCATCAGCACAGAATGACACACTCCTTTACTATTAGATGCCACACATCCAAAACAGGTAGAGAATAATTGTTTCCAGAGCGATACCTACAATCAGAGAGTAAATGAGATGTTTCATTGAGGTGTGGGAAGAGAATATCCAAATTGCACTAGTAAAAGGATTAAATCACAAACATTTAAATTTTAATTTGGCATGGGAGCCTCTCTCTGTCCTTAAGTCAGGCAGTCAGTCATATGACTCACAGTGGCCGTGAGAAGTCCAATGAAAGATAAGGATTCCATACTGTAGAGGGTTTGCTGGGGCTTGCTGCTCTGTTCTCTCTTAGTTTATATGTGCCCAGGTAAGTGGATTCATGGTTTATATCAGGTGGAGAAAAAGTGGGTTTATAGTTACCTGTATGGAAAATACTACAATAATTAATAAATTATACAAGAATAAGGTGTGTTTTACATACTCACATCTGTAAACCTACTTTTGCCCTACCCTGTATTATCTTCTTATAACTAAGCCATCCTTCATAGTGTCTTATAATAATCCCGTAGGAAAACTGTGGACTGAAGATAATGCTGACAAAACAAGCCCTGGAGAACTGCCTTGTTAGGGTGTGGTGGAGCTAACACTGTTTTTCTCCCTCTTCCTCAACCCCATTGCCAGGTAAAAATAAGGGGCATCCAATCATCTAAAGAAGGGTCAGCCAATGAGCCTGAAAGTAAACATCTTTTGAAAATGGATGTTTTGAAAGAAGTTTTCAATCCCTGTATGATATCGTTGCCAAAAATGGTGATTAAAGCTCTTACATAAGCACATTAAAAAATGCCAGGAAAATTTTTCTAATCTGCTTGACATTAGATAAGCTAGAAATTGACTAGCAAAATTCCAAAAAGTACTTTTGCTCATTGGGCACATAGGATTGAAAACTGAATTCATGACTAGTCAGAAGAGCCAATGGTGCCTTCATTCTTGGGCATTGTGTGCCTTCATGAGGTATCTTTACAGTTAAAGCAGCCGTGAACCTAAGGATCAAAATAAACTGAAATCACTGCCAGACTTTTGTGATAGACAATTGTTCTATCACAACCTATTAAACCAAGATTCTCTGAAATGTGAAGCATAGTCAGTCTCAAGGCTTTCACCGAAAATATTACTATGAATAATGTTTTCAATTTCAGCCAAAAGGCTAACGTTAAATTACAATTACATAAGAAAATAAAAATGTACATATTGGTTATTTTATTTCTTTCTCATATTTTTAAAATTTATTTTTAATGGAAGCTTTACAATGACTGGAGCATATTATTTATTGTGCATATATATGTATATATATAAGTATGTGTTGACGTATATATACACATACTGGTATATTTAACATAGGGTCAGAAAGATCAGTTTTCTTCCTGAGAGTTGTATATGACCAAAAACTGTTGAAGGCTATTGGATTTTAGAAGTATTAGCTGCTTTTGAAATTATTTTATACAAGCATAATAATAGTAATGACAGAGAATACTATTTAAGAGGCAAAGTGCAAGGCTACTAACCCATATGATCAGTTAGGGCAACTAACAGCAAGCAGGTGTCAACAATAGACTTGATTGAAATAGGAATATTTCCATTTTTCTAAGAGAATATAGTCCCAATTCTTCTCTCTCCTCTTCCAAGCCCTCTGCACCACCTGTCTGCCTCTTCTGCCTTACTACACAATGTCTGTATGGATCTTCTTCACCAGCCCGACTGCATGCCTCCTTGCCTCCCACATAGAGCTGTGCCTGCTCCCCACGGATGTCGCTCTCCTCTTTCCTATTTGAAGTGCCCTGTCATGTCCTACTGACCTTCTTGTTGTATCCCGATGCCACTCCTCCTTCCTGATGAAGGTCAGCTCTCTTCTTCTCCTACAATCTTCTCAGACCACTTTCACCCACAATTTTCCTTTTCTTTTCCCAACTAATAGCAGTTTCTATCCCTGCCACTCATTTGACAATCAACTATATAATGCATTGTGACAGCTCTGATATTACATTGTGCCGTATTATTATTTCCCTTTCCTGCTTTTAGTTTTTTTTATCTATTTCTCCTCACATTTTTCTTTATAACTGTAGCTCTACTCAAATATCCTTTAGGGTTGGGGTGTATTCCCCCCTCGTGTTGTAGTCTTCCTTATTCTGTGCTCAGTAGGTAATTAGACTCAGAGAAGGTGTTTAATGAATATTGGTTGTTAGAATCAAGTAGGGCAGTTCCGTTCAATTTGCCTTTCCTCACCTGAAATTAGAATAGCAGGTCATAGGGCTGATGTAAGGATTAAATAAACAAGGTATGTAAAGTGCAAGGGAGGGTGACTGCTACTTGGTAAATCTTGGTAAATTTTATAAAATAGATTCCCCAGGATTCACTCACTAATAGAACCCTTTATGTCACAAAACGACCTGCTTATTTTGATGTAGCAGTTGAAGAGGAATGACTGATCTGAGGCATGCTTTCTTCATTTATCCACATATATCAGGCACTAAGTAAGAGGCTTTAAATTTTCATTTTAGTGTGCCTTATCTTATTATATCAATTACAATTCTCTGAAGTTTTCTTCCTATAATCAAAAGAATTATTTTCTTGACTCATTGACAATTGATGCTAATTGGATGATGGCCTCTCTGACAAATCAATACACTGACCACTGTGAACAAAAAGAGAAGAACTAGACACACACACACACACACACACACACACACACACACCTGCAATGCCCTTAATCAGACCTGAAGCTTCCTGCTGACAGATATTTAACTCATTAATCCTGTTTGGCTGCTAGTCTGACACCATCACTATAATACAATATGAAGTGCTAATTATCACCAAACCCAATGATACAATTTACCAGGAAAACCTTTTTCTTTTCTTTATTGGAAGCTGCCTGCTCTTTCTCTTAAATTTGATCAGCATTTACTGTGATGGGAGAGGAAACCACAGCACTGCATTTGCCTTGAGCCCTAACTAACGCAAAGGCCAGTTCACTCTCAATCCATGTTATTTTTCAGATAATTCAGCACATCACTGGGTGCTTAAGAGTTTCTGTTAGTAATCTAAGAAGACAAAACACATCTAAGATTCGGTATCCCTTCAAATGGGCTCTGTGGCTGGCTTGGATGATAAGCAGGTAGACCCGGGCCTCATTCCTCCCTCGTGCTCTCAATCCATTTGCACACACAGGCACTGAAGAGCTGGTCATCCGTTTCATCTCATTTCCTAAATTAAATGGACGGGTCAGTTTCAATATGCCCCTGGTCCAGATCTCTTATAAAACAAAGCCTCGGTTGCTAGAGACTTCCTTAGGAGAGCGTGTGTGAATCCCGAAGGCTGGGAGTAGCCAGTTTCTAGCTGTGGAGGCTGCTGTTTTGAAGGAGGGCTCGAGTCCTTCCCTGAAAGCCTGCTGCTCCCCACTCACCACCTCGCTGCGGGTTCTGGGTTCTGCCGGTCGCCTGTCCCCCCAGCTAGGACTCCTAACCCTGACTTTCCTTTGTGTCTCTTCCTCCACTTCATCACTCAGCCTGTGTGGGTGAATAGAGAGTCGGACAGTGGAGCTGTGGGTGGAGAGGAGGGAGACTGAGGGAATGACCAGAGCTGCGCACTTCTGCAACGAGCCCTCTGTCTTCCAGGCCCTCTGTCTTGCTGCGCTCAACTGTTCATTAATGCTTTGTTCCTGGAGCTCACAGAATGCAGCAATAGGAGGAGAAAGGCAAGGAAAATGTTCATGGCCCAAACCTGTTTAACAGGTTCACTTCAACTGTGTGCAATGAATGAAATATTGAACATCTGGTATATTATTTTAAAAAGGGATATTAAACAACAGTGCAGGACTGTCTGGTTATATTACAATGTCTATCTTCTCATGTGTCAGCAACAAGTAATACTGAAGGAGGCCTAATTATCATATTCACAGTGGTACAGGTAGTAAAACAGTTATGCTTTGCATTGCTCAGGATGTTCAGAGCTGAAATAGATAAACTATGTGGGAGACTAGGAATAGGTAATTATTCTCTACTTACATATTCAGCCTCATAATTCTAAATTAAGGTAAGTGGAAAAAGCTTATAAAATATTCAAAGCTCCTTTATCTTTCCTCCTCCCTCTTATTAGAAACCGTGCATGAATTTGCATAGAATAAACCGAGCTCATAAATCAAAGAAGAAACTACAAGAATGCTCTTTGTAAGTTATAATTTAAGGTTAACTGTAGCACATTTTGCTTACTGTATTATTAATGACTTTCGTTCACTCATGACAAGATTACATATTAAAAATTGTTGGTAGACAAAACTCAGTTCATAATCAATTTGCTTCTTAATGTGAGCAATCTGCGTGCATCCCCATGGCGGAGGCAGGTTTAGCGGGGATAATGGAAGGAGTGCCTTGGGAAGGGCTGTTCTCCTGCACTTGGGCTCCCACAGGGGCGTGATTGACAGGCCGCTCCAAAGGGGAATTAAGCAACTGGTGAAGGGCAAACCTACGAGGGCTCTGGGCTGCTCCCCGGGGCCCTGAGTTGGATTCTGCCCCAAATCAGCTTCTTCTCTCCTTCCTCCTGCATCCCTACCATGCTGGATTCTTTACCCCTACTGCCAATGCTTGATGTCTTCCCATCCTCACAGCTTCATTAAAAAAATAATTCATCACATCTATTTACTAAAAAATGTATTTCTTTTTCATCTTAAACAAATGTAATTTATGCATGCTTTTTCAAATTCAATTTCCAGGTATTCTGGTTGTCCTCATTTTCTCTCCTTCTAGCCAGTTCCTCTCCTTGCTCTTTACTTCTATGTTTCAGCTTTTCTGCTTCTTTTTAGAAATGCTCCTTTTTTGCTTGAACAAAGAATTGTCATCCCTGTCCCTGGAGTGTCAGCTTCCCACCTCCTCAGTCCACAAAAAGGTGAAGTTTGTCATTCTAGTAGGTTTAAATATCAGCCGTCTTCTGGGGCCTGTGCAAGAGAAAGACTGGCCCTGACTCTCTCAGCTGGGGCAACAGAGAGATGGACAGAATCTTTGCCGGTTCTCTTCTTGGGTGCTGTCATGGGTGGGTTTGACGTTATACCTTGTTCTGGGGTGTTGCAGTCCTGGTTTTGCCTCAGGTAGATTTTTGGAGGGAGAATTGTTTCTGATCTATGTACATGCCCGGGTGTCTTTAGAGTATAGTGGAAAATATCCCAAAATCTTATGCTGAAACATATTGCTTTCTTTCATTAGTGGTTTTAATCCTAGTTTTATAGCTTCAGATAAATTGGCATTCATCTTTCTAGAGAACATGTTGAAATTATGTCAAAAGCTTTAATCACACTGGAAACACCCAAGGTTTCAGCTCCTTGGAATGAAGAACCTTTGATGGAGATAGGATAGTACCCATATAGAATAGAAAACCTTGACTATAGATTCTAAAATATCACCAGGGAGGGCTGATATGGAAAATTGTTTCTTATTTGGTACTAATTTATAAGCAATGGAACTGACTTTGTGTTTTGCCCTCTCCAGCCCTGACCCTGACCCTGACCCTGACCCCTCTACATGCAAACATTCCAAGGAAATAAGGAACATTCAGAGAGGCTTCATGCAGAGCCAGGGGAGGCACAAAGAAAAAGGTGTGGGGTTGGCAGAAATAAAAGAATTGAGCCCTGGCTGGTGGCCCAGTGGATTGGCACCAGCCTGAGAACCCAAAGATCACTGGTTTGATTCCCTAGTCAGGGCACATAACCAGGTTGCAAGCCAGGTCTCCAGCCAGGTCCGTGGCTGGAGGCAGGTGAAAGGCAACCATACATTGATGTTTCTCTCCCTTTCTTCCTCCCCACTGCCTTTCTCTCTAAAAATAATGAATTAAAAAAAAATCTTACAAAAAAAAAAATTCAGCCCTGGCTGGTGACACAGCAGATTAGGTGCTTGCCTGTGAACCCAAAGGTCACTGGTTCGATTCCCCAGCCAGGGCACATAACCAGGTTGCAGGCCAGGTCTCCAGCCAGGTCCGTGGCTGGAAGCAGGTGAAAGGCAACCATACATTGATGTTTCTCTCCCTTTCTGCCTCTCTCCCTTCCTCTCTGGAAATAATAAAATCTAAAAAAAAAAAAAAAAAAAAAAAAGAATTTGGACTGAGAAACTCAGGCATAAAGTAAGGGTTTATGACTCATCTCAGATGTAAGAAAAAATAGGACATTAATTAAATTTAAATTAAATAAGGAAATTCAATAGAAAGTCAAAACAGACTTTTTAAAAATCTACATAACTTTTAGAATTGAATGTTCTTAGGGTTACATCCTCCATCTTCTATTACTTGACTCATCTGTTGGGCGACCTCATCACTGTCTGGCTTTCACGGCTCTAAACTCAGTGCAGTCAATGGACTCAGGGGAGCTTCAGGGTTGCACTTTCAGTGCTCTGCCTTACATACTTTTGCAATCCCCACAAGGCACCTCGAAATCATCATGTCTCACACAGAACTCCCTTCTTCCCCATCCAAACAGCACCTGTACTGTCTGTCGCTGTACATGACAGTCATCCACCCATCCCCTAAGCTGCCTTACCTGCTGCCTCCAGGATCTAGGCCCTCACATTCTACATCATCTGGCAAATCCCCATTTACCTGCAGCCTTAACACAGGCTCTCATCTGGGGGCCAGTGCAATTCTCTGTTTGCTGGTTCTTTTGCCCAAGTTACTAACTCATGATCTCTTATGTACCCTACACTGCCATAAAGGGGCTTTCTAAA
This sequence comes from Noctilio leporinus, assembly GCA_004026585.1. Taxonomy (NCBI): domain Eukaryota; kingdom Metazoa; phylum Chordata; class Mammalia; order Chiroptera; family Noctilionidae; genus Noctilio; species Noctilio leporinus. The sequence continues at coordinate 535,181 of PVIW01000065.1, forward strand.
ACAAACCTCTGATCGAGTCATTTTCTTACTTAACATCCTTCCCTGGCTCTTTGAATGATAAAATCAGGTTTCTCAGGATGAATATATAACCTTTCATGATCCTCTTCATGCTTGCCTTTCTATTATCTTCTATTTTTCAAGTAGAGATGTCTCAAATTCAAATAAAACAGCTCTCCCCTCTCTCTCTTTGTATCTCTGTCTCTCTTTCTTATACATCTAAATTTTAGGCAGAAACTCTTTTTATTTCACATTTAGCCAGAGACAGAACTTTCATTCCTGTAATGTTACCAAAATGTTAATTTAATTCATTAAAAATGTATTGTGCATCTATTATGAAATCCTAGGAGTTAAGGGGAGGTTGGGGAGTGAAGACAGTTGAGTAAAAGCAAGAAAGTAGGAAAACAGAGAAGACCCAAAGGATGCTGAAAATCTTTAGCAGCTCCCCAACCCCTCCTTTCTTTCTAAGAGCACAGCAATCGAGAGCCCTGGGGAATGGTCTTGCGGAGCAGAGGCCACTCCGTCCTGGGACCAATTGCAATCCTAGATGGTCTGACCTTCCTTGGAATGGAGACTGGGTAATGGATTCAAACTGATCGACTGGAGCACAGGAGCAATTTTCCCAGCTGTGTAATCTCAGAGGCACAATACTTAAAAATTAACGCTTGAAATGGGACTCTTGTAATTATAGTATTTCTTTTTCATTTGGTTACATAACTCTAGCTGAGCTTGCCTATGAGATTTTAGGCTCTCTAATGTACAGAGTTCAGTTTGTCACAGACCAGTGTTTAGTTCCTAAATTGCCATGAGGTCCATCAAAGAAGAAGGACTTAAAGTTAATTAAAGTGCTAAGATGCCTTTGTATGTGGAGGGGACTGTGACCCAGCAGCAAGAGAGGGAGGGATCCATGCTCTACACCTAAATGAAAATTTTGCATTCTCATTTTGAGTGAAGCATTCCTGGAAGGGGGTTGAAAGGGAGCGGGGTGGAACAGACATTGAGAATAAAAGGAACAAAAGGAGAGAAAAAGGAAGAAAATGGATTTGTGTGTTTTGAAAATTGTTGGAGTCAAACAGCAAAAGTGTAAACATTATAATACAGGAATTGTTTAGTAGCTCATTTGAAAGTTACCCCTTCCAAAGTCACAAAATCATTCATAATTAATTGTCAATTGATTGATGAAGACATATGGCTAGGAGTTCTAAAGAGGTGAGATCAATGTGGACTGAGATAACACAAAGGACCCTGAAAGAAGGATAGGAATGGAATGTGGAACAGGAAGAAGAGCTTTTCAAGGGTGGGAAGGCACTGGTGTCCCACGGGTGATGCACACTTCCTTGATGCTCCCCAGAGTGCTGTGCAGATAGCTGGCTGAAGCAGAATACATACCACATTTGGTCCAACTGTCCCTCACACAGTGCACATGGAGAAAACAGTTCTTGATTGGGCTGAGGTCCCCTCCATGTAGTTCTCTATTTTGTGCTCACTCTGTATTTTCTACGGAAATATATAGAATACTTCTTCATTTCCACCTCCTCTCTAATCCCATTCCTCTGGGAGGTGCTAACTGCTATTGATACTTCATTGTCCTTCCAGCTCTCTATGCATTTATATATGTAGATAAAGATACATATTCATATATATACAAACATTCATACAAATTCTAAACCTAAATGGAATCATCTATCTATCTGCAATTCTAATGAGTTGCTTAATTTATTGCTTACCCATGTACCTTCTTGCTTCTTCCTTCTCAGTTGCCTTCATTCTCTTCTGTTCCACAGTGCCCTCAAGTAAGAACACCTCAGGATTTATTTAAGCAATATGTTACTGATAGGCATTTAGCTTGTTTTCAGTTCTTCCTGTGGCAAAGAGCATCTTGGTATTATAATTTTAGATAAAGTATGCCTTTCTCTGTAGAATAGGTTCATAAAAGAATTCCTAATTTTGAAAAAAAATCTGTTGAATTGAGACTTAATAAAGATTCTAGTATTTACAGTTGAACAAAATATATGTGTTAATGCCTATTTCCCTATAATCGCTGTTATCTTTTTTCTGTTTGCAAAATTTCTGTGTGAAAAAGTGATATATTCTTTAAAAATATATTTTGTTATTTGCTAGTGAGGTTAATTATCTTTTTTATGTAATCGGTCATTTTATTTTTGCCAGTCTATTTTTGTTGCTCCAAAGAAGGCATTTGTCTCAGTTCTATTCTTTGTTAATTAGAGTTAAATCAGTTTGACTTCCACTGAATTCTTCCTAACCACCAAATACCTAAGCCAAGTGATATGAAAGTGTTAAGTGAGTTAAATAATCAATCAATCAATATGTAGTCACTAGGCAATTAATGCCTCTAGTCTGTGCTGGATGTTGTTGGGAATACAACTCTAGCTGTTAAAAAGCTTATAGGATCTTTTAGGGTGAGAAGACTCCAACTGTAATCAATGACAGTACCTCTGTTTACTAGACCCGGAGGGCCCTGTGGGTAGGAGGAGCTGGAAGAGGCTTACTGAGGAAGTTATAGTTGGGATCAACTGTGGAAGGAAAGTGTTGGAGGAAGAGATACATTTGAGACTGGGCAAAATAGTATGAGCTAAGTGGGTAAATTTTAGCTTTTCAAGGTCAGCAAAGGGAGCAGCCATCTTGAAGCTGAGGTTACAGACACCCACAGGAGTCCTGGATCCTTAAGCTACTTGTATTAGTCTCGTCAGCCCCATCATACACGCAGTGATTGCTGAGACAGCATCTACTGGAGGGCTTGGCCATTCTTGCACGCTCTCGTCTTGGCCTGCCTTTGTGAATATCGGGGTTCAGGAGCACAGATAAGGATGGGTTTTTAAAAGCTCCACCCTTTAAAGCTCCATGGGGTCCCTCAGGAAGCTGTGGTTCGGGGACCTGTCTGATTGCAGCCTCCAAAGCCTCATCATTTTGTCCAGAGGTGCCATTACTGCAATTACAATCCAAAGCCAGAGTCAATTACTCACGGTGTGAATCACCCCCAAAAGATTGCTTTTTCCTTTTCCATTAGTATCACACATAATTGCTCTCTGTATGGTTCCTACACTCTTATTCCTGACTTCAGTGTCCACGAGGATCTGGGCAATTATAAAGTCCCTTTATCTCCTATCACTGACCTCCCTGACTTTCCATAGTTTCTTTTACTAGTTTCATTATTAGCAATACACCCACCTCCTACCACTAATTTTTTAGCTCCTCGTGAGGAAAAAAAATCACCGTGTTTTCCCTGCAGATTTTTCCATATGTTCATTTTCTTCTTCTTTTTCTTTTTTTCTGTCTTCTCCTTATGATGGGGAATGTTAACAGTCACATACCCTAGACTTGTAGGGCTGGTTAATTTTGATGGCTCAGTGCAGATCCGAGTCTTTCCTGCTTCTTGACCCTCAAGATTACCAAGAGATGTCGACCCAGGGCCTGGCCTCTCTCAAGCTTTCTCTCTGGCTCAATCTCATGCTGCTGCTAACCTTTTCTCCCCCTCTGCTCTTACAATTATGTATGGCTGTTCCTGTATTACCTGCCTATGGGGTTTATTAAATGGGATTAACCAATTCATCATAAACAGTTTAACAACTGCCAACTACCACAACATGAGTTAACAAAGGTAAGAGTCATGCTGAGCCTTCAGCAGCAAGAGAGATGGAGAATTAGAAGAGTCTGGGGTAGATTAGGTATCCTCCACCTAGCTATATGAAGAAAGGGGCAGATAGTCTGTCCTCCAAAGGGCTGAAGTGACTTTATTTCATATTTGGGCTATGTCTGGAAAGAGAATCATTAGAAGGGAATTTCAGGCAGTGGTGGTATTTTAAGAAAGCTAAAATAGTAGTAACTCTTGGGAAAACTTCACTGGAGATACATCTGCCAGTAGAGGAGTCCATGGTGGGATGAAGTATTCAAAGAGCAGCCAGAGCAGGAACATGGCACAGCCCGGTGCATGGAAATTCTAGAGGAGCAGGTGAGGTTTCAGTTCAGGGGCCCAGGGGCCATGAACTGGAAACTCACGCCAGTGGACAGTTACTGAGACCGAGCAAGCAGAGCAGGGCTTACACGGAGGATGCAAGGGGATTAGCACAACCACGTCTAGAGTCACTGAGGAGTTTTATGACACCCCCCCACAACTAATGTCTCACTTTATTTCAACAGGGTTTGTTGTGTTTGGGTTCTTGTAAATTGCCTTTATTGAATCTTTTCAATTTAGTTTTTGTGGAAGAAATAATTATATTTCTTTTGCATGCATAATGTTATTGGTTTACATATTAGTTAATTAAAATATGTCATTATAATAAAAAGCCCCAAATGGCAGAAATATGTTTGGTCATGAACATAACTGACTCTTGGTGATTATGGAACTCATGGGTAGAAATGGAAGTACACAGGCAAACCAGAGAATCACCTCTTAGTCAAATACTTTTAGTATATTTTGGACATAAGAGAGAACACCTGTTAATCTTAAATGTAAGTTTATTCTTATCCACTGTCTCATTAAATTGTCAGCCACCCAAAATACGAAGAGTACAAGGTCTTGAAAGATGTGTGTGCGCGTGTGTGTGTGTGTATGCGTGTGTACACACATGCATGCACAGGTGTGTTTGTGTTGCAAAGAAATAACTTACATTTTTTTGTAAAGGCAACTGCAAGCCATGTGATGAAGTTAGAGAACAGACTGCGGTGAATGAAAGTGTATAAATGACAAGGCAGTTGAGGTTTCAGGTGCATATTACTCCAGGGAATTAGGTGCCCAGGTAAAGGGGAATGATACGGAGTTTATTGGGGGAGCAAGGGGAGATCAAGACATATATTTTTTTAAGACAAAGAAAACAAGATCATGTTCATAGCTGAAAGTATGGACTTTCTTATCCCTCTGATGGAGAGGGATACTGGAAGATGAAGAAGAAATAATGGGTTGGCCAAAAAGTTTGTTTAGCTTTTTCGGTATAATGGCTCTAGCAGTGCTTAGTTGTCTTTAACTTCATTCAAAACAATTCTGTCATATCAGAGTGCATTAATAAAACATTAAAATTGGTGAATTTTTGTGCAGCCATTTTAATGTTGAAGACAGAAGAAGTTATACAACATTCTTGGCATCTTATGCTTTATTATTTCAAGAAAGGTTAAAATGCACTGAAACACAAAGATCTGTGCAGTGTATGGAGAAAGTACTGTGTCTGGGCTAATGTGTCAAAACTGGTTTGTGAAGTTTCTTGGCACTATTGACATTTTGGCCAAATAATTCTTTGCTGTGGGGCTGTCTGATGCATTGGAAGATGTTTAGCAGCATCTCTGGCTTTTTCCTATTAGAAGCCAATAGTGAGAGAAAGCTGACATACTCAAGATGGCCAAATCAATAAAGTTATTGGTATATATAAAAAACGTGTCTTTTATTTTACATGAAAACTCCAAATGGACTTTTTGGCTAACCTAATAGAATGGAGTGAGGTGGCATAGAAGATAAGGCAGATAATACAAATATTAGCACCCCCCAAAAGTGAAAGGAATTCTAACACAAAAAGCAGGGATATATACATCTACTTAGACAGGTTTTTGCAATCTCTTCAAGAAGAGAACCTATAGATGTATAGGTAGGACAATGTTAACAATGTTTTTAATGCAGTGAGGCTTGTGGAGATAAAATATATACTGTAGTAAATATAAATGGGAAAATAAAAACCTTTTAGGTATATCAAGAAAGGCTTACCAGATAGGATAAGATGGAAATGTGAACTAGATTATGGAAAGGGATTTTCCAGACGAACGAATGAGTAGGGAATTCTGGATAGAGGAATAATAGGCGCATCCTCACAGAGGTTGAAAATGCAGATTTTTGATTAGTAGTTTGCGGTGTATTCTGAGCAGAGCACTTGGAGGATGGGCAATGAAGCTGGACAAGTCAGCAGGGATATCTTATTTTTATTTTATTTTTTTCTTTTAAGATGAAATGTATTAGGGTGACATTGGCAATTAAGATTATATAGGTTTCAACTGTGTACTGCATTGGGTGCCCACCACCCACAATCAACTCATTTTCAATCTCCATGGATTTGACGCCCCTCTCTACCTTTTACTATTCCACCCCCTTCCCTCTGTTACCACCACACTGTTGTTTGAGCCTATGAGTTCTTGTTTTTCTTATGTATTTATGTGTTGCTTTCTTAAATGTTTATTTTTATGCATAGTGTAAGGAGATTTGATTTTTTCCTATCATCTGGGAACCACTGTCCAGCACTAATTTTGGAGAATCTGGTTCGTGTCTATCAAGGTCTGCACGTGATGCAATGAGAGGCAACCCATGATGGCCATAACAGGGCATTGATTTTAGTGCCCTGTTTCGAGGAGTCTTTCTGCAGCAGTTTAAGGGGACATGTAGGAGGAGAAGCGTAATTTAGGCCTAATAGGAATTCTCAGAAGATATTTTTTCTGGTTTAGAAAATAAGGTCAAAATGATGTACAGAGTTAAAATGTATAGGCTACCGTTATGTTCAATAAAGCATTGTTAATTTTCAGAAAGCAGAAAGAAAGGAAAAATAACAGGGTGGCTTCTGTCTGAGATCCCAAGGCAGAGGGAAAAGGCTGTGAGAGAAGATAAATACAGGCTATCAGCAGAGAAGGAGAATTGCTCTCCTTAACCCAGCCTGCGAGAATGGGTCCTAAGGAAAGAAGGGTTTAGTAAGACTTTCTGAGGCTTCTAAGGCTTCTATGAGTTTTCTTTTCTTTTCTTTTCCTTTTTTTTAAACATCGACCAGAAAGCTTTGTTGTCTAGGAAAGGGTAAAAGGATGTCTGGCTGAATTGAAATTGACAAAACTAGGCAACTCGGAGAGGGCAGTCTTGGGAGCAGCATTTAACCACAAAAGAGATATTGAAGGCGAAGCAATCGATAGAGCTAGAGCGGACACAGGAGGCAGATGATGAAACCCATCAAATTCTATCACTGGGCAGGAGTGGTCAGTGTCAGCTTCCTCAGGAAGGGTCACTTGATGTCAGCCTCTGTTCAGGGGCTTTCACCTCTCCTGCTGATTGTGTTCTTAGGATCATCAAGTTTGAGTGTTGGGAGGGATCAGCGCCTGCCACCTGCTCCCAAACTCCCTTCTGGGACTGGAATCCCATTCACCATGGCCTATGCAAATAGGTCTCCGGGATTCATCAGTTACAGAGCTGCCCACTCAACTGCCCAGAGTACTCCACAGGTATGACCCCTCTGCCTGAAGACACATCCATCCATTCATTAATTTATGCAGTCATAATGTATTCCTAGCTATTGTTGCTTTTAGGAAATCTGGCCATAAATCCTTTCCAGGTTCTCCCATCAAGAGGTGGACCCCAAGCCCTGGCTGCTGCCACAGTGGATAAGGCACTGGCCTGCGAACCCAAAGGTCGCTGATTCAGTTCCCCAGCCAGGGCACAGAACCAGATTGCAAGGCAGGTCTCCAGCCAGATCCGTGGCTGGAGGCAGGTGAAAGGAAACCATACATTGATGTCTCTCTCTCTCTCTGCCTCTTTCCCTTCCCCTCTCTCTAAAAATAATAATAAATAAAATCTTTAAAAAAAGGTGGAGCCCATTTTTCTGCCTTACCATTAGATTTGGCCCAAAAAAACAGTGAAGGTAGGAAACATGGAAAGAAGCCATGACTGTCCCAGCCATCTCAGCCATGTTTGCACCCAGACATATGTGCACATGCAGTTGATTCATTGTTAAGAGGACTGAGCTTAGCTGAGCTCAGCTCTAAACGCTGACCCACAGGGTCTTTAACAGAAAAAAGGGCTCAAAATAAATATTTTAAGACAATAAGTTTTATCTTAAAACATATTATGTAACACCAGCTCACTGATATGCCATCTAAGGATAAGATTAGGAAGACTCAAAGTGGAAAGGATATAGGAATCCATTCTATTCTGTCTCTCAGGGCTATCAGAGGTTCACCAAAAATTTTAAGGAGAAGATAGCTATCTTAAAATCATCCTAATAAATAACCTGTGAACATCAAGAATTCAGTCACAGCATTCAGACAGTACTCGGGGTCAATGTCGATTGAAAAACCCATGGAAGCAAGTGTTCCCTGTCCCTGGAAGATGAGGTGGTAGGTATGTGCCTGCAGCACAGTGGGATGCATTGGGCTTTGAACTTGAAAATGTGATTGAGGTCACTCTTTTTCTCTCCTTGCGCTGTTTCCTTTTTCATCGAACAATCCTTGGATTGTAATTTGGCTTCTTGTATACACTATTCACATGAGAGAACATGCTTATCCATAAACACTGACATCCCGTCTATTTAATAGTTATATTTCTCATTGTAAATTAATGAATTGGGCTTCTGTGTTTTATAGATCGTCTCTGTAAGCTTGATTAATGCATTTGTTGTGCTACCCGTCTGATTTCCACCCTGTAAGCCTAAGGGTGAAAGAATGGCGAATTCACCAAACACATGCTCCCCCAGAGTGCCAACCAGATACTTCAACTGGCAATACTTGACCTCATTTGCTCATTTGTACTTTTCCTTCAAACTGCAACACAGCTCAGGTCCCCTGATGCCCAGCCCAATGCCCTTTCCACTTCTCCATGTGGTTAATCTTAATACTAACTAATGTTTCTTGAGGGCTCATGAGGTACCAAGTATTGCTCTAAGGGCTTTACCTGGATCCTCTCATCCAAACCTCACAGTGACCCTAGGAGTAAATTTATTCTAATTTTACAGATGAGAAAACTAAGTACCAGAGAGACTTACTAACTTTCACAAAGGTAAGGTAAGGGCTGGGATTTAGAATGAGGAGATGTGATTCAGAATGCTTGCATATGATTACCAAGCCACCTTGTCCAATTAGGATGAGCTATATTTTTTTCATTGAGTCTTTTCTTTAAGAAGAAATTCACAGGCTACAAGCCAGGTGCCCAGTCAGGTCTGTAGCTGGAGGCAGGTAAAAGGCAACCATACACTGATGTTTCTATCCCTCTCTGCCTCCCTCCCTTCTCCTCTTTCTAAAAATAATAAATAAAATTTTTTAAAGTGTGTTTAAATTTGTAGGAAAAAAAAAAAAGGAAGAAATTCAGAGCATCTCTAAACATCTATAAAATTAAGTCTGAAGTCCTCTTTACGGCTAAAAGGCCCTCTCTAATCTGATATCAACCTATTGATAGAACTTCAATTCCTGTGTTTCATTTAACCTTAATAATCAATTACTTAAATTGCTTAATATGCCATATATCAGGCTCCATTCTGGTGGAGAAATAAAGGTGAGTAAAAGAGTTTATAACCTAAATAGGCAAATGAAACATAAATCTGTGAAAGTGTAGCTAGCAAAACTAGGCAGAAAATAAATGATACTGTGAACACTTATGGCACAAAAAACTCACTCCTGAATTGGGGGTACAGATGACTTAGAAAGAAGATAGGCTGTGTATAAGGTTACCTCAATAAGAATTGTGCTAGACTGGGAGGGAGGAAAAAACAATTAATTATAAATAAGAAGAACAGTATAAACAAAGACAAAATCTTAAAAGAACCATGGTCAATATGAAGAAAATGTCTGAAGGTGATGAGAGCCAGGAGAAGGATTGTAATTAATATGAAAAAGAAATAGATTGCAGATGGATTTTAGACAGGTTAAGATGTTTTGACTTGAAGTGTTAAGTCTGCTCTAAGGGGAGAAACTATATATTGTGATTTTAAACTATTCACAGTGAGTTGATAGTTGAAGCCTTGAGAACTGTGGGGATCTTCAATACAGAACTGCAAAATTGGTTAGTGTTTGAGAGAACTAATCCTTTGGTGCCCTGTTCCTACCTAATACCCCAGAAGCTCTGGTGGAGAATAGTGGGATGCCACAGGCACTAACTTGGTGTTGTTACCTAAGGGACATTCCGAGTTTCAGTATTTACTCAAAATGCTTCTTGCTTGATGTTTTCTAGGGTCACATCTGTTTGCGACAGGCCTGGAACACTCCCCTCTTAAATGTTTGCAACACTCAAGAAAATATTAAAACCTTTAAAATTTTTCTGCTGCTGCTGCTGCAAAAAAAATGTGTTCAGTTCTATTTAGTGCCATTTCTCAAGCTTATTGTTATTAGAGTTCCCTTGACTCCTGTAACCCCTATTATTATCACCTAGGTTAGTGTTCCCTTCTGTTGAAGTTTTGGAAAATTTCCATTTAATTGATATTCTTTCTTAAACAAATGCGGCAACATATTTTCTTCTTTTAGGGGAGAATAGGTAGAGCACAGAACTAGCCATAGGGCAGTTGAGCTCTGGCCCTCAGGACTGACCAAGAGTGTGACTTTATATGAATAATATGCTACATCAGCATTTCTCATAGGGTAGGTGGGGCTGATAACTTCTGACTTTTCTTTGAAGAACATCACATGACTGTACTGAGATAACATAGTGATAGTTTTATATATATACATGGACAGTTACTAGTTTGATACACTGAATTTTTAGTCTGAATACTGAATCAAGTCAAGGGTATGTTAATTTTATAATTACCCTCTGAACCTAAGTTACCAGAAAGAATATGGCATTAGTTTTGGACCCTAAACTTGAGTGATTTGAGAAAAGAAGACTGTACTTTAAGAATAAGCAAAGATATTTGTACCACCAGTTGCCCTAAAAATAACCTGTGCAAAGGTCCTTGAATCAGGCACCTGAGAAAAAAGGTCCTGGTGAGAGCTGAGGGGTTGGCTGTATTGACTAGTGCAAGTCAGGTCCCTTGTGTTTATTATAGTTTCACAGCATTTGGACAAAAAGAGTTTAGACTATATACCAGGGTCAAAGTCCTCTCTAGAGGACTTTGCACTGTATGAGTGCTTCTGTGCATAAAACCATTGCTTTACTCTCGTAAACATAAAGAAAGGACACTTGATGCAGTGATGAAGCCTTCAAAGCCCTGCATTATTCTGAAGTGACATCATTTGTGATCTAACCTCCTTCCTTACAAGTAACAAATTTTTCTTAGAGCAAAGAGTCCAGATTTAACTTTTGAGTATTTTTATGATTGGAACTTTTTATAGTTAATATTCTGATAAGTCTTCAAAGACTATCTCCAATGATTTCAGTACCTTCTTTGGGCCACATGAGGTCTGTTCTGAAAGTATCAGCTGCACAAACTTTTAATTATATTGACATTGGCTTGGTACTTTTGGAACAGGCCTTATATATCCACTCTGCTTTTGCCATCTTTCTTGATTTCTGTGTACCAGTTTTGAATTCACCTCCTAACTACAGAGGACCTGCCATGTTAATTTCTGAGTTGCAGAAATGAGGGACCACCGTGCTTTGGCCAATCTAAAACTCCAAAGAGGCAAACACCCTCTCTAGAGCCCCAAGTAAAAGAAAAGTAGAAACTGGTTTTGGCAGCTGAAATGAGCATGACCTCAACTTCTCTTTCAGGACTTTTTTTTTTTTCCCCTGGATGAATTTCCAACAGGCTAATAATGGTTGGGGAGGTTGGGGGTAATTAGAAAGGTGGGAATGCAAAGTGCAAAGGGAGTGGCTTCATGGATAAAAGTATTTAGAGGAGGACCTAGTTAGAAACATGTGCTAAGTTTAAGAGATGTAGCAAATCTTTTATATTTTATTATTGATTCACTTGTACTGAGAAATCCACTCATGGAGTTAACAGTGAGATAGTCAACCAAACCCCAGGAATGCCAATATGTCGAAAGGAAACCTTTTCCCTTCAGCAAATAAAATATTAAGAGGGCTCAACGAAAGCCAGTGGGAAGTGGCCTGGAGAAGGAGATGAAAAATTAATTTTAATGCATGGGAGACTAAGTAATTCACTTATTTCACAACCTCAATCAATTTTAATATTTTAATATTTAATGTGAATGTGGTGCCTCTCCAATAATATTTTAAAAGTTGTTTCTCCCTTTTTGGCTTTTGTCCTACAAGTACTTTCTATATTTTTAGCCATTTTTCTTAGTATTTTGATAGGGAGGATTTAGTGGATTTCATATTACTCAAGGCAAGAATTTACCCTCTCTTCTCCTCATCAGTTTTTATTTATTTATTTATTTATTATTTTTATAGAGAGGGGAAGGGAGAGAGGCAGAGAGGGAGAGAGACATCAATGTATGGTTGCCTTTCACCTGCCTCCAGCTACGGACCTGGCTGGAGACCTGGCTTGCAACCTGGTTATGTGCCCTGGTTGGGAATCGAACCAGCAACTCCTGAGCTCACAGGCCAGCGCCCCATCCACTGTGCCACCAGCCAGGGCCTCCTCGTCAGTTTTAAAAGTTATAAGATTACTAAATAGGGAAGCAAAGGCATCAGGGAAGATCCCAAATCAGCTTTCAGGCAGGCTGATTTTTGGAGAGGCCACCTAGCCCCAAGAGGCTCTCAAGTCTTTGCAGACAGGCCATTGTGTGGAGGGCCAAATGGAGCCATTTAGTCATTAGTTCCTCAAATACCAACTCAAGAGAGGAAGCTGTCTGCATTTCTCCACAATTTAGACACTTATCTTACAAATTCACCAAGCCGGGTGATTTCTGAACAATGCCAGCTGTTAGGGAGCCATTTCCCTGGCATTTTCCCCATAATTTGATTTGAAAGGAAAAGATTAAACTCATTCTGACCCAGAACTGTCAGCCCAATGACCTCAAAGACTTTGACAGGGAAAAAAAAAAAAAGCAAAAAAATAAAAAAATAAAAAAGGAACAGAAAAGAGAAGGAAAAACCCCAAAAACCTTGCAGACTCTTAGATGAAGAAATCACCTGTACCTGTGTAGTAAGAAGAGATAGTAAGGTACATTCCATAGGCTAGACAAGGAATATAGTATACAGGACCAGCCTCAGGGAAATCTCCTCCCAGAAAAATGGATCAAAATGAAAGCTAAACTTGTTGTTCTTAATTACCAACTTTTGGGTAATTTTGATTTTAGGAAGAACAGACCGAATTTAAATAGTGATTAGCTGGTACGAGTACATTAGCATTCCAAAAATACAGTAGTTATAACAACTAAGTTGCCTATCATGCAGTGATGCCTCTTTGAATTTAGTAAGAATCATTCTATTTAATTTTGCAGAATATCAGAATGTTTACACTTTGTGGAGTGCTTATTTTACTTAATCCTTCCCTCACAAGAATGATTTAGGGTATGGGAGGCAAACACAAGGCCTGCCGGCTGAATCCGGCCCTCCACCTTGTTTTATCCAGCCTGGGTCCTTTAGCCCGGCACCTTGCTTCTACCTGGCTCGCTTACCTGTTAAGGAGCAGTTACATTTATCCGGTCCTAAATTTACATTCGGCCCTCTGAAGGCATCCTCGAGGCTGATGTGGCCCTCAATGAAAATGAGTTTGGCACCCCTGATTTAGATGATAATCTTACCTTTGCTTCTCTGGTAAGATCATTGTTTCTTAGAAGGGTTAACTCACTCAAAGTAAAGCAGCTAATAAATACTAGAGTTGACTTTTGGTTTAGCTTTAAATCTTGGAGTTTTAAGTCACTGTGTTATGCAGTGTCCCTGCAGAAGGCAATGGAGAAATGTTTTAAAAATTCTACTCCCATATATCTTTTTTCACTTATACTATTGCTCATACTTTTTCAAAATTTAAGGATTTATCATATCCTTTTTGAACTTGGTCTCCCTGCCCTTCTACCCTGAGTTTTATCTCAAGCTCATTAGAGGACACTTTGGTGAAACTGCTGTTGTCTGTGTTAATAGCACCCTATTCATTTAGGAGAAAATCTCAAATATTTCTAATTTATTTCTACAATTAAGTTAGTGTTTAATATCAGGAAATGTGTGTATATATATATATATATATCTCATAACTATTTCAATTTAGAAATAATCCAGTTCCCCTCATTTCATAGATGAAGAGCTAGACATAGGCACTAACTTCCTCAGTCACAAAGCTCATTGGTGGCCAAGCCAGAGCTGGATCCAGAGCTTCCATACCCCAGTCTAGTTTTATATTTCAGAAGTTTTCGTACTTTTATTTTACACCACTTAGAGTAATAAATACACACACACACACACATACACACATACACACATACATGTACATATATTTATATACAAGGGGGACCAAAACCCAGAATTATCTTTTACTACAGGCTTCCCCAGCTGATGAGTGTTCTAGGAACCCATCTGTACCATTCTACCAGTTGGTGTCATTGTGTGAGGCTACATTTGACTTCGGTAAAATTTTTTTTAGGACTCTTTCAACATCTTTGCCATGGGTGATTATGGGCACATTTGCCCACATCGCGCTGAGTGTTCAGCAGTTTTTGACCAAAAAATGGCATGATCCCCTTGTCCCACCCTCCCTATTCACCCGATCTCATCCCAAGAGACTATTTTTGTTCTGTTTCACTGAATGTAAAAAGTCCTCCAAGGGAAATGTTTTGCTGATGTCGAAGAGGTGAAACAAAAAATGGCAGAAGCACTAAAAAAGGCATCAAAATCTATGAGTTCAAATACTATTTTTAGCAGTGGAAAAAGCTTCTCCATAGGTGTATTGCATCAAATAGAGAGTACTTGGAAGGTGACTGACATTTAAATATGTAAGAGTAAATGCACAACATTTCATAGATTCCATTTTTGGAGGGGTCCCCCCTCATGGATATACACAAGTACATGTATGTATCTATATGTTAATATATACATATGTGTAAATGTTGGTTGTGAAACAGCACCAGGTTTAGCAACGTTCTTACATGAGTTCTGACTAAGAAAGAAATCAGAGTCAAGACTCAAACTATAAGGGAAAGTTTATTTAGAAAGTTACAGAGGTAGTAGAAATGAGCAGTAGAAGAAATGGGCTCAGAAAACAAGTTACAGAGGCAAAAGAAGGCCCTTGGAACTTAGAAGAGAGAAAGGTAAAGTTAAGGACCTAGAAAGGAAGAGGGAGAGGGGAAAGGGAAAGGTGCCAGTGTGTTCCCAGAGGGAGAGAGAGCCACGCTCTTGCTCTGTCTTGTGCATATATATCTGGAGATCCCAATAGAATATTCACCAAGCCTCCAGGTGTTGTCTTCCAGTCATGGTCTCCACTGAACGGTCAGCCATGGAGCAGGGGACATTAGTCAATGCAACTGGTCCAGGTGTCAGCCATGGCATCACTTGTCTGGTTTTTCCATTTTCCTGGGCTTGGAGCTGAAACACAACTGAGGCTGGATGTTATCCATGGGAGGTGATGCTTAAGGGTGTGGTCTTACAGGGGCCCAACTGGGAGTCTAATGAGGCCATTCCTTGGCCCCTTGTTTTTCCTCTAAGGGGATCTACCATATGACTAGTGACTAGCAACATGCCGGGGGAGGAAAGGTCAAGGAAGGGTCCAAATCACATGATCAGTGATATGAAAGGTTAGGGTGTCTCAACCACATGTCCAGTGATATGCCAGGGGAGGATAGGTTATTCTTGTTTTCCCAGCTTTGCTTATTGCTACACCCCTGGGGCTTTTTGTCCTGGTGACCTTCTATACCTGACCCTTTGTCCTCACTTTGCTCTTGTCTGCCTAACTGCCTACAGTTAGGCACATATACATGTGTATATATATATATATATATATATATATATATATATATATATAGTGTTTTCCATGAATATTAAGTTATTTTTTCCCAACTTCATCCTTTTTTTATGCAATATTTCCTACGTCTTCTATTTTTTTTTGACAGTTGAGATTTAAAAGTTTCCCTGATCCTTCATTCACATCTGTGCAGGACAGTTCTGACAAAACATTATGTTAGTCATTAATTGCTTAAAGATTGATTAATTCTCTTTTAGATGAATTTGCTTTCATTTATGGTTTTAAATTTCTCAGCGTGTCATTATTATTATCCTACCTATTTCTCTTTTTATTGGTAGACTCAGTAGGCCTCAAACCCAGAGGTCATCTGGTGGTGTTGAGACACTGAAACTCTCCATTTATAAGCAACTGGGACACCATAGAATTTGGTTCTAACAGCTTATTTGACATTACTGTAAGATACTCAATCTAAATTTCCATTCCCATATGCAGTATGTCTTGCAATGATCAAAAGTAATGAAACTGCAGTAAAAAATAGAAGTACTTGGCTTAAGACCCAAGGGGGTGCCTCTGTCTTTATTTTGAGTCCTTTGAAATTGGTGTGAGGGAGTGGAAAGTTAGTGGGAAAGGACATACCCACAGGAAGCGGGCAACCAGGAAAGCACTGGGGTGAGAGGACATGAAAAAGAAGGATACTGGAGAAAGACTCCAGACCTTAATGGGAGTCTACATTTACATGGAGTCCTAAATGTTTCTTTATTAAGCAATAGGTAAAGATAGAGCTTTGTCTTTGAGAATTTCCAGAGATTAAAGGACAGGTTGACAACCAACACAGTTCAAAATCATTCTGCCTGAGGAAAAATGTATGTTTGTGTGTGTTTGCATATGTGTGTGTACTACATAAATCATATTCTTTCTTTGTTCATTTACCTGCTTTGTACTTGAAAGGATATAGTATGGCTTATGGAGATTCATAGACTATAACAACATAAGACATTAAGAATAGGTAAGAAATAATAATAAACAGAGGAGATTCAAAAGGAAGCTGAGAATGAAGCACATATAAAATGCATGTCATTAAAAAAGGATACATTTGACCTAGGTAGGTTAATAGAGCTCTAGTGTCAAAGTGTTCTAATGTTTACTAGTTGGTTTACAAGTTAGATAAAATTTTCTATGGAAATTGTTTTCAAATACTTACAAAACATTGTCCCTGTTCTATAGGATCTGGCAATCTAGATGAGAAGACAAAATCTATTCCATGGAAACAAGTGAAATTGACTCTTGTACATGCAATATATCCTCACACATGATTCTTCTCACACAAACCTCAATCGTTCTCTTTGCTTCTGGTTCCACATCTGTTGTTTATGCTTACTTCCCTCTCATCCTATGGAAGTTCACTAGCAGTAACAAGTATGTAGTTCATCTTATCACTTTTCACACAAGGCATTCCTTCAGATCAGCAGAAGGTTCAGATTATCCCCTTCACTGTCACCAATTGGGGGGTGCCTTCACCAATTTTTTACATCCTTTTGTTATGTTTTTGTTGTTATTTTTCTTTTGACCAGAGTCTTGTTCTGCCCCAGTTTTATCCCCTCCCAGATCTTTCTTACATCTACATTATCTATGTCCCTATATTACAACCTTTGTCATTTCTAGCACTCTCAATGGCTGCATTTGCTCTTACCTCTTGGGGTTTTACTCTCATTTAACTTTGACACATGTCTTCATTATCCCACTGAGAAGAACTCCAGGGGCCTAGAACAAACTGCTGAAAATGGTTCTTACAATTTCCTAGAGGTGGTAACGATTGAACAATGTGAATTTTACAAAGGAGAGAATTGTTAGATCTTGAAGGAGCAAGGACAGCTGTGAAGCCCTCTTGACACTCACTGATGAGAAGGAATCCGGTCCTGGGCATGCACCAGAGCCAGGAGAAGTTGAGTTGACCCTAGGGACCTAAGTGGGGTAGGATGTCTTCTTAAGGCCCAAACGTTTAGAGATCGGTAAGAAAAGCTGGGAAGTTTTCCCTCCTCTTAAACTTTTGGAATAGGTTGGGAAGGATAGGTGATAGTTCTTGTTTGAATATTTGGTAAAATATGCCTGTGAAGCCATCTGCTCTAGAACTATTGTTTGCTGGGAGTTTTTGATTACTGCTCCAATTTCATTAGATGTAATTGGTTTATTCAGGTTTCTGGTTGTTTCTGATTCAGTTTTGGAAAATTGTATGCTTCTAGGAATTGATCCATTTCACCTAGGTTGTCCAGTTTGTTGGCATATAACTATTCATATTTTCTTAAAATCCTTTGTATTTCTATGATATCAGTTGCTACTTCTCTTTCATTTCTAATTTTATTTATTTGGGTCCTCTCTTTTTTTCTTTGTCTGGTTAAAGGTTTGTCAGTCTTGTTTATCTTTTTAAATAACTGGCTTTTGGCTTCACTGATCTTTTGTATTACTTGTTTCAGTCTCTAGATTGTTTATTTCTACTCTGATCTTTATTATCTCTTTCCTTCTACTTATTCAGGGCTTTGTTTGTTGTTCTTTTTCTAGTTCTTTTAGATATAGGGTTAGATTGTTTATTTGAGATTTTTATTGCTTCCTGAAGTAGTCCTATAATGCTATGAACTTCCCTCTCAGGACTGCTTTTTCTGTGTCCCATAGGTTTTGGGCTGTGGGCTCATTTTCATTTTCTTCCAGGTAATTTTTTATTTCTTTCTTGGTCTCATTGTTAAACCATTCATTGTTTAACAACATGCTATTCAGCTTCCATGTGTTTGAATGTTTTCACTTTTCTAAACTGTAGTTGATTTCTAGTTTCATTGTACTGTGGTCAGAGATGATGCTTGATATGATTTCAATTTCTTAAATTTGTTAAGACTTAGTCTGTGTTCCATTGTGTAGTCTATTTTTGAAAATGCTCCATGTACACTTGAGAAGAATGTATACTCTGCTAGTTTGGGATGAAATGTTCTATAAATATCAATTAAATCCATCCAATCCAGTGTTCTGTTAAGGAAGGATGCTGTTGCCTTGTTGATTTTTTTGTCTGTAAGATCTATCTGTTGATGACAGTGGAGTGTTAAAATCCCCTGCTATGACTATATTGCTGTCTCTCTTTCCCTCTGTGTACATCAACATTTTCTTTATATACTTAGGTTCTCCTATTTTGGGTGCATACATGTTTACAAGGGTTTTACATCCTTTTGTTAGATCGATACCTTTACTATTATGTAGTGATCTTCCTTGCCTCTTATCATGGTCTTTGTTTTGAAGTCCATTTTATTAGTTATGAACATTGCTACCCTGTCTTTTAATTTTTTTAAATTCCCATTTGCATGAATAGTTTTCTCTCCCTCACTCAATCTGTGTGTACCTTTTGTTCTCAGGTGGGTCTCTTGTAGATAGCATATATATAGGTTATATTTTCTTATCCATTCAACTAGTCTGTATCTGTTAACCCCCACAATAGAGCCATACACATCAGCATCTTTCCATCTGGTTCTCAGACAAAAGTTTCTCTGAGAGACATAGCTCAAAATTCCCAGCTTTGCATGGCACTCTGGTCTTCCTGCTTGGCTGAACTCAGTAGCATGCTCATCACTGAAAAAAAATGGCATCTGGGTCTCTTAGGCTGACCCAGTCCCCACCGATATTCACCACTAGGTGCTGTGCAGACTTCTCTTCTAGTGTCTGTTGCTCCCTGCATGGGATTGAGACCTGCATGCTCCTAGAGGGAGTGAAGGCTAGCTCATTCTTTCTCTCTGTCCTTACCAGTCTATATGCGGTTTCTTCAGTAAATACTTAGTTATAATATTTCAGTTCCACTAGCCTTCAGTTGGTTATTCAGGTTGATTGCTCTATAATTTAGCTTAAGTCTGGTTTGGAGTTGGAAGCAAGTGAGTATAGCTTTCATCTACTCTGTAGCCACCTTGGAAACTTAATTTTACATTTTTAACTTAATAGTATTATTGGAAGTTTTTAAGGTAAGTAGGGCTATCTGACTATTATAAATGACTTCAAATTGCAATGCTTTTGTCTCTTTACGAAACTATTTTTTACTGTTTTCCTGATGTGTATATATCGCAATAATACCATATATATAAATATAAGTATGTATAATATATAATGATATACACACCATAACTACTTTTTTTGCAGCTTATAAAAATACACATCATCCCAATTTTTAGTCTTTAAATCTCCAAAGGCCCATGCTTTTAGTTTAATCTTATAATTCTCAATAAGTTTGTACAGTCAAAATAAAATATTTTTGGCTTAATGGACAATGGAAGGTCAGCCCATTCAATTACCCGGAAGGGTGAGTGGGGAAGCTGTTGTCACCTACCTTTCTAATGTTAAGGGCAAATCCAGGTACAAATTTTGCTCCTAGTCTTTGAGAAAGTAGATATAGTAGGGAAAGCATGCCCCTTTATTGAATCTGAAAATAATGCTGATTATGGATTTAATAACACACCAGGAGATACCATATTTTGGCTTGGTGACAGTGCTCTTCCTGAGGTTATCAAATTATCTTCCCTAGGGTGATCCCAGTTGACAACCCCTTGGGCATTGATTTCCCTTGGGATATGGAATAACAGCAGTTGTCTGGGTGTTTTAATCTCATGTCTGTCTTGTGATCAGACATTGGAAATTAGAGACTTCCTAAGAGATAAATCAGTCAACTGAGAAAAGTGTTTACTATTGTTTTGCTTGTACTCAAACTGAGATGGGAATTAGAAGACCAAACCTAGAAGGCTGTCTGGAGTCAGCAGTGGAACAGCAACAGAAAAACATCCATGTGAGTGGCAAGAGAAGAACCAAAGAGCGATGCCAAGAATAAATGCTGGCTCTCTAAAAAGGAGATGCCAAGAACCAAGTGGAAACATACCAAAATCAGTATCAAGAAATATGAGACTATCAAAAAGCTGAAGGAAACATAAGACTCAAAGCATGAAGAGGAAGCTATCATGTGGGATTTCCTTCGAGCCTGATTTTTGGGCAACAGTCTTAAACTTGTCCCTTCTCCATCCATGTCATAAACCCTCCTTAAAGCCTGGCACACATAGAGTTCCATGTGGGATTTCTCAAACATCAGCGGGTAGCAGCCTTTCCTGGAAGCCTTTTTAAAAACATAAATGCCTGTGTCCAAAACATGATCTACTGGTAGAGCAAGTAAATCAATAGTTTAGAGCCTTTTTTACATAGAAAGCTAATAGTAAATATTTTTGGCTTTAGGGGCCATATGGTCTCTGTCACAATTACTCATTTCTGCCATTGTAGCAGGAAAACAGCCATACATAATACCTAAGTAAATGAATGTGTTTGTGCCCAATACTTAAAAAAAAAAAAGGCCCTGGCTGGTGTGGCTCAGTGGATTGAACACTGGTCTTCAAACCAAGGGGTTACTGGTTCGATTCCCAGTCAGGGCACATGCCTGGGTTGCAGACCAGGTCCCCTGCTGGACGTGTGGAAGGCAACCACACATTGTTGTTTCTCTCTCTCTTTCTCCCTCCCTTCCCTTCTCTCTAAAAATAAATAAAATATATAAAAAAAAATGGGTGGCATGCTGGGTTTGGCCCACATGGCCCATGACCCATGGTCCATGGTTTCTTCACCCTCGTTTAGAGCATTGTTGCTCCTTTCCCCAACACAGTGGCCTAGTGCATCTTGAAGAGAAAATTAGCAAATCTTAGGCCTTTTAAACAGAAAGCCAGATGTTTCTTTTAATCACCTACAGTTTTGCAGATAATGTTATTCTTGCTGCTCAAATTCTCTGTGTATAAATATTGCTGAGATATGGTTGTACAAGACTGTGGCAGCAAAGAGTTTCTTTTACAAGCTACTGGGAAGAGACCTCATTTCCCCAAGTCACTCACTCACTTGCCTGCTCTCATGTCAGAAATTCCACCTTTAGTAAGCCAATTAAATTCATAGCAGTGATATGTTTCCTGATACTGTATGCAAACTAAAGAAGAGAATAATTGTTCCTACTCTCATGGGGAAAGAAAAGCAAATTTCCTTTTGACAGCTTAAATACTCCCAAAAAAGGTGAGCAAGACTTATCTAGAGGGAAAATGGGTTGAAGCCAGAACTATGGAGATTATTTCAAGCTAACATAAAACATTAACAGCTAAGTGTAATTGTTTAAAAAATTGTGCATGTGTGTGTGTGTGAGAGAGAGAGAGAGAGAGAGATGTCATGGTTGAGAAGGCAGTGGTGGAATGTATTTTAAGAAAGGAAAGCACTGAAATGGGGCATTTCCAAGGGCGTTTTCGTCAAAACCCAGCCCCTCTGCTAAGGAATCAGCTCATCTTTCACCGACCAGTGGGGTGTAATCAGTGTCTTGATTAGCATTTGCAGCCACAAGGATTCAAAGTTGCTTCTACAATTCCTCTCTCAGGGATTCTCCAGGGTCAGCCCAG
This sequence comes from Noctilio leporinus, assembly GCA_004026585.1. NCBI lineage: Eukaryota > Metazoa > Chordata > Mammalia > Chiroptera > Noctilionidae > Noctilio > Noctilio leporinus. The sequence goes on from PVIW01000065.1 coordinate 557,082, forward strand.
ACAGCTAACTCCCCCTGGCTGCCTGTCAGCCTCTGTGGGCCCTCAGCTCCTGTGGATGTGCCACAGTCAAAAGAAGACAAGTGACCAAGCTCATGTTTGCTTTTGGGTGGCCTTAGTTCTGTCCTGAACAGCCCTTTTTGGAGTCCCTCCCTCTATTTTCACTAAAACTTGAACTCAGTTTGTCTTTCATTGAAGGATATTGTGCCCTACCATGGGAACAGCTAATTTGCTAAACCAATTGAGTATCATACCTTTTCAAGTTATTTGCATTTTTTTTTTCAGTTAAGATATTTGAATTTTATTGGGGGTGTCACAGTCTTTCCTCAGAAGGATTTACTGATTGGAAATCTCATTAGAAGATGGTCTCATAACCACCTCTGACGGAAAGGCGTTGGTTCAGAATGCTATAGTTAATTGAATACCAGGAGACCTAGGTTTCTGTCCTGTCTCAAATTACTCAATGACTTATACAACTATGTTCCCATTATGAATCTCAGTTTTCTCATTCTATAAAATTATAGTTTGGAATTACATGATTACTGCTTAAGACTCCAGGATAAGCTAATTTACACTAACATATTAATGACTGACAGTAGTTTAATTAGTTCATTATCCAGGTACAGCAGAATTTTGAAAGCTCTTAAACTCCAAATGTTCTACAGTACTCTCATTTTAGACACTATTTGCAATGTAGAGAACATTCCAGTTTTCTTCAAATCATATTATGTTGTCTATAGTTGTAATTGAGTCAGATGGAAAAATAAAAAAAATTATTTGTTGAAGAAGAGATACCTGTTCTGATTTCTGTGAGTAGGAAAAGGCCTAGAACCAACATTGAATAATCAGGTATGCTTCACATGCTGGGATTTGGAGTAGGAAAGGGGTGATACTTTTGAGTGTAAACATCCCAAAAGTTTCAATGGAGAGAAACTTGCATTTGCTTGGTTCTCGCACTTAGGTGTATGCAATCCAATCTTTACATTAATCTACTTTCCTTCCCCTTGTTCTGCACTGGCATAGCCCCCTGTCTTACTAGAGCATTGTTTACATTTTTTTTAAAATAAACAATCACACTTAGCTGCAATATCTGATGCAAGAATAGGATGATCTTTGCCATTTCATCCTGAGTCTATTTCTCATGTGGTATTGCTTACCACATGAGGATAGGAACAATTTTTCTTTTCTTTAATTTTGCATGTAGTATCAGAAGCACTATATTTTTCGTATTTGATAGGACTCTTTGCTCAGATGACTGTTTATTTCCTCTTAGATGGAAGGTATACTTCTTAATGTGTTATTCAGATTCATTTCAATTCCTGTCCTCACTCAACAGACAGTGACAACCATGCTATTGCAGGTGCTCACCGGGTACCTAGGCTAGTGAACAAAGTCTACCAAGTCCTGACCTCATCTCATGGAGTCTACATTCTGGCAATGACAGAGAGCTGACAAAAAGCCACATGGAGTATTTCAGGTCATAAAAGTGTGCTCTAGAGAAGAAGAAAGCAGAAGAAAGAACTAGAGGGCAGTGGAAGGTGCGTGCTGTTCTGATGGGGTGGCCCAAGAAAGTTGCTTTGAGCGGGGGACGTTTGATCAGATGTGCAGAAAGTAGGCAGGATCATCAGGTGAAAACTGGGTCAAAGAACTTCTGGCACATATGATTTGTTCCCATGAACTCTTTCCAACTTTTAATGATCTCCTTCCCCTTGCAACTCAGCTTTTCTCACCTGGACTCTCTCATCACCCATTTTAAGTCATTCCCTCCTTGGTACAAGCACCCCTCCTGGTATTTACAGTTCATCCCTATTATTTGCAGATTCTGTTTTGACCAATTCCCCTACTTGCTAAAATTATTTGTAACCCACAAATCAATACTCATGACATTTTTGCAGTCATTCGCAGACATGCCATGCACATGCCAAAGTAGAGAGACACGTGGGAAACCCAGCCGGCACAGTCCCAGCTGAGGTTGAACAGCATGAGGTCTGCCTTCTTGTTTCAGCTCACAAACTGTCAACAAGTGTCCTTTCCGTGGACTATTTACTGTAACATTTTTTTCCCACACTTTTGTGTATTTTGTTGTTGACTTACTTATTTAATATAGCCTCCTGGCATAGTGCTGAGTTACTCTCTAGGCTTCCTGAGCAAGATAAGCACAAAGTCTGGGCTGTGCCTCATGGAGAAAAATACATGTGTTACATAAGCTTCTTCTAAGGCCTCAGTAATAGTACTGTTGGCCATGAATTCAATGTTAATGGGTCAACAATACATATTAAATAAGTTGTCTTTAAATAGAAACGTATATAACACAAGGTTTTTCATTGATTAGTTGATGAAAATTCTATGGCAGTAACCTAACCTTGTTTTTTTACCCTAAGAGCGATGATTCAGTCAGTGTTCTTGGTGACTTTATAGAACATAACTACCACAGGTAATAAGATTCAATTGTAACTTCTAGGTCTTGCCTCTAAAGTGGGTTATTTTGGTGAACCTCATCTTTAGTGCTGGATTATTCATTGTCTAATGCTGCATTATCTTTGCTTTCAATCTTTTCACTAATTCTTTTATGGATTTCTTTGATCCACCCCTTTGGCCAGCTCTCAATCATTGAGCATCTACCATGTGCCCAAAATGGGTATGGGATTTTCATTTAAGGACTCTGAAAAGTAAACATTAGGAAGCTCATCTTGCAAATTAAACCCCTGAGGCTCCAGAGGTCCTGTGATTCGCCCAAGGTCACAATGCAAATAAAGTAGGGGAGCCTGGATTTGTTCCAAGATTTGCCTGTATCCAAAGCTTTTATTTCTTACAAGTTCTGGATGCCTGATAGAAACTCAGTGAGTTAAAAGGAGTGTTACACAAGGAAGACAAAAGAGGGAGGGGAAGTCAAGGACAATTTCGGCTTTGTGTTGGTTGGTAGCAAAGCTATTTTTCTCCCTGGAAGAAAGAGAGGAAAGTTCTGATATTCACATGCTCACCCACCAGGCACCCTTCAGAGTTCCCATCCATCAGCTGGCAAATGGACACATTTTAACGAGCACAATCTCAACCAAGCAAGTTCTGGCAACAAAATATGCCTCCTCTAATGATATTCAATTGTTCTAAGAAGACAAAATGGTCTGAAGTGTAATGAGATGCCAAACACACAAATGCACAAAACAGGCTGCTCATATTTAAGTCCTTATGTTTCTTGAAGTGAAAACTCATTTTAAGAAGATTATGGTGCATATATTATAAAGTGGGATGATATTCCACATTCATGCCCCACTGGGGCCTTGACTGTATTAAAAAAATGAAAACAAAAGCAAGAACAACATTTTGTTCCCACACAAGTACTTTGCTAATAGGACATATGACGCGGTAGTCATTTGTTTCGGTTATTTTTATCACAGGGTTTATAGATGCTTTCGCTCTTTTGATACACAGATGCAACCAGGAAATTTCTTAACTAGGCTTCTGAGAATGAGAATACCCTAGAAAGGAGGCAGAGGGTCGGAGCCATTGGGACACAATGTAGCTGATGACAAGGGGTGAGAGAGAGGAAAAAGAGTAAATTTGGGTTCTGGGAATGTGTTCTACCCATCTTCCTGTAAGAATTAAGTAACTTCTGTTGAGGCAACAGACAGATTTTTATCCTCGACAAAGTTCTATTCAACATGTTCATCAATGGCAAAGGTCAATGATTTCAAGCGTTTTAGTTTAAGCAAAAACCTTTCTTATGATGAAATCCTTCTGCAAAATGTAAATGAAACAAGAAACAACTAATAAAGGTTGATGTGAGGGGGGCATTTTCCAAATAATTTTGGTCCTCCTTCCCCTTTTTATTAGCAGCATCCCTAAGGGGGCTTCTGGAACCCCCAGGCTCCAAGACACTGCCTGAAAAATCAATGATTCAGATAAAGTGTGATATTTAAATGTTCAGGGAAAGTGGGCAGAATAGAAGGAAGGCTGTGTCAGGCAGGGAAAAAGAAAACATTCTACATGTTTCAAAGAGAAGGAAAGTAAATGGGGCTGGTGAGCTAACCCAGAAATTAATAACTGTATGAAACACTCGTTATTCCAAGGGCTGGTGGAAGGAAAAAGGAGAAGGGGAGTTATCAGAGTCTAGGAGCTCTAAGTATAGGCTACATAGTCAGTACAGGAACGAGGAAGGCCTTGTGCGTGAAATCAGTGTCACAGCCACTTGCTGAGATGCTGCTAGAGATGGAGGGAGGACAGGAAAGAAATGCTGTCTCCTCCCTGTCCCTGTGTCTGACCCCACCAATACCTCCTCCTGGATAAATCTACCCAGGAGGTGTTGGAAAAAGAGTTCCAGCCCTGGCATTACCAAGCGGCGCTGAGAAGAGCAGGCCTGAGACTGAGGAGCAGGTCAGTAACTGGCCCAGCCCACTTTCTGGTCTATTCAGCATCCACCCATCCCCTTCTACCCATACTTACACTTCTCATGCCACAGCCATGGCACCTTTACACTTTCACTTAATAAACTTCGTTCTCCTTGGTACACAAGATGATGCAACTACTCTGTCACAGAGGAGCGACACCAAGTTTCATCAATCAATCTCTGCCTCTGTCCCTTAGTCATATTAGTTCCTCTTCATTTCAGTTGCAAAGCCCATCTGGATATTATGTGACTTAAAGACTAAAGTTAAATGATTATCCACATTCTATACAAAATATAATAATGGAAAAGAGAGGACAAATTGTGTGTGGGTGTGTGTGCACGCATTTGGGAGTGTGGGCAAGTATTAAAACAAGTAGGGAAGGAAGAATGCTTCCTGCTATTTTATAGTGTTTCTGTATCTGTTACAATGTCCTAGTTGCTTACTTTCAGCTGCTTCCTTCCATTACCCATTCCAAGTTTCCTTTGTCCTCCATCAGTACCTTAATTGGTTGGAACACTGTGCCTTTTGGGATAATTCCAACGCTTCCACCTCTAGTTGTTTCATTCTTAATGACCCTACCTATAGTGGGTTCCTTTAGTTTTTTATGACTTTTTTTTTTTTTTACCTTATTTTTAATTTCTTAGCGGTACCCCAGGGAACCCCTATATTCCAAACATAGTTTTTCCCTTCTCCATTGTTTAATAACGACCCTATCTATTTTTTATAATCATAAGTAACTTTCTTCTTTACCTTTTATTTTATTCATTGATTTTAAGACACATACACACACTCAGAGAGAGAGAGAGAGAGAAAGAGAGAGAGAGAGAGAGAGAGAGAGAGAGAGAGAGAGAGAGAGATTTTGTTCCAGTTATTTATGCATTCATTGATTGTTTCTTGTATATGTACTGACTGGGATTGAACCCACAATCTTGTTGTATGGGGATAATGCTCTAATCAGCTGTGCTATCTGGCCAGGGCTCTTTTTAACCCCTTGAGTCAGTGGCATGCAAAATCCAAATGGCCTGGTGGAAATTTGAGCTTATACTTGCAAGGGATTATTGCCATGCCAACTGATGGAAGCATGTCTCTAAGAACATCAAAGCATGAAGTTGCAAACTTCTTTGGATCATTTTATTATTTTATGTTGGCCAAGTATATCTAGGGGAGGGAACATATAGCACAAAACCAGTAAATGTTATGGAATAAGCCCATTCCTGCACTTTTATGTTAAAATGAGTTGTTTGGTGGGAACCACTGGTATATAGTATACTATGATGGTAAACAAAGTATTTCATTACTCCGTGGGAATGGTACTAACAAAAAAACTGAGTAGAGAGGGGAATTTTTTTTATTATAATAGTATTCTGCTCTTTTGAGGGCATACCATTGTTCCAATATTCTAGAAAAAGATATAACGAGGTTGACATCAGATGAATGGGTTGGTCCTCTTGAGAAATGATGGCCCGGAATTCCTGTTGGAATGTTAAACTATCAGGAGTGACAGAGCATATTTTTCTAAGGGAGATGAGAGCTCATGCTATTGACCCATATATGACTTTCTATTTCTGTTACCAAAGCTATTGGAATGTGAATTTATTGAATAAATATCAGGTTGATTGGGCAGAAGCTGGCTAATAGCCACAGGAAGGGTCATCTTGTCTACCTAGTACTTGAGACATTCCTCTTCTCTATGTACCTTTGGATAACCAATCCCACAGAAAAAATGTATCTTCTCTAGCTAAGCTTATCCTGGGAGGGTCATCTGTGCATTTCCCCCTGAACTCCTTACATCCTTGAATATTTTTCTTTACAGTTATCTGCTTCTTAAGGCAAACAGTTATTTGTTGTTTGTGAATCAATAGTGTACTTCTTTAAGTTGGGCCAATGAGAAGATTTCCTTTCACTGCTGTCTTTTAGGGATATTCCTAAATAGGACCAAAGTATCACAATCACTTATGACTGCTAACATTCCTGTCATACAGAAATATTTGTGAACTAGGCCTGAATTGTTTCTTCCTCTGAAGACTGGTCATTGGGATTACCCCATGAGGCTATAGGAGTTAGGTGAAGGAGCAGTGACAGACAATGCATTCTGTGAAAGTGTCAGATTTTCAACTTCCTGATTGTGTAATTTATTTATACCTTAGGCATTCAAGACCTCTTCTTGTATATTACACTTCCTTTTGATGATGGACTGCTATTTCTCATCCCCAAATTTATGAATTAGTAGATTGGAAAACACCAAGCTTGTGATGTAACTCAGGTTGCTAGGTCAGTTTTTGACAGTCTATCAGAAAAATTTAATATCTCTAATATCAATTAGAGATTTAATAACTCTATATTAATTCTATGGGTTTATTTCCCTTAAGGCTAACAGCATCTTTAGAAGTGTATATTAATTTGCTCCAAAATCCCAGGGAAACTGCATTATGATTTGTCTATTGGTGAATCCCAGAGACTTATTCAGCATTTCTATTTGCCATAGTTATTCTGAGTTTCATTAGAAAGGCTGGACACTAAGACCTAAGCTGCAGAGCAGCATCCACTATAACCTGGATTAGCTTCAGAACTCGCTCACATCTGGAAATCTTTCAGCTTGTTGGTAAATGGGTTGGGATAGTATCATTGAATGGGGTATAGGTTGCCTCCCAAGAAGTCAGACATGCATTGTGCTCATTTCTTAGTGATAGGCTATATAAAACAAAACTCCACTGGACTCCTAGAAATGTCACCGAGGTGCTAAGTCCATATATTTTTATGGGGTTTATCATCTAACCTCTGATACATTGGGAAGTTATTAAGGCATCTACAATACAGTAGGTCCTGGAATAATGTCGTTGCAATATAACATTGATGAACTGCCTTAAGAAATGAACTCTTGTTTATCTCAAATAGCCTATGGTAAAATGGGTTTTGCTATGCTTTGTTTAGCTTTGAGTGTCAGAATATACTGAGGGTGTTAAGTGTAGTGTATTCTAGTTGCTTCAGCCTGTTCATCAAGTTCCATCAGCCTGAGGTCATCAACACAGTGGATCAGCATGGTGTTCCATGTGGGTTTAATATGCTCAAAGCCCCTGTAGGTAAGTTCATGACAGAGATCAAGTCTCATAGCTCTGGAGCAAGTCAATTGAATAGTATTGCTAACCTTTCAGGTAAAAGTTTTCTGTTTCAGGTGGTCTTTAGAAATTGATATATCTAGAAAAAAATCAAAACATTTGATATATAAATAGCCACATGCCCATTGCCAGGGAATACATTTTTAAAAATTTATTATTTTTAGATAGAGGGGAAGGGAGAGAGGCATCAATGTATGGTTGCCTTTCACCTTCCTCCAGCTTTAGACCTGGCTGGAGACCTGGCTTGCAACCTGGTAATGTGCCCTGGCTGGGGAATTGAACCAGCAACCTTTGGGTTTGCAGGCTGGCACCTTATCCACTGTACCACCAGCCAGGGCTGCCAGGGAATACTTTTTTGTTTTTCAGGGGAAGATAATACATCTGGAACATCAGCTTCCATCTGAGCTATCGCCTGATTTATTTTGTGGTAATCTACGGTCATTTCCCAATATCTAGTCATCTTCTGCATAGCCAAAAATTAGTGTTTCTATGGATAGTTAAATTAGTTATATTGAATAATAGAACTTACCACTTTTTGCAATTATCAAGTTTCTTGCCACTAAATATATTAATTAAGTTCCAGTCATGTTCATTGAGGAGACACACACATACACTTCCCAAGATGCTGCCAGAAGCAAAGTGAAAACAAGTAAGACAAATTTCTTCTCCCCTCTTCCCATATTTGGATTTCCTCACTAATGCCTCCTTTGGGAAACATAACAAGTTGGCAAAGGAAACTGAAAAATTTAATTTATAGACACTCTGCATTACAGAGCATAGGAATGTCAGTGTGGGACCATAAGATACTAGGTTAAGTAACTGACATTGTTACAGTCGCATAATAAATGAGCATTGGCAAAGACCTTATGAAATAGTTATGTGACTTATAGGTATCTCTGCTCTTCCTTAAGGCATCTCATACACAGAGAAAGAGGATAGCAAACAATGAAATATGCTTAGAAGAATAAGGTGCAATGAGAAAAGCTATAATGCAGGTCCTGGGAACTTTGTTTCTTTTCTCAAATCTGGGAGGTTAGGACCATGCCTAACTAAAGTACATTGATGCTGATAGCATTAAGATGAGAAACATACCAACATAAATGTGGGACTCAGGGAGGGTGTTTGGTTGATGTGAGAGGCTCTGTGTTGGCTATACTTCATTAAAAGAAGCAGTGTTTTTGGTCACTGCCTACCCAACAGGAACCACCAGGATGTTTTCGTTTAAATAGAGCTTACTCAAAGATGATGTTTGTCAAGTAGGACTTCTATGTTATATAAGAAGTTTAGATCTGTCATATCTTACCCATTAGTGAGCAAGATTTACAAGTACAGATTACAACTGAATGTGAGAATTGAGAAATGTATAAAATCACATCTTTGCATATGATATGACAAAAATGAAAACCATTTAGTTGGAGAAAGACTGAGGTTCATTTTATATTTGCCCATCTGTTTACTCTTTCTCTTGTATTTCCTTTTCCCCCTGAAATTTTAGTCCAACTTTAATAATTTTTCTTCTCCAGAACTCTCTTTAATGTTTCCTTTAGCACACACAGGTGCTCATTAACCATTCTCTCAGTTTTGTTTGATTGGACATCTCATTTTTTTTTTTACTTTCACTTTTGGAGCACATTTTCATTTGGTTTAGAATTTTATGTTGGCAGGTGTTTTCTTTTGGCACTTCAAGGATGTGATGTTATTATCTGGCTTCTATATCTTCTAATGAGAAGTCAGTGTTCACTCATTATTTCTCATTTCAAAGTTATGTATACTTTTCTCTGGTTGCTTTTTAGGATTTCTATTTTATTTTTTGTTTTTTGTTTTTTTTTTTGTTTGTTTTTTAGAGGTTTTACTATGACATAGACAGGTGTACTTTCTTGGTAGTTTTTTTTAGTAGAGGTTTTAGAGCTTTTGAAATCTGTGGCTTCAAGATTTTCATGAATTTTGGAAATTTTTTGAATAAGACCTCTGTATTTCTTTTACTTCATTCACTTTCATTTTTATTTATGGGTTCTAATTATACATATAGTATAACTTTTCAACAGGGTCCAGCTCTCTCTAACATTTTCTGTTCAGCTTTCTCTTTGTTGTAATTACTTTCTACTAATCTGTCTTTCACTTCATTAATCCTCTCATCAGCTGTGATACAATGGCTGTTAACCTCATGTATTGAGTTCTTAATTTCAGATACTGTAATTTTCAATTCTAGAATGCCCATTTGATTCTTTCTTAGTTTCCAGTTCTATGGTCAAATTATCCATCTTGTCATCTACTTTCTGAACATATTAATCAGTTGTTTTAAATCCAAGTCTGATAATTGTCATACCTGGATTAAGTCTGTAATTATTAGTTGTTTTTTCTTCTTTTCATTTATGTTTTGCTTGAATGATGAACTTTAAAAAACATTTTTTTAAAGTGTAGAGGTTCCAGATAATGTTTTCTTCCTCTAAAGAGGATGGTTCCTTTTGGGGCAGGGAAGTCATTAATAATGAGTTGTGTCAAATCTATATTTAAGAATTTGTAAGTCTTGATGTAGCTGTCATCTACTCCCACTCCCAACTGTAGTTCTCCAGGATTTGCCACTGAAACCCTAGGGTGATGGTCAGGAAACCTCTTCTCAGGAAGGTTATAAATTTGAGTTTTCCTCAATAGAACTATGAGACCCCTGGGTGAGTGCTCTGTTGAACTTTTTAGCTACGTCCTGCGCATCTGCTTGTAAATATAGAAGGTCAATCTCACTTTTTCCATCTTGTTTTTGTTAAGGATCCTAACTTTAAAATAAAAAATTTTATTGTTCAATTATAGTTGTCCCAGTTTCTCCCCCATTGTTCTTCCCTCCCTCACCCCCCACCCCAACTCCCACAGTTGATTCCCACCCACTCTATTGTTCATGTCCATGGGTCCTTTATACTTGTTTAGACACTTCCCCTTCTTTCCCATGTTATCCTCCTCCCCCATCCCCTTTGGTCACTGTCAGCTTGTTTCTTATTTCCATGTCACTGGTTCTATTTTGCTTTTTTGTTTGTTTGTGTTCATTAGGTTCTACTTATAGGTGACATCATATGGTATTTGTCTTTTACTGGCTGGCTTATTTCACTAAGCATAATACTCTCTGGTTCCATCCATGCTCTAAAGAAGGGAAGGAGTTTCTTTTTTCTTTCTGTTGTGTAGTATTCCATTGTGTAAATGTACTGCATTTTTTGATCCACTCATTTACTGATGGGCACTTAGGCTATTTCTAGCACTTGGCTATCATTAATAACACTGCTATGAATATTGGGGTGCATAGGTTCTTTTGAATTGGTGTTTTAGGATTCTTAGGGTATAATTCCAGCAGTGGGATCACTGGATCAAAAGGCAGTTCCATTTTTAGCTTTTGGGGGAAATTCCATACCATTTCCCACAATGGTTGCACCAGTCTACATTCCCACCAATAGTGTACTAGGGTTCCCTTTTCTTCACATCTTTGATAGCACTTGTTTGCTGATTTGTTAATGATGGCCTTTCTGACAGGTATGAGGTGATATCTCATTGTGGTTTTGATTTGCATCTTTTTGATGGCTAGTGATGTTGAGCATCCTTTCATTTGTTGATGGGCCCTCTGTATATCCTGCTGCACAGCTAAAGAAACCATCAGTAAAATGAAAGGGGAACCAACTACATGGGAAAACAGATTTGTCAATGATACCTTAGACAAAGGCATGATCTCCAAAATATATAAAGTACTTGTAAAACTCAACACCAGAAAGATAGACAATCCAATTAAAAATGGGCAAAGGACCTGAACAGACACTTCTCCAAGGAGGATCTATAGCCTTTTTAAGTACAGCTGTCTTGATAGGCCCCAAGTCCAATGTTGGCCTTTCTAGCTCCATAAAGTGGCCAAAAGCTTTGTGGCTTCTTTGTTTCTTTGTCTCAGTGTTTCACTTTTCACCACTTAACATTTGGCAAAAGCCCATGTGCCCTCCTTGTAACTAGGATCTTGGCTCCTCATGTCTTGGCTACCTCAGAAACCTTCCAATGTGTTTGAACAGATTTAATTTGTTAACATTTTACCCAGCCTTCTTGTTTGCTTTCAGGAAAAGTGTTGCCATGCTGCAAGCTACCCTGTCATAGCTGGGTGTGGAAACTGGTTATTTTGAGCAGATGTACAGGAAGAGCTGTGTCTTAGGCTTTTAATTCTAGATTACTACTGATATTTTCTTTTTTTCTAGTTACCTTTTAGAGCAACAACTCCCAAAATCAAAATATTTGATATATATAATGTTATATTATGTACATATATCATAAAATGTGTATTTATGATATACTGTATATATCATATATATGTGTGTACATAGTATCATTATCTGGATTAATCTTTATTATTATTTAAATTCTTTATCCAAACTATTTTCCATATAGCTCCTTGTGTGGCAAAATTTCTTATGCATTCTATGAGTTTACAGCTTTTATATTTCAATGGTAGTTTGGGTGGATGGAAATGCTAGGTCTGAATTTTTTTACTTATTAGAGTTCCTGGCTTTTATGACAAGAGAGATCGGCATACACAAATGTTGATACAAACCAACATGTAAATGATAAAATCACTTAGAAGAAATACAGAGAATTATTATTGCTAACTTAGTGTAAGCAAAGACTTATTAAGACACAAAAATGCACAAACTTGAATAATTTGATAAAATAGGTATCCTCTATCTGTTAACTTTGAATAGCAACTTTGTTATTTGAAAGGCACCTTTAAGTGTATGAAGCAGCAAGCTGCAGACTAGAAGATTCACAATTTTTATATTAAAAAGGTACAAGTATCCTGAATATGTAAATAATTCAAATAATCCAAGAAGATAAATAACCCAATTAAAAATGTGCAGAGATTTGAAAGGACACTTTAAAAAATATATGAATGGCCAATAAGCATATGAAATGGTGCTTAACATCCTTAGTCATCAGGGAAATGAAAATTTACAGCACAATGGGATAGCACTGCAAACCCATTAGAATGGCTAATATTAAAAAAAAAAGTCTGATAATACCAAGTTTTGTTGACAATGAGGAACAAGTGAAACTCTCATACATAGCTGGTGACAAATGTTAAATGATACAACTCTTTCAGAAAATAATTAAGCAGCTTTTTGTAAGGCTATATATTTACTACAACTTCACTCCTTGGTGTTTCCCCAAGAGAAATGAAAGCACATGCTTACCCAAAGACTTGTACTTGAATGTTCATGGCAGCTTTACTCATAAGAGCTCATTAAGATGTAAATGAATAAACAAATTCTGGTATAGTCATTCAATGGACTTCTACTCTGTAATAAAAGGAACAGACTCATGTTACATAAAAAAATGTAACAACATGGATGCATCTCAAAAAATTATGCTGAACAAATGAAGCCAGGCACAAAACAATGTGTACTGTGTGCTTCCATTTATACATATAAATCTAAACTTACGTAATAGAAAACAGATTGGTGATTGCATGGGACCAGGAGTAGGGATATGATTTAACTGACATGTCCTGTATCATAATTGTCATTATAGTTACATGAATGCATACATTTTATAAATTGTACATTGTATATTAAGAAATTTTACTTCACTAGAGTAGACTTAAATAAAAAAGTCTTTGATATGCCAATTCTATTTTTTTGTCCAAAGAAAATAGATATGAATATAAAGATAAGAATAGACTTTACTTATTCCATTACTCATAAGAGAGAGAGACCTAGAAACAAGCTAGGTGATTAACAATAATGGGTTGTTTCAGCAAGTTTGGTATATCCATATAATGCAGTCATTAAAGATGATAATGTAGATGTATGATGATATACGTATACTAGTTGATATGCAAATATACTCTGAATACTCTTACATTCATTATTTAACTTCAGCATCATAATGATAGGATGAATTTTTAAGTAAGTTTTGGGACAGACAAGAGATCTACAGCTTTGAGGGAGTGACTTATATGGATCATAAGTGAAGGAAGGGGATTCTTTGGATGGAGTATATGTGCCTATAGGTATATATGCTTCCTTCATTCCCATGCTGTTCCTCCTTTTCTGCCTGTCAGAGTTGCACTTATGTTGATGTCTGATTTGTCTCCTTGAAGTGACAAAGAACAGTGCTGAGGATATCTTTTTCAGGGTGGTTGGAATGCGCCAGTTTCTATTCATCACTGTGGAGACATCAACTACAATAGAAACCATATAGGAAATAAAATACAAAGCTAACATTGTGTATAAATGGCACCATTATGGATACACATTTTTCATTATTCTGATAGAATAAAAATGGCTTCTCTCTCCAATCTGATATCATTGATCTTTGGGGGATTTTGAGGCCAATGAGGTTTATTCATAAGGATTAAGTTAGGTCTGATCTATGGCAGTGTTTCATCAGAAGGCCAGCCTTTACCCCTGCGGCTTCTTTCTTCATCCATTGCCTTTTTTAAAATATCCCTTTTCTTTCACTCTTTTCTATCAAATTTTACTAATCTAGTGTTCTGGTACTTCTTTAGGATTTTTTAAAGGAAGTGTGTGTGTGTGTGTGTTCACATCCAGTTATCAGGGACTCAATACACACGCCATACTTATCCATTGTTGAGAGCAGGCTCCATCCCTGCAAGTGGTATAATCCAGGCAGTGTAATCCACCCAGTGGTCCCTTATGAGACCTAATTTATGGTTTGGTGAGAGGTGATGTAAGGGTAGAAAGTAGCATTGTCTTTAGAAACAGCTAGTTTGTCTGAGGTTACAGATGGTGGGACAGGGAGTAAGCATTCCATGGGAATTGCAAAAATTCCTTAGGATGAATATCCAGTAAAATATTGGAGTTTTTGTGTGATCAAGGAGGATGGGAACTCAAATGATTATTAAATGAGCATTAATAGAATTTGAATATGTGGAAGTCAGCAGGATTTGGGGACCAGGGAAACCCTCATTATCTAGATGTTTGCACACAGATGTGGGACTTGTTCTGTTCTTGGTGGTTTCCTAGGAAAAAAACTTTCCATGATTAGCTATTCCTCCCTCAATTGTGGAGACAGTCGAGGTACATGCAGATTCTCCAACCCCTAATGAGATGGTATTTTATTTGGCTCTGTACAACTCCTACTTTACAAGAAAGCATAGGTGTTCACAGCTTTCACTGATTAAATCACTGATTAAAATTCAGTGATGAGATGATTCACTGCATCAACCACAAGACCAGTTACACTAGGTCACTGTGGGCTTTCCAGAGCCCTATCTGCTAACACTGAAGGTATCATCTTAAGAACCCAGTGATGGCAGGGTCAATGTCACAAGAGTCCATCATTTTGAACAGTACTTAGAATAAAATGACCCAGCAAAATTCTTCAGGATCAACTAGCAAACATGTCCAAATGCTTTGACTCTGAGAGCTTCCAGGCTGACTTTGTGTTGTGTGTGAATATGAGCTTCAGGATTTTGTTGTGGATTCAGTTCTCCCTGGAGCTGCCAGGGAGACCTTTCCTCATTCCCGGACACACATATCTGCACTGAGAGCAGAAGGATAGTATAGTGTGGCCACCAGTCAGGATGGTGGTGCTTAGTATGACCAAGTAGACCAATGTGCATATAATTATCACAGAAGTGCCTTAGGAGAAGTTATCCAGTCATAAAGGAGAAGCAACTTTTCAGTTTCTTAAAAATTGGAGAAAGCAGGTATCTGATCTGGGAGTAGTAGAAAGCCAAAAGAATATATTAAGCCTAGCAGGTCACCCCTATCTTCATTTGCTATCATGTACTGAATAATTAAGACATGGAAGTATGGGGGCTAGGCATTTCTGTGATCCACACTATCATGGCCATCAATCTGGACATAGAAATAGCAGACCATGTTCAAAGCTCCCCACTGAGTGCCTGTATTTCCTTTCTATTGGCTAGAGACCCATATTCTCCGCTTACCCAGGAGTTCTGCCAAAGCCGTAAGACCCCATTTAGGCTCCTATTCTACTTGCCTGTCTCTGTCCTAGAATTCTAAACAAGTATTCTGCTTCCAAAGAGGAGTTTCTCAGACTAGCACTGCAAAAAGCTTTTCCATTATTATGTGAGACTGCTCAGATGATGTAGCATGTGTGTTCCCGCCTGTCAGGTAGGGTATAGGAGCACCAGGCCTCAGGCAGAAAGGCTACCTTTATCTCTGTTCCCACCAGATTTGATCTTTCCACACCCTAGATTATTCCCCAGTCATCTATTAACCCTTCCTGTATGGTTGCAGTGGGCTTTGTGCCTGATTTGACTTGAATAATGACATTTTTGATACTTAGTGTACTCAGCCTGGCTTTCCTTTGCGCTCTATCTCTTCACACATGGAGATAGTCGGGAGAATTATATCCTTTAGGTGTCAAGTGATAAGATTGTTGAGAGCTCCCACAGAGTCCGCTTAGGGGAGCCCACCCATCATCTGACAAAATAGAGGGAATGGCAACAGGAAAATGGGATAAGACCGGGGAGGCATGCCCATGTTTATAAAAAAATTATAATATGGATTTTTCATTGTTTTTTAAATGGGGCAATGGAAGAAAGAAATTAATTCTGAAAGAAACCAGGAGAAAGTTCAAAGGAATTCACTCTTTAGTTGTGATTTCAATGATGAGTAGGGATTTTCTAGGGAAACATGCACAGTAAGGTGGGGTAGAGGGAAACCATTCAGGGCAGAAGGAACAACCATGTGCCAAGGTGATAAGACAAGAGACATCTGCTGAATCAGAATGGAACGTAGTTTTTGGTATTTTTGATAACCACTGGAGAACTATGATGGTTAAGTTAAATGCCAACTTGATTAGGCCACAGAGTACCCTGATATTTGGTTAACATTATTCTGAATATTTTGGTGAGGGTGTTTCCGGTTGACTTTAACAGTTGAATCAGTAGACTGAATAAAGAAGATTGCCCTCCCCAATGTGGTGGCTTTATCCAATCCATTGAAGATCTTAATATAATTAAAAGGCTGAGTGAAGGAGAATTTTCTCCCTTTTCTTGACTGTCTACAAACTAGGACATCAGTCATTTGTTGCTTTTAGACTCAAGCCAGAACTTAAACCATTGGCTCTCCTGGTTTTCAGGCCCTCAGTCTTGCACTGGAACTATACCCTTATCTCTTCTGGGTTTCCAGATTGCTGACTATAGATTTTGGGAATCTCAGGAGCCAGTTTGTTCTCCTCCTCCTCCCCCACCTCTCCCCTTTCCCCCCTCCTCCTTTTCTTCTTCTTCTCTTTCTCTTCCTCCTCCTGCTCCTCCTCCTTCTTTTTCTTCTCTCTCTCTCTCTCTCTCATAAGCATATGCTATTAGTTTTGTTTTCTTTTTCTGGAGAATGCTGATACACAAGGACAATGGGTATCTTAGTCTTACTGGATTTATTTTTTCACAGTTCCAGAAACTGGAAAGTCTAAGAGCAAGGTATAGACATTCAATTTTGGCTTCTTGGTTTGTAGATGGTTGCTTTTGTCACTTGTTTTCATATGGCCTTTCCTCAGTGAATGGCCATGGAGAGGAGAGGGAGGGAGGGAAAAAGGGAGGAAAGGAGAGAGAGAGAGAGGGAGGGAGAGGTATGAGCTCTGAGTTCTCTGGTATCTTCCTGTAAGGACACTAACCCCATTGAATCATGGCCTAATGCTTATCACCTCACTTAACCTTGATTACTTTTTTAGAGGCCACACCTCCAATGTAGCAACATTGGGACTAAGGTTTCAGCATATGAAATTCCAAGAGGACACAACTGAATCTATAACACTGAGAGAGGGTGTGGGAGAAAAGTCTGCACAGGTGGGCCTTGCACTGAATGTGAAAGACTTGAAGTTTCAAGCTAAGCAATTGTCATATTTAGCCTGTCACTGGTGGGGAGCTATTGAAGGGTTGTACTGTGAAAAAGAAACAATAAAACTTTTGATTAAAAGAGTATTCACTAGCCAGCCCTGAAATATTCTGTGCACATCTGCCAATGGAAATTGTGTAATAAAAATTAAAAATGATTACTTATAACTATTGGGAGAACTAAGCCAGACAAAGCCATTGCCAAAATCTTGGAGCTATTTCAACATCTATATGGTTAATGCAGTGGGATTGAAAAAATCATTGTGGTCCTTTTAGGCAGCACAACACTAGTAAACATCCCAGTGGCGTTCATATACCCCTGTCTAGCTAGGGTGTTCTCCCTTGGCTCAAGACCTAGTACCTATAGTGTCTATGCTGGTCACAAACTAGGAGATTAACCCCATCTCATTGCTTTGGTGTACCATTTTATAGTTAAGGTTGGTTCCCTTCATCTTGAGATAGTAGGACAAGAGGAGAGTAGGATAGTGGTACAAAGAAAAGTTGGCTTTTGGAATTTTGTATTTTGATTGATAAATTCCACACATACAGTGGCAGAGATAAGAAAAGTCATAACATCAGTGCACATGTTGTTTTATTATTTTTATTGTTTATTATTTACAAATATTAATAACATATATATCAGTTTTAAGGCAAAAGGATAAGATATTAATAATCTCAATCCAGCAAAGCAGCCCTTACTGGAATTTGGCTCCACATTTGGCATTGGGTTGGTTGGATTGGAGTAAAATTACCATTCCATTGAAGATTTGAGAAGATTTTTGTATTGTTTCTATTAGCTTTGTTAAAAAAATTAAAAAAAAATATTTTGTTTATTATTTTTAGAGAGAGGGGAAGGGAGAGAGGCAGAGAGGGAGAGAGACATCAATGTATGGTTGCCTTTCACCTGCCTCCAACCACAGAACTGGCTAGAGACCTGGCTTGCAACCTGGCTGGGGAATCAAACCTGCGACCTTTGGGTTCACAGGCTGGCATCTTATCCACTGTGCCACCAGCCAGGGCTTCTATTAAGTTTAAACTTTTTTTTTTTTTTTGACAGGCACCAGGTGAATAGTAAGGTTAAAGAATTATTACATATCATGTCTCTTGAAAAAGGTTGGAATGAAGTAGACCGTAGACCACCACTCATTCAAGTTTGAAATGGCTAACGTGAAAACTCATGCCTGAATTGAACTAGAGCAGACTGAAACCAATGAAGGCAAAAGAATGTAAAATATAATTCTGAACTTGAATAGAAAATCAAGGCTTTTGAAAATGATTTGCTAATAAAACCGGAAAAAATTTCAGAAACTTCATGGCATGTTTAGGAAGACGGAGACATAGCTTGTATGAAGTAAGGAGAGCCATAAGAACTATAAGGACTGAAAAGGTGTAAAACCAAACTAAAGTAAATAATCACATGGATAGAAAGGTAATTTGCATAAGCAAAGAAAAGATGACAAAAAAAAATAGAAATTTTAGAGGTTAAAACAAAGTTTTTTTATGGTAATAAAATGCAGAGGTAGAAATTTTTTACTCAGTGATGGGAAAGATGAACTTGAAAAACTTTCCCAAAATAAAGATTATCCTGTTTTGAGAGCCATTTTGGAAACCAATTTAAAAACAAGAAACAAATGCACTACTGGCTGGTGTGGGTGAATACATTTGTTTATAATTTCTGAAAAGAAATGAACTAATATTCTATATTTGTGCCACGGTGACAAGTGAACATAATTAAATTCATTGTGTAGGACAGTGGTTCTCAAGCCCCACCTCAACATATTTGAATCAGAAACTCTAAAAATGAGGCCAGGTAGTAGGTTTTTAACCAGCTCTGTAGGTGAGCTGGTGCCGCTAGAATCTGAGAGCCACCGGAGTAAGAAAATGACTATATCCACATTCATTTGATGAAGAGTGTACCTGGGCAGCTTCCCTGGCCACATAAGTTATCTCTTATCTGCTGCTGTGCCAAAGATACACAAAATCCAGAAAAGCTTGTAGAGTAAGGGCCCTGATCGTGAGAGATCATGTGCACCTCAGGTTTCCTACTTCTAGATGAGACAAGAATAGTCACATAGATAACTGATTTCCTCAAAGAAGGTCATCAAAGGAATGTCAAATGTAATATATGCATACAAATAAACTAGAGGAGACATTTCCTAAAGGGAAGGAAGACATGCACATGCAGATTGAAAGAGCTTTCTGCAATATAGGGAAGGCTAACCGGAAGACTCGCAGCTAATTCATTCTGGGGGCAAATAGGTACTATCTAGAAAATAAACATCAGAAAAGAAAGGAGGAGAGACTGAGAGTGAGGGAGCAAAGGAGAGAGGGGAAGAGGAGAGGGGTAGAGGGGAAAGGAAGGTGGGAGGGACGGTCAGCCTCTAAGATTAAAAATCTTTGCAGAGGGGTCAGACCTAGTGTTGAAATAAAAAAAAGTAGGTTTACCTAGGAATATAAGCACCTTTCTTCAGGCTACCAGTAAGTTTGCAGAAATTGGAAATTTAAATGAGATTAAAAAATTTGTAAATCACAAGGTTTAAGCTCATTCAATGCTAGCCTTTGTTTATCCATTATCACAGCACCCAGCGTATGAATAGTGAATGCCTGATTCCCGAGCCTCCCCCCCACCCCTCTTCCCTGCCAAGGTGCGTTTGCCCTGGAGAAAGAAAGCACCATCTAAGAACAGGTCCTAATAGTAAATGAAGAGGAAGTTAAAGAGCATAATGGTCCTGGGACATTTGAGTGAGTGAGTGTGTTTTTGGGAGGTGGAGACTGTGAAACTTGGGAGTATGGTGGCAAGAAATAATGTAAAAAGAAAGCACAGAGTGACTTAAGATTTTTAAGTACTTCAAATGAATTATAAGTGCAGGTCCTTTATTGAAAAAGATATTCCGCACGAACATACAGCAGTGGGCATACATTCACACCCACTTGCCTTCTCTCTTGGTAAGAAGGCAATGAAGCTACCCTAGGCCCTGCTGAGATTCAGTGGTTGGGAGGTCACCTTGCTGAGGTAGTACTGCTGTCCTAGCTGGATCAAGATTCACTTCCTTTGCCGTAAAGAACAACGGACACTTGTATTGCATGTGACCACCCCACTCTTAATGATTATGGAATCTGCAGAGGGAGACAAGCACCTAGAAACAAATTTGAGAAGTTAATAGCCATTCAAAATTTGAAACGAAATAGACAATGTCTCAAGTGTATCTGTGGTAAGTGTAACCTGAGTAGCTGCAGAATGACCCACCTCTACTAGGCAGAGGCCTGGACGGTTTTCCAGAGAAGGGGTGTGGCATAGGGCTCCCCAAACACCGATCAGCAAGGCCAGGAACAGAGAGGTGACACCGTTTCAGGGAGAAAGAATCATACGAGGAAAAATCAAGGAACTATAAAGAGAACTGAGATTCAATTTAGGGTGAAGTACTGAAGTGAAGTGATAATATTTTAGGGTTTGAAATCTATCCCGTGGGCAATGTAGAACCATAGAAATTTAAAAATGCCCTTCTTTATAGGAATTTCTGAAGATGGAAATACAATTTAACTCGTTCTGTATCAAATGATAGGTTCTCTTGTAGTATCCTATATCATACATTCAGCAAGATATGATTATACTCTCGCTGATTCTGAAAGTTATACAATTACCTTGATATTTTTGTAACAAATGTAAAAAAACAACACCTTGTTTTCTTTTCTCTTTCTCTTTTTTGGGGGGGCTGCTTTTAGCAGCCTGAAAATCAGCTTTCATTTTGACTGCTGCTTAACAGAATTTGATTTAAAAAAAAAAAAAGAAAACTAATTACAACGGAAATGCAGCCCTGCGAAGCTTTAAGAAAAACACATTATTTTGTTTTAGGGTTCAGTTACTATACATTCATTCATCATCTTTATAAGCGATGTGCAGGCGATGATGAATAGGCTCTGGCTTTGAATCAGGAAATGTAAATGATCCCCCTCCCCCTGCTTTTAAACAAATAATGAATACTAGTAAATTTGAAGCTAACTGATGCACCAGGAACTCAATAATGATGTAATGCCCTGAGAGCAATGCAAGGGCTACCCACTCGCTAATCTGAAACCAGGAGAGCTCCTGGTCCAGGAATGCATAACTTGACCAGGAGAGAAGGTGTATCTCATGATTGAACCAGGGTTTTGGGGGACCACTGGTAAATGTATAGGTTGCCCTGCTACTGTTTGTATTTGAGCCTCCCTCGTGCCAAAGAGCCTTGCCCTTGGGAAAAGTAGCAAGTGTATTCCTTAAAACCTTATCTTTGGGTTTGTTTGTTTGTCTTTTAAGATTTTATTTATTATTTCCAGAGAGAGAGGAAGGGAGAGAGGCAGAGAGGGAGAGAGACATCAGTGTAAGGTTGCCTTTCACCTGCCTCCAGCCATGGACCTGGCTGGAGACTTAGTTTGCAACCTGGTTATGTGCCTTGGCTGGGAATTGCACCAGCGACGTTTGTGTTAGCAGGCGGCCCGCCACCTTATGCACTGTGCTACCAGCCAGGGATGGACCTTATCTTTTTGTTGTAGGGCTTTCCCCTCTCTTCTTCCCCATCCAAACAATATTTGTCCTTCAAGGGCTACTTTGGTTTCCGTCTCATCGTAATGCCTTCCCTGATTGCTTCAGATCACAATCAAGTCTATATGTAGTATGGCAAATCTTTAATATATGTATTGTGAGAAATGAAAGCATTTATATGCATAAAGTTCAAATTTTTTTAGAATGGACAAAATAAGTATTAATGGTTGGGTAGCATTTGGATAAAGAGAGAATTGGGAAAATACATTTCTAATGAAATACAAAAAAAAAAAAAAAACCCAAAAAAGCTCAATCAAGTGTCGACCAGGGGCAAAGAGAGACTCTGACTGGTTGGTCATTTTTGTGTATATGTAGAAGGGAAGATTTTAAGAAAGATGAAAGTCAGGATGCTTACCTAAGGATACATCTCAAGTTTGCATTACACTTATCATGTGGTGTAGAAAAACAAACCTCAGTTGAGAGAAAATAGCAATATGAATATTGGCTTTATTGGTGCAGAAAGTTATGCATACTCATTTCCATTTTCTGGGGTTTTGCAATATTTACATTAACTTGCATATAGAATTTTAAGTTATTTGCATGCGTTCTGAAAATTAATTTAAAATTGGCAATTTACTTACATTTGGGTGGCATTTATGGATAAAGACATTAGCCACAGACACTATTCACAGATAAAGTTATGTGTACATCATTAATTCCCATATTCTTTATAAGTTATGCTAATTTGTTTTTCATGCTGAAATTTTACACACATACTGTTTTCTTTTTAAGAAGAAGAAGAAAAAAAAAAAACAACCAAGTGTTTCTATTGGCCACAACACACAGAACACATTTACATACTGCCTTTTTAATTTCATTCACTTTTGTTTCTTCTCACAGCTTTTCCTTTGCCTTTATTATAGTACCTCTTGAATTGCTGAGGCAATGATTAGGCATATTGACCTTGGAAAAATAAAAAAAGAGAAGAAAAATATGATGCTCTGTCACTTTAAAATGTAGTCCATTTCCACCAACATATTAAAAGTCCAAATATTTTATTGCCTAGACACACTCTCATTTTTATTGCCCCAATCACAGCTCATTGGCCAGGATATGCTGGGCTGAGGAGTGAGCTGGTCAGCTAATGGCCTCCCTGTTGCTAAAATTAACTAATTGTTAAAGTAATAACCATGGACCCTCATGGCCTATTTTAATAGTCAGTGGCAATCTGGGAAATTATTTTGCTGTTCTCATTTCAGTAAGTCCTCCTGTTGGCTATTTGCACCCCTTCTATCCTCCTAAATGTCCTCATGGTGGGAAAATATTTCATTGAGAATCTGCAGGGAGCTCTGACTAGTTTCTCCTAGTTGTGTTTGGGGCCCATTGTTTCTTCTGCGGATATGGAAAGAACTTCCAATAAGTCTTCACTAGGGTGCATGGGGGTAGCCATTTTTCTATTGCACCAAACTGCTTTTTCCAATCTCCTCTTCCCTCATCTGTAACATGTGCCTCTCACATAAGATTGTTTAACGTCTTGCTTTGTCCTATCCAAATGCTAGCCTCGATCTTGCCTCTCCTGTGGGAGGGAAGCTCTTCATTCTTATTTACATATTCACTCCTCTCCGCATTGGAGGACCAGGGTGGAGTTCACCCACCTGGTGTCTCAGGACAATGTTCTTTTCAGTATCAACCTCTCCTCTGGTATTTTAATACATATTCTTGCTGCAGTACATTTTATCATGTTTTTGAACTTCACATTCTCCTCTACCTGGTGGTTATTTCATGTGTACAAATCCTTTATTCATTCTCAGCTAAGCGTACATTTTCCCAGTGAAAACTGGATGTTTTTCTGTGTCTCTCAGTAGCCAGAACTGTGTTAAATACATTGCAGATGCTTAGTAGGCATGTTGTAGTAAATACATTAGATGTGGAGATTTCAGAGTTCTATCTACTATCTCCATGTCCTCTGGGGAGGTTTTAAATCCCTGTATCTTCAGAGGAAGGGGTAAGTTCTATAGATTCCTCCCCTGAGAACTAAATATTTATGAGCTTTGTCATAAACATGTCATTAAAATGACCCCATTGTATGGAAATTCTTTATGATAGAATTTTTAAAAAGATTTTATTATTTTTAGAGAGAGGGATAGGGAGAGAGACAGAGAGGGAGAGAAACATCACTGTATGGTTGCCTTTCACCTGCCTCCAGCTGGAGACCTGGCTGGAGACCTGGTTATGTGCCCTGGCTGGGGAATCCAACCGACAACCTTGGGGTTCGAAGACTGGTGCCTTATCCACTGAGCCACCAGACAGGGCTATGATAGAATTTTTAAAGGCCTCAGATAATGATACAAATAACATTGTCCTAAAGGAACTTAAATTTTGAAGAAGGTAGATGTGAGGCAGAGTTATAGGACAAATGTGCTTGAAAGCTGAAATGGAAGGAGAGTTAGCTGATGTAAAAGGTTCACCTGTCTGACCTGCATTATTAACTACACATGTTTGCTACTTTTTTTTTTTTTTTAACATGTTTGCTACTTAATGGCTGGCACAAAGATGTAAGACCTCTGGTAGATGGCCATGAGTTTGCATACCTGCAAAGTATTTCTTAATAAGGCTTCATATCTGTTAAACATAGTCACTAATTCAGGCTTTGGAAAACTTTGCACAGCTATTCTCAGTGGTATCATTGTGACAGTATTTTATTTTATGCCTGTTGAGATATGATTATTAAAAGCTTTTATGTGTATTCATAATAGTACTATGTTGACACTAACTTTTTAACTACTTAGAAAAAGTCAAGATAAAGAGATTGAAAAGCAGCCTATGAATTTAAGATTCTAAGCCAGTCATGGCATGGTGTGTTAAGGCATGTGCTCTTAGGAGCACACATTTTATACTTTGGCTAAGTTCTAGTTAACCCATGGAATAGCCACATGCTAGATTAATGACAGGTTCCAGCCAAGGTTGGTACAAATGTATTAAAAAGCCCAGAATTCTTTAAGTGCCATGATTCTCATTCCCCAAGGGCTTAGAGCTCAACCATAAATGAGGATTTAGGTTAGTGTTTTTGCAGTTCCAGCAAGCTCTGAGTTGTCATCACCTTTCCACAAGAACCCCTTTATAATCCTGAAGAATAACTTAACACTTGGGTTTTATTTTATTGAATGTTTCTGAAAAACTTTCTTAAAAATCAGGGTTAGGACTCAAACAAACTGAGATTTATATCCTGACTCCTTCACATACCAACATTATTTCCTTGGGAATATAATTACAGTCTCTGTCAACTTTATTTTCCTTATAGGTTACAACAGCAGTGATTGTTCTTTTTGATCTGCTTTGAGAAGTGATAGAAACAAAAGATAAAGTTATTTGTAAAAGCATCAAGAGTCATGAATGGAGGACCTGAATGATTCTCCTAGGTCGCAAAGGTAGGTGCCTCAGTGCATGGGATTTTTTATATCTATTTTAGTTGTTTACGTGTCAACAAACTCCAAAGTTTCATCTGGGTTGAAACAGTTGAGAAGAAAAAACAATAATTCTGCACATATTTTATATTATTATTTTTTTATATTCATATAGGGGATTCAGGGATGCAGGGCAGAAAGTTTCTAGCCAATCAGAGCTGCTTTGACCCTTGCCACAATCAACGACTAATTAAATAACCTTGAAATTTTTAGCAACCCCTGCAAGCCTGGGGTGATTTGGATTAAACATGGGAACAATGGAGAGGCCCACTCATAGGGCTTTACAGAGATTCTTTGAATCTTCTTTGAATGCTGCTGTGCAGTTTATCACAGAGCCTCACACTCAATAGCAATGGGTGTTTAATAACACTAGCTATTATTTCCAAATTAATAGTGTGGACTACTAAAACAAATGGCACTTTGGCACGTAGAAGACATTCACGAAGAATCTGTAGAGTGAGGTACTGCTACTCTGCAGGGACCTGATTAGTGATGGGTGGACTGGGAATCAGAGGAAAGGGAAAAGCCTTGGAAAGGCTGCCACTTGGCTGGAGCTGTGACCCTGAGCAGCCTCCAAGAGAAGTCACCTCCTGCCTTCCTTTGGGAGCTGTGGGGCCCTGTGCGAGCTTGAGAGGGGAGCTGAGCAGCTTTGAGGGGCTGGCTCAGGCTTTTCAAGCCTCATCAAAGAAACAAATTCACATCAAAGAAAACTGAGCTCTTCATATCCCCAGGAATGAAGTTTTGTACTGAGGAAACTACAAATACAGAGCCAGGCCTGAGATGTCTTCAGTGTGAACCAAGTAAACCCAAAACCAAATTCTTCTCCAGCTTCTAGGACCCTGAGAGCATCGTTGGGATGCAGGGCAGGCCACCCCAAGGTATCACACAACGGCATGTGGATTGACTTTGAAGTCAAGTTACTTGAACTCATGGTTTAGCACATACTTCGCAAGTGTTCCTTTTCTGGTTTGTTTACTTATTTCTGAAGGGAGCACTTATGAAATGTGGGTTAGCTGCAGCCGGTGGACTCATGAAGACAAGATATCAGGGAATGTCCCATCTAGGTGTGGTGATTGTGGGCGGCAGGCGGATGTAAGGGGACTAAACGTAATGGGAAAATGAAATTAAAATTAAAAAAGGGAAATATATTGAATAAAAAAAATGAAGTTACTTGACCAGCAGCCAGTGCAGAAGCTATGTTGACCCTCCCTGTTCCTTGCCTGCTGGAAAGGAAATACCCCCCCCCCCCCCCCCCCGCCCCGGAAAACTGCCCTCCTCCTCCAGGAGGGGTAAGAGAGAAGCCTGGAGTTAAGGAATCCAGGATTGAAAAACCTGCGTAAACAAACTTTGTTACCTCTTTACTAATTTAATACTCCAGCTCAAGTTTTGTTTAGAGTCCTCATTAATGATTACCCAAAGCTTGCTTAGATTCCTCACTAATGAGCACTGTTTTCTGTCCTGTCAATTTTTAATAATTTTATTGTTTCTTTATCTAAGAAGTATAAAAAGATGGCTTAGCCATCATTTCTCTAAGCATCATCTTACATTTCCCATGGGCATATACGAAACTGGCTGTTTTCCTGTTAACCTGGCCTTATGTCAATTTTATTATTGGTTTAGCCTTTGAGAACTCAAAAATGGTAGAGAGGAAATAGCCCCGCTTCCCAACAGCATCAAATAGAATTCAGAGAGCACAGGTTAGCAATTCTAAGTCAAATGAGAATTTCAGATTAGAACAAAAAACCAGAGTGCATGCATGCATGCATGCGTGTGTGCACATGTATGTAAATTAACTTTTTCAAGTCCTTGATCAAGCCTTTTTTTCTCCCTGATTTATTTCCTAGTATATTATTATTATACCTGAGCTACAACTTTCCATACCACTGATTATCTATCACAATCTGACCTATCTCTAGTAGAGCTGAGTTGTTATTTTAACATCAACATGCTTTACTCACCTAGATGGGACATTCCCTGATATCTTGCCTTCATGAGTCCACTGGCTGCAGCTAACCCACATTTCATAAGTGCCCCCTTCAGAAATAAGTAAACAAACCAGAAAAGGAACACTTGCGAAGTAGGTGCTAAACCATCCATGGTGGGTTTTTTTTTTTCTTCTTGAAGGTAAAGCTAACTTTGGGAGTTGCGGGGGAAGGTGGCCCATCTGGTTCTGTGACATTTTTCTGGAAATACCATAAAAATGAAAGTGAGAAATGTGCTACGAACTGAACCGTCATGATCCCCCCTCACATCTGAAAGGGAGATTGTGAGAGTAATGAGCATAAATCAAGGCTGAGCTTGTCCTGCCAGCATTGAGGCGAAACAGGTTTTCCTTTTTACAAAACATCTGCCACGAGGGGATTTAAATTGGGTACTCCTGTTTTTAGAAAATCTCTATTTCCTTACAGGATGTCAGTTTTGATCACTAATCCCTGGAAAATGTCTTCAAGAACTACTCCGATTGGCAGAAGGACCAAAGAGTGGGTGTGGGCAGGTGTGGGGAAAGAAATAGGGGAAAAAGAAAAACCTCTTTTCCAAGCTGATGTATTATTTTAAAATAAAAAGACAACTCCCAGAGGCTCTTGGTTCTAACGATCCCCTCTGTGCTTTTCCCTGGTCCAGGGACACTGTTAGAAAATGTTTCTTCTGCAGGTCAGCACTATCCCTCCCTGGCCAATGGCATTAATGTGTTTGTCAATATCGAATTTCATTTGCTGCCTACCAGCTCAGAGAGTGAAACACATCGCGCTGCGTTTTCCTCGCCTCTCAAACTGGAGTTCCCACCTCTCCCCAGCTTTGTGTTGTCAGCAAAAGGGAACGTGTTTACACTCGGTCTCTTGATCTGCGGTAATTACCTGCAGGGGAAGGAGCTGGGAGGGCAGGAACCTAACGCGAGAGGCCCGTGTTGTCCCTCGGTGGGCTGCTGTCCTCCAAGTGTAGCAGGCTCGTCAAATTGGTTCAAATTAAGTTGACACAGTGCCGTTCCCGGGATCTCCACGTTGTTACACATCCCGGAGCCCTTTTGGGCAGCAAATGCCTTCTGAGTTAAAAAGGGACGTGCAAAGGCAACGCAGAGGGGCCAGTGCCAAGGACGCAAGGAGGTAGGTCCAGGAGGAGCCGTTAAACCAGCTCGGAGAAAGCGAAGGTTACGTTGTTACCGAAGTTCAGTTTTTGGTCTGCTCTCAGCAATTTCTAGTCCTGTTGCCACTATGACAGAGGTGTCCCCAGGCCTTAGCCACGAGACCTTGGAACAATTTTTTTTTCAGCCTCTGGTTCCACTTATTTATTTATTTTTAAACATTCATGAGCTCCGTTGAGGGAAGCCGCTGGGTCCCGCAGCATCAGCTGCAGCCCGAAAGGAGATGGAGAAATTCTAATCCTAACCTTTCCCTGATGGGCCTGGTGACCTTGGCCAAGTCATTTAACCTCAACACGCTGGGGCTGTCGTTTACACCCAGGCAGGGGAGTGACTGGGCCCTGGATCACCTTGACAGGGTGTCAGGAGGAATAACTAATTAATGACTGTAAAGCACTTTGCAAACAGAGAGTGCTGTACAAAATGCTTAATATTAATAATAAAATGCATTCGCTGCAAGCCTCTAGGCGTGTGTACAGAAATAACGACAGCAATTACAGTAACATGCTAACAAAACTCATTAACCCCCAAACCTCCTTCTGACTGGATGGACTTGCTTGCTTCCTCGAGACTGCCGGGCGGTGCCAGGAGGAAGGCTGCAGCGGAGGGCAGGACCGTGGGCCCCCTGGCTTGCCAGGCAGGTTGGCACGTCATCGCCTGTTCCGGCAGCCATCGGGCCGGAAGCCCACCCAGCTCCCTCCAGGCTTTTCTTCCCAGGCCTCCTTGTGGGCCATTTCCTTGCGTTGCTGTGCTCCAGCACCCACTGCCTGGACCCTACATGGCTCTTCTCTACTTTGTGTTTTTCATTTTCTTCCACGTCTATGTGCCTTGTCTGCCTAGACTATAAACTGCTCGGGGGCAGCACTTTCCTTTTAATAACCCCCCTGGGTTCCTAAAAGGAGACTGTGCAAAGAGTGTGCCCTTATGTGGTCCACGGACCAAGGGACAAAAATCTGCCCTCGCAGGTGAGGGATTAGATGAAGGGGCAGGGTCTTACTTGAAATAGGCCGCCCACTGGTTATCCTGCCCCTGGCAAGTTGGCGACAGAGCTGAGAAGCTTGGAGGTCTGGAAGGGACAGAGTTTTGACACTGGGAGGAGGAGGAGAAGGGGAAGGAAGGACTTTTGAATTAGTTGTTCAGAAAACCTACAGCTTTCAAACTGAGGGGAAAAGAAAGTTGAGGTTGAGAAAGTCATTTCAGGAAAAAAAGGAAGGGAATGAATACACACCACTTTGGGTGAGCGGAAGACAGAGTGAGGCCTGAGGCAGGTCACAGCATGCATAGCCGGGGACCTCAGAGTTCTGAGGGAGGACACTGAGGACTTTGTGGAGACAGGCTGGGCACTCTGTAAGAAATCATTTATCTTTCTATTTTCTCCTTGTAAAAACAAAGGGCTAATGTGAAAAATAGTCTCTTTCCTTGCCACCTTTTTCTTCCTCTTTAATCAGCCACCATTTTGGCTTGTGTTTCCCTTTAACTTTTAAATTTCATAACTCACCTTGTCTCGC
Source organism: Noctilio leporinus (assembly GCA_004026585.1). Taxonomy (NCBI): domain Eukaryota; kingdom Metazoa; phylum Chordata; class Mammalia; order Chiroptera; family Noctilionidae; genus Noctilio; species Noctilio leporinus. The sequence continues at coordinate 587,042 of PVIW01000065.1, forward strand.
TTGCTGGCTTGTGTCAGAGTTTTTGTGCTGCAAAAGCATATTTTTTCAGAAAATAAAAGCAGTATGTAAACCATATTCCTGAGGCATTGTGAATCAAAATTTAATCTGATTCCATCTTGAGTACAATACTGTAATACAGGGTTGTGATATGGACTGCTAGATTGATAATTCAGTTTTTATAAAAAATGGCCCCATATCGTATAAGAAATAGACTCCAAATTATAAATACCAAATGTTATGTAAAGCAACTAAGCAAAAATGTCAGACATTACATTCAATTTGATGGTTTAAAAGAGATTCCCTGGAGAGCAGTGTCCTAGTAAGGAGGGAATGTACACCTTAGAGGAAATAGCCCAGGAACTCCAGGGGAAGGGAGGGCTGTACAGTTAAGGCTGGGAGGAGGAATTTGCTGGGAAAAGACCTGAGCCAGGTAGGGTATGGTGCCTGTGAGCATATGTCTGCTCAAGGGAGAAAGAAGGAGGAAGGGAAGAGGAAGGGGGAGGGAGACAGAAGCTAACAGCCCATTGACACAGTGAGGCATGCCAGAGTGTGGGGAGAAAGATGTGATCAGAACCCTAAGTAGAGGGTGAAGAGTGGGGAGAGCTGGGTCTGGCGATCTGTCCTGGCTGAGGCATATTGTGAGGAATAGTTTTGATTTTTGGCAGTGACTCCACAGATGATTCCCTCCTGTGGAGAGCTGGAGGGATTGTGGACAAGCAGTTTGGCAGATTACAGGTCCAGAGGTGACTTGGAGGGAAAAACACTCCTGAAATTATAAGAAAAAAGTCAAGGGAAGATGCTGAGGGAGCACAAGCTTCTATTTCATTGCCAACTCAAAAGCTACCTAGCTACCTGCCTAGGAAACTGATACCTTGCCTCATAATTTTAGCCTGGGCTAGTGGCTCAATGGATATGTGCAGGCTGTGAACCCAAAGGTCGCTGGTTCAAGTCCCAGCCAGGGCACATAACCAGGTTGCAAGCCAGGTCTCCAGCCCGGTCTGTAGCTGGAGGCAGGTGAAAGGCAACCATACATTGATGTCTCTCTTCCTTTCTTCTTCCCTCCCTACCCTTCTCTCTGAAAATAGTGAATAAAATCTTTAATTAAAAAAATTTCCTTATTGAAGGCTGGGTGTGGCTTTTGGGGGAAATGGTAGAATCAATGTGCATTCTGGGATGCTTGTGCCACCAACTTGTGGTGTGTCCTTGAACAAGTCGCTTCACAGCTGCCAGGCTGTTTTTCACCTGTAAAGTGAAGCATTTGATTTAGACAATTCGTAGCTCTGTCCACCTGTGCTCTAAATGAAGTCCATGATGTTGACTGCAAAGGTGATCTCATACACTTACTTACTCAGTGGTTGAGAGGCTGACATAGATGACATTTCCATTTCATTGAAACTGTTGTGAGTTTACTACCATGTGCAGCTTTGGGGTTTCATCCGAATGGTGTGGAGTGGTCATTGGCCAGAACCCATTCTGCAACTTCTGTATTGCCTATCCCGTCAGTGAGTCTTAAAAGGATGATCTTGACTGTGCCCATGAGGAGCTTGCAGTGCAATTGGGGAGTCCCATAAACACATGAAAAATGATGAAGGATCAAAGACATCTTTAGATAGACCTTTATGTTTCATTGACAAAAGAGAGCTAATGCTTTGAGTTTAATGGAACATGAGCTTTCTGAGGGCTGAATGGCTAGAGGCAAGGGACAGGTGTGAGTTGGGCCTTGGATGGTAAATATTCTATTCATTACAATAGTCCCTTCCTGCCTCTTGAGTCCTGCTAGGTGATAGCTGAACAATATTACACACACACACACACACACACACACACACACACACACACAAAGTCTAGACTCTGATACAATAAGGCCCTTAACAAATCTCTATTGACTATGAGGTAGAGATAATGGAGATGGATATGAGTGGTTCAAAGCCAGAAGCCACCTGTTTAGTAGGTTGCAACCTGGGAAAACTCACCTGAGATCACTCATAAGCTGGTAGATCAGTCATTAAAACCTGGGGTCAGAAGTCTTAGGTATAAATCCTCATTATGTCATTTACTGGAACTCTGAATTTGGAAAAATCTCTTACACTATTTGAGTTTAGTGTTAGACTCATGCCTTTTCCACCATATTCTAGTACACTATGGTTAAAGATAGTTGGAGGCAGAGTAGAAAGTGGGGGACCAGCAAGAAGATTTTGGATGTACAGGGCATTATTGGCAGAAGTGAAAGATGCTTCGCAAAGGGTGGCTGTTGGGTGTTGAACATAGAAATGATTGGCTTACTCCACAATCTGTACTAGCATCGATCTTTCTGATGTGTTCTTTCCACCTTAAAAAAATCTACTTTCTTTATCTTAGTGCATGTTACTTTTCCAGCAAACACATTTCATCAGCAACTGTAATTATACTGTGCATAAGTACTAGGCATAACAATGACAACATAATTTATGGTCCAAATCAGAAAACTATTGAGAGTAAAAGAGGTGCTACTAATAATTATAATGGATAACAGTTGAATAATCCAGCTTGTTCTTGGAAACCTGGAAGTATGATAACCTTGTTCATAAGCTATCATTCTTTCTCAACACATCAAGTCTTCCTCTTTGCAAATTAGCTTTGTCCATGCACCCTCACCAGATATTGAAGATTTTGTTCAAACAAAGAAATAAGCAAACAACCCTAAAAAAAAAAAGCTACTTTTAGTCAACAAAGGATTGCTAGAAAATAAAGAATGCTAAAAGTCAGGAAATAGAAGCTCAAAGTTATTTTGAAAAAGGTAATGTAGGATGAATATATATGTTCACACATGCCAGAAGAAAAGTTTGTGCACACATACACCTTTTTCCACATAAAATCCAAAATGATGTCCTACATGATGGCCTGTGTGCATGTGAATGTGCACATGCATGCAAAAGCACAGATCTCTAACATCCGCTAAAGGAATGTGATTCCTGGATGATAGAGAGAGAGGAAAACCCCAGAGAGGCAGCATGAGGAGGAGAGTTGGAGGATACTTGTGTAATTTAAAATTATAACCCAACAAATGCGAAACAGGAAGGGAACAGCATTTTAAAGAGGCCAACAGATAGCATCAGCTCATTAGTGGTTCCATTACTGTGTACATTGGTTTGCTTTCTCTCCTAGCACATTAAAAAAAAAAAAAGTGATGTATGTGCATGTGGATATGGATGAAGTAAATTAAATAAACATAGCCCACATTATTTTAGGGCATTCTGACCATTAACTCTCATCCTTGAAGGTAGTGACTAGAGTTGTTCAATGTTTCAGCCTTTGAAATTAGCCACTGCACTTCAAATATAATTGGATTCCCAAGGTATCCCTGCGATAGATGAGGAGTGGGGAAGGATGGGAATGAAATGGAGTGGGAGCTCTTTGCACCAGCTGGAGGGATGGCAGGGGTATCTATGTGCTAGCACAGTACAGCTATCAATGATCAGAGAACTTTGTTTCCATTTGGAGATGATTAAGGTCTTATTGCTCCTGTCTTAGCTATGAAAGACTTGAAATGCCTCAGTTCAGTGTAACTAAGGTTGAATGACAACTCTATGCATGTAGTTAGCAAAGTTCATTGGGAAGGAGAGAAGAGCACCGAATTTCAGAAAATTTGAACCATAAGAATTGAGTACCTTGATTGAATTTGATAGCTCTTAATGGGAAACTGTACTGAACTGGCAAAAAAAATTATAATGAGATTTGGTGGAAAGGATCAAACACAAATTTAGTTTTTAAAAATCCTTAGAATTAATCTTGTCCATTTTATCCAGTTAATAGTGAAAATTATTTTATATGAGAAAAGACAATGTCAGAAATAGGAGAGTTGCATTATAAAGGTAAAATGAAAAGAGGGCCACAGAGGCAAGCTAATTTGTTTTTCTTCTCCAAAATATTTCCAGCAATCTTGTCTTGGGGTCTATTTGATTTTATTTGTTGGGTTTTTTATTATTTATTATTATTAAAAGTGGTATAGGATTTCTCAGGGAGGCCTTCTGCATTGAGGTTGTGTTGTAACCATTGAATGGAGTAATCAGGAGGGCAAATGAGCCACACCATTTGAGAGTAAACCTGTACCGGAAGATGGAATGAAAGGTCCTGGATTTTGCCAGAGACCAGCTGAGTCACAGACCCTCTCAAGACTGGCGGGTCAGTCAAGAAGGGAGTCAGTGTACAAGGAGCCCAGGAATACAGATGAGTGTTCTCCCAGGATGGGAAGGTTTATCCTTGACAAAAGCATTGGGGTGCAGGGGATCAAACCCTTCTTTGTGATCATGGCCTGAGCCCCACATTTCTGCGACAGGAACCTGTGCCAATGGCAATGGCAACCAAGGAGCAGCTCTTGGACCCTCAGACTTAGTTTTGTTCCTCACCTCCCAGGAGCTTTAACTCTCTTTTGAGACTTCATGTTGTTAACTGGGGCATCCACTCCATGTTTGCAGTAGTAACCACTATCCCGTACTATCTGATATTGGGCATGCTTTCTCAATTCATATTAACTATTCAGTGATTGATTCCTGCTTGGCCATGTGCCTTACTGGTTGGCTTTATGGACTCTTCTGGAGAACTCTTCACCCTACTTCATCCATGATGATTTTCTGAGACGCAAGACAGGCAAAGGCCCAGAGTGATTCATGGAAGGTACATATGGTATTCATTCTGCACAGCGCAAATATGGAACAGGGGAAAAAGTGACAGTCACACCATTTGCATTTGGTATGTAAATTCAAAATACATATTGATTTACATGTATAATTTAGTAACCAAAAAAAAAAAAAAAAAGAAACCTAGAAAGCTAAGTAAACATGCATACCCACCCCAAGCCAAATGCTGGGCTCATGGTGGTGTTTGTGAATGGCACTGTGTGGTAGCACATCTCAGCATGCAAATGTGTACAAACTTAAAATCCTTGCTAGGTTAAATACCACCTTTCCCAGGAAGCATGTTAACTTAACAGCTTGTACTTTATGCGTTGGTCTGTAGGGCAGAAGGCCCTTCTTTCCACCCCATAGTGAGGGTGGGATGCATGATCTATCCCAGTCTTTCCTCGCTGAAGCCTATTACCTTTTAAAATGCTTTTTCCAGCATTTTTCCCTCTCGATGTTTCCATGAGTGAAGAACTTGAACATATATTTCTCCACAATCTTCATAAATGTCTTATCTGGCTCCAATTTTGTTGAAATTCATTTCCTACTCTCATCAAGCTTTCCCTTACCTCCAGCCCCTAAAAGAGGCCTTCTGAAGAGAATACCCTCATTGTTCCCTGGATGCTTGAATATTCCCACCACTGCTCTCTTGCTAAAACCAGGAGCATCCAAAAGAAAGTCTTCTCCCTCACTCATCAAATTCCATTCAAGCTCAACTTGGATTTGATTACCTCAGCCAAGCCTTTGCAAAAGTTGAAGCTAGGCTAACTTCCCCTTTCCATGACTAGTCATTGCACTTGTGGTCTCAAGCTATGTTCTTCATCTTTGTCATACACAGTTGTATGAGATGCCCTAATAATTTCTTGTGTTGTTCTTGGTTACCCTAGGGAAGGGATTTTATCCTATTCTCTGCAACACACTCCATGTGGCACAGAGATGGGCTATTGATGATGTTAGCCACAGTGCTGTACTAAATTGAAAAATATTTCCCCATTTTTGCTTCTTATCATTATTTACAGTGTGCAATAGAAAGCCTTCATCAGTGACTATAGATGGGTTAGCAGTGGAATATAAAGAGTATAAGAAGTACAGTAGGTTATGGACTCATGACTTTTGTTTTCCCTATGTTATTTTACTTTTCATGAAGATTTATTATTTTTAATGAACAGCAACTTGTACATATTACAATGAGGGTTCCCCAATCTTGACACTACTAAGACTTTGGCTAGGAAAGTTCTCTGCTATATGGGACCCTTTCCTGTCTATTATAAATTTTTTAGAAGCATCCTTGGTCTCTGCCCACAAGGTGACAGTAGCTCTCCTAGCTCCCATGCCTCTGCTCCATAGTTGTGATAACTAAAAATGTCTCCAGACAATGCCAGTGGTCTCTGGTGGACAAAATCTGCATCGCTTCTCACTCACCTTTGTTGAGATACACTAAAATTAGTATCTAAAGTTCTTAAAGCCTTTGCTTCTTTTCGGTGGATTAAGTAAACTCCTATGATAACTTAATACTTTTGTTAGGAAAATTCTACTTTTTTCATGTTACATATTCATTATTTATAATTAAAATATTTTATAGCACTTTGTATATTCTTAACTATTTTAAGTACTTTCTAAGAATTAACTCATTTAACTCTTATACCCATACATTATGTACTATAATCATTTCCATTTTACAACTGTAAAACTGAAGCCCAGAGAGATAAAGAAATTTATCTGAGGTCACACAGCTTGTAAAAGGTAGAGTTAGAATTCAAACCTAAATGTTCTGACTTTGGTATCTGTGCTGTTAGCCACTGTGCCTCTCACAAAGGCAAAGGTTAGTTTCCTCTAAAGTAATTTTCACAAATTATGAACAGGGTATTTTAAAACTTTGTTTACTAGTTTAATGGGTGCTTAATTTGGAGATTAAACATAACATCTATTAATGGTTTTATATATCCAAAGCTTGCTTTCTTCATAACAACTTGCTCCCGAGTGAGTTTCTTCTGTTGTGTGGGACTTGGACACATGCCTGTGCTGGACACAGGGTTATGGAGGGATGTGCCCCAGGGATCTTGGGTATACTTCAGAGGCCATGGAAAATAACCTGTCTTATCTGAATTAATCCCTCAGTGCTCTGTACTGGTGGGAAAAGTCCCAGACTGGTTGCTGCTTTGTATGTTCAGCTTTTTCATATTGTCTAGCTATTCCCCTGCTCAAAATCTCTAGTGGATCTTTCCTTCCAGCTGCACTGAGTCTAAACTCTTGTGACAAGATGTCAAGACCTTTCATTATCTCACTATTTCCCACATGGTTCACCTGCTTAGTATGGGTCAGTATCCTCACTTCCCCTTCTAACTTCCACATGTCCAGTGCAGGCACGTGTCCTTTAAAAGCACAGCTCAGCTCAACTCCTTCTGTGAGACTTTCCCACCAATGAAACCCTCAGCTTACTTTTTCCAAACTCCATCAAGCATCTGTTTTCTGTACTGTCCAATTCTACTTATGAGAATACAGTCATATGTTCTGTGTTAGTTTTTATAGTATGTTTATACTCATTTTCTCAACTAAATGATATAGGTCTTGAAAGGATTCTGTCTTCCTGTATATTTGGCCTCTGCATTAGGCACAGGTTAGGTACTCAACCAAGATGTTGACTTATTGGTCATCAACATTCATGCTTCTTTTACCATGAAGGGGACCATGCAGTTTTGCCCTCACTATCAGTGGATGCTAAACTTCAGCAAAGTCCTCCAGTTCCTGACCTGTAGCTCTGTTGATGGTCAGTAAGCTATAGGATACGAATTAATAGTCATCCTGCAAAGTTATAGTTCCTTCAAGAAGGTGAAGTACGGTGTCATATCCAGTTCGTAGGATGCAATTGCTTACCCTCAAAGGAGGATAAAGGCTACAAGTATTTTAGTGCTCTTGAGAAAAACACCATTAATGAGCACCAATAAATAATTTGGCTGTGATATGGGTTGCATTGGGTGACTGTGTTAGAGACATGTGAACACATGTTCTTGGGTAAGGTAGATTTAAGCACCTGCCAGAAATAACAAATACATATTAATTATATACATATTCCTTTGTGATGAGGATGGTAATATTTCCAATGTTCATAGTATTTTGACAGTTTTTAATGCCACATCTCTCTTCTGCTACATATAATATACAAAAAATAGAAGGTATTACTGCAGATCTATAAAACTATTGGATCCCCAAGAAGATATTTACTTAAGCAAATACTAAATTATTTTATGTCTTTCAGGTACTCTTCAAATCATTTTAGTTTTAGAAGCCATGTGACACAGATGAGAAAAAAATCCTGAATGCTACAATTCACCAAGTTTATAACATAATTATTTATGGAAAAGTTTAACATGAAACTGAAGTTTTCTTTGTCTACTATCAGTTAAACAATTAAAAATAATAAAAATACATTGAATATCCTATGACCTAGGCATGGTAGGGGAATAGTTTCTTATAAGGATTTTAGTAATGTCAACTTCATGTAAAAAAATTAACAAATGGAGAAAAAAGTAGAAAATTAAGTGGATATTGGTTTTGTGCTGTGTTGTTTGTATGAGCTTGTATTTTATGAGTGGATAACCCCATACTACTCGTTTTTATTTTTCATTTCTCTTGTGGGTGGTAGAGATCATGTGTCTTCTCAATAACCTGGTTCATTTGCTGTTCTAATTCTGTATTGGCATCTTTATGAAAAATTTCAGCCTTCCTATACTTGGCAGAAATCTCTGACCCCATTTACTTACAACTGACCTATTACCTTTCATATTTCATAGTGACATTTTTGTTACTAATCAGCCCTTGTTAATGGGCTTTGATCCATTTTTAGCATTATACATATACTGCTCACCAATTATTCATGCTACCTTATTATTAGTATTAATTCCAACACCCTAAAATTATCTGAATTCCAAATACTTTGCTTTAGGATCAATCCAGTTAGGTGAATTTGGCCTCTTTTTCTCTAAGGCACCATCATCCATTTTCCTGAGAAGTTAATTTTTCTATCAATCTATGGGAGAGTGCTTGTTCTAACAACAGGATGGAAGAAGATAACACTTTTATTTTAGAAAGAAGTCCAGGTTATAAGAGCTGAGATCTTTAACAGCTAAGGTAATTTGCACTTCAATTAGCTGCACTTGGACAATTTCCTTTAAGAAAAGCTTCCATGTAAGAAAAATTAATTTAGAACATAATCACAAAGAAAGTACGCTTTGTGTTTTTTTTCCTGCTAGGGTTACATTTCCTCATAAAGGGCTCCGCATCCATATGACCATCACCATGAATTCAGCATCAGACTTGAGAGCGGTGATCAAAATAGAGCGGCTCACACTGGAGATGTCTCTTCCTGACTCCTGGCTGCCATCCTGGTCCCTGCTGCGGCATCAGGATCCCAATTCTTGAATTGAAGCAAGTAAGCACATCAAAATATTCATTTATTAATCCAAGAAGTTATGGGAGAAAGGGACCTATAGAGAATAGAGTCATGCTAATGCTAAGTCCCATTTCCCAAACAGCTTTCAAATAGGCCAAGTCAAATACTAAGAATCACAAGTTCCGACAATGTAAATGGTAATATATTAGAATTTTGATTAGGTTTGTGGTTTTGGTGACAGGTAGGAATCAGGGTTCTTTGTTAAACAGGGCAATCTTAACATTTGGGGAGGACCAATAAATGACAATGAATGAGCTTGTTTATACAGTTACTTCACCCTATGCTAATTAGTGATATTTATATTAATATGGTTATATTAATAACAATATATAGAAGGAGAGGAAACATTTGCTACCATGAGACTGTGCCATATGATGGTTTATTTTTTGGCATGTGCTTTCTGTCTTTTCTGAGTTCTTTTTGTGAATAGATGTTGTTTTTGGAATCTAGACAAAAATATGATTTTTAAAAAGTCTTCCTTGAAGAAATAGAAATTCATGCCTGGGGCCACATGCTGTGAGAACTATACACCTGATGCATTTCAGGATATGAAGGGTCAGACAGACTTTGTCATGTAGCTGTCCCACATCCAGCCTTATAAGGACAGTTTCCTCTTACTCATTTCAGCCCATCTCTGTGTGTGCAGCTCTGCACCAAGAACTATGAGGCTAATTAAATACCGTGAAAGTCCTTACTCCTCATTCATGGCAAATCTCTAAAGAGAAAGTGATGGACACAGGAAAATGGCATTGCATTGCGTGATAGCTTCCAACACCAACTTTTGTGATGATTCTATATGTTAAAAAAGTGCAGCGAAGCCAAAAGCAGACCAAGGTTGCTGAGCTTGGGCTGATCATCTTGTTCCAGGATAATGTCACCACTTAGACTTACCGAACTGAGACTCAATTCTCCTTTCATTCATTATATTTTATTAAATAATAAAACCTGTTCCTGTGTCCTTTAGTCACTTTAACATGAATATGGTCATTGTTAGTTTGGAATAAAACAGCCAGGGAAAGGTGGATTTTAACCCAAACCAAAGCCTTCAATTAAAGAAAACCCTTTCTGATTAATTTCAGGCCCATGATTCCTAGGGCCCCTTCTAGTGCTGTGAGGGTTGAGCTGCATGTGGGCAAAAAGCTCTTGGAAGATTTATATAAAGGATGGTTTTGTTATTCGATTTTCAAAACCATAGCAGCCAATCTAGATGAGTCAAAATTTTGTTTTGGTCTGAGCCATCTTAGGTTTTTTCCTGGATCACATTCTGACAACAACTCCTACTTCTGAATTGTACTGAGTTGACCCACTGTTAGCGACACTCATTAGTGATAGGCTGATAAATAGGAGTTCCTTTGCTCTTGCTTTTAGATGGTGCTTATTATATTGATTATATTGATTAGATAGTGGTTATTATATTGAAAGAATACAAAAGCTAAAAGTATAATATTGAAATATTTATAGCACAATAGGAAAGGCCAGTTTGTAGTCATCACACCAGAAAAATGACTTGACCCCACACTTTGGTTTTTGCTTTTTCCTGAAAGCTATTCTTCTTAAATCTATAGGAAGTAGAGCCATGAATTGGTATCCAGATGGGCTCTAATTCAGGAGATAACCAGGGAGAGGTCCCAGTATCCCAAAGCGATGGAATTACAACTTTTCTTGAACAGATGGTAGAGCCAGAGACCTGGGGTTTCCTAAAGTGCAACCAAAAGGAACATTTTGTCTTAGTGCAAATGTGTTAAATATCAACATTATTATAGAGAAAGATCTTCAAACGCTAGCTTCAACAGCAATGTGGTGTGGGAACAATTAAAACTTTTTGTAATACCTGATCCACAAACGAAAAGGTGTGCAAAGTGGCCTTTGAGGAGATAGCATTGAGCCTAGGATAGGCTCAGGTGTATGAATAAATCAGCGTCATCACACTGGCCACTTCAGGGTCACTGGTCATGGCCAAATGCAAGCATATTTCTCGAGCGAAATGTTGGACTTATGCTGCTCACCTCTCCCCACTTGCCTCTGATGTCCAGGCCAGCTCCTGAGTAGAGCAAGGAGGTGCTCAGAAAAGGTGAGGTCCAGGTTAGGGCCAGGCAACCGTCTTATTTAAGCAAAATGTAATTTAGGTCTACTTCTCACTTAGGTAACCTTGATCTATAAGGAAGTGCTAACAGAGCCATCTCTACACCTTTTTTCATGGTGACCCTCCACACTCCCACATTTGAAAATCCAATCCATTGAATCAAACCCTCACCACCATTAGATCTCTGTGACACCTTTAAAAATACACACAAAATCATTATGCTATATTATCAATTCTTGCTTTACTTACCATTCATTCCACTCACTGGGAATTTTTTCTTGGGCTGTGTTATTAGGTATATGTCTCACTAATTGATTTCTGAATCTATGAAGCAGATGAATGCACATGTGTTTCTTTGTCTAGGTTCATTTCTTTCATCACTTAGCATATACCTAAGCATGTGTGTATGTGCACATATACTTCATAACATAGATTTATTGTCTATATACATATAGATACCAAACACATATTATTCAATAACCAGTACTGTGCATTATAGGAAAGAAAGTTATGACTCAGCATGAAACTTAAGCAATTATGACAATTAAATAATAAAATATGGCTCTCCTTTCCAGGTTTTGGTGCATTCCGTTTATCGATCCATCATTAGGCTGACTTTCCCCAGAGATGATAATGATGGGACTGCCTGACGCAAATGCACATTATCTCTTCCTGGGCAAAGCTTTTCCCTCTTACCAAGGTGAGTTATGCTATGTACTGGGAAGGAAACTTCAAAGTTTCCTTTAGTGCTCCATAAAACCTAGAGCCTAGAAAATAGGTAAGTAGAGTCTGTTCCTTGTTTCATTTTCCCCGATTTTCCCCACTCCCCAGCAAAGGTGCACTTAGACTTGTCCCAGGGCTCCTGAGTCTTACTGTATCCCATGCCATTTCATGTGGGAAGTGACAAAGTTAATAAAATACTCTCCTAATTATTGTATTTTCATCAGAAAACACCCCTCCTCTCCTCAATTATTGGATGTTCACACTAAGAGAAGAATGGGAAAAATCTGTAATATGCCTACTCTTGTCCAAGTTCTCAAGTTTTTAGTAGCTGTAAAGACTCCTACTTTCATTAAACATCTGTTAGGGTTTCCAGGGCATTACTAAACTGAAGATTTTGGAGCAGTGTGGTATTTATTTGGAGTAAGGAAACAAACACATTTATGAAGTTATATGTATATATCACTAGAGGTATTCAAACTCAGGTTTATATGTTGTATGTGAATGTGTAGTAAAGGGTTAATACATTGGTGAGAAAGATGGAGAGAATGCATATTTCCAGTTTCATGGGAAATTGTGTCTGTGTACATGCATGTGTTACTCTATTGCTCCTGATTCCTACTTATTTGAAATTCACATCCCTATTTTCTGTTCTATAGACATATATATCTCATTTGACAGTAAGTGTGACTTAAATTCATGCTTTGTGAATCTCTCCTACTCACACATTTTGGCATAATCGTAGAAAAAAATTCTAGTGGACACAATTGCATGTATTTAACTGGTCATTTGGGCATTTCAATTGATTCAGCAATTCGATGGAAAGATCCAGCAAATGCCTGGAATTTGACATTGTTAGTTGTGAGCTATTTTTTTTTTTTCCTATATCAACCACTGTGGCTAATTAGGCAGCAGATTTGAATCTTCATGAATTTTTCAGGCCGATGTGTGTTCCTTCCCAGGGCTAATTTGCTGCTATCAGAGGAATGACTCTGGTGTACATTGTTGGTGGTGGCTGACCTTATTCCCCTATTCAGATTGAAATTAGCTGGGGGACTGTGGCCAAGGAGGTCATTTGGTAAATCATCTCCCAGAAAACAGGTCCGCTTTAGAGAATGTCCTTTTCCTACTTTTTTTTTTTTTTTTTTTTTTTTAATCCTATCCCAGGCTTTGCCTCTGCAGGTCTCTATCTAGAAGGAATAGCCTCAATGAAATTTCTACCCAGAATTTTAGGAACAAAAAAAATTCAGTAGAGGTCTGCTTTGGAAAACTAGAATAATTTCATTCTATGAGCTTCCTGTGTTAACAAGGAGTGGGATTTGGCATAGGGGTAGATTTTTGTGTAACTGAATGAAAAATAAGAAAAATGATTTATTATATGGTTTTCTGTAGCCATATTTGGGATGTTGGAAGAATCTAAGTTTCTTGGGATGGGTCATATCTTCTCCTCTGGACATATGGGGGACAGGCAGGACACCCATGCAAGTTGTTGTTTTCCAATTATAGCTGATGAGTGGTTGGAATTATTAGGAAGAATCATATAACTATTTATGCCTGTTGAAAAGTCATCAGTACGAATTTCCATAAATTGAGTTGCAATTTCCAGTAAGAAAATACCAATTAATTCATTTACTAAAGAGTGTAATGAATTAGCCCAGTGAAACTGACATGGTGGTCAGTCCAGAAAAGCAGTTAGTATTCAGGACTTCAAGGTTATAGATTATTCTTGGCAGTCCTTGATACTTTGACTTTTTTCAAAATCAGGATTATACATATATAAAATGTTCCTAACAGGACATGAAGAGAATATCTCAAAAAAGATGATTTCAATCTTCACTATTTTGTCTTCAGCAATTTTCTTTCCTAATTTTCCATTGGAAAGAAACAATGTGGTGTGTAGCCCCATTTCCCTGTTATGATTTACGTATAATTAGCAGCTCAGAAATGTTATTCTTCTAAAAGAAGCTGCAATATTGGAATACAAAGGGTCATTTTACTTACGGGTGTACATACTTTTTAATTAAAATTATTTTATTGCTTTTGTTACGTAATTAAAATTTACAAAGTGGTTCCTCACAAATATTTATTAATATTAAGTTGTTTTTGGCATACACAAGTAAATTGCAAGCAATTGCTTTACTCTGCATGTGTAATTAAAGTGACTAAGTAATTATATTTTTCCTTGTGTATAGTTGGCACTATCACAATTTTCTAAGTTTTCGTTCATTTTTATTTCCATTAGAGAATGCTTCGTAGAAGTCAAGATAAGAGGTGTCAGTAGTAAGGAGGAAAACTGCTTCTACTACTGAGCTTTTGAAAAATACAAACAAATACTGTGTGCCATGTTTACATTCTTAGATTCTTTGTTTTCCTAGATATCTTTCTTTTTCCTCTATCAACTGGCAGTGAATATTGTCGTTATTATATTGATAGTTACTTAAATGTTTCTAGAATGCATATCTTAACTAAACTTAATTTTATACATTTAGACTTTTGTTCAAATTGGGACAAATAACATAATGTGTCTATTTAACTACAATATTTACTCTGCTGAGTTCTTATCATATCCTCTCTTTTGCTCTTTCTTCCATCTTATCTACTCCCTTGCATTTGTTCTGATCAACAAATGATTCTTAAGAGACCCCAGGGTGCAGACTCTATGCCATGTGCAGGGACTTTTATGCATATAAACTTACAATTCTTACCTACTGAAGATCTCAGCATCAGATGAAGGGAAGGCTGAATCACCATGATAGTTTCTTTACCAAATAAAGGAGAACGAAAAGCAAGTGTGAAACAACACACCTAGGAAACATCTGTTATTCTTAAAGCAATACAGGATTAAGGGCCTCCAGTGCAGTTAAGTAGCAGTGTGGGACCATGCTGAGAGTGGGTTCCTTGGTGAGTATCTCAGGCAATGAAGTCAGAGCCCAGGTCTCTAGCCTAAATACATTCCTTGAAATAATACCAGCAAGTCTTCCCTTGGAACAAAAGAAATGGAGGGAGCTCCCCTGGATCTTGTTTAAAATAAATTTTTAGTATCAAGAAAGTTGGGACTAAACAAAGACTTATCATAATCTAGATTTCTTCTGTGGCCAAGATGAATAACAGAGAGAAGATTTACCCTTCCATATGAAACAACTCCTCAGAAAAAAAGATAAAATTTATAAAAATAATGGCTTCCAAGAACCTGGGCCTCTCACAATATACAGTGATCCATAAAAAGGGGAAAACAAATAAAGTAAGTCTTATGTAAATTTCTCAAGCTTTCTTGACTTTCTTGAGGGAATTTCAGACCCTGGAGTCAAGGGGCAATCCAGACAGAGCCCAGTGGATGCCCTGAGTTGAGAAGGTAAGGTTGGGAGTTGGAGGAGTCTAGGTGGCTGGAATTTGCAGGGCACATGAATAGAGAAGAGAGAGCCATGCAGAAAGAGGTACCTGGAGAGCCACAGAGGTTGATCCTGAGAATTCAGCAGAACACTGGTTAATACGTGTGTTCCAGGCTAGGGAAAGAAAGACCCAGAAGGATGACAAGAGTGAGCATCTGGTATTTATACCCAGTCAGCAGAGTGCCCATTCCTGCCAGCCAAACTGGAGCCCTCAACAATGAGAAGGCTTTGGTAGAATACTCAGAGGAGTCTTGTCTCTGTAGTGAGGAAGTAGCAGCCCTGGAATAAATGTTGCTGTGGCCTTGCCTAGAATAGAAATTCATGAAAGAAAATCTCAAAAGAATCCAGCTACTCAGGTAACACCATAACCCAGATTTGTAGGACCCTAGTTTTGGGGGAGGTAGGTAGAAGAGAAGTCTGTACTGTTGGAAGTTCTGCAGGACAGGGCTTGCCTTAATGGCTGGTGAGAAATAACGGCCACAAATGGTGATGAGAATGCATTCATGCAGCCCACCACTAGCCATAATGAAAATCCCCACCAACTCCAACCTGCCACCAACAGCTGATCCTGGAAGAACTTCCATGACCCAAGATGAGTCATAAACAGAAAAGTACAAAGACATACTCTTTAAAAATGATCAAAGAAAACAGGAAGAACAAGTGTGCTACCTCATGAGAGAACATGTTTCAGAAAAATTTACCACAGTTCAGCTGGAAAGTGTAATTGAACATAATACCAAATATTTTAGTAGAAAGTGAATGCCTCTATTAAAAATATAAGGTAAACAACAGAGGGGTACAAGAGGTCCTGTAAGATATATAGCATAAGGAAGGAAGGAGATAGTACCAGGACTGAGACAACTTAGAAAGGGAGAGAAAAATAAAACCACCACAGAAAAAGATATGATTATCACACAAGGGGGATGAGATACTGAAAAAAAACAAACAAACAAGCAAACAAATACAAATGAATCAAAACCATTAAGAGTTAGAAATATCAGGATTGTGAATAGCAAGCAAAAAGAAATGCAATGAACAAAATTAAGAACAATAAAATGGTAGACAGGGAGGAACATGAGTGTTTGAGCATAAGTCCAAGTAGTTTCCCTAAAGAAATGAAATACGAGATGAGGAAAGTCTATTTTACTATTTAGAAGACTTTCACAAAAGATCTGAATATTACCCAATAGTTTCTTTACTTCTTTCAAGACTTAATGCAAGATTGGTCTTCTCCAGAAAGGCTGTATTTGACTAATTCCACAGTGAATTTTCTACTCTAATCTGGCAGCACAAAACAGTGTATTTTACAAAGCATCTTTTTTCCATGTACTACTCTGGCATTTGTTGCTTTTAATTTGGATAATTAAGCACTTTTATGAGGAACGGAGCTGCATCTTCCTCCTTTCATGTCCCCTTCTGCACTCTTGGTAGAGTTCTGTACAATGCAAACAATGGAGCAAATACATAAAATGCAAATTTCCTTCCCTCCTCAATGCAAAGGTCTCTGATTGCTGATTTGAGGGTTCAGTTCTGTTCCTGAGAAGGTCAGTTAGCCCTCTTACTGATTTCCTGTTGCTTTGTTAAGTGAATAACTGAAAAAAGACAGACATTTGATCAAGACATTTAAAATTTTTTCTCTAGTTCCAAATACTCTGAGTCAGTTAAAGTTGCAGATATGATCAAGAATGCCAGGTAAGGAGTGGGGGGCACTGGAGTTTTAGTGTAGGGCTGACTGCTAACCAGCTATATGACTTAAGATAAGTCATGTGATCTTTGTTCTGTTGTATCTTGGGGCTAGAACAGTTTCTGCTTCATGGTAGGCACTTCATAATTATGTTTTGAATGAAAGTGTAATGAAGTATCAGTTTCCTCCTATTTAAAATGAGGGTCATATGCTTAGTATGTTCTCTAAAAAGTGCTTTCACCATAAAATTTAAAAACAACCTGCTTTCCTCTGATTATTTACCATTTTTGCTATTTATTTCAATTGCAGCAACTTGGCAGATGCCTATTGTTTTTAAGGAACATGTGTTTGTCCCCACATATGCTATTGTCACAATCCACGTAGGTTTTAATGTCCAGCTTCATTTGCACAACTTGTGAGAATGAACAAGCAGCCAAAAAGTCCAGAGGGCACACTGAAGGTTTCAGGAAGCTTATAGCCTGTCTCCTTTGGCTAATTTGCAAAAGCACTTTTTGATTTAAAACAGAAGGAGGGAGAATCCCTGGGAGAAAACTCCCATCCACTAATGTTCCTTCTGGAGTGAGTTATGAGAGGAAGCCCCAGATGGATTACAGATGAAGGTTAAACTTTGAGACACTAATTTATTGAAAAGGTAAAGATAGTGAAAGACTAAAAAGTACCTTAGATGCTATGTCCGCATGTCCTTTTTGCCCCATGCCCATGTGTTTCAGTAATTGAAGGACCTCTAAAAGAAATATGTGCATCTGTAGAAGCAACGTCACCCAGATTCCTAAGGAAAGCCTTTCCCTCTTGGAAACAACTGAAATGATCACTCTAATTTAATTTTTCAATTAGACAACAGTGAACAAACTTTATGGAAGACATTTCATTTTAAAAGTCAGCAACCCTGAGAGCTGCATGGGGCAACAGTATCACAGCCCATAGTGGTATTCAGAAAAAATATTTTTGTGCAGTGACTACAGTGATATTTCATGCTGTATTTTTATCAATTTGAAGGTGTCCATTATTTTCACATTCCTGAAATCATTTTGTGACCCACAAAATCTTACAATTGCTGTGGGTCAGGTGAGAGCTGGGTCCAGTTTTCATCAAGTACACACATGTAGACCTGGTTATTATTTCTGGTGGTGTTGTCTGGTAGCCATAACTGCTGAATATTTCGGTCAATACATCTTGTGAGGACCATTTAAAGATAGAATATTCACAATGATTCTTTTCTGACAAACACTTTTTGACACCATCTGGTAAGATAAAAAGTGCACTTTTATCAAAACTTGTAGAAGAATCAAGAGCAGTGGTTTGAAGGAGCTCTGGATACAATAATGGAGCAGTCCTTTAAGAAATGCTGCATTGCCAACATGCTTGAGGAAAAGAACAGAATAATAAATGTTAATCTTTATATATAATTGAAATACCACTTTAACATCCATTTTTGCTTTTCTACTTTTTTCCACAAATTCTGGCTAGTAAGTCATGTATGAACAGAGCTATCGTTTGATACCATTGTCTGCATACCTGGGGAAGAGTGTGGTCAGGTGAACTTTGGAGAGTACACTTAAAGAAAATCTCTATGGGGTTCTTCAAAAAGTGTTTTTCTAAAAATGAGTTATGATAGGTAAATATATTACTGGTCATGCTTAGTGGTCTCTGTGTCAATACTCTTTGCAGTACTCTAATTCTCGACTGTGCATCAAGAATCAGGTCACTATTTCCAAGAATCTGGGCTATCCTTGTGATTGCCTTTGACCAAAGAAATTAGGTGGCAGTGATGGTGTGCTTCTTCTTACATTAGGCCTTAAGGGGCCTTGTCCATTTAATGCCCTCTCTCAGAATGCTGCCATCATCACACAGACTAGCTGGGTTAGTCTGATGGAGGATGAGAGATGATATGGAGGAGACTCCAGTAGCCGCCCTATGAAGGGCATTCTAGACTACTCTATAGCCAGCCAACTTTCAAGCATGTGAGATAAGTTAGCCAAGCTTACCTTACATGTAGTGCAATATAGACTTATAATTGAGCTCAGCCAAGAACAGAATCCCCTGTTTGAACAATAGACTCCTTGACAATAAAAATGCTTATCATTTTAGGCTAACAGGATATAGGATGATTTGTTACACAGTAGTAGCTCACTGATACACAAGGGGCAGCAGATGCTTCTCACTGAAAATCAGATCATTTGAAGTTCACATCAACATGCTTTTTCTGAAGGTGTTTTGAAGCTTTTGAATCCCACATATTCATCTATTTCTGCATTTCCCAGGAGTAGAAGCACTGAAATTCTGTGTGACAGGCTGCTCTTGAGATATTTGCAACTTAGTTGGAATCAGAATTTGCCAGAAATGTTGTGAGACAGCTTGTTTAAGTGAGATTTCCTGCTCAGTTTCTTTTTTTAAAAAAAGGAGAAAAAGAAAGAAAAAAATCATGATTTTTGGACAGAGTTTTTCTGTGCTGGACACATTTGGACATGTAGCTGAGGAGAACCAATGTGCAAGAGCCTTCAAGTATTTTAGAAACTTTGGCAAAGTCTTAATCCACCTTAGAAGTCTTAAGAGTAAATGTTTGAAAAATATCGACATCACAAATTGTGTCCATATTATCCAATCAATCTCTCACTCATCAAAAATCTTCTGTGTGTAGAGTACTCTGTCTTGTAATGGCCTACTTTGTTTTTAAGTTGGACATATTCTTTTACTATCTTCCTTGTAAATTACTGGAAGATCATCTTCATTTTTCCGGGCCTCACACTGAAAGGTGAGTTTTAGACACCTTACTATTTGGTTAATATTTTACATTTCAATTTTCCAATTCAAACCAGGGACCCAGAGAGGGCTATGAATAAAACTTAAGTTATAGGTGCACATTGAGAAAAAAGAAAGAGCAAATGATGAATATGTATGAAACTTATTTAAAATGCCATATTTATGAGGAGAGGAAAAATATTGGAGCCTTGCTTTTCCTTTCCATATTTTCAAAACACCACATGGGATTGAAGGAGACCAAGTGAAAATGATAAAATTTGTTGAGTGTGGCAGATTTTTGAGTGTGGCAGTGCAGTAAAATTTTGGCAACATGAGTTATCTGGATTTATGGATAGGAACATACACTGAGGCCTCAGAATTAAGCAAAGACAAGGGTTCTCCACATGTCTGATTTTCAATGGGACATCTGGCAGATTGCCTTTCCTCTTTCTGTGTCAGTTTATTTCATTCTAGAGACTCAGAGTGTGCAGGCCACCTGTTTTGTTGACCTATGGTGCTTATTTTGGTTTCAGCTGCCAGGTTAGCACTTTCTCACTCTTAGTGATTATTCAATCACCCAGAATTTACCAAGTACCAGTTTACAATACACCATGGGATATATTATAGACATAGAAGACGTGAGCACTTCTTTGAGGAACTAATTGATGAAAAAATTATCAATACACAAGAGGCATGGCTTAAACAATTTCTTGATGGACAAAGCACAGTGGAAACTAAATTTATGAAGCTTCTCTCTTCTTTATTTCCACAAACATTAATTGAGTATCTATCTAATACTATGTACCACAACCTGGAGCTGAGGATTTGGCAAGGAAGTAGATACTACACATGGAGGGAAATAATTTAGATGGTTTCGTAGAATAATAAATGCTGTAAGAAAAAAACTCTGGGATGATATGAGAAACAGGGCCTGAGGATGAAACTTAGCTAGAAAGATCAAGGAAGCCCACACTGAAGTTTCTATGTGAGTAGAAACCTAATGTCCAAAGGAGCCAACCATGGGAAAATCTGGAGATTGAGCAAAGGCTAAAGACAGACTAGAATTTGGAGTCCTTGAGGAATTGCCAAATAAAAGAGGTATTCCACAATGATGGGAAAGAAATGGTGTTCTTTGAATGCAATGGGCCACCAGTCGTTTGACAGCTGGAAATGTAGGACAGGACCAGTTTGAAAGGGGGGAAGTACTGGTAGAGGGAAATGCTCTAAATGCTGTCTCTGACACCTTGCTTTGATGAGCAAGTGGCTCTTTCTAACCACACAGTCTGTGAAAATCCCCTCCATAAGCCTCCTTCTGCCCGACCACACAGATTTCTATGAGTAGCATTTAAATGAGATGTATCAGCAGGTTAAAGAAGAAAGAATTTACCAGGGAAGGGAATAGCTAAATGAATCAACATTTTCCTGATCTGTTTCCATAGGCATTTATCTATGGAAGAATGAGATGTTTGATATTCTGGTCGAGAAAGTTCTTCATTTCATGTCATCAATTATGATAACAGAATTAATCAAAAAGTTTCTAGCAAACAGAAATTCTTCATTTCCTGGCTCCTACTCAAGTTTATTGATTGGACTGTTGGGTAGCAATCTCAAAAATGGTTTGACATACCTGTGGCAATTTGGATCATTCATCCCTCCTCTCCTCTGTTTATAGACAGAGGCAGCTGCTTCATAGATAAAAATGGCCTTCAGTTTTGTTATGAGAGGAATGGATGGCAATGTATGTATATATAACTTATTGAATTTTGATATCTACAACATTGACTTTTTTTCTTAAATTTCCTACACCTGCCTTCTAACATGCTGAAATTGCTAATCATTAGAATCTCATTATTTGGAGTTATAAAGTAAAAGTTCCTTCTTAAGTAAATATAGGTTACCAGAAGAAGAGGAGGGAAGGGTTAAGGTAGGGCTACTTATCTTTCTAAATGAGTTCATATTTGTTAATATTCATATGTATGCATATGGAGAGATGCTACAAAGTAGTCACAATTATGTAAGATTTGGATTCCAAAGACCTAAATCAAGGTCCAGCTCTTCCTCTCATTAGCTGTGTGACTTGGCAAATGGTTTAATTTCTATAAATTATAATTTCCTCCTCTGCTAAAAGTAAACTTCATCTGTGGTTTAAATAAGTATGTGTTGTAGTTTTGTAAGTATTAAAATATCAAATAAATATGTTATTCTAAGTGTTATAAATAAATTAGTAGACATTTATTTTTAAGAATGATTTTATCATCTTCTAGAAGCTATTAGAATTCTGAAAAGATTTTAAACTATAAAATCCTGTGGCCTTTGGGTAAATGTGATATATAATTAAAAGAATGATGGAAACAAATTTACACAAAACCTGTATAGGGGTTCATAACAGCTTTATTCTTTTTTTTGAAAAGATTTCATTTATTCATTTTTAGAGAGATGGGAAGGAGGGAGAAAAATAGGAGAAACAACATTGATGTGCGAGAGACACATCAATCAGTTGCCTCTTGTACACCCCCAGATGGGAGTCTGGTCTGCAACCCAGGCATGTGCTCTGACAGGAAATCAAATTGGTGACCTTTCAGTTTGCAGGCACTTAATCCATTGAGCCACACTAGCCAGGGCAACAGCTTTATTCTTAATTGTCAACCATTGGTAACAATTGTCCTTCAGTGAACAAATGGTTGGGCAAACTGTGGTACACCCATGCCACTGAATGCTACTCATCAATGGACAAACAAAGCCTGTTGATACATGCATCAGCCTGGTGCATCTCAGGGGGATTATGCTGATTTTAAAAAAGTCAATTCCAAAAGATATCATGCATGATATGATATGATTCTATTTCTAGAAGATTTTGAAGTGACAAAAGTATAGAGAATTAGAACAAATTGACAAAAGTTATGCCGTCTACCCTCCAGCAATGCTTGCTGGTTTGATTTCCTTAATTGTGAAATACAGATAATGATAATATCTTGGTACATGTCCCTGCACTTTTCCCCTGTTCTTCCCTTTCACTTTCCCAGCTAATAACCCTCTAATGATCCCCATACCTATGATTCTCTTCTTCTTCTGGTTGCTTTCTTATTTTCATTTTTTAAATTTTTAGGTTTTGTTGTTAGTAGTTGTGAGTTTTGTCATTTTAATGTTCGTAGTTTCAATTTTCTTTTTCTTAAATGAGTCTCTAACATTTCATACCATAATGACATGGCCATGGGCACACACACATGTAGAACTGAAATCTGAATCACATGAGTGGATTGCATCAATGTGAATTTCCTCCTTGTGTACTGTATAATTTTGTACCCAGTTAAGGGAACTTGATTGAGGAGTACATGGGATGTCTCTGAATTATTTCTTAATAACTGTGTGTGAATCTGTCATTATCTAAAAGTAAAATGTTTAATTTTAGAAAACAAGAATAATGTTAAGTGATTACTTACTATGTGTTAGAGAAGATGCTAAGTGATTTACGTATATTCTCACTTCATCCTTACAACAGCCCAATGAGCTATTTACACCCAAAAATATAGTGAAAATCAAGGTTATGTAAGTTAATGTACTTCCTTAAAGTCATGTATCAGTTAAAGCCCGGGTGCATAGGCATTCAGTAGCCCTGCCTTCCACTCACCACAGGGCACCAACGCTGGTTTTAGGAAGAAGCCAGGGTTGCAAACTATGAGAAATGGGAACGGAAGGCAAGAATCTACTGAAGGTGATGGGAGGTAGGAAAAATTGTGCTCACTTAGACAGCAAGTTGGAAGCTATGATTATATTCTTCCTAGTTTTGCATGCAGGTCTCCCTTTACAAATACACATCAGATTTTTTTAGTTCCAATATTTTTCTTGTATTGTGCATTTGGTATGAAGAAATGATATCTCTACATATTGATTCTTTCCAACATAATTTTCATTTGGACTCCATTCTATTCCTAAAATACTAGCTCAATATTGGGAATAGAGTAACTAGTAGATAAATGTTCATAGGCGTATTGTATCAAAGGGATTGGGACTGAAAGAAAGCATAAGTTGCTCTTTCCTTACACCAAGCAGTCAATGTAATTTGGTGCATTGGGTGGATTCTATTTAACCAATCTTAGGATTTTATTACTGCTGAATGGAATGGGGAGAAAAGGTAGGAACAAAGGATTACTCTGATATCTAAGATATGGCAAGTCTTAAAACATCTTGAGTAGTGTATTCATGCTGGGATGACTGAATGGAGACCACCTTCGATAAAAGATTCTTGAACAGATACCCTATTAAAAGTACCCTTTTCTTGAATTATAGTGTTGCTGTCTCTCCTAGAAATTTTCTTCAATACCTTTAGCTAACACAAGTTCTTATTAAGTAAAATTCACCCCAGGTTAGGTGGTATCTTTCCTCTGAAATCTGAAAAAAAAAAATAATGGCACACTTTTCTAATAATTAGGATATTTGTTTGTAGAGCCCTCTTCTTTAAACATGCAAACTCTCCCACCTCAGGTGTTTGGCCTGTAAATGCCTGGGGTAAGGGATCATGTTGTGTTTAGGTCACTTTTCCAAAAAGGTTTCTGAGTCCTGCCTATTCTGACTCATATTCACATTCCTTTAGGAAGCCTGTTCTGAATACTTCTGCCCGAACACATCAACTTCCTTCTCCAAACTCCTCTTATATTTTTAATCAGTACTATTTGCATCATGGTATTAATTATTTGATGTCACTGTGTTTCAAATAATGTAGTGATTTCAAGCCCTTTAAGAACGAGGCCATGAATTGATTTTTATGCATTTCTTATAGTGCCTAGCCATGGTGCAGGGGGAAAGTATTCATTTCCCAGTAAATGATGATGAATGAATTGCATGCATACATGCATGAATGAATGGATTTCTCTCCTTGTGACTGCAGAGCAGCCTGGCATTTATAATTTTTCCCCTGGTATTTCAGTTGGCTTAGTGACTTTTTATTGGATAATTACTGTACAAATGATTTCTATATCTCTCAACCACCATTTGAAAAGTCAAATTTAGAGAGCAGAATGGCTATCTGTTTGCAGAAACATGTTTCCTTTCCTCAAGAAGAAGAAGAAAAGAAAAAAAAAAAAAAAAAAGCAGCCTCTTACCTTCTTCTACCTGTACCTGAGAATCTGCCCTCTCTCCCTAATAAAAATGATTGAAAAGCACCTTGAAAATACAAAGTGCCATATAAATGCTAACTGAGGCAATAATAAAACAGTAATAATAACTATTTGCTGATAAACGTCACTTTCAAGCCCAGGGGAGACATTTCACAGGAGAAAAGCAGAATGGGTCCTGTGCTTGTCCCTGGGCCGTGCCTCGCTCTGAATCACACTGTTCTCCCTCCATTTGGACACCATCATTTGCAATGGTCATGAAATAGTAGTGGTATGTAAAATTATGGCCATCACCCACATTATAGAAAGCAATGTGTAGCCAAGTAATCCATTCCCTGACGATTGCCGGGGTTCCCTCACTCAAGCTGCTCGTTTCGAAAATAAATGGACTTAGGAGGGGTGCCCAAGGACTGCTCAGCCCCTGTTGCCTGCAGCTCAGCCCCTGGTGGGGCTGCAGCACCCACTCCTGCTCAGCCCTGAATCAGTGTGGGCCCAGAGGCCAGGGTGGTGGAATTTGAGAGGCTTTGTGGAGTCTCTTGCCACGGACTTCCTCTGTGTGTCTGTACCCATTCTCTATTGAAAAATAGGAAAGCAGAGGCAGGGAGGATGTGACTCGGCAGAATTTAATGGGAGATTAGGAGAAGAAAATAACCCAGGTATAAAATGCAACCTAAGAGTGAATACTTATGAGAGATGAAGAGGGTGTTCTAAGAGAAGCATCACCCCCAGAACCCTGCAAGTCGGAGGGAGAGTGGAGGACGCTATGGCACACAGACTTTTGTCTACAGGTAGAGAGGAAAGATATGAGGGGAAGGGAGATAGACACTGTTGTCCATACTAATTGTATGGACGATATGCCCTCTCAATGAACTTTTGCAATCAGAACAATCATTCTGGTTCTCCTTTGAGGCTGCCTGCCTGCCTGCCTGCTCAGGGATCCTGGTGCTCTGTGATATTCTTCTCTCCACAGATTCCCCTGAACCTGTCTCCTTCTCCCTGTCTCCATAGCTCCACTACAGTTCACCTCGGTGTCCCCCACACAACCCCCTCCACTCATCCAACAGGACCCAACACCTTCAACTTCTCAGCATTATTCTTTCCCTGACTTTCCGTATAGCAACTTATATCACCATTCCCTGTCACTTTATCAGAATCTAGTTGTCATTTTTCAGTCCATCTTCGCTTTCTGCTTCCTGATTCCCACCTCCAGTCAGTGACTAAGACCTCTTGATTAATCTTCTGTGTTCATCTCTCCTTCTCCCTTCTCAGCATTACTCCCAAAGATAAACACTTTGAGGTAAAAGAACATGAACTGTCCTGAGCTGAGTTGATCTCAGGGTCTGCATGCTGAGGAGAGGGAGTGCTGTGATGGTGGGACCTTCATTGGCAGAGGGAGGGTCTCAGAAATAAATGGCATTTAAATAAAGCCCCTTGTAGAGCATGAGAGCGGAAAGCCAGCTTTTTAAAATTATTATTATCATATATAACTTTCAGGCCTGAAATCAAAGACATAAGGATTTTGTAATATATGGTAACATTTACAGCTTTCAGTTGTTTATGGTTTTGATATCCCCATATCTATTACCCTGAATTATTAGGAACACAATCCTCATAAAGAAAGGAACTGAGTGCTTATTTTTAGTGGTAGTAAAGAAGTGAGATGCTGGGAAGAATGCAGAAGATGCAGGCCAGTCTTGGGGGGAAGAACCATAAGGGGTAGAGTGGGTTGTGGCAGCCACTAAAAGCAGAGAAGGGTAGAAACAGCCTGTATTGCTGTTTTCCTCATTCTTTTGCCCCCAGCAAAAATCACACAGAGCAGGGGCAAAGCACATGGGTTCTCAGGACAAAGCCACTATACACAGTATAAGAAACTTTATGTGCACTGTCTCGAGTGTGCATTTTAGGCACCCTTATTATTGCAGATAAGGAAACTGAGGATCAATGGCATACTACACCTATTATTTTTCCATGGCCAATGTTCCTTCCTGCATCTCTACTTCTACTAGTATTTTTCATCTGGTGAGACTGTCAGTCATCCAGCCCTCCTCCTAACCCAAGTCAGGATGTAAGATCCAGGCTGATGAATCGAAATGTACCGTCCTTCTGCTGAGGAGCCCAAAATGGTTTTATCACTCGAGGATCAATGGAGATACTTTAAAGGAGAAGGTATCTTCCTCTTCTAAGAGATGAGCTGGCATGGCCACGGAGGCGCCAGAAATTCCCATGGCCATCTTTGCAGCCATGTGAAATGAACCTACTGACATTAAACCCAGAAAAAAGAAAGAAAGAACAGAGCCAGAGATATGCTGGAGGTTATGACAGACATGAAGACAATGGTAGAACTCCTTAAAGGCTTCATGCTTGGGTTTGCTTCAAGCTTCCCCCTGTATATCACCTTCCCTGCTTACCTGGTGAAAAAGCAATCAAGCACTCCGATCCCACCCAGCCCTACGCTGTTCTCCATAGCACTTATCACCATTGCTCATGTTGTATATCTAGAGATTTGTCTGTTCCACTTACTGTTGTACCTTTAGCACCTAGAATGGCTCTTGACCCAAGGTCAGCCCTTAACCACGATTTGTGGAATGTATAAGTGAATTCTTTCAAATGTTGGATCCAGCTCTGACTAAAGCAATCACGTAGCTAAGATAGTCACTTTTCTACACATTCAAGTGTGGGCTGAGTTTTTGTCACTTAGACATAAGAGCTATGATTAATAGGAAAGTTGAGTTTCCCACCTACCACTCTACAGCTGCTATGTATATGGTGGAGTCAGGGGTGAGCACAGGTCTCACAGACCCTGAACCATTGCTTTTCTAGATGCCAGTGTCCTGCTGAGGCATGATCCCTTTACTTGCTGACATTCCAGCCTAAGGGACTTTGAAAGAGCATTTTCTCCCAGCAGCTGACATACTGGGAAGCTCACAAGGAGCCTAGAAAACTGTGCTTTTGGAAGGGTCCCAACGTGATGATTTCCCATGACTTTCCTATGTACAAACTACTAATAATTCACTCTTTCACCAGGACTAACCATCTTTCTGGAGACATTTGATGATTTATTTAGACTTTTTAAAGCTTTAGCTGAGGCTAAGTCTGGGAAAAAAACAGAAAAAAAAATCCACAGATCCCTGGGGCTGGGCAGGTCTATGGTGTCTAAGTGAAACCTGCTGACACCTCCCCCGGAGTAGGGGAGAGATGCAGGCAGTCTGGCCTTGCTGTGGCCAGGCTTATGTGGTCCTAGATAGATTATTCCATATACATTTGAAATAAAATATATGACTAAACTAAATTTTAGTTATGGATATTGATTTTATTGACTAAAACCTCCTCCTTACAAACTCCTTGGTTTGTCTAACAGAAATGTTACCATTTGACCAGTGTAAACAGGCATGAGCTCAAAGATCCATGCAATGAATGAATAAAGGAGGTTGAAGACTTTTTTCCTGAGGAGGGATGTGTAGAATTAAGAAATCATTATAGTCTGTCTTTTGTGTCCCCAGGATTACTCCTTCTCTAATTTCTCTTTTCCCTGAGGCTTCTGTTCCCTCTCAGTACCTCCTCTCAGATCCCTCATTTTAACAAGCTATACATGACCAAAATCAGTCTATACTGCAACTCCTTCAAGGGAGATTTGCATTTTGGTTATAAAAGATAACTCTAGGTACACTAAAATTACACATTTCAACAGGAGAATTGCAGGCACAGTGACCAGTTGGGGACTACTGGGAGCCTCCAAAGTGGTTATATTGTTCTTAAAGTCTTATGCAACAAATATCAATCAATTCATTGCAATGGACATGAAAGTTTGGGTATTTTTCAATTCAAGTGGGACTAGATACAGTACTTCAGCTATTTTGATACATATTAGCATTTAGGTTTCAAGGTGCTTTAGTGAAACTTGAAGCTGTGGGAAGCGTTGCTAATGTGTGAGCCCTGAGTGGGGCAGGTGACCATAGCAGGCTGGAAGGGCAAGGCTCTTGCAGTACAAGGCACAGTGGACTGGGAGGCTGGATGTCAAGGGAAGAGGGATCCTGAGCTGCTTTGACACCTGGAGAATCAGTTCGTTTTCTTGGGAGAGCTTCCGTCACCATACAGATGCCCCAGGACCTAGCCAGCCTCCTGTTGTTTTGATTCCACATCTCCAGTGGCTTTTCTCTTGGTCCATCTTAACAGACTCCCTCTAGGACCACATGCTCCATCATGCCTCATGTCCAGACACGCATTCTGGCCAGATCATCCTTTCACTGCAGGTTTCTACGGCCTTTTCCATTGCTCCTGCTGCCTTGATTGAGGATACTGTTCCTAACTCTGAACCCCTACCCTCCTGCCTTGGACTTAAAAACAACCCAAAAACCTAAATATTCACATCTGTCTACATTCAGCCCTACTATTTAATCCCTTCGGTCTTTAATCCCTCCACCTGAAGAAAGGAAATGTTAGAAGGTAGAGCTGACTCTAGACATTTTTGGAGGCTTGAATGGCTTAATACAGTAGATGAGGTAAGGCTCCCATGCAGCGCTTGGCTTTAGTCAGTGGTGGCTCCTAGTGCAGGGATGGTGACTGTCATTGAAATAGCAACTGAGACACAGGAAAATTCTGCCCTCTTTCCACACCCTGTGCACACCACTTTTAACTACCCTGTTGCTGACAGGTAGATCAGAGCCTAGAGCATGCAGGGTGTCAGATTACTGTAGGAAGTTTATATTTTTCCTTCAGTAGTTCACTTCTTGGTCTTGGGCTAAATCTTACCCCTTGAAGAAAGCAAGCCATGGCCCTTCATTTCTCTTCCACCTTCTCTAAGCAAAGATGTAAATAGGTAATTTAGGTCAAGATAGACTCTGCAAAGCTGAATATTTGTCTTACTTTCTCTGTCCTGGCTAGCATGCCTGAATCTACCTGTCCCAGGCTTTGGGGTTGGGAAGGGGTGCAGGAGGAGTTCCTCTTGACCTTTGTGACTAAGCAGCATGTCATCTCCCTTTCACCAGACAGACTCCTGGTGTGACCTCCTGTGGTTCCTCAGCCCTTAAGTGGGTCATGTTAAGCATGTTGTGAAATTGTTCTTTAGTGTCTAGATCCCCGGACCTCTCAGTGAGAGGATGGGCCTCATCCAAGGTAAAATTCTGATTGGCTATTTTTTTGTTATACCACCCAAACCTAATACTTTAACCATTATTTCTTCTACCGTTACTATTCCAGCCATACCATACCTTCTTCTGTCCTATGAAATAAAGAGCCATAATTGGCATTTCAAATAGATCATTCTGGTAACAGAATGAAATTCAGTAGGGAAATAATAATAAAAGATGAAATGTGGGGATTGAGAGGGCTCGCCGAATTAAGAGATGGAAGGGGAGCAAATGGAGAGGCCAGGAGGAAGGGCTGCGTGAGAGAAAAGGCTCTAAGCAGCAGATGGTACTGTTTGTCAAGCAGGAAATCCAGGAAGCGATCACAGTTTGGGGAGAAGATAACAAGCCATTTAAAAATACTAGACTTATAATTATTTTGGTCTGCAGTCCAAGTTTGGGTCAAAATTATTCAAGGACAGAGTCAGCAGTGACTCTGTGCAACACCATAATGACCCAGGCACCACATTGTGCCATTTTAACAATCTTAGATGTACATGTTCTACACATGCAAATCACCTTATTTGCTTCAAGAAATTCTCAATCTAATATATCATTCCTGGTGATGATTATTACACTGGTAAACTAAGTCACCACCAATAACCAATATTAGTTTTCCCACCCCATCAGTGTTGTAAACACACAGGTTCAACCAGGAAATTGAATTCTGGTGGTTTAGAGAGAGATAAACTTTTAAAAATGCTCATATATATATACATATCTGTGTGTGTGTTTATGTGTATGTGTCTATGCATGTATAGGGATGTATTTTTTGTAATATCCAATATCCCACCATTTTACCATGAAGGTGTGGCACTTACATTTTTAATTATAGGAAAAGGCTTTTCATGTGCATCATGGCCTTTGTGCTCACTGAGATGGGAAGCAAATCTGTTTTTTCTCCTTTTCCCCTTTCTTCTATATTTATTTATTTATGGAAGATTGGTTGTGAATAATGGTCACAATGATAATATACCTCTAATTAAATATTCAGTGTTCCTTAATTTCTTGGAAAATACCATAGTTTGGAAATAGTTTATATGTAATCTGATTAAATGTCTGATATATTTGTATTTTCTTTTATTAACCAACTATTGATTTTTTGGTTGATCAATATCAGCATTTATTAAGTTGTAGCTATTGTTCATCAGTCAACTACAGCCTTCCAAATTAAGGCATTTAAAAAATATTAACTATAGATGTGTTCACACATTGAGCTTCATTTTATTAGTCATGTATTAAAACAAAATTCATGTTCTGTGTCACAAACCAGAAACACTTATTCAACATGTTCTCTAAACTCATAGATTAGCTTACTCAATATTAGCAATTTCTTCTTGTACAGAATGTTTCACAGTGTTGCCCCAGCACCCACTGCCAAAGTACGTTGAAGACCCCTGGGCTTGGTTCTAGCCTCCTGTGGAAGTGTGATAGGCAGCCTCCTAGCTCTGATTGTTTGACAAATTGGCACAGGCTTCTGGAGCCAAAAGAAGCTTCCCCTTGGCTGACAGTCATGCTGCCTGAAATTGTCAGAGATTCACAGCTGTGGGGAATCCCTTGAGTTGATCCTTTTTGAAACATCCCCTGTGCTGAATTTCTTTCTACAACATATCCTACCCCCCAACCCCCATCCCAGGTCTTATTATAAGAACATTCTCAAGTAGTGGACCTGAGTTTGTTACCAATAACTTCTAATCAGAAGTGATGCTCATACCTTCTAGAGCATGTCCCCTTTATACATTTGAATGATTTCCTTACTGCCACTGGCACTCTAGGACTTGGAATTTCTTTCCCTTAGGTCCTCTTTTAAAAAACAAACAGATGTGTGAGATTCTTTGGATAATCCTTCCATGAAAAATGTAATGCCACAAGAAATTAAGAATGTTTTTCTGGACAGAGATGTATTTCCTAATTCTGGACAACTTGAGCATAGAAGGAATGATGACAGAAGGATAGAGCTGGTCTTTCAGCCTAGTTGTAAGAAATCACTAAACAACACTGTCCCCATAACCCAACAACAAAATAGCAACATTCAGAGTGTAGGAATATTATTATAACTACCCAAAATGTGACAGGACATGAATTGTTGAGGTCCACCAAACTAGCTATGTAAATAATGAAAAAGCTACAATATTAATTATTTGCTAACAGTAAAATCTTGTAAATGTTTCATCAGTAAGGAAATAAAAAACAAAGGTAAAATATGAGTGTTCTTTTTTGAAGGGACATGCCAATTCTACCAGAAACTATACCTTACCAATCAGTTTTTCTGTTTATTTTGGTATGAGTTGGGTCTTCTATTATGGAATGACATTGCTGTATGACCTATTCCTACTCCCAGTGATTACCACTGTATCATTATGTTGTAAACATGGTCTATGAATACCAGGTAGAACTAAGAAGGAAGTATGGACAGTTCAGTATAGAATGAATTTTATCATGGAAACAAATGTTTTATTGATAGCAGATGACAATAAAAGACAGCAGTATTTAGCATCACAACCATCATCACTGCCACCATAATTCATTTTTTCTTCTTAGGTCTGTCTGGCCGACCTTCTTTTGCAACATTCCTTCACACTTGCCTTCTGCTCAATAAAAATGCTCCATCAATCTCCAATGTCATCAGGTTTTATCCCACCCCATTTCTTCCCTGGTTTTACTCCCTCTTTCACATCCAGATCAAAACCCATTCCCCCTCCTTGAACTTCTCCTTCATAGTTCCAACATATGGGATTTTCTCTCTCCCTTCAATTTTATGTCTTATTTATGCCATGCATAATATGCTTCCAAGTGTATTATATTCCACTTATTGTGCAAATAACTTATTTTACCATTGGAGAGACAGCACCTGTGTTTCTGGGATGGTACTGCTGGACAAGGTAATAGTTTAATGGAAATGACAAGTATAGTCTCTTCTGGGTGGGGGAGGAGGTGTTCCAGATAGAGTGTAAGGATGTTTAAGAGAGGTCTGGGTGTGACTGCCTAAGCCTGGGAATCTCTAGAAAGAGAAATTGCCATGCGATTAAAGGAATCAGGCACAGAAAGATAACTCTGGAACAACACTCTTTCTGTGTGGATGATGATGCAACAGGGACAGGGTAGGATGGCATATATGAATTGATTACAGCATTTGTTCATACTTAATGATTATCACATGTGAAAATGTCATTGGAACTATGTCAGGGGAGAGAGCTCTATTGGACTCTAGAGGTCGTACATGAACAGGTGAAAAAAGCTAGTGACCCTGGCTGGTGGCACAATGGATAAGCGCCAGCCTGCGAACCCAAAGGTCACTGGTTCGATTCCCGGCCAGGGCACGTTAATGAGGTTGCAAGCCAGGTCTCCAGCCAGCTCTGTAGCTGGAGGCAGGTGAAAGGCAACCCATATATTTATGTCTTTCTCCCTCTCTGCCTCTCTCCTTCCCCTCCCTCTAAAAATAATAATACATAAAATCTTTAAAAAGAAAATAGCTAGTGGAATCTAAGTTATCTTACTGTGACCAGTGTGTGCCCATAGACTGGTGGGGCCCGTGAACACTATTTTATAATCATTTATTTACACTGTTATGGACTAGAAACTTTAAAAGCATTTATTGTCTGATGGTACAAATAAGGATACTTAAAAAGCATCCTGGTTAGCAACATTATTCGTATTTTACAGACAAAGAAGCCACCAAGACTCAGAGAAGTTAAGTAGTGTAACCAGGGCACACGGCTCCTAGGGCTTGTGATTATGTCTTGGTCTGGAGCTGAAGCCTCTTTCTCCCCTCACCACTCTGTTCCACCTAGGAGTGTGCTGCATGGCTGAAAATGGGAGCTCAGGCTAAGAGTTTGAGCTCGGGCACTAACTATGGTTTATATGCATCCCTTTAGGATAGGACCCAATGTCGCAATGATAACATTTAATTTTTATGCGATTTTAGGTTTATAAAGTCTATAACCTTATCAATGATGGACACACTGCATGAAGAAAACAGCTCTTTAAATACAGATTTGATATTTTAAAATGACAGTATGATCACTCTTATTTATTAACAAGATTAGACCCAGTGCCCTGCTATTCCTCTCCCTTTGCAACAGGGAGAAAGCTTCTTTAAGTCACACGATTCAGGGTGCATCATGGGCACAGTATTTTTATTACTCAATATTTAAAAGCAATCATTTCAGGAAACTCAACCTCATGAATTTTCTAATATAGTAAAATTAAATAAAAACACCCTAAATGCAGCTGATATCACTCCTTCATGTGCAATTAGCAAATATTAAATAGAAACTTTAATATTAGCATTATTCTTTATGCCCCAGTGAGTGGAATATTATTTAAATTGATATGATATAAGAGGATATAAATAATTTCTAAGTGTAGATTTAAGCTGAAATTTCTGTCAGAGTTTGAAATCAGTAAGTATTATCAATTCCCTATTTCCCAGTGTATCATTTATTACCAGCCTGAAGATTTTTTTCAAAGAGATTAAATTAACATTAGGGCGATGATAAACATTATAAATAAACACAAAAATTGCTTTTCTGAAAATCCAGTTGAAAAGAAAGTAAATGAATTGGTAGTATCAAATTCCATCTTCCCTAGAAGAGCTCAGACGCAGTTCCAAGCATAAGTAATCCTCTATAACTTCTTTGCAATCAAAAAATGAAATATATTGAAATCCCAAAGTATAATTTCATTATCTTCCATTTTAGATACATAAACTAAGAGTCAGAAATAGCTGTGGCATGAAGAGAATTCTGATTAGCTTCACACCCCTAGTTGGTCAAGGCAGGGGAGGAGCCGGCTCTACCGAAACCTCAGAGTTGTTCTCCAGGCCCAATAGCTTCCTTTGCTTGTCTGCCAGGGGGAAGATCTGGATATGACAATGGTGAATTCTCTCCCTCTCAGACAATTTTCTCTTCAAGTTTGTCTCAACTTCTCAGAGTACAGCTTAGCTTTGTATGATCAGCTACTGGAATTGGGAATTGGGCTTGTTCTAGTCTTAGTTGTCCTGGAGTTGCTTCTAGAAAGGCAAAGGGCCCATATGTTTTCACACCCTTTTCACATTAAAGATATGGTGCAGAATAGTGATCAGGTAAAGCTCCACTGAGTCAGTTGCATATGGAAAATGAACATGTTTTGTGCCGTGTTGAGGGCCATGTTGGTTTCATGCCTAGGCATAATGGAGAGCCATCATCTGGCATTATGTAGGGCTATGCAGAAAAAAACCCAATCCCCAATCTAAAATATCTACTAGGTGTTACAATGTCCAGAATGTCTACTGCTAACACAACATATCTTTTTTTTTTTTTTCCGGTGTTATCCTTTTAAACCCTGAGTCTTAGTGCTTAGTCTTGTCACCTGATCTGATGTGGCAGGAGCCAACCACTGAGCTCTATAACTAGATCATATTCCTCAGACCCTATCCAATCTAGCTTGCTTCCTCTCCCAAACCAGATGATTGATTTAGAGGTACCTATAATGCCTCCAACTGACACAAAATTGAGGAATGATAGACACCAGTCTAACACATTATATCACTGTGCTTCCTTCCTCAAATTAGTCTATCAAGTACCCTTGATAGACTTATTGGGAGGGGGTATCACTTTGTAAGTTATATAAATGCCAAAACACTATGCTATATACTTGAAATTACTATAATATTTAATGTCAACTTTAATTGAAAAATAGAAAAATAAAGTCTTATAAAAATATAAGTACCCTGAGAAGATAGATATACTACCACTTATATTTCAGTGAAAACATAGTAATTATATGATGCATGTAAACAATGGGTATCCAGTGGATGCCTGCCTTAGAGAAGATGGCAGGAAGTTCTACTGTTTTCAGAAATTTGACTGTTTTCACTGTGCTGCCTGATAACTCTAGAACTGTATTTCTTTTTTCCTTATTATTTAAAAAATTTTCTACCAGCACATATGGTAGAATTCTACCACAGGCTCCAGGCCTCCCATTTAACCTCAGAAATGAAGAGAAAGCAATTCAGTAGCTGGTTAAGAATATGTCATAGGCACAAACTCAGCTTAAGGCATTATGAATTTTCTGTAGAGAACATGCATTTATTCATTCTGCTCTAAGTCAAGATGGCTAAAACCCATTATCTCAAACTTTGGGGAAAAAACCATCCCCTTTGGGATGTGAATAGCCTATGAAATATTTCAGTCAAAAAAAGAGGTTTTTGGAGAAAGTGAGGTCCAGTTGAAATTGTTTAGACTTGCAATCATCAAAGCTTTCTTTGAGCTTTCTAGATAGAAAAGGGCATGGAGAGTTAATGGTTGATATTATCCTAATTATTATTATATAGCATAAGAGGGCCAATCTATTTCTGTGGCATAATAGAGCTAGGATGAGATTCGACAGCATCTGTCACAATAAATGCAAATATATAGAGAATTGACAATGAGCCATGATCTCATAAGTGATTCTATTTTCCCTCTGAATAATGACAATGCTGCATTTCAAGCTCACAGGATGGATGTCTTCAGAGGCTCTCTGGGGTCAGCACTGAAGGCCCTTTCTAAATGCATCTGCAAGTGTGAACGTATGTGGACTTGGAGTTTTCTAAAGCTCTTTATGTCCATAGAGAATTGTCTAGGCACTTTTTTTTTTTTTTTTAGCTGAGGTCTTGAAACATTTCTTTTCACAGGTGTTTATTAATACCTTTTTTTTTTTTTTTTTTTGAGATTTTATTGATTTACATTTAGAGAGAGGGTTAAGGGAGAGAGAAATAGGGGGAGAGAAACATTAATATGTGATTGCCTCTCACTCACCCCTAGCTGGGGACCTGGCCTGTGACCCAGGCATGTGCCCTGACTAGGAATCGAATCGATGACTCTGTGGTTCACAGACTGGCACTCAATCCACTGGGTCACAGCAGCCAGAGCTATTATTTAGTTTTTATGTGCTCACTTCTGTTCTAGCAGCATAAGGAAATACGTAAGGCATGGTTCCTGCCCTATAGGAGCTAACAATCTTATTGCAGGAGACATGGGTAAATATGACCATACAATCTCAATGTAAGACAGGTATTATCGTTCAAAACTGCGCTCTCTATAGTGACTGCTGTCTACAGAAGATTATGAACTGAGGAGCTCAGTGAGGAATTCATGGAAGAGGGAGGACTTGGAGCCTGCCATGCCACACAGGGCACAAAGGGCGGAATTAGATAGGTAAAATGGAGAAGTGAGATAGGGAAGAATGCAAAGCAGTGCAAGGACATGTGTGGATGAAACAGATTAAATGGCACTGCTGGGCCAGCTAGGGTATGTGCTTTAGCCTATCTTGTACCTCCGTCAGTTATGCAAGGGCCTCATCTCCATCCTGCTGCCTCCTTCGTGACTGACATATGGAATGCGATCAGGACCTTCCTTGTAAACCAGTGGATTAAGCAACAGCACACCCTTCCCGTAATATTTCAGATTAACAGAAGGATGAGGCAGAAGACTAAGTGGAAATGCCCATATGCCTTGTAGTCTCTCCTCATATTTCTAGCTGGGAGAGGGGTTTGAGACAAAGGGACACTTGGTAGTATCCAAAATAACACATTGACTTACCTCTTTTCTCTTTTTCTCCTGGAAGAATTTCAAGCAGATTGCTACAGCACCTCCCGCCCTCTAAATCCACCATTCCTTGCTGTTCCTAAATAAACAGGCCTTTTTTGTTTTGTTCTGTTTTACAGTTGTTTATAATAATAATGGTAATAAAAATAGTTCTCATTTTACATACCTACCACTTGCTAAACACTAAGATAAGCATATCACATGCATTAGCTTATTGAATCTTGCACAAAACCTATGAGAGGATGTTACTATACCTGTTCAAAGAAGGTGAGGGACTTCCCTAAGGTTACATAGCTAGTTAAGTGGTAGAGGGCAGAGCTGTGGAATGTGTATAGGTGCTCTTTACTATCATGCTCCATACTCATAGGCAGCCCTGAATAAGATACAACAGTTAAAGGGGCTACCAAAAACATACAAAGCAATTAGCTATTCCTTATCATCAATAAATGGGGCAAAGTATATCTATTCAGTTTCAATTGTATTTAAGAATCCTGCACAGGCCAGAATATGGGTTACTTATGTGTAAAGTTACTGTCCAGTGGAGACCTCACATTGCAGCTTTTATTTCTCCAAGAATTATTGTTCATTCTGCCCCAAACTCACTTCTTTCTTTCCTGACCCAGTTCTCTTAACCTGAAACATATTCACCAGCTTTACCCCTAGTTATCAGTGTTCCTTCAGTCTTTGATTCCATTCAAGAAAACCGGGCTCAGCTGAGATGAATGGGTGACTTGACCATTTCCTTGTGTCTGTGGTGGGGGTGAGATGGACTAAAATTTTAAACTGATAACTTTAGCAAAGGTTGGGGGTAAGGGAAACAGCGGATTAGGATCAGTTTACAGAAGGCACAGAGAGGGGGCTTCCTGGGAACATGACACAGGCTAGTCTTTCACAAAAACTCTGTCTACATAGGAGGCTAGGCTTGCTTGGCAGTTGGACTTGTACCCTGCTTGCTGCTAAACTCTAGAAATCTACAGTATGTTTATTTTCTGCCAGAAACTATCTATCCCTTTTCTGAGGGTAAACCTTGAAGTATTCCATTTAACCCCAGATAAGCCTTTCTGGGTCCTACTCTTGACTGGATGCCCTGGGAAAGGGAGGCAATTTCATATCTGGCCCATAGGAGTCATCTCTTATGTTGTAGCCTGTCCAGAGGATAGACCTCATACTGAAGCTTTCAGTTCTCCAAGAATTATTTTTCCTTCTCATACCAAACCCACTTCCTCCTTTTCTGACCCATTTCTCTTGGCCTGAAGCATGTTCACCAGCTTGTTTAAAAAAAAAAAACAAAAAAAAAACATATGGGAATCTTAAATCAGTGTTCCAAAATTATATACTTCAGATCTTCCATGGTCTGTTAATAGATATTGCATAAGAAGAAGGCTGCATGAGTAAACATGTTCAGAAATGCTGGATTAAATCAGTTATAACATGAACAAGGGAATCAACACCAACTTCAATGTGGTCATTACTCTAAAGAGGGGAAAATGATTTAAAGATTCAATTATATCTGGAAGTTTTTTTTTTAAGATGTTAAACAATAATGCATAATGTTAATTCTATTTAATCTGAGTGGTGGGTTTATGGGTGTTTGTTTTAGTATGTTTCAAATATTTTATAATTAAAAAATAGTTAAATATTTGAGATTTTTTTCTTTTTGTGCAGAACTTTTCATTATTATGTTGGTTTGCATTTTGAATCTTGAGGAGGAAGCTATAGCACCGGGTATTTCCCAATTATTTGACCAATAAATCTTTTAGAAAAGCATGTCCTTCTGGAATCTTATCTCTGGGACCCACTTTGGGAAATGCCATCTTAGATAACACAAGTTCTTCTCATCTATTTTTCTGACTTATTCTTATTGTTGGTGTGGCCCTGGGGCTCTAAACCTGGGGATTATCTTTTCAAAGGACTCTGTACTACCTGTTAGTTCCCTTATTTTTCGGGTTAGTACATGATATTCACTATATCCTATTTCAAAGGGTTCACTCTCTCTGTTCCACTTGGAACATGACTACTTTATGACAATTCCACTTTTAGGTTATTTTCAGATTGAATAATTGGCATGTCCAAAATTTAATGAATAATCTATCCCTCCCCAAATTCTCCCTTTTCTCCAGAAAGTCCTTGAATCATTATGTAGGTTGAGAACTTTCACACACACTCCCCTCCTTCCAGGGAAGATGTTTTATAATTGCAACATATTTTAAGTGTATAGAATCTATAATAACCTCAATCTTCTAAAGTGGACATGAAGAATTATAAATTTATTTAGAGTAATTTTCTGTTTCCTGCTCTATATTGAAATTATATTATTCATCAGCAGATGAGAATGAAGGCATGGTTTGGCTACCTCAAGGAGAAAAATGTACTGATTAGGTAATGGAGATAAGTTCTGATATATATGTTTGGATAGGTAGTGTAGGAAATAAACCACGGGGCCACTAGTGCTTTGCAAGCCTAATACAACAGGCCAGTCATAGGAGAGAGGCACAATACACTGGAAAATAATTTAAGTTTAGGGAGGAGAGTCTTAGAATTTTGACCAGACCTTGCTGCTCACTTGCTGAGTGATTTTGATAATTCACTTTATTTTTCTGTGCTTCAGTTTACTGTTCAAAAAAGTGACCATAATACCTACCCTGCAGACTTCATACTGTTGAGTAAAAATGACATTAAAATGCCTGAAATGTTGCTGAGTAAAAATGGGACAGATGCTTACTATTAAATTTTCTTAAGGTTATTAAGTTGGATAGCTGTTGACCAAAGTCAGTAGACTGAATATTTCCGTAATTAAAGGCAGGGTAATAAAACTTTGGCAAAATATCTTTGCTTGGTCCACAGTATATTCAGAATCTCAGCTGGGTTAAGACATGGTTGAGAGACCAGTAACAGAGGGAGGGTCGATGTACTGCTTATTAAAGGGTTTGTGAGGTCAGATATTTAACCACGTATGAAATATAGTTGATTTTAGGCAAAGACTGTTCAAGTCAGTTACCAAGCTAATTAAATCCTGCCTTTCCGAATCCCTGGAGCTTAGGACAGCCTGGCCAAAACAATCCTTGTCTCTACCACTGGATGCCTAATTGATCTACCAGTCAAGGGTGAACGGAGCGAGCTTTGGTGTGGGATTTACGGAAACATGGAAAAGATGAAATGCAGGAAGGTGACAATGTTTCCTCATGCCTCTCTCTCTCCATTAGATTAAATAGCACCCATTTGTGATCTGTTGTAATATTGACACAATAATTGTATTCCATTTACAAATGAAGAAAATAAGGACATTTGTATCTTGGAAGAGTGTAAAATAAAATATTAAGATAAATAAAGATAAAGGAAAGAAGAGGTAAAAAACAACGAGAGGCTATAGGAAGAGGAAAAAGGTGGATCACGTCCTAGAGGGATTTATGCTAAAGGTGAGCTTCAGGAAGAGTCATGACAAAGTAACAGGTAAAGAACAGAGTGGAGGGTCATGTGCATTGGCATTTTTCTATATGGAGTTAGGAAGTCAATTCTGGACTCTGTTTGAATTTGATACTTTGTTTTAGCAGACCTATCACCGTGGGTATGGCATGGCATGGCATGACACCAATCCTAATGGGGAGTTCTAGAACATGGGCCGTTGCAGGCTACAAAATTTCTCCAGTTTTAGGTCTCAAAAAATAATATTGTTTTGCCTTTTTCCACCTCTTTATTTTACTGTACACAACTACTAAGGAAGACCATTTTGAGCAGTGCTGCTTGTCTCATGATAAGGAATTATCTTGGTGGCATAAATTGGGTTGGGGCTGATTTTAGATGGAACCATGTGACTCATTTATTTAATGTGTAGTACTCTAGCCTAGCATCATATTCAAAGCTTTCTATCTCTGTTCCAATCTTACCCAAATTTGTTTTCCATTTTCCCTTCAAGGAAGCTTATGCCTTGCCCAGACTATGGTTCTCAGTGTGTCCTTCACATATTATTAGTCCTTAGTCATTTATTAAACCAGATTCAGTGGCCACATCTGTTCTTTTAACTTTGTTTGGGTTATTGCATGGATATTTAGAGGTAACAAAAATGTTTGTTCTTGACAATCCTATAACTCAAAAGCTTTTCTTTACAGACTGTATTCCTTCAAATCATTCTGAATCAGTGAGATTTCACACCATTACCTTGAGTGCGTATGCTGCCAAGACACTCAACAATATTTAAATCCCATTTAGAGAAGCAATTCAGAATATTTTGAGTGTCAGAAGTAACATAGGAATAAATATATTTCACTCTTTCTATAGTTCACCTAATCTAATGGCCTGTATAACCACCACCAATGTCCACAAACATATAGGGAAACAAGTACTTATTTAAAATCAAAGCTGTTTGAATTCCAGATGGTTCAAAGTATATCTTAATCTATCTTGAGCAAGTCCCTTAATTCTGCAGGAACAAATGGTGGAATGTTATTAAAATGTTAATTAGTTAAATTTAGTCCCCAAAGTATAAAGAATACAAAATTGCACCTACATGATTTTATTTTTACTAATGGGGAAAATTAATTCTGATATATAAACAAATGAGGTTATTTTAGAAAGAAGAGATACATAATGTGAATTTTAGATGAAAATATCCAGGGGTGTAAAGCAAATCTGAAAAAACTATTGGGGTATATTTCCAACCAATTATATGAAACTATTTTCAAAATAAGCTATTTTTATCTTGTGTCATGCATTTCCTTTATTCAAATGAAAATGGAAAAGATAAAAATGCCAGTCAATGAGAACTATTGGTTTTGCACAATCTGTTTTTATGTTTTTTCAAACTATTGGAATTGGAAGAACCTTTAGAGGTTTCTAGAACCATCAGATTATTCCTGAAACCCTGCTTATGTGAGGAAAACATCTGTCTGATACACTACACAGAAAAGGCAGAATCTCCCTAATTTAAATATTTTGGCTACAATTCTTTAGACTGAGGTTGCATTACTTCAAAATGTCAATTAATAAAAGACAAATGTCAAAATATAACAAAATGTGTTAATGAGAGTCTTGAGGGTTCATCAGTTTGTTGAAAACTCAAATTTTCCTTTGGTCACCATGATACT
Organism: Noctilio leporinus; assembly: GCA_004026585.1. Classification (NCBI taxonomy): domain Eukaryota; kingdom Metazoa; phylum Chordata; class Mammalia; order Chiroptera; family Noctilionidae; genus Noctilio; species Noctilio leporinus. The sequence goes on from PVIW01000065.1 coordinate 629,669, forward strand.
ATTGAATAAGTTACATTTATATTTCAAGTCGTTTAACTACTTCACTTTAAGCGTATGTTTGTAGCAGGTTTAGTTAAAAAAAAAATAGTACGAGATTTACTGGGTTTAATCATACAGCTTCTAAAAAGCCTTGGTAATGGGGAACCAGCAAAGATTTGATATTATTGGACTTTAGGAAGATTAATATGGGTAATCTACCTAACGCATAAAATACCGTATTAACTAGCTCATAGTGTTAGTAGCACTGGGCTTTCCATACCTCTGCTTTTGATCAGGTTATAATTTATTGAGTAATCAAGTTACCCTATGTTACATTACGCTGTGTTTCCACATGAAGTGATTTTCTTTGACATCAAAGTGCTTTTAAAGTACCCAAATCCGAGTCCAAGTCATTAATGATATAACAAAAAGAGAGGCAACTGCAGGTAAAGACTCCAAACTAGTGTGTTTCTAGGCAGAGTTCATATTGCTTCTTCCTAAAGTGATTGGTCACTGATAGACTCAGCTGAGTATTCAGGCAGCAGTTGCTCAGACGTAAATATGCTCCACCAGTTAGAGATGGTTATATAGTATGTAAACACATTTCAGTGTTATGAGTTTTATGAGCACCAGAATGAATCACATTCAACTCTCTATCATTGGAAATTAAATAGGGGAAGGTGGATATAATGCAGTGTTCTATTAAGCTGTATTTAGGGCATATGGGAAGAACACTGGGATTTACATTACATAGAAAAGTAAGTCTGTGTTCTATAAGGTGTTGAGCTTTGGGAAAGAGAGAAGAGGAAAAAGAGGAGAATAATATCTATATATTTCTTTTTCCTCCCTATACCCAATATGCAAAAAGAAGATAAAAATATTTTCCCAAAGATTTTAGGTAATTGGAATACGTATGTCCCTGGGTATCTGTGAACAGTGCTTTCTAAAATCAAATCCATGTACAGAAAAAAAAGATCAGTTTATATCTGCTCAAGAGTAAGCTGACTTGAATTATTTTTATTATCTATTTGGAGAGCTACACTCCTGGACAGAGCAAGGAGACAGCTATCTGCCTGCTAGGCATGATGATGGTCAAACATAGCTATGCAAAATGTGAGCAAACCCAGGAAACAGAGATAAGGGCAGTATTAGAAAAACAGCATCACTTGGAAAGGGTGGATAGAAGACATGGATTATGAGGAGGTATTTAAAGGAGGGGACATATGTTTTTCTATATCAAGACAGACTAAGCAAAGCAGATGGTTGCTTACAAAGTGTGAATTTAAGCAGACCTTGCTGCCCCAAATGATCTTTAATGCTGGCTAATCACTGTATCCTAAACTCTTATCACTGGAAACTTCTAAGTTAAAACTCTAATCACCAGCATTAAATGCAAAGGTTAACTGGAAAAGGAAATGCTTAAACCTATTGTACAGGTACTGTTGTTTGCTCATACATAGGTCAGTTCTTTCTTTTATGCTAAGAGGCCTCCACTTTTGTTTAGGTAAGGAGTGAATATTATTGGATTTCTGGGAAGATGGACCTACCCTCTTTACGGGTTGGCAGGTAGTACTTAGCTCTTGCCAAAGAAATCTAAGAAAGACTCTGCTGGAAAAGTCCTTTGAAATATTTTCTGATAAAGGATACACACACACACACACACACACGTACACACATACTACATAAGGTGACAGCCTTACCCAATTCTTGTCTTTTATGAGGTTTTGGGAGAAAATGAAGTCTACAACTGCTGTGTCCATCTTGTGACTAAGAAAGGCAAGGCAAGGAAGGGACTGAAATAGATCCTAACTCAAAGCTTTGACACCCACAAGACAATCAATCATCAACTTCTGAACCTTCTTCTGCATTGTTTAAGCTACTGATAGTTTAATTATTCCATTGGACATCTTAATTGACAATCCACTATTTAAACTTACTTATATCTTAACAATTAACTACTGTTTGAACCTTTGTTTAGCTGAGAGCAGGAGTAAATATATTTGTAGGAGGCCCCTTCTCCTTGAATGTCCCTCAGCATTTGTAGTCTCACTCATTTGGCACTATTTCCAGCATGGTTTACATTATTAGTTGTATTTTTATATATAAATAGGGAAGATTTAAATATACAAGGCATGCTCATGGGTCTCCCATGAATGGAGATTCCTCGAAATTAGGAAATTTAGTTGATAAGAAGACAGATAGGTAGTTATCTAAAAGTAATATATTCCCCTTAGAAAATGTTATGTAAAATAGAATTCTAAGATTTGGCCAACAGTTAACTTTAGTTTCACCATCTTTAACATTGAAAATACAGCTAGGCCCTACAAACTCATCACTCGGTAGCCTAAGCACTCCACTGTTTCCCCTCCAGTTTTCCATGTTTCCTTTCTCTGATGCCCCCTATATTTTCAGAAATATGAGGTTGTACCTCAAAATTGCCAAGAGAGTGTCCAGTTTCCTATGTGACCCAAATTATGTCACACTCTGTGGCCTTCTTATCTTGCTCCAGTCTATCATATTAGAATTCTCCTTACTCTACTTACAATCTTACTGTTTGATCTACCTACATCCCTAAAGACTGTATAGGTCAGGAGCCTAATGTCATATTTGGAAACCAGTCTAGCTCCTAGAAAGTCACTTTCACATGCCTGCCTCTTGGTCAGTATAATTCAAATAACTTCTAGACTTTCTTGTTGCATAGGGTAGGCCTGTGACCCTGAACATTTGTGTTGGATAACTGCTTGGATCTTTGTTAGTATCACAGAGTCTCACCCGCTTGACTGCACTAGCTCAGATTGAGCTTAGTGAACCCTTTGAGTGCTGTGCATTAAACCACCCATTGCAGCCAGAGCCTGCAACTTGGAAATTTTCCTATCATTTTCTTCCCCAGGCTCTATGGTCCATGTTCCCATGATCTCTCTTATATCCATCCCCATATGAGAGAAATTATATCCCTCTCACTACCAATTAATACAAAATTGTTTGATTCGTTTTCTTAAAACATATTTGAATCACATTGACTTTCCTAGTCAGGTTTCTTCAATGAATTCCTATGGTCTATGTCACGGGTGGCAAACACAAGACCTGGGGGCCAAATCCAGCCCTCCACCTTGTTTTATCTGGCCTGGCACCTTGTTTCTACCCAGCTCACTTAACTGTTAAGGAGTAGTTTTATTTATACAGTCCTAATATTATATTCGGCCCTTTGAAGGCAACCTCAAGTCTGATGTGGCCTCCGGTGAAAATGAGTTTGACACTCTGGCCTGTGGTATGAAATCCATATGTTGTAGCCTGAAATTTGTGACCCCTGACATTCTGCTTCTCAAATGATACCTCCTGAAATTTCCATGAATATATTCCTTGCTCTAGTCTCCACCCTAAAACTCACTTTTTCCTATATTTGTGAGAAAATTGACCATGTTGTGGGCATACTACAGAAATGAGATAAACTACCCTCCCCAATTTTAATTTGAATGTCAAGATTGATGTTCACACATACCCCCAGAGAGTTATGGAAAAAAGTTTGATATTCCCATAACGAAGCTTTCTGGGAGAAGAGAACAGGCTCCAAAGCCTGAGAGAGCAAAGAAAAGATTGCTTTGGATTGTATTGCAGTTAGGGGGTTGGAGGGAAGGGTGTTGTACCAGTGGGGGCTGGAGTTTGCATTGTTTGAACTTTCTGCTGAGGCAAAAGAAGATATCCCGCAGGCTTCTTATCAGTCTGCCCAGATGCGGGGGGCAGAAGGGGAGGAGGGAGGGGGGAGGCTCGAAAGCTGTTAATAAAATATGGAGCAAGTGTCACTTTTATACCCTACTTAACCTCATGTTTATAGATTAACTTAGGAAAATCTTATTCTTTTTGGCTACATATCCAAGACATAATCACCTTTAAACAAATTACACAAGTAATAAGGGAGCCCAGAATGTAGTTGTAGGGGTCATTGGTACCACTTTATCTATTTCATATTATGTTGAGGTCTAAGTATAGAGGAATAAAAGAAAGTCTCAAATACCATAGATAAGACATCTTGAAACATTGATGAGCATGGTCCCCTTCATGAAGGTTTGCTTTGGCAAATCAAATACTTTGTGCAGGTGTTTTGCCACAAGTGGGTTTACTGCAGAGCAATTGAAGCTGAAATTTTCAGGATCTTAACTTGCAGATGAGCCTTCCAGGTCACTCTACCTAGTTTGTACTTGGAGTTTCATATTCTTTGCAAGTTAAAGCAACTGCATACACTTTAGGTCCCACAAAACCTAGTTTGTTTCTGTGGTTGTCATAGCAGAGGGATAAGAATATGAGACTTGTGGTCCTTTCTGTAAAAATTGAAAAGGCTTGGGAAGTGATGGTGTATACTTAAATATTCACAGATAAAGGAGGATATGTTCATTGCTATGGAAAAGTCAAAGGAATTGATTAGTATACACCATGAGGCTATTTTCATTTGGGGTGTAATCTTGACTTTAATGGAAGAAATGACTTTGCAGTTTGAAGAATGAAAACTTTATCCAATCAACATTGGATATTCCAGGCAAAAGAGATGAAAGGGTAAGTGAGGACACATTCATGAAAGGTTTTTATTTTTTTAGTTTATGTATCATAGAAAATTTCATATACACACAAAAGTAGACTGAAATGACAGCCTATTCTTCTAATATTTGACCCATAAATTTCCACTTCATTGTAACTATCTGATATCTTCAAGCAAAACCAAAATCTATCTTATTGGTCTATTCTAAAGATTGTTTTGAATTCCTGAAAGCAGATGTCTGGGAGATAATTTTATGTAAAAAAAACAACAACAACCAATTCCACACATGCTTTATTTGAGATCATACCTCAGGAAAGAGCCAAAGCAGGTAGGACAATATGGTAACTGATTTTGTAATTGGAAATGACATGATTTTAATCCTATAACAAATTTTTAATAACTGGAGTCCTTGTGGAAATTACTTACTTCTGCAAGTATAAAAATATAATGAAGAAAGTGATGTCAACTTTTTCACATAGTGATGGCCTAATAACAGAGCTTACTTGTTTTAAACATTTACTATAGGCCAAGGGCTATTAAATACTTTTCATGCACTCTCTCATTGGCTTTTCTCAAACTTTCTGAGGTAACATTTCAGAGAAAGTATCTCACACAAAGCTGCTTAGTAATGTACAAAACTAGCAAAAGCAAATGCCAAAAGTTAAATCTACGTGCACATTTGGGTTCAGCTAGAACTCTTAACCGTGAGCTAGACCACTCTGCTAATACCAGTTTTCGCACATCATCATTTTCTTTCACTCCAAGTCCCACATTTATTCCTAGTTTGCTTTGCTTGTCCCATATGCTTAACAAAAGTGAACTGTAAATAAAATTATTATACTCTTCAATCAACCCTGATAATTAACTCTTTAAATTTACTATTTGACAATCCTTATAGAACTGTCACATGATTTAATCAATCCCCCAAGACATTTAAAAAAATACAAAAATAGCCAATATACACCTAAAAAAATTAAGTTGCTAATGGATAGGTTTGCAGTGCATTTCCCCCCTGGTTTATGACTTTGACTCTTTTCTCATCTCAAGCCAAATATCCTTATAATGAAACTCTGGTCTAATGGGTTTTCCCTACCTTCCTCAATAAAAGCTAGTGTTTTTTTTTTATTTCTTATTTTTTAACCTTAAAACTGACATTAGCTGGGACTGACTCAGTTTTGTATTTTTACTGACAAATCCATATTAATAACAACATCAATACTGTATTAAACCTGAACTATGGGAATAATTTTAATCATGCCAAAATTAATAACATTGTGTATCACCCAGAGAGCCTCTCAGGGAGGAGAGTGAAATGGTTATTAACTTGGGTTATTATTGCAGCATTATGGACATTTAAATAGGCTATAATTCTAGAAATTTAAAGGTCAGTTTGATTTATTCAATTTAGTTTGTCATATGTTTGGAAAAACTAATTAAAATCACCAACAACATGGTTATAGCATTTTTTGATGGCAAGTCAGAAAGCCTGTATTTTAAGACACCATATGTAATCACTTCACTGGGCATGCTAGACTTTTTTGCAGGTAAAAGGGACAATTTCTTCCATTCTTATGATTGGGTATAGGAAGGGAAATTCTGTGGAAGCCTCTTTTACTGGATGCACGAAAATCTTCCCTGTAGTTTTTGTGCATCAAAACACTATTTCTCAAATCCTACTGTGACTATGGGACTGGCATTAGAAAAATAGAATACTGTTTATTCCCCATATGATTTAAAGCTCCACAATAATTCCTCAGCCCTAATGATTTCCCTCTTCATCTGTTTCAGTATTTCATATTTCTTCTTACTGGAAATATATTCTTCTGTTTTAAATAATTTCCATTTGGAGGAGATTGATATCACAAATGCCCCTGAAAGGGTAACATTGTAAGTTCTGTTTATTTTATAACAAAGGTTTATTGGAAAAGAAAATAGTATGGAGCAATGAAGTCTGAAATTATAGAGGGTGGATGATGGATGCAAGAAGTTGGAAGTGAAAAGATGACAAAAAATATATAATAAATGGTCATGCCAGAGTAAATCAGGGGAAAAAATGGAAGTATTCTTTTTTCCAACTAGTATTAAAATGGATCATTGTCTGTGCTTCTTTTTTTATGTCATATATACCTATAGTTTTAGAACAATTCAGACATGGCTTTTAGTATCAATGACTAAAAGACATATGAAAGATTTTCATATTTCATATACCAGTATAATTAAAGGGCAATACATAAAGAAAATGTGAACCAAGTTTTTGGACTATCCTAATGGATATGACTGGAAGGAAATGAAATAATGGATTTGAGATCAACTTTCAAGGTACCCTCAACATTTAGCTGCCTTACATCACTGTAATTACCAAGCTATACCTTATAGCCAAATAGCTTTTAAGGAGTCCTTAAATTATTTGAACAACAACTTTATGATCTCCAAAGCAGAAAATCAGCCATAGGATTACCTACTTACATATTGACTGCCTAGTGACAGGGAAGAGCTGATGGAGAGTGGGAAAGATGAAGGGGATGAAGACAGAGGTAGCAGTAGATCTTTGGGCTACTAACCACTGGCCCAGATTGGTAACTATGATAACTAAACACAGTGCCTCTAGAATTTGTATTGGTTGAAAATGAACACATCACTGCTTTCTTAGCAACTATTGTGTGTTCCATTTGATATGATTGAAAGGTTTTTATGTATTTATTAAAAGTACCTTTTGATCAACCTATGCATTAAAGCCCATAGTATGTCAGTAGAAGAAGGAACAGTAAAAGAAGATGACAGTTAAAATTAGAGCTCATAATCCATGTGCAGAGAAAAACAACTAGATGGAGATAGATATTCAGGAATAAACAGGTATTCTCTAATAAAGTTTTGGTTTCACATGTTCAGAGTGAACATAGGACGTAAAAATCTTATTGCTATGAGCAAGAGATAGTACAGCTTGTTTGAGGTCATTTGGAAAGGAGAAAATAGGAGATAAAATGAAAGTTTACCCCTTTCCAAAATGTCTTCCCAGGTATGAAGTAAAAGATTATCAAATCCAAAACTAGAAATTAACTGGTAGATTCTACAAATGCAGTTTGTGTGCTCGAAATGCACATACAATCACATGATCATGTCAGGCACTATCTGGTTGCCCTTCAGGAGCTTTTGATGAAGGATTCACTAATATCAAGTTGTTAAAAGTACAAAAATAGTGGAAGTTTCATAAGGTTAGTATACTAAATGAGCTAAGCCAAAAGAAAAGTCAGGCAACAGGAGAAGGACAGGATTATTGCTGTGCACTATGCTTGCCTGGGAGGAATTCATGATGAAGAAGAGTTTTGAGTTGGGCCTTGGATAGTTAAGATTGAGGCAACTCAAGGCATTTTGTTCACTGGGAAAGAATTTTGCATTGGCCACTTGTGAGATTCCATGATACAATATTTCAGCTCTGTATTTCTCTTCTACCATGTATTGAACATTAAGTATCATAACGTGACAGAGTCTATTGCAATATAGAATTATTTGAATCTATTCAGAAAATATGATTCATGCTGTATAATATCCTTTCATTTGCATTTGCCTGTTATAAACACCTACCTTCAGGTTTTTTGGTTGAGCTTCCAATGTAGTAGTGTCAGAATTTATATATGTTAGAACTAGTGTTATAAATATAGGAAACACTCTGTTACCCCAAAATGGGCTATCAGTGTTGTACATTTAAAGTGGGTAAGTGTGTTTTTAAGCTGTATCAACAAGCATGTTACCCTAAGCTGAGAGTAAACAGGTTACCCTGAACCTGTTTTATTTTTCACATTCTGAAATATTTTGAATATAAATGGCTTGCTTACAAAAAATATATACTTTCACCTTTCTGGGCATTTTGGGGTAAAGCAGTAATCTCTTTCAATACAATTAGCATAAGATCTTAACAAAGGTAGTTGCTAAGCAAATATAAATTTCATGTTAATTCAATGCATTTCCTCTACAATAGACACATTCCACCACAAGCATGAATTAAACACATAAGCAAGTAAAGAAAATTGAGAGTTAAAAAGTTTATAAGTTCTCCCTATCATAGGTCTTCCTATTTTCTACTCAAGGACTTTTAAATTTATGGCAAAAATTATTAGGACAGTAGTAGCATTGAAGACATCTGTGCCTAGATGGCATACTGAGGATATACTGAAAAATAGTACCTAAATATAGACTTCCTAGAAATGATAGAAAATATATAAAGAATAAATGAATATTTATAGAGAAGAGTGAGGAGGGGTACATTTGTGGAAGAGAATATATACTATATCAAACAAAAGAGAGGGGATCATATTTTGGAGAAAAACTAGAGCCAAAGACACACCTAAGAAACACTGTTGTAAAGGTTATGAGTTGCATATAAGGTGTCTTATGGCTCAGAGGTGGTGACAGCTAAAAACAGGAGGACATAATAATTACTTGGTGGTACCTAATGCTGCCCAGACTTCCATAAAATACCTTCCTTTTCCTAAAGGGACCTTAACTAATAGAATTATTGGTATATGACTTCTGGAATATAATTGTTCACATTTTTTAGTTACATACAGATCATTTCCAAGAAGACACTGATAATCCATGATTACAGTTATTAAAATTATCACTGATGAAGATATAGAATTATAGGTGAGGGCAAAGTAAAGGGAGATTAAGTGGTTGAGGTACGTAATTGCGACAGTGATGATGGTGATTACCTAGGATGCGATGTTGGGGCAACTGCTTCTAACTGTCCTGAAGAGCTTACAGAAAGAATATACGTAAGTAGAAGCATAAAAATTTATCCTCTGAACTCAAGCAATGGACAAAGAATCAAAAAGCTTTTAAGGTGGCCTTAAAGAAGATCCTTCTTTTCTTTTGTTTTAGCCACAGAGAGGGCATGGATAAAACTCAGGCGTAGGTCTGTCTGGAGGTACACATTTCTGAACTGCAATAGGCACCTCACCAAACTCCTGTGCTAAGTAAAGATATTGCTGGGGAGAAAGAATAATTTGGACTTTTGGGTGAAAACATTTGGACAAAGATGAATCTGAGAGTTTTGAATTCATTTATCCTATTGGAACAAATTCTTCTTCTAATTTGAGCAATTTTAAAAATCAGTGTAGTTACTTGGAGCAGTTGACTTACACATGAATGCCTTTTTCCCTCATAGCCTTCTTATACTTTTTTCCAGTGCTCCAAGAAGGTAAAGTCCAAACACAGAAATAGAATAACGCTATAGGAAGGGATAATATATACACCAAAGATGTCTCAGGATCTTTAAAATCAGATTCCCTAGGGATGGATCAGGCCAAATACATGTACGTATGGGGGCACACCCTTAAGATTCCTTACTTACTTTATTAACTCCAGTGTGTGGGAGAGCTACCAATTGCTACTGAACTCGTTACTTGAAGCCTGCATTCAACAATTGCCAAGAGTCATTATTAGGTGAAGGTGCCAGAACTTACTTGATATGTCTGAAGGCTTAAGGAAGTGAAATGTTGGAATGGAATTTGTCATCCCTCCTATGTGATGTTTTAAATCAAGTTTTGGATGGATCTAAATTGTACTATCATGATTATACTTGACATTTTCTATTGGAGAGTGGATCAGTATGAGTTGTGAAAGGAAGCACATTCATATTCACAGAGAAATTACCTGAAGAAAAAGATAACTTTTTTCCAGGTATGTGGGCAGGGTTAGGGGTATCAACAAAGGATGGTGAAGCCCCCAGTAGCCTGCAAGAACAGGGAAGAACAGCCTTCAAGCCTGAAAAGCCAGGAAGGGAAAATGTTGTGCTTGGTCTCTGATGGTGAGTAGAGTCGTGGGGAGGTCATTTCAGGAGCCATGGCCACAGAGAGATGCAGGTGGTGAAGAACTGTAGCAAAACAGGGAAGAAATGGGGAGCAAATACCTCTACCTCTGTCTCCTCCTTTACTTGAATCTTTTGCCAACATCTCTCATCTGACTAACCAGAAGCTACAGGCCAGAGAGAGTGTGTGACTTAGGCCATAGAGCAAGTCTCTCTCAAGGCACACAGTAGTGTGGAGAGTGGTTAAGGCTACATATGTGGAAAAGTGAATAACCAGAGCCAACCACCCTTTTTTCTCTGTGTGGAAGTTAATGTTGTTCACACCATGTTTTCTGACAAAATTTAAGAACAGTTATCAACTCAGATTTTTGGTCTAGTAAAAATCAATACATCTAGATATTAAAATACCGAACATATGTAAGCACTTGCATGCATATATAAATTCATAGACTCATCTTTAAGCAATACTTTATTATAGAGTAAATGAAAATTGCAATTGCAAGCTATTCATAATTAAAAGTATGAGTCCAATATATTAAAACATGTAGAAAGCAGTTGAAAGGATACTTGGGGAACATTAAAGATTTAAATAAATTTATTGGAAAGAAAATCATGAAATCAGGAAAAAAATTAACATGTCATTATTTTTGGATAATATGCTTATCATTATGAAAAACCAATAATAATGGTATCTAAAACTATTTGCATTTTAAAGAAAGTTCAGCAATATTTATGATATGTTTAAAATAAATTTTAAATACTAGTAAAATTTAGTACCAGCGTTAGTAATCAGTTGGAAAATATAAGTGAAATGTAAAATATAACTCACAATATCAACAAAATCTATAACAACCATACATTGATGTCTCTCTCCTTCTCTGCCTCTCTCCCTTCCCCTCTTTCTAGAAATAATAAAATTTAAAAAAATCTTAAAAAAAAAACTATAACATATGTGAGAATTAACAATAAATAATAATAAGGCCTGTTATAAGAAAAGTTTATTGAAGAAAGTACACAGAAGATAATTTAAATAAAAAGTCCACAGTCTTGGATGAGATGATTAAATATTATTTGTATATAAATTAACTATTTCATTTATAATTACAATGTGATTCCACTAAAATACCCAGTTAGATTTAGTGTTTAACTCAGTAAACTAATGTAAAATTTACATAAAAGAATAAAAGCCTAGGAAGAACTGAGCAACTTTATAAAATAAAATTAAAATTTGTGGGAGGGGGTTCACATCCGAAAGTAAGATGGGATACATAGCTATTGTAAAATAATGAAACAAAGCAGCATTCTTTTCTGATAAAGGCTGAGAAATAGATCAATGAAACATCATAAGTAACAGAGACACTGACTCATATACGTAGAAGCATAATGTATTATAAAGGTAGCAGCAGAAAACAATGGGGGAAAACCACAATTTCTTAACCAGTTTTGGAAAACTGGTCTATGCTATGGGGACTATTCATACTAGATTACTGCCTAACACCACATACAAAGGTGTATTTCAGATTAAAGTTCTACATATAAAAGTAAAAGTATTAAGGCATTAGAAATGTGTAGGAGTACAATGTCTCTGTGATGTATGGTTGATAGAGACTTCAAAAATAAAAATTTAAAAGCAGAAACCATAAGGGATGGAAAGATATAGCAATATAGATAAAGGGTAATACATTTGACAAAGTGAAGTTTATTCTTAGAATATAATGCTGGTTTAACATTCAAAAATCAAACAACGTAATTCAACATTAATAGAACAAAAGAGGTAAAAACATATGATCTTAATAGATACAGAAAAACATTTGACAAATGTTCAATACACATTCATGTCAAAAACTCTCAGTAAACTAGGATTTGAACGCAGCTTCCTCAATCTGATAATATCTACAGGCAACATTTAATAGTGAAACTGAATGTCACAGAATCAGGCAAAACTAAAATTGCCTGCTCTCACCACTTGAATTTTACTTGGCATGGAAATTGCTAATCAGTATAATAAGGCATGCCAAAGAAATAAAAAGCATGCATAATAGAAATGAAAAAATAAACCTGTCTTTATTTGTAGATGATATGATTGTTTATGTAAAAATCTGAGGGGATATAACAATGTATAATAAAAATGTAAACAATTCTCAGGAAAACAAATCAAAATAAAAATCAACCAAATTTCTGTATTTTTGCCAACAACTATTGGAAAATAAAATTAATAAATATTGAGCCCTGGCTGGTGGCACAATGGATAAGGTGCCGGCCTGCAAACCCAAAGGTTGCTGGTTCGATTCCCAGCTAGGGCTACGTAACTAGGTTGCAAGCCAGGTCTCCAGATAGGTCTGTAGCTGGAGGCAGGTGAAAGGCAACCATACATTGATATCTCTCTCCCTTCCTCTCTCTCTGAAAAATAATAAATAAAATCTTTAAAAAAATAAAATTAAAATAAAGGATGCAAAAAATTTTTTATTAATAAATGTTATTTACTATAGCATGACAATAATAAAAATTAAGTTTAACAAAATATATGCAAAACCAGAGTACTGAGAAAAGATATAGAAGATGTTTAAAAATAGATATTCATTTATAGATCATTATACTCAATTTTGTTAAGATATGAATTTTCTCCTGATTTGTACATAGATTCAACACAATTCTAATAAAATCTCAGCAAAAATTTTATATAAATTGATGAGCTTACTCTGTAATTTATGTACCGAAGCAAAAAACCTATAATAGCCAAAACAACTTTAACAATCAAACAAAATTGGAAAATTTATATTACTTGATTTCAAGTAGTTTGCTCTTTGGTTTTGAGTAAGGACTCATATAGATCAATGAACCAGCATGAGTCTGGAAAGAATAAAGATGGGACAAATATTTTCAATATTTGAGAAGTGAGGTCATCAAATAAATGGTCCTTATCCCTTTAGAAAAGTAAATGACCTTTACTGTATACCATTTGTTAGAATTTACTCGAAATGTTTCATAAATTTAAATCTAAAACCTAAAATTATAAAGTTTTTAGAAGAAAACATAGAAAAACTCTTTATGAAGTTGCAGTAAGGAAATAATTTCCTAGGACTAAAGAGGAAATAAAATGATAAATTAAATTTGACCAAGAAAATTTTTGACATCTGTTTTTCAAAAGACAGCATTAAAACATTCAAAGGCAAACCACAGATTGGGAAAGTATTTGTGAAACATATCTAAGAAAGAACTTTCGTGCAGAATATATAAAGAATTCCAACAACTCAATAATAAGACAATCCAGTAAGAGAAGGATAAAGTGATTTGTATAAATATTGCACAAAAGGATCTATAGAGACATTAACACATGAAAAGACGCTTAGCCTCATTAGTCTCTAGGATGCTTAAAGTCAAAATCACAATGATGCCAATGTCTACCTCCAGTACATACTGTATCTTGGCAACAGTATGGGGAAACTATGCCAGCCTGAGTGTAAAGTGGTACAACCACTTTGGAAAATATTTTGGTAGTTTCTTATAAAGTTAAATATATATTTTAATATCACATTTTAAGGTATTTATTGAAAGAGAAATAAAAACCTTTTTTAATGAGAGGACTTGTACACAATATTCAAAATTCCTTTAATAATAATAAAAGAAAATTGTAAACAACCAATGCGTCTATCAGGTGAATGGATAGACAAATTGTGATATATTCATACATTATCAAAAATAATACAGTTGAACCATTTAATATACAGTGTAAGTGAAACAGTCTGGTACAAAGAAGTCTGGAACAAGAATTATACAGTTGTGATTCCTTATAGCTCATCTCCTAAGGCAGACAACTAAATCTTCAGTGGAAGAATGCACATGAATAAGTTGGAAATAGTGAGGAGGCATGAAGGACCGTCTTGGGTCATGGAAATTGTCTGTCTTGATTTGGTGGTGTTTACACACGTGTACATTTGTCAGAAGTTATTGAGCTGTTCGACAAAATTGATGTTTTTTATGTATTTTCTACACCTGAAAAGTCATTAAAAAGTTTAAAAATTAAATAAAAAACAAGGAATAAATGATTATTTTGATTAAATTAAAGTTATTTTCCCTTAGGCAAAAAATAAAGAGAACGTGACACAATCGTGAGAAATATTTATAATATTTGAAAATAGTGATGGATTAGGCTTCTGCATCTGGAATATACAGGTAATTCCTACAGATCTATTAGAATAAAATCAGCAACTCAAACAAAAAATGGACAAGGAGGCTAAATGGAGATTTATAGATAAGGAATTCCAAAGACTGAAGTACATTTGCAAAGGATACTAAAATTTATTTAGAAAAGGGTAAAACATACCCAAAAATACAAAAATATGAGATGTCATTTTGCAACTACTAGAGCCCACAGAAGTTAGAAGCACTAGGTAATGCTTAGCATCAGAGATGAATGATATGGACACCCTCCTGCATGTTTGGTGAGAACAGTCTAGTGCAACCATGCTGGAAATCAATGGCTGCTCTGTAGTCTATAGTCTTTATAGACTGAGAGAGATAAATTACAGTCTCCTGCTAGGCCAACACTTTTTCCCTATACCCCCTAGTATATACTAGTGGGTTTTGCTGTATATGCTCTGTATGTGGAGATTAAAAACCATTCAAATTTCTGTACACTGACTCACTCCATCATTTAATATTTTAAAAGTGCATTTTCTATTTCTTTTCATACTTTTTCCTTGATTCAAACCTGCCTAATGTTAAAAATGTGATACCTACTATCCTTTTCTTTGTATTAGACCGATATGCTTTTGCCCATATTTTATTGTGATCTATTCCAAACCGTTGTGTTTCTTTTTATGAAATTAATTTATAGTTGTTGTATTACAATTGTTTCATTGCTCTCCCCTGCCCCACTCACTCCATCCTCTCTCACAGTGAATCCCCACCTTGTTGTCCATGTCCATGGGTCATTCATCCTAGTTTCTTAACTAAACCTTTTATTCTATAGAGGTTTATGCTGTGGGCCAAAGCAAACCTAGAAATGTTTTTAAAACACTTAATTGTTTACTTTTATTTCATTATTTTTTAGAAAGAGGGGAAGGGAGAGAGACAGAGAGGGAGAGAGACATCAATGTATGGTTGCGTTTCACCTGCCTCCAGCCACAGACTTGACTGGAGACCTGGTTTAGCAACCTGCTTATGTGTCCTGGCTGGGGAATCGAACCTGCGACCTTTGGGTTCACAGGCCGGCGCCTTATCCACTGTGCTACCAGCCAGGGCTAATTGTTTACTTTTAATGAGGATGACTGATCTATTTGACCACTGAGTTGTCATTTGTCTTATAAAGTTTGTTTTTTTTTTTTTTAAATTATTAAAAGATTTAATTTATTATTTCCAGAGAGAGAGGAAGGGAGAGAGGCAGAGAGGGAGAGAAACATCAATGTATGGTTGCCTTTCACCAGCCTCCAGCTACGGACCTGGCTGGAGACCTGGCCTGCAACCTGGTTATGTGCCCTGGCTGGGGAATCGAACCTGCCACCTTTGGGTTCTCAGGCTGGCGCCTTATCCACTGTGCCACCAGCCAGGGCTGAAGTCTGTTTTAATGGCTTTAATTCTATTTTCATTCATTCTTTGGTTTGTGTTCCTTCACAAAAATAGCAAAATTCTTTGGAGGGACATTTCACTCCATTTCTTTTGAGAACAATGTTCTACTGTTGTTCTACCATCGTGCCAAGAGATAATGATTGGGTTGCCTTTATTCTAGCTTAAGGGAGGAGAACAGGTTAGAATAGAAGGGCACCCAGGTTCAGTTGCTCTGTTCACAGAACTCTAATCAGCCCCTTTGTTTCCAATCTCATAACCTGCTTCCGAGTTCTGTGCCTCCACCGCACCCGAAGTCCCTTCATTCAGGATTCTGAAAGGCAGACTGTGTTCCGTGTAGCGCATGGCCTTGCCTGGGTTCTTGCAGGTCATCACTCTGATATTACCTGCTAACAGGTTCCCATCTACATTCATCTTCCCCAAATTCCTGTACACCCTCATCTTTGGTGCTTCATTTTCTCATCTGTATTATTGGTTTATTCCTTGTCATGCCTCAAAGCTTTCATTTCAGTATTTCAGTGGGGAGTTTAGAGAAACATGTAGTGAGAACCTGCTGGGTATGCAATACTTGTACTGGAAATCTATAATGTTTTATTATATGAGGAGGCAATTTTTCCCCAAATACTCTTCTTTTTCCAATTTGTCTTGGCTATTATTTCCTATTATTCATCCACGTGGAGTTTAGAATCATTTTGTCAAGTTCAAAGGAAAAAAATCCAATTGGAATTTTAATTGGAAATGCATTAAATTGATTAACTTTGGAATGATTGCTTTTTATTTTTAATTAAATTTCCAAGCTCTGTTTTTTTTTAGCTTTGCTAATTATACATTTCTAAATTTATTGCATTTTTTTGTCAGAACCTGGTCTCCGCAATTTTTTCTTTTCCATAGCAGTAGAGAGTAAGCCTGTTGTCCTTGGTGTCACCTGGCCCGGTGCTTCTCAACATGCAGCATCAGTAACCACAGGGAACCAATGGAAATGCAAATTATAGGACCCCAACCCAGACCTCAGAGTCAGAAACTCTGGGTGTGGTGCTCAGCTAACCCGCCAGCATACTGATGCATACTGAAGTTGGAGAATCACGGAATTTATCCTCTGACTAGCCTTGTAAGGTTGGGAAAAATACTTAACCTAAGTCTCAATATCCTCATTGGTAAAATGGAGATAATGTCACTACATAAACTCCATAGCATTGTTATTATGAATAAATGAACTGATACATATGAAGCATTTAACATATTTCCTGGCATGTTGCGAATAGGGAGTGATTACTAGTGATTATTACTAGTGATTATAGTTGTACTTTTGTCCAGTACAAATCTGAAATCTCTGACATCAACAATTTTGTTGTGAAAGTGAGTATATTCTTCTTTAATGGTGTATGAAATCTTTGCTGATATTATGAAAATAGATGTTATAATTTTTAGATCTTCTGTATACTTACTTCTTTTTATTAATTACCTTGCTCATTCTGTCTGTATAAAAATTATATATTTTGTTAAAATGGCTGAAGACTATTGCATTTCCATAAAATATTTCTTTCAGTCTGAAGATTTATTTGATATGTGTCAAGGCCCTGTGATACTGCATATCAGTACCCCTCAGATTATCCTTATAATGAATAGTATTTTTTTTTAATAGTATTTTTACTATTATGAAATCCTTTGGGTGGAGGGAGTAATTATCATTGTCATCCTATTTACTTGGTTTAAAACTTGATATATACTTACTTTTTTTTTCTTAATTTCAAGTATAATATTTTCTTGTCTTTTTATGATTGAGGTATCTTTTATAAGCATCATATAGTTATTTTATTTAAAAAAATACATTTTAGCTGTGGCTGGTGTAGCTCAGTGGATTGGGCACTGGCCTGTGAACCAAAGGGTTGCCAGTTTGGTTCCCAGTCAGAGCACATGCCTGGGATGCTGGCCAGGTCCCTGGTTAGGGGCGCGTAAGAGGCAACCACACAGAGATGTTTCTCCCCCTTTCTCTAAAAATAAATAAAATCTTTAAAAAATAGAAAATAAAAAAATATATTTTATTATGAAAGCTTAATCCCAGAACTGTGAGTAAAAAATAACTGTTGTTTAAGTCACCCAGTCTGTAATATTTTGTTTTGACAGTCCAAGCAGACTAATATATTCACAAATATTATTAAGTTATCTTTTTTGTACTGTTTATCTTGTTTCTAGAGAAAGTATTGCTATTTGGGTTCTGTTTTGCAACTATTTATGATCCTTGACATGATTTCATTTAAATAGGTTTACCAATTGTGTTATATGGGGATTGCTAGAGAAACAGAGCAAATAGGTAGACTGGATATCTCTATCTCTATCCATCTATCTATCTCTATCTATTGAAGGTTCTTCAATAGCACTGAAGAGCATTTTTGCCAGAAATAACATGTAACAGCCTTATCCTGAATCTTAATATAGCAGCATGATTCAATTAATACTTACCCACATGTCATTTGTTAACTAGAACTTCATTGCAATAGATTTTTAGCACCTCCTAATGCCTTCCTTAATTGTACTAACCATGTAATTTCCCCCTTTTCTGGCCTCTTTTTCTCAATATTGCGTTTACTTCCCGTTACACCACACTGCATGCTTTGGGTCCTTTCTTAGGGTTTGTACCCCAACCCCCAGGTGGAATCCAACATTCTTGTTGGTTGGCACCAGCCATGTTTTGTTAATGTTCTCCATGCCATCTAGGATAAAACTAGGCCCACAGGAAGTATTTATCCAGTAGCCTAGTCTTGGGTAAAATTCTAAAATTAGAGACTACTTAGAGGACAATTAAAATTAATTAATTACCTAACAGTACCTGTCAGGTCCTACTACCTTGGCATCCTGCTCACAACACCGTTTATTGGGACACATGGCCTTGGGTACCAGACCAGCAAGTTCTGATAGTGGGTAGGCCTCCGGTGTTGGGACAAACACAGACTTACATGGAGCCTTGAGGAGATTTAGCATGCTTTATTGCAAGCTGCAGGCGCTGAGAGTGTTGGCTAGAACATCCATGGTTTCTCCACTCTCCCACAACAGTGGTTTGCTCGTGTAGCTTACAGTAAGGGCAATCTTATATACACATTAGAAAAAAAGGAGCCCTATACACATTAGAACAAAGAGGCAGTATATTCAAAGGTGACACCTGTCTGCTCAGGGTTGCTATGTTTATTATTCTTGGGGCTCAGTGTTCCAGGGCTCTGGGGACAAGACTAGCTTCAAGGTTGTCTCCCTGACTGACCCAGAGGGAAGGTCCAGCCATGTGTAGACAGAGAAGTCCTCAGGTCTGACAGTACCTACCTTCCTCATAAGTTGGCTCAAAATAGCTTTTGTTTACCTTTTTTACTTCCTCCCTTACACAAGCACTTTTTTCCATACGTATTAAGATATCTTGTTCAGCTAACATTTTACAAGGGTTTCTTATGTGACTGGGCACTATGCCATGCCATGGGGAAAATAAATGAGTAAGTTACAGTCTCACTGTCTGATGAGCAACACACACACGCATGTAAATGATCTCAGTCAAATTTGGGAAGTGCTCCAGTCAAGTTACGCACTAGAGGAGAAAAGACCAACTAATTTACCTTGAAGGAGTATCAAGCTCTAGCTTATTCTCCTCAGAATAAAATCCAGCAAGAGAGCCCAATCCCAAAGTACCGATAAAACTGTAGTTCTCTGGAGACTTATTGAATATATTGAACAAACCTCACGTAATCCTGTCCATGGTGCTATTTGGGATTCTAAGGGCACTGAGGCCTCAAAAGGACACCAGTAGACCATGACCAACAGCATGAGAAATAATGGACATTTTCACAATGATGAAAATATAAACACCTTTCTTGTGTCCTTCTAAATTTACTTTGACTAGCTATTGAACAGGCATTTCATAGATTCAATACATCACAACATATTAAGTGCTGCTCAGCCCCCACCTCTGTGGCTGCCCTGCTGTGGACCGTCTCTTTCTGTTTGCATCTTGCCCGTCCTCTGCGCATATAAACTAAGTGTCTCCATTTCCGCTCTCAGAGTGTACCATGCCATACAACTGAGATTTCAAGAACAAATATCAACAGTGGCTAAGCCAAACATATCTTGTCAAGAGAGTGCCACTGCCGTGTAAAGATTGATTTGTCGAGGGAGGTCTTGCATATAAGTAGATGTGAAGGCAAGGACTGAGGTTAACAAGTTTCCACTGTGGGAGTTTATTTATAACAAAATAACAAAAGGACAGTCCTGCCTCTGCCAGTTACTTTCCAACCCCTCCTGTATCCATTGCTAGAGCAGCTTAATTCATCACTGGAAATCAACCCTTCCAGGGCAAATCCAGGTAGAACTCTGGACAAACAATTGCTCTCATGTAGAGTTCACGCCAGCTAGTACTGTGGTCAGTTACATGGCAACATGGAGGGCTCATGATGAAGCTAAGAATGTATGTATTAAAAGCCTTCAAGTGAAATTGAGCCCAGAAAGTTACAGAAGAGAAGAGTAATTTAAAAAAATGTATATATTATACAAATTGTATAATAAAGTAAATTATATGTTAAGTACTTTTGATCAGTCTCCATGGTGGAAATAAATAACATTTTTTTTCCAAAATGCACAGAAGTATGTTAAAAATAGATACTTAATTCATTAGAATTTTAAAAATAGTTTAACGGGTTTGATGATTATATTGCTAAAGGGTTTTATTTTTCTGATTTCTTAAACAGAGTTTACTAAATATCTTTTAGAACAGCCCTTGTGCTCTACTTCACACAGTTTGCAACTTGCTTCTAGTATTAATGACCACAGAGTTGTGCTTTTGGAGTTCCTGTGAAAATTTGTAATGTGTGCTTTTGGAGTTCCTGTGAAAATTTGTAAAATTTTCTCCTGTCTTATTCTGAGGCTCTTGGTGGCACCTTCTGCTTTGAGTGTGATTTCACCAAGCTCTTTTTCTTTCAGCCTGATGATTCTAATCTGCTTTGGGCTTGAAGAGTTAAATGTAACTATTATAAAATGTAGTCATAAAGTAAGTACCAATGGGCCATGATGATCTAATCTAGGAGTTAAAAATTTGATATCTGATTTCAGCAATTGCTATTTAAACCAATGAACCACCTTTGCATTTAATTCCAGATTTTTATTTCTGTTCTTAATGTTCTAGATTGCCATAAGATTGGCATCATAACAATAGGTCACTACTCTTTTCAGTGTTATAACATGAAACTTTATTGACTGACAAGAAATACAAAATTATAAAATCTAGAGCCAGAAGGGACCTAAGTCTTAAAGGAATCACCTATCTGCTTGGAGTTCAGCCATCTCCAGAATATAAAATCAAGATGAAATAGAAGGTGACAAGCTACCTACTCCATTGATTTAGTGACACTGAATTTGGTATTTCCTTTTACTCCCCCCCTCTTTTTTTCACCCCATACCAATCATCTGCATTTACTGACAAACTATTTTTGGGGAAAGGGGCTATGAGCAAATGAATTCATATTCTGTTCCTTAGAGTGCTCCAAATCTCCTGAGGGAAAGAAGATTCATCCACATGAAATAGACCATAAACCATAGGCAGAGTTTCCATGTGACTGTATTACCTGGTTGATTAGGCCTCAATATTTTGCTTTTTATTATTCATTCATATATTCATTCATGCAATCACTCAATGAACATGAGTTGAACACCCTTTAAAGGTAAGGTACTTATATGCACAAAATGTTTGAAATCATAGGAACCAGGTCAAGGGCAGCATATAAGAGCCCTAACAGACTCCAGAAACTAATTCCAGACATTTCAGAACAAAAGGCTTGACCTGTGTCACTTGCCTCAGGAGGATCTCACCTTGAAAAAACTAAGTCCTTTACCTTTGATTTGGGTTAGCAAATTTCTTCATTTCCTCCCTCACCATATACACCATCTTCTCTCTACTTCTCAAATAAAGCATATACAGACTATATCAGGTAAATATTCACACCAAGAAATGCATAATCAGGCAATTTCTGATCTTGATCCTAGGTCTGGTAGTCATCAATAGTTTCTGAGGGGCCAGTGGGAACCTATATTTTTATCATAGGCAATCTCTTATTATTAAAAAAAAATTCTATAAATGCTTAGGAGAGCAGGAGCAATGTGTAAGTTTTGTGATTTTTTTCTTAGCTTGTTATTTTTTACAACCAAAATAAAATGAAGTCTGAGCAAACTTTATACTGATTTTTCAAACAATATCATCACACTGATACATCCTAATCTTTTAATTATAACTGAACACAAAGAAATAAACAATCAAGCTTTATTTCTAATTTCTAATTGGCAATATAAAGTGGGGTGCATATGTTTTTACTAAATTTTACCCACCAAGAGTATATACCTTCACAAAATCACAAATTCAGCTCATTAAAGCAGCCTACCTGAACTTCTCCTTACCCCTCTTTCATATTGCAAAGCCAATTACATTCACATACTTGCCATACAGTTGTGCTTTCAGCTTCACAAACTGTGACTGTGAAAAGAAATGCAAACTCTTGGCTATATGATGATGATGATGATGATGATGATGATGATGATCTTCATCTTAGTTGAAGGTCCTACTCAAAGTCATGTTTTCCATGTATAAATGTCTCCTCACTCTGGCTTGTGTGCCCAATTCTCCTGTTTCGCTGAACCTTTTAACTTACATTCTCTTCTATTACAGGAGATCTACCTCTCTCTTGAGCTAGTATGTCCCAGCACATTCCAACTTCACAGCTGTAATTTAATGTGAACACTGCTTTCCTTGGAATTGAGTCTCTTCTAAAGAATGGCATCATTGGCATGGGGTGAAGATGGCAGTTTATCATGGGATGTAAGTGACTGGTGGTCAACTGGAAAGTTCTGTAACCTCTGAAATCTTTTTTCTCAATGACATCAGTCGTAGTTCATTGTGTTAGTGGATTTTTGCAGTGCTTATATCCTGTTCTAAAAGTAAGGATCCCTAAGGGCCTTATCATGTTACCCCACCCCCACCCCACATGAATCCAATTGCCTTACGCAGAGTAGGTGCTTAACAAATTGCACTGAATTGGTGGATTCCTCTATCACTACTTTATTTGTCTCAAATATGGGTGTCTTGGGCGACCAGGCCCTGCCAGGTGAACAGATTAAAATTGACCCCTTTTTATTTCTCCAATGTAAATCACACATGTTCTGCTTGACAGCTACAGACTTATTCGTAATGATGTTCGGGAATGTGCCTTGTGACTAAAGAGAGAGTGGATTTTTTTTTTCCCCCACCTTTTAGGAAAGCCTCAGTTAGCCAGAACCTAATGAGCTGTCATCCATAATTAGAATTTGTTTTTAATTTAAGAAGAAAGAGACAACGTTGTGTTTCCCTTAAAAAGCTGGAGAGTCAATTGATAAAATGCAGTAGGATTTCTGAGTAGTGCTGAGGGCCAGGTGAAGTATGTGGTCTTATAAAACTAAGTTGATTTGAATCTTGTTAGTAATTACATGACATTTTCCTCCTTTTTTCTCCTCTTTCTTGAAGCTATAACTATTCTGAAGTTTGCCTCTATCCTCCACTTGTGGTATATGTATGTTGTGTGTATACATACATTGTGACCCTAAACCAAAAATTGCTTAGTTTGCCTGGCTTTGAGCTTTAAAACGCATTGAATGTGTTCCTCTGTGACTTCCTTTTGTTCTGTGTTATATTTATTAGCTACATCCATAGTGTTTCTTGGAGATGTAATTCATTTGTTTCCACTCATCGTGTAGCTTTTGTTTTCTGCTATTACCAAAATGTTGTATGGCCGTTCTCATGCATAACTCTTGGTATATGTGTGCAATTTCTCTGAGTTACTCACCTAAGAATGAAATTGTTTGCTCATAGAATAGACACAAGTTTAAAGATAATGCCAAGTTGTTTCCCAAATTGGTGGTAGAAATTTATTCTCCCTTCAGCAATGGCTTCTAGAACAATTTCAGTTGCTTAGATACAGGCACTAACTGGGCAGGATAAGTTTAGCCAGATTGAGGGATTGCTTCATGAATATGATAGCAGGGGCAAAGGAATCACAATTTTATCAAGGGAGTGATTAAAATGACCATTCATGAAAATTAAGCTGGACGGAGTATGAAGTAAGGATCTGAGAGAGAGGTGCGCGGTCCAGGAACAATAGGAGCCAGTGAATGAGGGGTCCCTCCCGCTGCACTGCGGAGAGGTGGGTGGTGAGGGGCAGCTGCAGCTTTGGGCAGAGGCTCAAAATCTTTAGGAAATTTTAAGAGAAGCTTCAGTCTTCACAAACACGGAACAGATTATGCAGATAGCGCTGGGGGGTGGGGGGAAGAAGCAAACACCTCCTTGGACAGATCCTGATACATATTTTTGCTCTTTACTCAGAGACTGATTTGAGGCAGTACAAGAACAGTGAAACCTCATGAGTTAAACTTTGCATCAGGTCCATTGAATGAAGGAGTATAAATTCATTAAGAATATTCAGGTGAACAACGTGCATGAAACAACATCAAAACAAAAACAGAATATTTAAGTTGCTTGAGGAAAGTCGTTCAGTTCACAGGTGAAAATGAAAATGCACCAGGTCCATCAACTCTAGTATCAACGGTGCTGTAAGGCAGCGTCGGTGTGATGATTCTTCAGCATTTCCGGCATGAACTTCTTGAGATTTAAGAACACGGTGGTCTCTCTCTTGAGAACCAGCGTAGACTTCCGTTAGCACTATAACTTGCACATCCTTTCAGGGAGTTCCAGAGCCTCTGAAACTCTATCTTCGGGTACCTCCTGGACCAAGAATAGAAGGGTAGAGGGAATTGAGTAAATAATGTGCTGTCGGGGAGGGACTCAGGCTGAAGAGCAAGGTAAGCACAAAAGTCCTGCTGACCTTCCACTCACCAGGCTGGGTGCAGGCAAGCAACTGTGTTTAATGACAGAGAAAGGTGCTTTTTCCTAATTCATCTGCCAAAAAAGATGTTTTATGTAATTTCCTAAAAGATGTGCTGAGAGCAAGCCCTGGTTAAATCTCTTAATGTAGATGCTCTCAGTGGTTGATTTAATCTTTCCACATTGTACCGTCTTTTTCAATAGGTTTGGTCATTCACTAGGTTGTTAGCAAGTTAACATATACCTCACGGCCAGCTCTGTTGTTCCCTTTGTCTGTGCTTGCTAGTGCCTCAGGGCAGGGACCGTTCTTGTGTCTTCCCCAGCACACAGCAGCCTTACATACAGTCAGGTACTCAAACAGTGGTGGATGCGTGACTGATTCCTGATCGGTAGGTGAAGTAGATCTAAAAGAAGTTTTCAGTGCAACTGATTGCTTAACAGGTCCTCAAGGTATCACTGTTTTGCGTTTCATTGAAGCTTTCCTTTGGGGGAGAGATAGGCACAGCCCCAGGCTGAAAAGAAGGAACTGCACCCCGCTCCTCTGCGCCATCTGTACTGTTCCTGCTGCTGGGGTGGGGTGGAGCAGGGGTTAGAAAACTGACATTTGAAAACGGGACAGGATTGAGACCAGCAAGTGGGGCAGTTGAGATTATGCCATGAAGAGAACCTGGAAGGTTGAATCCAGTTTCCACCAGACACTTAAATGCACAATAAAAAGGGTTTTCTCGAAATTGAGAGTGATGGAAACAGAATTGGAGATATTCAGGGAGATAAATGAGTAGGAGAGATTTATTGATGAAGCATGTGTAGAACTAAATGTGGAAGTTAAAGCAGCAGAAAATGAGGTCCAGGAGAGGAAATTGAGGGAAGAGGCAGCACGTGTCAGGGGAGCTGTGGCAAACATAAAGCAAAGTCAGGGCTGTGATAAGAGTCATAGCATGGAGGGTGAGTTAGAAGCTGAGGGGTTTGTAAAAAACCACTCCTCTGGGCACTGGGGACATGCCCCAGGATCCAGATGTCAGAAATGAGATATGGATCTCATAAATTATCCCTGGGGCAATAGAAACCTATTTATGCCTTTCTCTCATTTTGTTAAGTCTACTTTCTAACTATTGTAGGGGCCCAGTGAGTGCCCAGATAAAGGAGTACCTCTGAGAATGGTCTATCTGCAGGTCATGTGGAAGTGAGCCTCTGGGTCTGGAGTTAACTAAAAGGCTTATTCTCAGAGTTAGAGCAACTCTTAGATTATAACAATACCAAGAGAGGAATATCAATTATATAAGAATAAAATCTGTTCTTTTTTTCCATTTTATAATTTAGTTTTTTTCAGAGCATTTTTGGCTTTTTTGGCTCAGTGGAACTGATACCTAGTACCCTGGGGTACTGGATGGAACATAGAGGAAAATGTGGGCCAAGCTCTACGTCAGATGGGGGCATGACCCACTCTGCTGTGGAATTTTGTTTTAATTATCATTCCTATAAAATAAATCACTCTGAAATGTCATGGCTTAAAAAAATATGGACTCATGTAGTCAAAATCAGACTACATGAGCTAGGATAGTAGGGAGGTACAAGATGACTCCTCTTCCATTTCTAAGGCTCTGAAAGTTGGCTTTTACGTCCATGGATCTCTCATCATTCAGTGGTTCAGGCTTGGCTTTTTCACAGGGAGACCACATCAGGCAAAGAGTGGAAGCTGTAGCTGCTTACATTCCAGATTCCAAAACTCAACACAACCATATTCTGCCCCATTTGATTGTACAAAGCAAGTTATGAGGCTAGGCCAGGGCAAGGCCTGGCTAAATAGACTACCTCTAATGGGAGTTATAATTGTCACCTACTGTGGCCTACTGTTTATGGGCTTTTAAAATGTGAACACAGTAAGTCCTCACTGTCATCAATACGTTCTTGGAACTATGGCAAAATGATGTATGATAAAACCAGTTTCCCAAAACAGTGTTTCGGATACTCGGTTTGGAATCTATGGTTGGGAATATAAAGATACTGTTTTT
Source organism: Noctilio leporinus (assembly GCA_004026585.1). NCBI lineage: Eukaryota > Metazoa > Chordata > Mammalia > Chiroptera > Noctilionidae > Noctilio > Noctilio leporinus. The sequence goes on from PVIW01000065.1 coordinate 656,434, forward strand.
GTCTGCTGTTGGTTGAGTCCATGGGTATGGAACCCGCATATAGGAGAGTACTATGTTTGGTGAAATAAGCAGGGTGGTGAAAGACAAATGCTATATGATCTCACAAAATATGGGGCACCAATAAACAAAAGAAACAAATGGACAAAATGGAACCAGTGGCATGGAAATAAGAAACAGACTGACAGTGACCAGAGGGGAAGGAGCAGGGGTAGAAATGGATAAAGAAGGGGAAGGATTTAGTCAAGGAACTAGTATAAATGAACCATGGACATGGGCAACAGGATGGGGATTGAATGTGGGAGAAGGGGAGATGGGTGGAACAGGGGAAAGCAATGGGGGGAAAAGGGGGGCAAATGTAATACAGCAGCAGTAAACCAATTTATAAAAAGAAAGGGCTGACTATATTTATTGGAAAAAATCTGGTACAAGTTGCCCTGCAGGTTTTAAATCCAAGTTATTCGAGGGTCACCTGTTTGTTTAGATATATCTGGCATACAGTAGTTGGTCAGTAGTTGTTTTTTGAGTGTATGATTGATTGAGTGAATTACTTTGAAAAGCTCATGGCATAATTGTCTATCATTTGGTAAATGTTTAGTAGTGTCCATTATATCTGTTTCAAGTATTCTCTTCATCTTTTATGCATGCTATTTTATATGACTTTTATAAGTTACCATGGTTCTCATGTGCAGTACAAAGCTAACGCATTATCCCTGCCCTCAGGGAGTATAAACTGCACAGAAGTGACAATGAATATACACTTGAAAAGATAAGTGTTTTCTCCCTGTCAAATGATCATATTCATGGAAAAGTTCTGCATATGACCTACCAGAGGCACTGATTTGAATGATGGCAAAGATTTTAGACAGAGGAAGTGGGACCTGTGATGGCCCTAGGAGATTTAAAAGAGAACATGACCAAATTGGGGACTGAATGAGTGAAAGCATAGCTGTGGGAATGAACATGGATTCTTGCTATATAGGATAGTGGAATTGGAGGGGCAAAAGTAAGAGGCAAGGTATGAGACATAGACTGAACTCTACTTGTGGCATTAAATGCCAGGAGCTTCTGAGGGGAGAGTGTCATTATGAAAGGTGTTGGCTTTTGCAACGTCAAGTCAAGTGTGTTTCTGAAGGTGGTAGCCAGGCTGACTCTACCAGGCACAGTTCCCATTGCTCTGCATGAGCAGAGTCTGGCTTGAGGAAGTGATTTGGACTCAAGGGTAAAGTAGGTGTCCCCTCCCTTACTTCCTTCTCCTTATTTATAGAGCCAGCTCCCAATTAAAACTTCACTCCGGCCCCATTCCTGCCATGAACACATTCCCAGTTTTTGAATCCCACCCTGATCTACATTTTGTTCCAGTTCCCAATTAAAATGGCAATTATAGAACTAGGTGTCTTAGCTAGGTGTGAAATACTGTGAGATTTGTAGTAATTAATGATTTTTGTGATAGCTATGAGTTATTAATGACATTAGAAAGAACAAGATAATGTCATCATTACATCTTTATAACAGTGTGAGGGGGAAGGAAAGAAATAGCAATTGCCATAATGATAGCTTTTATAATAGGGAGAGAGAAGACATTTTTGATAATAAATCAGTAACGAAAGAAAAACTGGAAAGTGTCTGAGAAGATGTATGTATGTGAAAAGTTGTTCATGATTGAGGAAGTAAAAGGAAAAAATTTTCTGCCAACCTAGAGAGAAAGTATCAGTGTTAGTCAGCAAAGCTTCCAGAACTCCAATGGGCAAGAAATGGGGGGGGTCCAGGCTTCTCATGATTGGGATGAGGTGGGGCATAATCACCCAACAACCCTTCTACATATCCACACATGTCCCTACCCCTAGGGAAGAACTGTGTATTTAAAATCTCAATTGTGAAAACATACAAACAACTAAAGAACATACAAAGAACATAGGAATAATTTTATTTAAAAAATTATAAAATACATATGATAAACATTATAAATCTTACCGAAGGACTTTAAAAAATCCAAATAGTCATTTTGTTTTCTAGAATAATAAGATACAATATCTATAAATATCTATTTTCTTAATTAATTTATGTATTTGATACTCTCAAACAGACTAACAATGTTTAATTAATGAACATTTAAAATCAAATTTGATAATAAACTCTCAACTACACATGACAGAGAAAATGTTAAAATATATCTAATGCATTTTTAAAATTTTAATTTTATTGTTGTTGTATTACATCCATCCCCTTTTTGCTCCACTTTGTCCCCTTCCCCACCCACCCATTCCCCTACAAAGTCAATCCTACTTGTTGTCCATGTCCATGGTTCTTCCATTCTAGATTTTTGTCTAAACTGCTCCCCTTCTTTGCCTCTTCTTCACCCCTCCCTCAACCCCCATTCCCCCTGACCACTGAAGGCCTATTCACTGTATTCATATATCTGGTTCTGTTTTGCTTGTTGTTTGTTTTGTTCATTATTATCCTGTAATGGGTGAAATCATATGGTATTTGTCCTTCACCGACTGGTTTATTTCACTAAGCATAATCCTTTCTAGTTCCATCCATGTTGTTGAAAAGGGTATGAGTTCCTCTTTCTTTCTGCTGCATAGTATTCCATTGTGTAAATGTACCAAAGTTTTTTGATCCAATCATCCACTGATGGGCACTTAGGCTGTTTCCAGCACTTGGCTATTGTAAATAGCGCTGCTATGAACATAGGTGTACATATGTTCTTATGAATTGGTGTTTCAAGGTTCTTCAGGTATAGTCCTAGTAGTGGAATTGCTTGATCAAAAGGCAGTTCCATTTTTAGTTTTTGAAGGAAACTCCATACTGTTTTCCATAGTGGCTGCACCAGCCTGCATTCCCACTAATAGTGCACCAGGGTTCCCTTTGCCCCACATCCTCGTCAACACTTGTTTGTTGATTTGTTGATGACTGCCATTTTGACAGGTGTGAGGTGGTATCTTATTGTGGTTTTACTTTGCATCTCTCTGATGGCTGGTGATGTTGAGCATTCTTTCATATGTCTCTGGGCCCTTTATATGTCTTCCTAGTGAGTTGTCTATTCAGGTCTTTTGCCCATTTTTAAATTGGTCTGTCTGTCTCCCTGGTGTTGAGTCGCATTAGTTCTTTATATATTTTGGAGATCAAACCCTTGTCTGAGGTATCATTGGCAAATATGTTTTCCCATCCAGTTGGTTGGGAATCCCCTTGAATTTTGCTGATATTTTCTTTAGCTGAACAGAAACTTTTCAATTTGATATAGTCCCATTTATTGATTTGTTCTTTTATTTCCTTTGCCCTTGGTGAAGTATCAGTAAACATATTTTGGCATAGGAAATCAAAAATTTTACTGCCTATATTTTATTCCAGGACCTTTATGGTGGCACTGCTTATGTTTAAACCCTTTATTCATCTAAAGCATTTAAAAAAAAGGATAACATGAGAGGTAAATTTCCCTTTCAGATATTAACACCACTAAAAAGCTATAACTAAAACAATTGATATCAATGTAAGATAGATGAATGGAAGAAAAAACAAGATAAAAAGGCTTACCCATAGGATTGTGGAAATGTATCTACTTATAAGTGGTATTTAAAATAAGTTCACAATTAATAGATTGTTGAAGGAATGGTTTTGGAATATATGGATATTCATTTGGAAAAAATAAAATTAGGCCTTATATCATCTATTCATGGATTATAGAAAATAAATCAAACTTTAAAAATATACTTCTATTACAGGAGCATTTAAAGGGGTACAGTCATATTTCAGGAATTTGTTTTTATAACATTGAAGAGAGGAAGGTCATTTTAAGCATGATAGAAACCCAGATGTCAAAAAGTATTGAAGAATTTGATGCATTAAAAACCTTTAAAGAACCAGAATATCACTAAGGATATTAAAGTAGTAAGGACTGAAAAATTATCTCTATAAAAATATTCAAAATATGTAAAGAAAAATTAAGAAAATTTGGAGAGAAGAAATTATTTAAATGACAAATTTTCAAAAAAGAAATGCAAATAAAGAATCAAATGTGAAATGCTTGATTCAACTTCTAATACAAAAGTGAAAATTGAAAGATGTATTATTATTATATAGGCAGCATTGTAAAGCCAGATCATAACCTTAATGGGTGAGAACTTAAGGAAAGAACATAATTTATTTGGTGACTCTAGAAAATAATACAAGATCTTTGTGCAAATTTTGATAATTGTTTAAAATTGACTCAGGAAAATTTATTTATTTTTTCTTTTTTGGTGTGCACTTTCATGACTTTTAACAAACAAATTATTTGTTTTGTTTTATTGCTGTATAGTATACTAATATATGGATGTGCAGACTATTTAGCTATTCTCTCATTCAGGAATATCTCTGGTGACTTCCATATTCCTTTCCTAGTCTTTCTTTATTCTATTTTGCTAGAGAGTTATTCATTTTATCTCTCTATCCAAAGAGCCAGCTTTTGGTTTAATTGATTTCCAGTATTGCTTTTCTGTTTCCCATGTACTTATTTTCAACTTGATGTACTGTTTATTTTTTCCTTTTGCTTATTTTTGGGTTTATTTTGATCTTCTTTATATGATTGCTTGAGATAGGTACTTAATTTGTTGATTTGAGATATTTATTCTTTTCTAAGATAAGTGATGTTAAAATTTTTATCTAAGCCTGGCTTTGCCTGCATCACACTAATTTTCATATGCTGTATTTTTTTTGTTCAACATATTTTCTAGTTCCCAATGACCTAAGTATTATTTATGATTATTTTGTTTAATTTCTTATTCTTTGGAGACTTTCATGTTATCTTTCTGTCATTGACTTCTAATTTTATTCCATTGTACTTGGAAGACATACATTTGTGTGATTTCAGTTTTTAAAAAAATTTGTTAAGTTTGTTTTATGATCCAGAATGTAGTCTATCATAAGGAATGTTTTATATTTGTTCTATTATTGTTTGGTGGAGTGTTCTCTATACATGTCAATTGGATACAGTTGGTTTATGGTGTTATTTGGTTATTCTGTACATTTATAGAAATCTTACCAAATATTACCAGTATATAGGTTCTTTTACACACACCCCATTTTGTTATAGTTGCTTGTTTAGGGTTGACTAAAATAAGTGAATCAATAGTTTTATGTCTTTTGATAAATTTTGGAACTTTCAACCATGATTATTTCATATATATTTTACAGCATCAGTTTATCTCTCCTCCTTTTCTGAAACTCCAATTCCACACTTCTTAGACCTAAAAAAATTTCTCACAGGTTTCTGGGTCTCTGCTTATTTCTTTAAAAAATAGACATATGTATATTATTAGTACTGGACAATTTCTATTGACAAGTCAGGTTTCCCATCTCTTTCCCCTGTGACTTTCATCAGACTTATGAGTATATCCAGAGGTTTTATTGTCTTGTTATTGTCTTTCTTAAGTTTAAATCATTTTTTTCAGGTGTTAAGCATTCATTTTATTTATGAGATCTTTAATTTCTTTTTTGAGGCTTCATATTTTCCTAGTTCAATAATATTAATGTTTAATTGATGAAATGTAGTAGTCGCTTGAAAGTCTTTGTCAGAAAAGCACAAAATAAAAAAAAAAAAGAAAAGCACAAAATACATGACACCTTTGTGTTGTCCTATGTTGATTGTCTTTCCCATATAAGTTGAAATATTCTAGGTTCTAAGTATGCAAAATAATTTTAGATTATATCCTGACATTTTAAAATATTAGGTTATGAGACCCTCAGTTTTGTTTTAATCCTATGGAAAATGTTGATATTTTTGTTTTAGCAGATAGTCAAGGGATTATGTTAAGGCCACAAATTCCAGTCTGCTTTCTGTGGACTTCTATTCTAACTGGATTTCAGTTTTTAAAGCTCTTACAGTACATCTACAGTCTGTCCCTCTTATAACTACCCAGTGATGAGTCTAGACCTTGGTGATTGACTTTTTATAAAACTAATTATCTATGTACACTGTGTCTATCTCTTGAGTATTATTTTCTTCAATTTTTATGTGTATTCTTACCTCAAAACTTTATCGATAACTCTAGCTTTTATAGAAAGTCTTATATAATTAGCATAATTCCTCCAAATTTTCAATTATATTTTTACTTTTCTAGGACATTTAGATTTTCATCTAAACTTTTCAATGATCTTATCTATTTTGGTAAAATTGCTGGCAGGGACTATAATTTAAGTTGAAATGAATCTATTAGTACTTTTGGAGAGAATTAACATCCTAAGGATGGTGAGCCTTCCCATTCATGGGCATGGTATACAGGGGGGGGATTTATTTATTAAAAAGTGTGTATTTATCCTTAGATGTTTAAACTTCAGTAACCTTCAGAATACTCTCCATTTGAAGCAACACACCTATGGAGACACTTTTTCCACTGCCCAAAACAGTTTTTGAGTTCATTGATTTTGGTGTCTTTTAGTGCTTCTGATGTTTTTTGTTTCATTTCTTCCATATTGGCAAAATGTCTTTTTTGAGGATGTTTTTCACCTGGGGAAACAAAAAACAGTCACTCAGGTTAAGATTGGGTGAATAGGGAGGGTGGGGCACAGAGTCATGCAATATTTTTTTGGTAAAAAACTGCTGAACATTTAACATGATGCGGGCCCATCATGAAATGGGCAAACATGTTGAAAAAGTTCACAGAAGCGTAAGACAGCCCCTCACAACAATACCAGCTGGTACATTGAAACAGGTGGGTTCCTAGAACACTCACCTAGTGGGGGAGCCTATATGTAATGCAAGGGGCCTGCTCTCTAGAAGATGATTCTAGTTTTTTTGGGGGAAGGGGCATCCTCCCTCATATCTATTCATTTCTCTCAGCAATATTTGTTGCTTAAAATGTATTTTGCCACTTTTATTCCTTAGCAGTTATTATGGATGGCACTTTATCATTTTATTAAAAAAATGTTATTTGTAATATATAAAAATAGTTTTTAAAAGTTTTATTGAGATATAGTTCACCTACCATAAAACTTACCCATTTAAAATGTACAATTCAGTGGGTTCTGATATATTTAGACTTGTGTGATAATCACCACAATTGACCTACATTTTTTAAACAAGAGTCTGTTTGAGCCAAACTGATGACATATGTCAAGGATCAAGATTTCAAATGCTGAACAGAATAACAGTGTTGTAGGTTTTTTTTTTTTTTTTTTTTTTTTTAATGAATTTGAAATTAAGAGGACAAAGAAAACATTACATGTGAATGGGTGAAAACAAGGTGGGATTGAATTACGTATAAATATTAGTTGCTCTCTTGGTGGCCACTTCTTAGAAGAATAGATCTGAAAAGAAGCATATCAAAGGTGCACTACAATTAACTTTTTAAAACATTTCATTACCTAAAAAGAGAAGTCTATACTCATTTCAGTCAGTCCTGCATCCCTTTCTGTCCATTCCCAGCTCTCAAAAACCACTAATCTGTTTTGCCTCTATAGATTTGCTTAAAGATTTCCTCTATACAGAAATATGGAATCTGTTGTGACTGTCTTCTTTCACTCTGAATAACATTTTTGAATTCCATTCATGATATAACATGCATCAATAATTTCTTTTTTGTGTCAAGTGATATTTCATTGCATACACATTCAATAGTTTAATTGCTTAATAATCAGTTAATAAATATTTTACTTGTTTTCATTATTTGGCTGTTTTTTTGGCTTCTATGAATATTACTGCTATGAATATTTGTAAAAGTTTTTGTGTAGATGTATATTTCTTTTTCTTTTGGATACACACCTAGGAGAGAAATTGTTGTGATATATATATATATATATATATATATATATATAAAATATTTTGAGAAAATGTCAAACATTTTTGCTAGTGACTGCACATTTTACATTCTCACCAATGTGCAGAGTTCCATTTTTTCCATATCTTCACCAACATGTGTTGTCTATTTTAAAACAGCCATCATAATGGATATGAAATAGACCTTATTATGATTTTGATATTCATTTCCCATTTGGCTAGTGATATTGAACTTTCTCCATGTGTTTATTGAGTATTTGAATATCATTTTTCGAGAAATGTCTTTTCAGATAATTTACACAATTTTTAAGGTAGATTATTTTTTATCATTGCATTATAAGAGCTCTCTATATATTCTGTATTCATGTCTCTTATATATGCTTTGCAAGTATTTTGTACCATTTTCTTGGTTTTCATTTCCCTTTCTGGATTTCTGGGTAGTGTTTTTAGAGAAAAGATTTTAATTTTGATGAAGTCAAAAAATTTTAGTTTTTCTCTTTTGTTGCTCACATATTTGGTGTCATTTAAGAAGACTTTGCCTAACTGAAGATTACAAAAATTGTTCATATTTTTTCCAACAGTTTTATAATTTTGTCTTTTATGTTTAGGTCTATGATCCATTTTGAGCTGATTTTTTGGGGGAAGGGGTATAATGTTAGGAAGGGGTACAACTTTACTTATTTGCATGCAGCTATCCAATTGTCCAAACATCATTTGTTGAAAGATTATTATTTTCCCTTTGAATAGTCTTGGCATATTTGAAAAAATAAATTGACTGTAAATGTAAGGGTTATTTATGAGTGCTAAATTCTATTCCAGTAAAGTATTTGTCTGTCATATTATTAACCCATCACTACACTATCTTAATCACTTTAGCTTAATAGTAGATGTGAAAATTGCAATGTGTGAATTCACCAATTTTGTTCTTCATTTTTCAAGATTATATTGACTATCCTAGATTTCTTGCACTTCTATATTAATATTAGACCAGATAATTTATCTCTAGAAAAACATCCACTAAAAGTAGTTGATATTTGATAGCTATTGCACTGAATATGATGATTACTTTTGGGAATATTGTAATCTTATCAATATTATATCTTCTGACCCAAGAAAATGGGTTATAAGTGTACATTTTTCATATTAACCTTTTGTTCTGAAACTTTGCTTAATTTTTCTTCTAGGAACTTTTCTTGTCAATTTATTAACATTTCTATGTGGATAATATTGTTGTTATCCATAAATAAGGCCTATTTTAACAAATTTCTTTTTAAGCTATTTATTTCCTTTATTTATTTTTAGGAATTCTAGTACAATATTAAACAGAAGTGAAAAGAGCTAATACTTTCAAGTGATATCATACTCTTTTATGTCTTTTGTGAGTCTTAAATACAATATACTTCCATTTCATTTGTGCTGTTATTTTCATAGATTTTTACTTCTAATTATATTATAAAATCTTGAAATACTTATAATAAAAAAGTTTTAAATATTATAACATATAGCAATAAAGAATTTTATATGTACTCACATTTTTAATATTTCTGGAGTTTTTAATTCCCTCTTTGTGGATCCAAGTTTCCAGTTGTAATTACCTTCCTTTTGCTTGAGATATTTCATTTGATATTTCTTGCAGTTTTGGTTCATTTGTTTTTGGCAATACATTTTCTTATCTTTCTTTTTGAAAAAATCTTTCTTTTTCCTTGAAATTTTATGATTTTAGTTTAATAGTTTCAACACTTTGCATATATTGTTCCATTGTTGTCTTTCCTGCATAATTTCTTTTATGTGAAATTTGTGATTCTCTTTTCTCAGTCCTTCCATTGTATATAATTCTTTCGTACTCAGCTTCTTTTAAGTTTTTATTTTTGTTATTCATTTTTTAGATATTTAATTATAGACATTTCTTGATGAGTTTTCCCTTTGGAGTTACCTTGATTAGGTTTTGATGAGGTTATTGGGTTTTTGAGTTTATTGTTTTTATAAAATATTAAAATGATTTGGCCATTATGTCTTCAAATATTTTCCCATCTTTCCTATTCCTTCTATAACTCTAACTATTACCATATTAGACCTGTTAGTATTGTCCCAAAAATCAAAGATGGTCTCTCTGTTCATGTTTAATTTTCAATTTTTATGTGTATTTCATTTTGAATAATTTTTATTGCTGTGCCTTGAAGTTTGCTATCATTTCTTTTGCATGTGTAATTTATCCTGATCAGTGACATTTTCATTTTGTATTTGTAATTTACATCTCCTTGTGTTCTATTTTATTCTTGTTATTTATATCTTCTATTTTTGTCATTTGTATTTAAAATTTATTTTAACATATTTATAATAGTGGTTTTTAAGTTCTTTGCTACTAATTGCATATTTAAAAATTATTTCTAAAACTTTGTTTATATAATTTGTTTTGTTTTGAAATGTCACAATTTCCTGCTTTTATGACGTATGTAATAATTTTTAAATGCTCCAGTATGCTTTTTAGATTGTTAAGAATGTTAGATTGTTATTGCTTTGTATTTTAGTATAGTTCAGTGACATGTTTCAGTTTATTTTTTCCTTTTGAATCAATCTTTGTTAGTCTAGGTCTAGCGTAGCCTTCAGTTCTGCCCCATACTGATGTCTGACCTCAATTAGCCTAATACTAAAGTACCACATATTGTGATTCTCTTCACAGATTGAAAAATGTATGGTGGGAACTCAGACAATTTCTGATCTGTATGATCTCTGGGATCTAGTCAGCTTGTTTGACTTATGTGACATGCTTCAGCATAGAGAGCAAGAGCTGTAGTGGAAATGCAGATTTCTGAAGTTACTCTTCTCCACAGTTTCCTCTGTTTTAGAATCATGCCCTGCAACTATTTGTCACCTCAGGCTCCCTGAACTTCAGTCTCTGTCTCCTCAGCTCAGTGAGACAGCCGTGCTCTGCTTGGAAGTTATTTCCCATCCCAGCATGGAATGTTCCTCCCAGAACAGAGTTTGACACACAAGTCAAAATATTTGAAGGTTACAAATAAAGTTAACAAAATGTTAAATCAGATAAATTCTATCAACTTTTCAAAAATAGCTAAATAGAAATATATGCACAGTCAGTTTCAAACTTAGAATTCTCAGACTCCTTGAATTTCTATTGTGGCCTGCTCTCTTGTCCTGTCCACCCATGTACCTGAACAACTTCTTGCATAGTCCTGTCTAAGCTCTGCAACAGCCTATGTAACACCACTGGTCTTATCTGTTCTCCTGGATGGAATGGACCTAATATGGTTACAAATGAAAGTAAGGCTTTTGCTCTTTAAAAAAATTTTTTTTTAATCATATACAAATCATGGTTTAAAAGTTTTACAAGGAGTGTTTTTATTTCTTCTGAAATTATATTTATACATACATATATGCATGAGTTTAAAAACCTTCTCCACAAATGTACATTTTATGAGATAGCCTTTTGAATCCATAACTGAAACTGCTTCATTTTTCTCCCTTCAGTAGGCCATTTAGTAAACTTAATCTGAGTTAATGTAAATTGTCTACATACTTGTGTATATGTGTGCATGTGAGAGAGAGGAAAAGAGGGAGATGGGGAGAGAATTTATATAAGAATACTAATGGACTTTGGAGACTTACTAAACTTGACCCATTGAAATCATTCTCAGTGGAAAAAAGTTAAATTTGATGTTGACCTCTTCTTGAACCAAAGTAAATAAATTAAAATATGTAAAACATTTGATCCTTGGCTGTAATAACCACTCGATAATGTTGCATTTCTACTTTTACCATTCTCTCACTTTCTCAGATATCATATGTTAATGGTAATCTGCTGGCGTAGTTTCTCAATTTTTGTAGTCTAGTTAGTGACTCTAAAGGGAGACATTTCAGGCTTGTTAGGGGTTGGGGATGTTGACAAAGAAAGCTCATGCAGGTGATAGAGCCTCAAATCAGATTATGTGTGCTTAGACTTTCTTTTCTTCTGCTCTCAGTTAGTGTAATTCAGAAGAATAGGTATGAAAACCAGATCATTAATTTCAGAAAATGTGGCCTGTGCAAAAAAAAGAAAACAAACAAAAAAACAAAAACAAAAACCAGACACAAAGAACCAAATAACCAAATCAAACAAAAAACTAAAAGGGGAAACATGGCTAAAGACAACTTCTCAGAAAAGAGCTACATTTCAATCATTTAGTTTCTGCCTGATGCCTGTGGAAATAGGAAGTGGGTTAAAATGGAAGGATTGGATGTAGGCCCCAAACCTCCGCAGCCCACCTTCCCCCAGTCTGACCTGGCCTGATATTTTAACAAGCCTTAGGTCTCCAAGTAAATTTCTAGAAATTTCCCAGGGTGGTAACAAAACGGTGCTGTACATTTTTCTAAGGGACACTCTTCCTTGTTGGATTCAACATGGGTCTTTTCCAAGGTACATTAGAAGCAACTTTGGTTGTTGGGTTTTTGTTTTTTTCCCATTCCGTGTGGCTTGAAGATCCACCTCTGACCCTCCACCTTCTCTGTGCTGATCAATGTCTGTGCTCCTTGAAGGTCAGGGCTCTGCAGACTGTTTGGATTAAGGTCGCCATGTCAGAGCCTGTTATCTGCTGCAGAGCGAGCCCTAATGCCATTAGCAAGAAAATGAAAGAAGCTTCCAAACAACCTTCAGATCGATGCTAACGTTATAACTCCCAACAGCTGCTGCTCAGCTTCTTTATTTGTTAAGACCTCCTCCTGTGTGGAATTTTCTTGACTCAAGTTAATTCTGTCAATTTGACAAAGATGTTTCTCTCAAGCTGTTTTGTATCCAGGCCTGGGCAAAGCATGGGCTAGGGAGGGTCCTTTCCCTCAAGGTAATAAACCTCCTCTGGAAAATGAGAAACCATAAAGAATTTATGGAATAGTGTATGGCCAAGGTGATTTCAATAATAAAATGTAAATCTGGAAGGTGGTCGGAGAGGAATATTCATGCTGGTGGCTGAGGAAGAAAGGATTTGAGGAAGTGGGCAGGAGGGGAAATGTCTTCTCTGTGGAAGTAATCGCCTGTGGAACACATGATTGTTATTTCTTGGGCCTATGATACAACATACAGCAATTTTTATGGCACCGAATTTCCAGCTCCTTTTTTTATCAAGACTCAGCACAGAAATAACATAAAAACTCCCACGGAGCAACTCCTTTTCTACTTGGGAGTGCTTCAATTTCTTGCAAGGGAGGGAGGAGGAGGAAAGGAGTGAAACATTTCTGATAGTTATTTCCGTTGTTTTAGGAAAACCAGAGTAATGGAAACGTGGCCCTCTTCCACCTGGCTTATGAAGTTCTAAAAAAAATTGAATCTCTCTAGCATTGATATAAAAATCAATAGGCAGGGATTTTAGCTACCTGGCAGACCCTCTCTACCTTGACAGGTAGACAGTTCTAGAATCCTGTCTGCCTGACCTCCTCTCGCAGACCAGCTGTGACTGATGCTTTCAAGTCATTAGGCCCTGAGAAAACTTCATGGAGAAAATAACTACAAAGCAGCTCATTCAAAATTCTCAACAAGCTGGATAATAATTTCTGGATCTTTTCTTCTTTCCTTGTTGTATTCACATCTATTACTGACATACTTATCTCCAAAATACCTTTAGGACTTACTACGGGTTTTATTTGCTCACTGTTCCCCTAACTTGAAGGCCCTTAGTGTTTTCTCTTCTCTACATTTTCACTTTTTTTCTTCATAGTGTGGTTCAACCTACACTTGCTCTACCAAGACTTTGCTGGCAACTCCCACGCACAGTGAACTAGAATTTCTCTGAAAACCTGCATCCCTGCCTTTCTGATCAATTTATTTGCTACTTATCTAGTACATTCTGGTATTTCCTTTGCGGTTTGTGCTCATATTTAATTTTCTGTGTGTGAATATCCTTCCATTTATGTTAACCTAGTTTTTCTTATTAGGACATACATTTTTATGTGTGGAACATTTATTTTTATTCTCTGTAAACTTATATTGGTCAATTGGTTTCTATTGAATTAAAAATAGTCTAAGAGGGCCCTGGCTAGTGGCACCTGGATAAAGGTGCTGGCCTGAGGACCCAAAGGTCGCTGGTTTGATTCCCAGCCAGGGCACATAACCAGGTTGCAAGCCAGGCCTCTAGCCAGGACTGTAGCTGGAGGCAGGTGGAAGGCAACCATACATTGACATCTCTCTCCCTCTCTGCCTCTCTCTAAAAATAATAAATAAAATTTTTAAAAAAATAGTCTAAGAAGCTCACAGACAAATTCTTCTAAAGTCAAGGAATTCCTCAGTAAACAAAAATAAAGTTTACAATCTCTTAATTCTTTCAGATAATTTAGACTACTGTAGATACAATTTTTCTTCTGGAACTTATGCAAGCTTTTTATATCTTTAAACTTTCTTTTCTTCTGCTCTCAGTTAGTGTAATTCAGAAGAATAGGTCTGAAAACCAGACTATTAATTTCAGAAAATGTGGCCTGTGTAAAAACAAAACAAAGGGAAAAAACAAAAAAACAAAAACAAAAACAAAAACCAGAAACAAAGAATGAAACAACCAATCAAACAAACAAACAAGCAAAAAACCAAAAGGGGAAACATGGCTAAAGACAATTTCTTCTGGAATTTATGCAAGTTTTTTAGGACCTGTTATTCATAGGGTTTCCTACTAGTTGACTACTATGTTTCAAAAAAGTTTTTTTCTATCCATGTTATCTATCATTTTTAGAGTCTACTCTTTGACCTCCACTATCTTTATCTATGCTTCTCCCCCAAGTAATAAACCAGTATCATGTCTTTAAGTACAACCTCTAAATTATGAACTTTAGTTTTTATGCCTCTAGTACAGACTTCACCTATGAACTGTACATCTGCAAATGAATGTACAGTAAACATTGAAAATTCAACACCTTCAAAATTGGTTCCAGCTTAGCTACTTGCATAACCTACTTCTTTTTAGTCTTTCAAATCTCAGAGTTATTCCAGTTGTTCATATAAAAAAAGCTGAAGTCATTAAAAATTGTTTGATTATTGGAGATTTCAAACATATAAACAGAATAACAAGCCCCTGGTATCTGTTGCCCAACTTCAGTGACATAACTATCAATGTCCTGCTCTTATTTCATATATAACTTCCCCAACCTGATTATTTTTATACTATTTTCTAGATAAAATTGATATACATTAAAACACAAAAATTTAAGTGTACAATTTTTGATGAATAGATACATCTTTGTAAAGAGCAACCCAATCTAGATGAATAACATCATCAACACAGAAAGTTCCATCTTGTACTTTAAAAATTAATCCTTTTCATCACTTAAAGACCAATACTAGTTTGAGATTCACCCGTAGTTTTGCATCTAATAGTAGTTCATTCATTTTATTGCCAAGTAGCCATTGTTTAAAAACAATTTGTTTATAAATTTTCCTATTGATAGACATTTATGTTGTTTAGAATGTTTGGAAATGTCTCTAGAAATCTCCCACTTAGTTTATGTTCTGAGTTGTGCATATAAGTCCTTTCTTCTCTACTTCCTATACTACCCACCAATTATACTTCTTAATCCCTACAACATTTTCCCCATTCTCCCACTTCCTCCTCCAAGCTGATAATTCTCCAAATGTTCGCCATATCTATGATTCTATTCCTTTTCTGGTGGTTTGCTTAGTTTTCTTCTTTTTTTAAATTTCGGTTGTTGATAGTTTTGAATTTGTTGCCATTTTAATGTTCATAGTTTTGATCTTTTCTTAAATAAGTCCCTTTAACATTCATGCAGTAATGGCTTGATAATGATGAATTCCTTTAGCTTCACCTTGTCTAGGAAGCACTTCATCTGCCCTTCCATTCTAAATGATAGCTTTGCTGGATGGAGTAATCTAGGTTGTAGGTCCTTGATTTTCATCACTTTGACTGCTTCTTGCCAGTCCCTTCTTGCCAGCAAAGCTTCTTTTGGAAATCAGCTGACAGTTTCTTTTGAGAAATCCTTATGGGTACTCCTTTGTAGATAACCCTTTGCTTTTCTTTTGTTGCTTTAAAGATTTTCTCTTAATCTATAACCTTTAGCATTCTACTTATCATATGTCTTGGTGTGGCCTTCTTTGGGTCCAACTTGTTTGGGAGTCCCTGTACTTCTTGGACTTGTAGCAAATTAGAGAAGTTTTCTTCTATTGCTTTTTCTATTACTTTTTCAAATAAGTTTTCAACTTCTTGCTCTTCCCCTTCTGCTTCTGGTATCCCTAATGATTTGAATGTTGGTATATTTGGAGTTGTCCCAGAAGTACCTTATATTATCCTCATTAAAAAAAATTCTTTTCTCTTCTTGATATTCTGGTTAAATGCTTATTTCTTCCTTATGTTCCAAACTTTATTTGAGTCCCAGCTTCATATCTTCCACTGTTGGTTCTTGATAGATTTTTCTTTATTTTACTTGGTGTAGCCTACATTTATTCCTTGGTCTTTTTTATTTTGTTGCTGTAGTCAATGAGTTCTTTGATCATCCTAATCATCAGTGTTTTGAACTCTGTATCTGATAGGTTGGTTATTTCCATTTTGTTTAGTTCTTTTTCTGTTGTCTTGTTCTATTCTTTCACTGGGCCCATATTTCTTTGTTGCCTCAATTTGGCAACTTTCCTGTGTTTGTTGCTGTGTATTAGGTAGAGCTATTTCTGTGTATAAGATAGAGCTTCTTTGACCCCCTGTATTAGTAACATGGTTTATTGTAGAAAAGGTACCTTTAAATTGTGTGGGCAGTTTACCTGACACCAGGTAATTGCCAGGGTAGGGCAACCCACTTCAACCAGTTTATGACTCTGTGTGAGAGGAGGGCTCAGAGAGGGGACAGTGATGGTGCCTGGTTTTTGGAGGTTTGCTGGGCACTTGCCTTGTGTGACTAGTACCCTTCCAGATATTGTTCTGCTAAATCCCTAAGGGGGTGGGTGGGTTTGTGTATACTTTAAGTCCATGCAAGCCCTTTAAGTGGAGTCTCCTGAAAAATCTGGCGGTTTCTTCCGTCATCCCAACCCCCAGTGGTTTTTGCAGCTAGAAGTTATGCAGATCTATCTTCTTGTCACTGGAGCTCTGGGGTTGTAGTTTGGCCTGGGGCTGGGCTCTTTTGTTCCCAAAGCATCCTTCTTGATTTTTATCCATCACACACAAGTCTGGGACTGCCTGTTCTTCCACTTCTGCCTCTTCGTGCCACACTGCATCTCTGTGCCTTGCCTCCTGTCTCAACATCACCTCCCTTCCAACGCATCTGAATGAATGTGGCTTCTTAAAATCCTTGGTTGTCAGAAATCTGTACAGCTTGGTTTTCTGAGTTCTGGATGTTATTTGTGTTGAGGTCTAGTTGTAATTCTTCTTGTGGTTGTGCAAGGAGGAAAATGTGTTTACCTATGCCTCCATCTTGAACAGAAATCTACTATTTTTTTCTTTATCAAAATTATTTGGTTATCGTATCTCTTTCATATTTTCATGTGAAGTATAAAATTATCCTGTGTCTATAAAAATCCGATGGAATTAGGATTAGAATTGCTTTGAATTTGTAGGTAAATTTGGAGAAAATGACATCATAAAGCACAAAGCCTTAGGCTAGTCTTTTACTCTATGAACATGGTATATTTTTCCATTTATTTAGACCTTATTTCTGTTATCAACTTGTATAGTTTTCAATACAGAGGTTTTGAACAGTGATTATTAAAGTGTGTTTAAGTATTTTTATGCCAACATTAATTTTTATTTTAAATACCAATTCCTGTTGCTAATATATAGAAATATAATCAACATTTATACAATAATTCTGTTACCTGAAACCTGCAATTTGCTTACTAGTTCTAATATTTTTGTTGCTCCCTTAATATTTTATTTAGTTAATTAATATATTTTATTTATTTTGCTATTACAATTGTCCTAATTTTCCCCCCTTTGTCCCCCTCCACCCAGTACCCCATTCCCTCCAGCAATGCCCACCTTAGTTCATGTCCAGGAGTCATGCATGTAAGTTCTTTGGCTTTTCTATTTCCTTTGTTCTTCTTAACATTCCCCTGTTTATTCTGTAACCACCAATGTGTACTTTTTCTTTTTTCCTTTCATATCCAGAAAATTCATCATTTAATTACTGTCTTCTGTCAGCTTCTCAAATCATATTAATACAATGTTTCTTTTCATTATTCCAAAATGCCTACATTAATTTATTTGTTTAAATATTTTATTTTAAAAAATGTATGGCATCCGTATGTAAAACAGTTTATAACTTTCTTCTTTAGTTTTACAACTTTTATTTTTGTTTTTTCCTGATTACATTAACCAGGAACTCTAGTATGATGCTGAATGAAGGAGCTAAAAATAAAAGTTATAACTTTATTTTTTTATCTTAGGGGAAAATAATTCACTATTTTAGTATCAAACCTGCAGATTTTATAGTTATACTTAAGTGGTTTAAAAAACAGTGAAGTTCTCAAAATATAGTTGGCTTATTTTTTAAAATCATAATTGTGTTTAATTTTATCAAAAGTTGTTTCTATATTAATTGAGTTTCCTATATGATATTTCTTTATTATAAAGAAAATAAAGATTACATTAATTAATTTTAACATTTGAAATCAACTTTGTATTCCTGAAACAAACTTAACCTTTCAAGGTATATATTTCCTTTTATATATCGCTGAGTTCAATTTGATATTATTTTATTGAGGATTTTTAAAAATATTGATGTTCTTGACTAATGTCTGTCTTTCATGTTCTTTTTTTGGTAATGTATTTCTTAAATTTTGGAATCATAATTATACTGGTTTCATAAAATGGGCTATAGGTTTTTATTAGGTCTCTAAAATTAATTTTTGGTATAATTCTCTAGTGAAATGATGGAATGTGTGTTTGTATGAATGTGTGTTATTTTAACATGTATTTTGTTAAAAATCCATTTTCTGTAATGTAAAGGGATAAATCAAATTCTCTATTTTATCTAATTTCAGTTTTGGTAGATTGTTTTCCAACATGTTATTTAAGGTCATCCAAACCATCAAATTTGATGACATAATGTCACTCAGATATTTTATTTTCTTTCCCTAAGATTTGTAATGATAACCCCAGATATTAGCAACTGATATTTTCTTTTTCTAATAATATACCTTGCTAGGAGTTTATTGATTTGTATGGATACTTTCAAATTCATAGTTTTTATCGTTGCTAATTTTATCTATTTGTGTCTGTTATTTTTCTTAGATTTCAGTTTTTGTCTTACTATTTTCTTTTGATATTTACTTTGAAATTAAGTTGGTTTTTATATACTCCTTTTTCATATATTCCCTTAATTAATGAAGCTTGAAATTTAGATAACTGATTTTAAGCCTTTTTTTTCTAAGCCTGTTTTACTTGTATCCTACATTGTATTTTCATTGCACTTCTTTTTGAAAATTTCAATTTCCCTTTTAATTCTCTTTCTTCTCCTCTTTCTTTCTTTTGTTCATAGGGTATTTCAAAGTATGCAAATTTCCAAATATATGTAGCTATCTATGTGTACTTTAAAGTTAATTTCTAAATTAACTTTGCTTAGTTCTGTACTATGTTAGCCTTTTGATATGTACTAGCTTTGTTTCATTGTTCAACGTATGATCTATCCTGTTTAATATTTTGTGTGACTTTAAAAAGACTGTATACTCTTTCCTTATCTGGTTTAGTGTTTTATAAATATCAGTCTGATTAAGACCATTGATTGTGTTTTTTAGATGTTATCTAACTCATATTTTCATTGAGTTCTGTCATTTTTCTGAGAGATAGTAAAATTTTCAGCTATATTTGTAATTTTTTTTCTATTTCTCCCTTTAATGTTTAGCTTTCCATTTCATTCCTCTATTGGCCCTTTAAGTATATTATTTTGCATTGATTTTAATAGTCTTTATTGAGATTACACTATGATAATGTCTTTCTTGATGCTCTTCCTTTCATGTTGTGGCATTTTCTCATTCTTCATCGATTCTGCCAACTATGTTTTTAAAACAGATGCAGAAGCTAACTTGATCAAACCATCTCCACTCTAGCCATCTCAGTTTCTGTCATCATACTCTTTCACTTTAGTTATTGTAAAAAAAATTCCAAGATTATTTATTTGTCTCCGTTCTTGCTCCTTTTTAGCTGCTTCCAAACACAACCACCAGAGCCAGATCTTGCTGAGCTGCCAGTGAAATCACATCACTTTTCCTTTTCCCAACACACTCAGCATAAAAGTGGACATCCTACTGTGACTCATAAAACCTGCGTGACTCTCTGTGTCTCCATCCAGTTGCCCCTTTGTGCTTACTGTTTATAACTTCCTTCTTAATCACTGCTCTAATCTAAGTAAAAAGGGATCCTTCCCTCTTCCTTAACCTATCAAGTCCTTCCACATCAGGACCTGTTACTTGTTATTACCTTTACCTGGAATACTCCAGAATTACTTTGGAGTGATTACTCCAAAGGTCACTTTGCTGCTTCATAATTTTACTAAAATCTCATCTCCATGTTTCTCTGACAACCTTATTTTATTTTATTTTTAAAAAATTTTTAATTTATTATTTTTAGAAAGAGGGGAAGGGAGAGAGGCAGAGAGGAAGAGAGACATCAATGTATGGTTGCCTTTCACCTGCCTCCAGCTACAGAACTGGCTAGAGACCTGGCTTGCAATCTCATTAATGTGCCCTGGCTGGGGAATCGAAGCAGCGACCTTTGGGTTCGCAGGCCAGCACCTTATCCATTGTGCCACCAGCCGGGGCTTGACAACCGTATTTTAAAATGCCACTCCTCTTACACAATCATCTTCCAGCCCTCTTTCCAGTCTAATTTCCTATTTAAGCACTTATTCTTAAGCACTTATCCTATTTAACATGATGTTTATTTTACTTATTTATTTTGTTTCTTCTGGACTCCATGCATCTTCCCCACCCCCATTAGACTATAAGCTTTGTGAAAGCAGCATTTTCTGTTGGTTTTGGTTACTGCTCTATCCCTGGTATCTCAACTAATGGCTAAACTTTTGCCAGAATATTTCTTTTGCATTTCTCAGTGGTCCTGACTTAATAATCTTTTACTCTTTCTTAATAAATGGGGAGTTACTCTTACCATGAGGATCGTTAAGTGAAGGTGATTTGCTTCCTTCCCTGGGTGCCTTGTTTCCAGAGTCCTAACTGTTCCAATAGTTACAAAGTTTTCCCTAATAATTAACCTAAATTCTCCCTCTGTTGAAACAGAAGCCCCATTAGTTCCTCTTCTGTCCTTGTTGACTAATGAGAATAATTGGTCTCTGTCCTTTTATGGACTTGCCTTTCTGTGTTTGTGGATATCGGCTGTGCCTCCCCTCAGCCGTTGGTCAAGGAAGTGTGTCAGCAAGATGGCCACATGGGGACCAGCCCGGCCCAGAGCAGGCATCAGCGGCTCCCTCCTACCACAGGAATGAATAAAAACGGTTTTAAATAGACAGGGAGACTATTGTGAAGGAACATCCTAACTGGGCTTGGATTCAGGTTTTCTATTGACAAAGAGACACATTTAAAGAAACTTAAGACCTGTAATCGGCCACTCAGCTGACTCAAAGCTTCATTTTTATTGACAATTAAGAAAGTCTTTTCTGGACGTGCCTCTTCTTTCTTCATAATGGCACTTTCTGGAGTCAGTCTTTGTAGACACGTCTGTAAACTCTTACTATTGTTTCTAACCTCTCTGTTCTAAGTAAGTTTTCTAAGAATTTCATGTTTACTAGAATTTTGTGGAATAGTCTCTATTTGAGTTGCCCATTTGGCATGTCCTTAGATTTGTTATTTACTTTTTGGCCTAAACAAGGAAATACTTCCTGAATCCAGTTGCTTTCTCATAATTTTTCCCTGTTGTACCTTCATAAGTGTAGCCAAAGATAATACAGAGAAAACAATTTCATTTAATTATCCAAATTATCATAAAATGGTTGGATAATGCGGTGAATAGAAGGAACCCTGACTCAGTTGGGAGACATGAGTTGCAATTCCACTTCTTTCACTTAATAGCAATGTGGCCCTTGGGAAAATTCCTTTGAGTTACTGAGCTGCCGTTGCTCTGTTTGAATGAGGTTTTAGATCAGATTAACTCTAAGGGTCTTTTAGTTTTATAATTCTATAAGGGAGAACAACTCCAAAAATCTATTACCATAACGTTAAGTTTATTATCCATGCATTTAATGCTAATTAACAAGATCAGTAGAGAGCTGTTGTGGACTAGAGTTCACAATAGTGTAGACTGGAAAACATGTCTTCCAAAAACTGTGAGTAGAAACCCATTCATATTAACTTTTTGTTTCTTCCAAGATGACA
Source organism: Noctilio leporinus (assembly GCA_004026585.1). Classification (NCBI taxonomy): domain Eukaryota; kingdom Metazoa; phylum Chordata; class Mammalia; order Chiroptera; family Noctilionidae; genus Noctilio; species Noctilio leporinus. The sequence continues at coordinate 678,477 of PVIW01000065.1, forward strand.
GCTAGATAATTTTTATTATGCAGTAATGGCATAAGTATTGAGGAAATTTTGACTTTTTTTTTTTGGTTCTCTATGGTACCAGTTTTAGTCTTAAAGTAGCCAGTGACCAGGAAACTGGTGTTTTATTTGAGGTTGATATTTCTGGCCCTGTCAAATAAGTGATGGGACAAACCTCAGAGCTCTAGCTGCTTATAATTCATGACTTGCCACTCAAAAGTAACATCCATTGACTAAGTAAGACCAAGCGGCTGACCTCTTCTAAAAACTTACGACGGTTCTCTCTATAAAGCCAAAGTCACAGTTGGTACTTCTATTTGAGTCTTGTTTCTGGTTGCTTCAACACTTGTCTACATCATTTTAGAGAGATCAAGCTGCTGGCTCTGTCACTTCACTGTTTGACACAAAGTGAGAAAGTGTGGGATCAGATGAGATGGATAAAAAACATCTTGATACTTAGCAAGGCAAAGGGCAATCTTATAGCAGCAGAGATGGAGCAGGGATATTAGAGAAAAGCAAGTGGGGGAAAGAAAGATGAAAACTTTAGTTTTTGACACTTTGAATTTGAGACACCTATTAGACTTTCATGTGAAAATGCTTAGAAGGCAGTTAAATATTTGAAATGGGAGTTTAGGAGGACTTCTATACATAATATTTCCCAAGTGCTATCTTCATCCAGTTTTGAAGTCCTGGCTAAAAATCCTCAATTCATGGCCCTGACTGGTGGCATGGTGGATAAGGCACTGGCCTGCGAACCCAAAGGTTGCTGGTTCGATTCCCAGCCAGGACACATAACCAGGTTGGTAGCCAGGTCTCCAGCCAGGTCTGTAGCTGGAGGCAGACGAAAACAACCATGCATCTATGTCTCTCTCCCTTTCAGTCTCTCTCCCTTCCCCTCTCTCTGAAAATAATAGTCTTTTAAAAAATCCTCAATTCACCTTTTTAAGCAGTTTGTTAAGCCTTTGCTTTAACTACTTCCCATATTAAGTGGGTTACAATATGTACACACACAACTTCAAGAAGTTCCAGTCACGTAATACCCAGGAGTAGCTCCTTATTTCTTAGGCGTATAGAATTAGTCAAAAATACCTGACCCCCAGGAATCAGTGACACTTAACTATCCCTACCATACTCGAAATAAATTAGTTCCCTCTTATATGCCCTGTTTGTAGATACCAAGCCCTGTGTAGCCCCACAGGGCAGCCTTCTCATTTGGGTCTGTAAGCAACAAAAAATTATGCCTGTCACCCAGCCTTGCTTTTTTGTTCCCCACCATTTAAAGAGTCTTTAAATCTCACAAAAGAAGGTTGCAACTACACACACACACACACACACACACACACACACACATACACACACACACACATATATATATATATACACACACAGATCACAGATATATATATATCTGGTACCAGATACTGTGTCTGGTACATGGTAGGAGATAATTGGAAAAGTATCAACAGCTTCATCTTCAGTATGGCCATGTTGCTGTGATTTAGCCCTGGATAGCCCCACAGTGATATCACTGGAATCTTCTACTTAAGAGACATATTCTGGCTTTATGAAAGGCCCACCTGCTTGGAGACCTCAAGGTGACTATTGACATCTTTGCTGTTTCATCCCTGTTGGTTCACCTGCCACAGGGGACATCACGACAGGAAAAATCATAGGATTTGCTAACATGACTGATAAGGATCAGAAAATCAAGCTGTTGATCTCAGTGTATTTAAAGGAATACCAACCAGTCTCTAGCAGAGGAAATCAATTCCAAAACATGTAGCAGATGGACCGATAATCACAGGTAGAGAGCTCTTTGGTAAACTATTAACTGACTTGACCTGGATATACACAAGGATATGGTGCCTTCGAATAGAAGGTAATCAAAAGGGAAATGTTGGCAACAGCAACATGCCAGTAGTATACCCCACAAAAGTCTTAAACAAGGAGAAAAGAGTTCTGGCTAACCTCCAGCCATCCCCTTGAACACATAAAATCTTTACTTCCATGCACATTGTTCTTACACCAGCCTGAGCTCTGGCTTTTGCCTTCTTCCTCTGATTGTAGAGATACAGGAAACCTTGTAATAGCCCCTTTCATCCCGGTGAGCTGTTGACAATGTAAGCTCCAGAGAAAGTGTAGTGAGGTGGCATACTTTTCTTCATCATACCCAGAAAAATTGGATTTACCAATGCTTCTATCAGAATGAATTTGCAGCTTGGCTGTTGATAATTGCCTGTTGGCCTTTTTGTTTACTTATATATTTTTCTATGTCATATCTGGAGTATCAGTTCTATCAGTTAATTGATGGACATTCTCTGGTATTAGTAAGCTCTCTCTTCTATGCTTATTTATGTATTGCCAATTTTTTGAAACTAAAGACGCCATACTTCTTCTATGACACTTCTTTGGGCAGCTCTGACCTGCCTTTTGAAGACTTTGAACTTCAATAGCAGGGAGATATTTGCTAGCCTTGTGCAAGGAGGGAGCATAACAGAATGGCAATGTAACACACTCCTCTTCATAGAGCATTCACAGTTTAGATAGGAGGTTAAGAATAAAAAAAATGAAATGAATTATGAGAGGCTGGGTGACATGAAGGGACTCCCAGATAATGTGTATGTGGGCTACGTCATCTTCCCATATTTGGAACTGATTCAGGCTTTTGAGAAGTGGATGTGTCCAGCCTTTGGCCACTGAATGATGAGAGATGATCATGTGCTGTAATTTCATTTGGTTATCAAACCTCAGAGGAATCTTCTATCGCACAATAGCTTCCTTGGCAAGGCCTCATCCCACACACTCTCCCCCATCTCTGGGGTCTCCCAAGATGACAGGTCCATGCAACATGGCATTTCCATTCTTGCTCATACCCCCTGGGACCTTCCATATTTTCTCTCTTTTCCCTGCCTTTTCTTCACTTTGCCCTTCTTTTCTCTGTGTCTTTCTTACCTTTGTTCTCTTTCTCTGAGGACCCTTCTGCCTGGCTCCGATTCCCTTTAACTTTCTAAGTTTAATATTCAGTTTCTGAAATTAATTCTATCCCCTAATAATTCCTATTAAAGGTTGGGGGCCAGGGCAGAAAAAAATCCCATCAAAACTTACTAAAATAAAGAGAGGCAATGTGTTCATTGCCTCTCAATGTCCCCACTTGCCTTAGAAAGTTGGATTCTTTGGCAGTCCTGTGACACAGGAGAGTTAACCTTTAAGAGGCAAAATGAGCCATTTGTCATCAACACCTCTCCTGCTTTCCTGGATCCGTTGTGATTGTGACAAGGGTTTTGGAGGGACCCATGCAACATATCAGATGTTGCTTCTCCAGGTTCACAGTATTTACACAGGGAAACTCACACTTCATTTTAAATTCTGCCTCTACAATTCTGGTTTAATTCTTCATCAAAGTACCTGCTTAATATTGAGATTTTAAGGATGCCATGATAGAGTGCTTCTCAATTTATAACTCCATTCTGTATCTAATCAAGGACGACTGGAACTTTTTAGGGTAGAACAGACTTTAATTCCTCAATTAGAGGGAAGAGATTTGAGCAAATATGCCTGGAGGAGCTAAGACACTTCCCTAAATCCCGAGTATAAAGCCAGTGACATGCGTTTAAATTCTTTCTAAGAAAATTTTGAAAGATTAGGGATAAGAATTTCTGAGAAAGTTACCCAAAAGAAAAAAAGTGAAAAGAAATTTGGTGGAAAAACCCTCAAAAGTTTCATAAAGGGAGATTTTGTCTGACTTCACAAATTTGCTAGCACAGGTCTGGAAAGCTAAAGGTGTCATATATACTGCAAAATTGTGATACACTACAAAAAATACAATCAAAAGTATTCTTGTGGACAGTTACATACACTTATGTAGATGGTAGATGGATAGAAAAATAGATAGCTATATAAATAGATTGTTTTATCTGATATCCATGAAACTATACTTTATTTAATTATTCTATGTTAATACATTTGTATTTTTCTGATTAGTTTCTGAGAGGTATACGTTAAACTCAATATACTTATATTTTGACAATGTTTTCTTTAAAAAATTTACAAGTCATTTCTCTGTTTGCATTATATAACTTGAAGTTTATTTTAAGCTTCCTAACAAATTATTTCTTTTGTTTTTATGTAATGATAGTTAATATTCTTTCACCTTAGCATTTCTACCCTGCTCTTTACATCTCCATCTCTTTGTGCTACATTCTAAGTAATTTCTTTGGTTTCAAATTTCAGTTTACAAATTCTCTACATTAAAACTGAATTTTAATCTGCCTATTGAGTTTTAAATTTAGATGACGTTGTACTGTTTCATGTCTCAGTGTGGCAGATGAGAAGTTCAATACTAGTCTAATTTATTTTTTATTTGTAGATAACGTGCTTTTGCCTGTGAGCTTTTTAAGATTTTTCTCTTTATCATTAAATTGGTTGAAAAATGGTATACAACATACCTGTGTGTTTTATTGTTATGTGTCTTTGTTTCTTTTTTTTCTTATTTTTCTAAGATGAAACTTTGTGAATCTGTTAAGCCTTAATACATTCCTCAGGAAAATTAAATTCTATTATTTCTTTAATTATTGATATTTCTGCCAAACTCACTGTTTCTTTTTTTGAAACACCTACTAAATAGTGTTTCTCTTTTATCTTTATTTAGTTCCTCATAATATTTTTTTCTATTTTTTTTCTGTGTTTTATCATATTTCTTATAGTTGTACAGTTCACTAATTTAGGTCTTGATAATGATCAATCTCTTTCATGCAAATAATAGATGATTTTATTGAAAACCATATTGTTAGCTCTGGAAACATATTTTTGTGCTGCACCTGGAATCCTGGTGAGCTCGTTTTAAAATTTGCATTTTATTTGACTTGTGTGACAATTTTATTTCCCAAGGTATTTGTTCTGGATTTTTAAAATTATCTTGTATTCCTTCTGAGGTGAGATGAAGGTTTTCAGTTTTGTTTTATATTGAGGCCCATATCTGATTTTTGTAGGTCCCCCACTTTCTTCCTGAAAATTCTGAAAGGCACAGACATTTTTGCATTGTTCTCGCCCTGAGTTTGCTATGGAGTCGATAATCTGCCCACTTCCTGTTGAGACACTGGGAGGGGACCTCTGCTGTCAGGTCTCTGTTCTTTTTCCTCAAAGGCTAGGGTCCTCTCATGGATGGAGATTCCTCTTGGAGCCCTGTACACGAGGGCTCACACGTCTTGGCTGATCCATTTGTTTCTCTGAATCTGCTCCTATTAGACCTTTTTGCAGGTCTTCTCCAAGTAGAGGAAAGCCTTGCTTTAGTTCCCTCATTTGAGGAACATTCCAATGTCTTACTTAATCCCAGGTATCCAAAGTTTCCAGTGGCTGATGGCTCCAAAGAAACAAAGTTTGAAGCCGGAATAGAGATGAAGAAACCTGGTGAAGGCAGCTTTTCTTCATAGAGTCTCTCCTAAAACAAGGCTCTAAACCTTATTGCACATATCTTTCGCTGCACAGGTACAGCACTTCTCTAGGGTAGAAACCTGGGAATGCAATTCATGCATAACAGGTAATGTGAGGTCTGTTCTGAAAGTATCGGCCACACAAACTATTTTAATTATATTGACATTGGCTCGATACTTTCAGGACAGACCTTGTATGCATCTTTCATTTTCTATGATATTGTTAAAGTTATATTAAAATAATTATATTGACATCACTTTTTTATTATAGTCTAGGATCTTTATGTGGCCCTCATTTTGGAGCTATAACATGAATCAAAATCTAAAACACTGGTACGATGGTGAAAAATGAGAGCCACTCTTAACTACTAAGAATATCGAGAAATATTTTGTTGTTGACAATAAGTGTATGTATGCTCAGCAAGTCATTTCCACAAAGTGAGGAGAGTGAGCTTTAGATTTCAAGGTGACCAGTGGGTAGTTTATGAAGAAGTGAAAGCTGAGAAAGAACTTTTTAGAATTAAGGTTATAAAGAGATATATAAATCAAGTGTGTTTTTGAGGAGCAAAAAAGGTTAAAATGTATACATTTTAAATTTATATTATAAAGATAAAGATTTGTACAACCTAGAAGGAGGAAGGAATATTAAATATATGAAAGGAAGAATTAACCAAATGAAGTTGCAAAGGAGCGCCAACACCATAGGAACAAGAATACAGCTAAAGGGAAGGCAAGCAGCAAGATAGTAAGTGGGAATATGTGTTCTTCCAAAATAGGAGAGACAGAGCAAGAGAGGAGTGGGAAAGTGGAGAGATGGTGAGGTGGAAGGAGTTCATGTTTGATAGCATCATAAGTTAATGAAAAAAAAAAGCTGAATTTGCCTGTATTGGGGTCATGAGGTCAACACCATCACAGAAAAGCTTTTGCTAATAAACTTGTATAATGTCAGAATTAGAGAACTTTTAAAGGTTTGTCTCTATTGATCTCACTAATTCTGTACTCTAATACCTGATCCAAATCAGGATCCATTTCTATTGTAGTGTGTTTTTGTCTGATTTCTAATAGCTCAGTCCACAGAAAAGGAGGATTTGGGTATTTTAAGATTATGATTTATGTTTAGATTATTAGTTACTGTTGCATGTTCTTGAGGGAGAGTCTTAACTTCTCTAATACTTAATTTCCTTAACCTTATATGATGATAATAATATCTCACTAAAATGGTTGCGGAGTTGATTAATGAGATAAAATGAAAGCATTCTGTAAATTCTATAGCACTAGGCATGTATGAATTACTTTTTTCAGTTATTGTTCTTGCTTTTGTTGTTACAGGCTATTGTCTAACCCTCTTTTCCACTTTTTATGGTATTCTGCATTCTATCCTGTTGTTTTACTCATGCAAATACAGTTTTTCCATCAAGAGGAGCATCTAAAAGTTCAGCAATTAAAGTGAAACTGTTTGACTTGCTAACAGACTGATTGACCTGACAGCAGTAAGGAGGAGCAGAAAGTGTGAAAGCTCAGATTTCTTGTGTGGTATCTAGTCACCCTCTACTCTAGTCACCCAAGGTATTCCATAGAGAAGAGGCAGGTCTTTAAAATCCATTGTAATATAACATTGCCAATTAATACAAGTAGCATTCAGAAAGAACTTACATTTTAATTGGAGGGAAAAAAAAACCATGTAGATGTAAATACGAAAATAAAAATACAAGGTCCATATGACCACAGAAAGTGGTACAGGAGTCTTGGGAAGTAAGTATTGTGGGCTGAATTTAAGGTGGGTTATAAAGTAGTGGTTCTTTAAAGTTTTTAGACCACGTTTCTGTTTCCAACCTGAACAAACTGTGTCTGGTTGAAGTAGAAGATGAGGACTCAAGAGCCTGGGCTTCCCACTCTCCTCACAACTTTCTCCCCTTCCCAACAATCCTGAGAAAGCCCCTGTGGCACCTCTGAAGATCAGGTCTCATTGAGACAAGGAAAGGGGGCACATTAATGGGAAAAGAGACTTGCCAGGGTTTGGGAATTTACAAAACAGATCAGAGGGGATGTGGGAGCTGTGAGGTGATAGGGGACCTACTGGGAGCAGTTGGGGTGAATAACATGGAGATTTATGGAAGAGTTAAATTACAGAGGGTTATAAAAATTATTCATAAAACCCTGTAAATTGGGAATCCCCAATAAATATAAGGATCAATAACCATAATGCATGATCTTAGTTCATTCCTACAGAATGCCTGATACTAACTTTTCCTTCTTTCCCTTGAATATTTTTCCCTGCTTTACCACACATTTTTGAAGAAATCGGCCCATATGGGTAATTATTCCATGTTTAACTCATGTCCTCTCTTTTCCTCCCCAAACACAGGCATGGAGAGATTTCAGTGATTTAAAAAGTTAGCTCCTCATTGCAAAGATTTGGAGGCCCCTTCTCTAAGCAATAGAAATTATTAGGATTTCTTGAATAGAGAAATACTAATGAAAGAGCAACTTAAACTTCCCAGAGTGGAGAGGAAAAAATTCTATATTCTGTTCATGTAAAAATTGTGTATGGCTATACATGTTTGCATATGTGTGTGATTTATGTTAAAAAGAAGCCCAACTGTGGGTTGATGCAGATTTTCATCTTCCCAGATTAGCAAGATAATTCACTTTAGGTTAATAAAAGTAAATAGGATAATTTGAAAAGTTTTATTGCCTTTCAAATGAGAGAGGAATAAGTTAATTACGTCAGATCATCACAAGATTTCATGGGGTTGTGGAAGAGCTGACATAATGGCATAAAGCACTTTTTCTCCTTAATCTTAGCTGGAGTCTGGTGAAAATTTAGCTCCTTAGTGGACCACAGGTGTATGCATATACAAGTCTACACACATACTTATGCACACACGCATACCTCCTGAAATGCAATCTCATTCAGATTATTACAAGTAAGGCTGATTATTTGGAGGTTTCTGAGAAATGACTGCACATTTGCCCTGGCATAGTGGAAGAACAGCCCCATGCCAGCCCATATTGAAAGGTAGGTGAACTTTGCCTAAAAGGATACCACATTTCAGCAGAATGAACATTATAGACTTAACACAAAAAGATAAAGGAAAATTAAACTAAGAGATCATTATTTCTTAGCCTTGTGATTTGAAAAGAAAGTTCTGAAATTCTCAGTATAGAACCCCCCATGGGTTTCCCTATTTGAGTAAAACAAATGGTAATAGCCTGCATTATTTTTGTCCTTGGAAGATGGAAGTGAGGAAAATCTTAATGAGTTTTAATTGTGGTTGATGGCAGAGAAAGGTGAGTAACAGAGACCTTGCCTGTGAAGTTGCTCCTCCAGCTAGGAAACCTATGTGTGAGAGCTATAATTGAATAGATTATTTTTGTTTATTCTTGACAGTTAGTTATAAACGGAAATAAATCTTGTTTTGAAGATACATACATGGGGGAAGGGTGGAGAAGAATCATACTAGCTAAGGTGAATAGAGACTCATCGGTGTCTTTCTCTTTCAAATCCTAGAAGAAGAGGTCAAAATCTTCCAATGTTCCTTTGAAATGTCACATCTCAAGTTTAATAATACTGGCCTCATGCAAGCAGCTCTGCATACAAAAGAAGGCCAGAAAGCTGCCAGTCAGGTTTACTTCTGCCTGACTGAATGAACTCGCACAAGGGCAGGCAAAGCTTCTTTTGTTGGGAGTGGAGGATGGAATTTAAAATATTTTCACTTATTTAAACTAACTGAAGAGGGACAGTAGTGTGAATTAGTGACTGGTGTAAATAATTGAATGGTCTTTTGAAAATTTCATTCCAGAATATCCATACACACTAAAGGTTAGAAGGGCACTAAAAGACATGCTCTCTTACGAAGCAAGTTCATGGACTTGGTGGGGAAATAGTTCTAAAGAATGTGTTTTATTACATTAAAGAGTATTGGGGCACAAGCTTACCCAGCAAGTGACTGTCTTTTGGACACCTAATTTAGAAACGAATGGATAGTAATTTCCTTTGAATATATCAGTTGAGTATCTGTTGATTAAAACCAGTCATAAACTTCTCTAGACACAAAAGCACTTTCCATATTTTGATATGAATGGAATTATTCTTCTGGTGAAGTCCTAACTCCTAGTACTTCAGACTGTGCTGTATTTGGAGGTTGGGTCTTTAAATAAAGAGGCAGTTAGGTTAAAATCAAGGCATTAGCACTGGTGCTAAGCCTATGACTAATCCAGCATGAACAGCACTCTTCCAAGAAGAGACTAGTCACAGGCACATCCAGAGGAAGACCATGTGAAGACACAGGGAGAAGGCATCATCTTGTAGATGATACTTGATAGAGATGAGGAGTTTAGTCATTGCCAGTTAGGTTTAGGATCTTTTTAGGATGAACATGTTCAGTCATTGCTTATATATAAATTATAACATAAAAAATAGTTGCCTACAACAACAATATACTCAGAAAAGTGAGTACTAAAACAAGGAGTGGAATCCAAACCAACATCATACATTCAACAGCTCCACACAAGTCTCTTGCTCTCACCAAGATGGTACTGGAAATGATTCAACCTGACTCTGAATAAGAACGAACCTTCCTTCCAATGCCTTCCTAGGGATGACATTCCAAAGGCATTTAGTCATCACGAAGAAAAAGCTGACTCTTGGTTCAATCATTGGTACAAATATTGCCTTGGGGATTAGAATAAGAGGGAAGCCAGAATAACTAGATTTCTCCAACTGGACACTTTCTGGGAGAGAGTGAGTACCTCTTTGTCCCAGAACAATATGAGAAGGGAAGAGGATCCTCTCACTGTGCATCTGCACAACTTTCCTGAGTTCCGAGGAACTCACTTTAATAAGCCACAGTTCTAAACACTCTCCGTCCTTAAGGATTTCACTGCATAGTTATAAAAACAAGATTAACATTTTGTGAGAGAGGATTTGAAGTCCAAGCAGCATCCACCATATGCCCTAAAAAGGTAGAGATGTTTATTACACTTCACTCCCAGCCTTTGATAGGCTACTATATAGTAGCCCACATGAGAAGGAAAGAGGAGAGTACGTAATTATTCTTAGGTGGGATATTAGCACCTGAGAATTGTAACTGCTATGGATCAGGTGACTTGCAAATTAAAATCAGCAGGGGGAGGAGGGGCTTTGAAAAAATTCATTATTCCAGAATTCTGTATAAAATATAGGTATTTTGGGCTCACATGCCATACCTTCCAAGCGGTACCATGAATAAGGAGAATGCTTTAAGAAAACAAAACTGGGACCAAATAAAAATCAGAATAAAAATTTCAATATAATGGAGAACAAAAGTGTCGAGGAAAGAATGAATATTGAGCACTGTGTAATAAATCTAAGTGAATATTGATAATATTAAAGGTAGTTATAGAAGGTTTAAGTAAGGAATACTGAAGCAATTCAAGAATCATGTGAAACCAAAAATTCAAAACCATCACAACAATAAAGTTGTAAGAGGGGTGTGAAAAAGTATTGTATTGTGAATGCCTTCTTTAAAGTGATGGTGAACAAAGGTGCAAAAAGTTGAAAATAGGGATTCCAAGGTTCACCCACCCCTGTGATGCAAACAACTTATTGCAAAGGGATCCAAGAAATTGTGCTTCTGTTAAACTTGCCTGGCGATTGTGATGAGACTAATTGGAAGGCAGACTTTCAGGAGCCACTGATTCAGGGAACTATTCATGAAGCTAAAAGCACACATGCTGCATGTAAGCATCCAGACTCCTACTGCTCATGTGTTCTACAGCACCTCTAGGTAACTGGATGCAGGAACACTTCCCCGGCCTTCATTCCATTTCCATTAGGTGGAACTTCATGTAACAATAAAAAGGAGTTCTGAGAGATTGCTTCTGATGTGATGTACTTGGACTTTGATTTTCTTGGAAAAAATATGAATTATATTAGAGGAGCTATAATACCATTTACGGACTCAGACTTAAATGAATTTTAGGAATGATAATAAAAGAAATTGCATAATTCTGTTCAGGAAATAATCAGAAACCCATTGTCTAGACAGTGTGACATAGGCACCTGAATTGTGGGCAGGAGGCATGATATTATTTCTCCAAGTCCCTCCTATTTTTAGAATGCTTTGTTCACCCTAGACACATAATAAATACTTGCATTTTTAAATAAAGTAGTGAGTCAGTGAAAACAAAGTTCCTTGTGTGTATATTGGGAAATACAAGATGGACTAAATCAGAAATAAAATGACTTATTGCTATTATAGGCTGGTGACCCCTGGCTGAGAAATAGACAGGTCAAATCTTAAATTTGAATGTCCAGAATAGATAACTCTAAGCAGATTTCTCAGAAGCCTTGCTGAAAACAAAATAGAAAGGCAACAGTGACAAGAGAACAGAGGGTAGAATATATAAAGAGTGGAGGTGAAGCTTTAGGATGAGTTTATGGTCATAAAGTCATCAAATTTCAGGTTTGGCAGGAAATCCGAGGGTCATTGCTGTCAGTCACCCATCTAATACTTGAAAACCCTAATTTCACTCCCTCCAGTGAGATTACTCAGTACCTCTAAAGACTCCCTTCCCAGAAAGTTCTAACTGTAACATGTTTCCTTCTGTAAAACTTTCTCTTATCTCCCTGACACTTCCTCCCTTAGCATCTACTTATTACATAGACCTACGAAAGCATGAATTTTATCCCTTTTCTGCATGTTAGACTTTATGTAAATTTACCGCAACACACATACAAATACACATTTCCACTTCACATTTTTTTTCTTTATCTATAAGGGAGATCTCTAATTTTCTCAGATATTCTTCAAATGATATTGTTCTTAAACCCTCACTTTCCTCCTCAGAACTTTCTGTAGGAGTTCAGATTAGAGTGATCAGAATTAATTGACAACTTTAAAATAGTGGTAGATTAACCTTGTCCTTGTTTCTTATGTCATACTTGCATGGTTTTTCCCTAACACCAACGTAGATTTTTTTGTAGCTTCTTATATGGCAGTTATACTGTATAGTTGAAGTAAACATAACATGACTCCTTACTTTTTTGCAGCTAAGGTCTAAATTCTCATACAACATACCTGATGGCCAGGTAATCTCAACATACCAATGAGCTTCTGAAAAAATTTGACTTGGTAGTTTTAATTAGCTTTTCTCGGTGGGATCATGAGAGTGTCATCCTTTGCAACTTGCTGTTAAAATATATATATTTTTTTTTGCTCAAAATGTAGCCTGTTTTCTTCTCTGGGTTGGATGTATACGCACACTCTTAATGTGAATATTTGACTCTGCCTGTACTATCTGTAGTTAGCATTTACCACCCAATATGTGTGTTTTAAATTTTCATTGGTGAGTTTACCACTGATGTAGAGACTCCATATTCTTTGGCAACAGAAACCATGTATTTATACCTTTAATGGCTGTCATCATGCCCATCTGAAATAGGAGTGAGCCTATAGTCAAGTTGTGGACACTACATTTGAACAAGTGTGGATTTTTGAACAAAATTCATCAGAGTAGGCATTGTGGCTATTATTTCTTTTTATTCTCTCTTCTCTTCTGGAAAGCTCGCTCACAGAATTAGATATTAAAAATACTGATAGCCCTGGCTGGTGGCACAGTGGATAAGGCACAGGTCTGCAAACCCAAAGGTCGCTGGTTCAATCCCCAGCCAGGGCACTTAACCAGGTTGCAAGCCAGGTCTCCAGCCGGGTCTGTAGCTGGAGGCAGGTGAAAGGCAACCATACATTGATGTCTCTCTCCCTCTCTGCCTCTCTCCTTTCCTCTCTCTTTAAAAATAATAAATAAAATATTTTTTAAAAGATACTGAATAGGATTATGTTATTTGTATTCTGCCCATATTCTAAGTGAAGGGTTTGTTATAGTTGGAAACAAAGGGTCAATCTCTCTCCATGCAAGTGCCTTATGGAATAGATTAGAGATCCATTAGTAACTGGGCCTGAATTTGTTTTCCCTCCATATTTATGGGCTTGTTGTACCTATAGGTTAGGATAAGAATGTGATTGCTGTCATCTGTAGTTGGTGTTGTGACCTAACTCTTTTTTAGTCTCCCCTGAAAATAACAAATTCAGATGATGCTAAGGGATTGAGACACCAATTCACTAACCCAGCTCTCTAACCAAGTGAATAAAGTTTTTCAAATAATTGATCACCAGAATACCAGCCATGTGTCAACCCAAAGAACCCAACAGTAAGCTCATGGTTGGAGGCCTAGTATGCTTTCCAATTGAATAATGCTTTTATCTTAAATTATTCAATCCAGGTAATTAAAAATGAAAAAGGTCTGTATATTTATAATTAGACTTTTCATACCTTTTGTGTGTGAGCATGAAAGAGGGAAAAAGGATAGGTAGAAAGAGATGGAGAAAACCTAGGGAAAAAAGACTAGATGAAAACCTTGTTTTTATTTGTTTATCAAATTAGGGCCTCAATGAATACATCTTAAGTTGCCTTTGGACCATGCCAAAAAAGATTAATGCAAAAGTAGCATATCCTACCTTTTATTTCAATTGTGTGACAGAAGTCTTGCAAAGTTGAAAAGCTGCTAATTTAGTAGTCAATAGTGTCAAATAAAATTTCTAAACTGTATGTCTATAAAAGAGCATCTTAGCAATAAGGCACAGCAAATATGCTTCAAAACAGTGCAGTCAGCAAATCTGCTTCAGGTTTTGAAATATCTAGCAATGACATTTATTAGAAAGAAACTATAATATATCAGTGATATAAAAAGCTGTCTCTTCATCAGCATTGCTTTATTATAGGCACTAATTTTGTGCAAAATCCTTTAGATTCTTTGTAAAACACCTGCTGAACTTAAAGAAATATGGTGAGAGCTTGCACAGAGACAGATGCAGCTTAATCACATAATTCTGAATTTGACTTTGCGATGCTTAACAATAAATGAACTGAGCATACTAGTACAGGAGGCTTAAATCTTCCTCAAATTTGTATGAAGTTTTCAATGAATATAGTGTTTGTGTTGATATTTTCTTCATCAAGGTTGAGGGCATAAACAAATACCAATGATAAGAATCCTATTAAGACTGAATTTTTAAATTAAATTAAATGACAACAAAGACTGTGATCTGAAACTGCACTCCCTTCTCCCCCTCCACTCCTCCCACCTATTTCAATTTTCCTGGCTGGCTGCTTTCTGGCTACTCCTCTCTTTGTAGTTTCTATCCATGCATCCATCCATTCATCCATTCATCATACCCTGTTTATTCTATCAGATTACTTGAAAATTTCATGTTATAGATGAATCTGCTTCAAGGTCAGATATGATGGCATTATGGCTCAGTAAAAGATGGAAATAGAGTAAAAAAGACCATTTTCTCATTCTCTCTTCTGCTGCACACGATTAGTTTTATATGTTGATTGATTTTTGGTGGTAGGTTAAGTCGATTTCAATGAATTTCACTTACCCAGTGTTGACCAGATTAAGATCCAAAATTGTTTACTCATATAACTTTTTCTCTTTTCTATTTTCAGTCTTCTAACTTATATATTCAAAAGACATTTTATTTGTATATATATATGAGAGTCTATAAGTGTGCCTACGTGTATTCATACTCCATAGTGAATTAACTATTCTTTCTTCATTGATTCTTATTTGCATTGTAATGTTAAATAATGGTACTTTAATTTTACTCTTTCAGATAAGCTGTGTGCTTGAGAAAACCATAAAACAATGAAACCTCATGAATATTTATATCAATGACTACACAGTATTATAGTCATAATCTCTGGAACTAGTTCTCACCAGTTCAGAATTAATTATCAAGTTCAGTTTTAATTGCATTCTTCTAAATTACAACCCATCCCCCCTAAAAAAGACTATAATGAATTATCTGGTAAGTACTTTACTGGGACTAATGCATCTAGGAGAGCTTCTTAAAATCCCATTCTTAATGTCTAATAACCAAATGAAGGCATATGATCCCAAACCAGCATTCTAATCCTTGTTATCCAATGTATTAGACCTTTGCAGCTGCTTCTTGGGGTTTAATATATTTTATTTTCACTCAATATTCAGTAAGAATTTAATTGAGTTTGGGGGACTTTTTTTTTATTAAAAATTAAACCCTAAACACTCATTGCTTTGCTTTCTTATACTCATGAGTCTGAAAGAGAATACAGAGAGGAGTATTTGATGGGGCAATCTCTAGAGAACAGCTGTCCCTTTATTTTAAAAAATGTAAAAGACATGTTTAGCACTAAGACATAAAGGTGTTAGGAAATAGGAGTATCGATATACTTTATTTGAAGTAAATCAGATCCCCTAAAAAACTTTCTAGTCAAAATGTTAAATTGAAAATAATAATAATAATAATACTCTTAGAGTAAAATATGGAACTTACTTGAAATAATATAAAATTTTAAATATGAGGACATTAAAGTTTGGTTTAGTATAATTTTGCATTATAAGATAATATATACTCTCTATGCCTGAAGACTTTTTAAACTGTATTTTTAAATGAAAACATTTGAAGGCCAGCATTGCATTTGTCTGTGATGAATGGATAACACATGAAGTTAAACAAGTGCCAATTTGACTTTTATTCCCAGGACTTTCCCTCGTAGTCAGTGGTTATAATCTACTTACAGTTGAGAGGGCACAGGAAATAACGGAGATGAGAAGTATTATTTCAATTGGAAGCCTTAATTCCTAATTAGATGTTACTCAAGGCAACAGGACTCCGTTTATTCACCCAGTAGCGTCTCTTGATTCACTTGAAGGCTGAGTCAAGTTTTAATGAAGATTCTTCACAATTTCACAAATAGAAGATATATTTTTACTATAAGCCTTAGCAACCTCAACATACAATATTTTCCTTTCCTTAAGTCAATAAGGTTAGCCTTTGCACTTAAATGAAGCATTTAACATCTTCACTTGGCATTCTGAAACACCAGCATCACTACCCTTGCACTTTGGGGGCATTATTAATACATTGTTAACCAGTAATTTTATACAAAAACTAATGCAAGGGCAGAGACAAGTTAACTCGTGTAGCAAACTACATCCATCTGCTGATTAACACTTTGTTGACTGCAATTTTATAGCAAAAGCTAATGCAAGTGCAAGCATGAGTTAACTATTATCAGTCAACAGTGTTTGGGCTTGCAGACACAAATTTTTTTGTGACTGTTCAATAATGTGTTAAGTAAAGTAAGGGTTACTTGAACACAAGCACTTCTATATTGTAACAGTCACTCTGATAACCAAGAAGGCTACTAAGCAACTAATACTCAAATAGTAAAGTATATAAGGCATGGATATGCCGGAGAAAGAAGTAATTCAGATCCCAAATGTGATGGAAGAGGACAGCATGAGATTTCATCAAATAAAACCATGGAAAGAAAAATACAATCTATAGAAAGCCCTAGAGTAAGTGAAAGCACAAATAGTTTTCATACATTCTTTCATACATATGAAAGAAATGCCGCCGTCTTGAGGGCTAAATTTTAGGAGATAAACCTTTTTCTGGGAATGAAGCATTTTGGTTGGAAGTATTAGTTCACTGGTGTCTTTCCAGAGTATAGAATAATGCCTAAGACATAGAAGGAATGGAATACTTACTTGGTGAATGAATGAAGAAATTTAGTTTTGAGAGTTGTTTCACATCAGGAGATAGAAATACATTTGTCTAGAAATCAGACAGAAGATAAATATTGTCATCCAAGTATATTTAATTGCATCTGTCTCTTATTCCAGATGTGTTCCTAAAATGTTCATTATGTTTCTACATCTTAATAAGAATTTAATGAAGACACGTATCATCCCTTGGTTTAATGAGCTTCTCCCATGGTTTCCTTAGCAGGGACTGCCCATCCTAGGTAGCCCAAGAACTCCTGTGGATGGCTATTCCAACAGGGCAGGCTCTTTCTTTGACATTTTTTATGTGGCAGCAATTTGGAGTAACAGATTGGATCTTTTAAGAAAATCTTTTTCCTGCTCTCTGGCCAACAAATGGTGACACTGGCCTATTTGATCAATGTAACTCTATTTGAAGTCAGTTTAAGTAGAGTGGGCTACAAAAATGCCAGCGAATCAGATGAACATTTTTTATTCAGCCTCTTTTTCTAAAGGAAGAAAATATCCCAATTGCATGATTTTCATCATCCACTGCTTGAATCCCTTTGCTGCCCAAGTCAGGCAGAAGCAATAGTATCTATGTGGTCTGCCTGTTGTAAAATCAAGTTTTAGAGCGTACCACTGGTCTGCTCAATTTTAAGTGAAAAATCGTAATACATTTAAAAGTTTTTACATGTGTTTTTCTCCCTGAGAATGTTAACAGGCTATCTAAATCTAAAAATTGGTATGCCTTTTATTTACTTGTACAAATTTACAGAGTAAGTAGTATTCAGTACTTTTGTGTAAATCTCTGAGTTTTAATTCATGCATAGATTCTTGTAACCACCATCAAAAACAGTATACAGAAGAGTTCAAACAACCTAGAGATTCCCTCTTGCTGATTTTTGTAGCTACCCTCTCCCACACACATTTCTTCATAAGCCTAATCAAACGAGACAGCCATTCTGGAAACAATTTGGCAGTTTCTCACATTTTAATTCATCTCATAAATTATTACCGTATTTACAGAAATGTCTAGGATGAAAATGTGACTTTAACATATTAGATATTGATTTACCATGGAGTCCACCATAGAAAGAGCCCCCAAATAAAAATTTAACATTTTTCATGCTGATGAAGACCGAAGTCTATAAAGAAAACCATCCCGTAGGTTATCCACTGTTGACACATACCTATGAGAAAATGAATGATGAAAAAACTGAAGCTCAAAAGTCCGTGAAATCATCTTCTTTATATATTCTCTTATAGGGGCTATCTCTCATAACCTGGTGTCTTTAGCTTGAGTTCAATCCACCTGTCACCTTCTGGGGATATATGATTCCCCCAGCCCTGTGTAATGCTCTTCAGTGATGTACACTACAGCAATCATTCAGGATGAGTAAAGTGGGCATTGATTGGGGGATAATAAACTTTCCTGCCCCGTGCACACTCTATAGCTGTCCTTTTAGCTTCAGCTACCAATCCAAATTCTTGTATCCTCATTTTTTTACATTCCTATCATTTTCTTCATTCTTTCTGAATTTATTGTTCTGTGTACATTTCTCATATAGGGGTGGAAGCTAACTTCTTAAAATTAGTAGAAGTATACTAATACTTCTTAAAATTAGTATAAGAAGTACCCATTGTCTTTGCAATTGAAAATTAAGTTCCCAGAAGTTGGTGCATCTAACTTTGGTATCACCCACCAAGTTGCAAGTGAGTAGAGAAAGATACCATTAAGAGAATAGTGACTACAAAAGAAAGATTTTTTTCCATTAGCTAAAATGTTGAACCACATGACCTCTAAGATATTTTCCAAGTCTTAATGACCATTCCTGCAACATTGTAATCCATGGTAGGATATTAATTTACTGACGGAATTATGCTGTTCCATCTCCTCACATCACTTGGCCTCTGTAGACTGAACCCTAGTGAGTTTAACAAGCATTTAGCTGCTTATTAAAATCAAGCTTCTGGAAGTTAATTAATGATTGACTTGTCACTAATTTTATTTTATTTGAGTCTCTGACTTTTCATTTGAGAGCAAATTATACTCATCATTTGGCAAAACCTCAGCTGTGGTTATCTGATGACAGCCTTTTAAGTAGCACATTTTTATGCCATGTCACAGTGATGTGAGGTTCAATTCTTCATGAACACTTAGTCCTTAGCATTTCTACTTTTCACTGGATGCTTCTCATTTGGTATGAAGTGTTCAGTAATTCATGGAAATATAAATTGATAAAAAAGGAAAATATGTGAAATTTTGGATACGTATGTAAATGTGGAGTTAAGCGTGAGCTGAGCACATGATAGAAAAGGAGAGAATTATTCTCATAAGGCCTGATTGAAATAAAACTTATGTCATATAGGGGCCATGCAGAAGTTGCCATTAAGACCTGTAACAATGCTCATACATACACACGCATGAAAATATTATACTAAAAGAAAATTTAATTAAAACATTTCCTTTAAAAGTAAAAATAAAGTAAATATGCCTACTATAACTACTTGTATAAAATTTTATTCTACACTAGATAACTACTATAGAAAAATAAAAAAAGGAGCAAGCACACCTACAATTGTTTGAACGGAATATAATCAAGTGCATAGAAAACTGAATAGAATCTGTTTATAAATTATTGAATTCATAACTTTTATAAATATTGCTAGAATCAAAATTAACATTTTATAGCTGGTTGCTTTTCTATATGACAGCAATAAGCACTTGAAAAAATATAATTGAAATATTTGTTATAGCTAAATAAATAAATTATAAATGAAATTTAAGAAACTATATCCAAGCTTATTATAGAGGTTTTTTGTTCTTTTTAGCCTTATAGAATGAGATATTTTTAAAAAGCTAAATAGGCAGACATTTTTTCCCATGAGTGAGATATGTATTTGCATTTGAAAACAGAGAAATTGAATTAGGAGTGTAGGTATTATTACTTTGAAAACTGATTTCTAAAATCTACCCATTTAACCATAATATATTCATTCCAAGGAGAAGGAATACAGACTCAGAGAGAGCCGTGTGTCTTGAAACATGAAAATAACTGCTATTTCTTCAACATCAAAAACAGAACTAAACAAATGGGGAGATATACCATATTTATGAATTGAGAGATTTAATATTTCAAATAGTTTACCAACCCTGATGTACAAATGTATGAAATCAGTATAATCTCAATAAAGTCCAAAAAAAAATCTTGCATGGGGCTTAAAATACTGGTTCTAAAATTTAAATGAAAAGACAAAGACCAAGATAGCTCAATCACTCTGCTAGAAGGAAATATAGAAAAAAATTGCTTTTCTAGATACTAAGACTTAAAGACATAGTCAGATGCATTAGACCTCACAAGTGTTCTTGGTTTGCAGGTGTTGGACAAGGCAGCCAGATTAACTCCCAGTGGCGGCTACCATTTTCTTAATGATGTAACCTTTTAGGGGCTAATTTATATATCATCTGTTTTTCATGCTGGAATCCATTCTAAACATTTCAAAGATTGTACTCATGCTAACACAACACCTGAAGCAATGGTTTGCACATATCTAATATTCAATAAGAGGATCATTATATTGAACTAAATGCATGTCACAGCCATTGGATAGAGAAAACAAGCAAGAAATATTTATTAAACCTTGTTTGAATATTCAGACTAATTTTAGATTATTTTGTAAAAATTGAGTCCTGGCCAGTGTGGCTCAGTTTGTTGGAGCATCACCCCATAGATAGAAATATCAAGCATTCAATTCCCAATCAAGACACATACCCAGGTCGAGGGT
Source organism: Noctilio leporinus (assembly GCA_004026585.1). Taxonomy (NCBI): domain Eukaryota; kingdom Metazoa; phylum Chordata; class Mammalia; order Chiroptera; family Noctilionidae; genus Noctilio; species Noctilio leporinus. Next base: position 699,267 of record PVIW01000065.1, read on the forward strand.
CCCATCCCTAATCAGGTTGGGTAGGAAAGGCAACTAATCAGTGTCTCTCTCTTACCTTTCTCTCTCTCTCTCATCTCTTTCTCTTTGAAAACAATGAAAATATGTTCTCAGGTGAGAATTTATTTATTTATTTTTTTAAATCGAAGAAGAAAACATTATAACCTTTTATCAATTATAAAAGAATTGTTCTCAGTTGAGTTTTGGAGTGGCTGGCACAGAGGATGTGTACTTTGCAGATGTGGCAAAGAAAGACTGTGAATTAGAGATAACTACAAGGAGAAAGCAGGCTCTGAGGTGGATCTTGAAGGAATGATTCAAGAGATGGCAGATCAAGGGGCAAGGAATAAAGGATATTTTAGGGGAGAATAATATGTGCAGTTATATAGAAGCAAGAGGGCCCTAACTTCTGTGATGTGTTGCTGCTCTGTGATAGCACCTACCCCATATTCAAGGTGCTCCGAAGAATAAAAGAATGAAGACAGTTTTAGAATCTACTTTAACAAAGAGATAAGAAGAATACACATTTGAAATTAAAAATATATAAGATAGGAATAGTAGTCTTACCGGCTGTGATTCACAGTGCTTGGGAACTAATTAATAAAACTAGGTAGCTGAGGTTCACTCTGGAGTTTGTAATTTAGTGTAACTGGTACTGACCCAGAGTCTGGTTAGAAGGCTGGCTATGTAAACACTCAGCTGATAGGAAGGTAACCTTTACTTGGAGAGAGGCAACAAAATGAATAGCGAAAGAAAGACAGATATGAAAACCATGGGGGAAGAATGAACAGGTCTCTACATGTCTGATAAAAATCTCAAAAGGTCAGTGTCATTAATTTAAATCCCGAGAGACAGAGATAGTAATAATGCAGTTGTTAGGCAGTGCAATGGGGTAATGCAATGAGAGATGGAGTTTGAGGAAACCAGATTTCACATGACTCAATTGTTCGATACCTTTATAGGTACAGCGTTAGAAGAGGAAAAGATGCAGTATTAATTAAGCCCAAGAGGAAGAGAATGGGCAAAAAATTTCAAGAATTTCTGCTAAAGTTGGATGGAGACTCTGAAATAAGTTTTGTCCAAGCAGAAATCAATAAAGGCAATCATGGACAATCAACACTTATGTGGATTTAAGTCATATGATTTAAGAGCTTAAAATAGAATTGAATTAGACCAGATGGCAGGTTTCAGAGTAACAGCTTTGGTGCAAGAATGCTCCTTTAAGGAAATTGCACTGAGGTGTTTCTGACAGAATTTTACTGCAAGTGAGACAGGGTTCAGAGTAAATCCCAGCCGAAGACAGAGTGGGTGTAATATAAGCATGACTTTTTGGAAGTATAAGAGTGACTATATATATATATATATATATATATATATATATATATATATATGTCTGTCTGCAAAATGTCCAACCATTGTTAATACGAGAACAGTTTGTTTGTGGGATGTTGGTGTAACCTGGTCTCCAAGGAGAGTGGACTGGAATGGACATGTGTCAACAATGACTTCAGTGTACTAGTCAGTGGGGGCAGTAGATGCCATTGAGTAAGCATGTGTATTGTGTGGCTGTTGCATTCAAAATGGCTGAGAAGAGTAGCAAATCTGCATTAAATTTTGCATTAAACTTGAATATTCCTCCATGGGATGGGTGACTTCAGAAGGTCACAGCTATGGGCCACTGCCGATTGGCAGTTTCATCACCACAGTGCACCACGTACATCATGCCTCATGCAGAGTTTTTTTTTTTGTGACCCAGGTGACTCATTCCCCCTACAGCCCAGATTTGGCCCCTGTGACTTCTGGCTTTTTCCCAAACTAAAATCATCTTTGAAAAGAAAGAGATTTCAGACTGTTGATGAGATTCAGGAAAATATAGGGCAGCTGATGGCAGTAGGGAGAAATGTGCATACTTTGAAGGAACGGAGGAGTCAGTGTCCTATGGACAATATTTCTTTGTTCCTTTGTTCCTTCGTTTCTTCGTTCTTTCCTTCCTTCCTCCTTTCCTTCTTTCTTTCTTTCTTGTATAAAGATGTTATTTATAATTTTCAGAGAGAAGGGCCAGGAGGGAGGAAGAAAGGGAGGGAAGCATCAATGTATGGTTGCCTTTCACCTGCCTCCAGCTGGACCTGGCTGGAGACCTGGCTTGCAACCTGGTTATGTGCCTGGTTGGGGAATTGAACTAGAGACCTTTGGGTTTGCAGTGCCAATCCACTGAGTTACACCAGCCAGGGGTGTACAGTGTTTCTTCTATCTTATATCTTCTTCAATAAATATCTCTATTTTTCATAGTACATGATTGACTAACCTCCGGACAGACCACACATGCACAAATATACACATACAAATATACTAAATATGCTGTGTGTGTGTGTGTGTGTGTGTGTGTGTGTGTGTATAATTGACAAAAGAAAAGTTGTTTGAAGATTTTATGCCAGGTTGCACTCCTTTTCTTCTATTCACAGGCAATTTATTTTGAAAAGAACATTTTGACATCTAGGGAAGGGGTTAACCTTTTAGGAAGCTTTTCAATATTTATACCTCAGAACACTTGATAAGTTTTTCGTTTTCATGATAAATCCTACGGGCCTTTTATAACAGGGCCCTGGCTTATGCCTACAGGTTGCTTTAGATTTGCTACTTTTCACTACCCTTGTGTTGTGAGGGCATTTTCAAGTGGCTTTACCCCATTCTAAGGTGGGAGACCCAAGTTAATAGACTTTGATTGGAATTTCATTAAATAGATAGATCAGTATGTGAAGAATTAACATCTCAATGTTGAACCTTCTGATTCAATAAAAGAGTATCTCTGTTTATTTCAGTCCTTTTAATTTCTTTCAGTGTTATTTTATAGTTTTTTTTTTTTATTGTTTACACTCTAAGTTGTCCCAATTATTCTCCCCTTCAGCCCCCTCCACCATGCTGACTCCCCACTTCCAAAGTCATTCTCCACACCATTGTTTATGTCACAGGTCCTGCATATAATGTTTTTCAACTAATCCCTTCCCCTTGTTTCAAATATTTCCCACCTCCCTCCTCCTTACAGCTGCCAATCCATTCCATGATTCTATGCCTCTGGTTTTGTATTTTCTAATGTACAGGTGCTGCCAACTTTCTGCCACATTCATTATTGAATATTTCACATATAATACATTCTATTGAATGCATTACTTTAAAGATACTTTTTGTTGTATTTTTATACATTACCATTTAGTCCCCTTATATCACCCTCCCCCCAGCTTTGATACATTTTAAAGTAGTACATTTTATTTCAATTTCTGTTTGTGCACTGTTGATTTTTGTAGATTGATCTAGTGGGCTACAAATTTCCTTAACTTACTTTTTACAAGTTTTTTGTAGAGTCCACAGGATTTTATTATTAAGTAAATAGGATTTTCTGCTTTTGCAGTTTGGATGCCTTTAATTTCTTTTACTGCCAATTGCACTGGCTAAAATTTTCAGTATTTTATTGAATAAAAATGGTGAAAGTAGATATCCTTACCTTGCTATTTTTTTGTGAAAAGCAATAAGCCTTTCACCATTAAACATAGTTATGCATGCATTTTTTTCAGATATGCCCTCTATCAGAGTGGAGAATAATTGCTGAGAGTTATATTTTTCTTTGAAATCAGGAATAGATATTGGATTTTGTTTAATTCTTTATGCATATATTGAAGTGATCTTTCTGTTACTGTTTTTAGCCTATTATTATGATGGAATACATTGACTTATTTTTGAATGTTAAACTAATCATCAGTTTTTAGTTTAGGTTCCATTTGGTCAAGATGTATTATGAGATTTTTATATATTGTTAAGTTCAAGTTATTAAAAATTTATGAAGAATTTTTCATTGATGTTTGTGAAAATACAGGAGGTAGGCAAAAGTAGATTTATAGTTTTGAGTACACAAAACAGGGATTATTCTTATATTTTTCTATTAATTGTATTATTTCCCAAATGAACAACTATAAACCTACTTTTGCCTACTGCTGTATTCACCTGTAGTTTTCTTTTCTTGCAACGGTAATTGGTAGTATTGGTATCAGTGTAATATGGTTAGAAATAATCACTTGGCCAGTATTCCTTCTTTTTCAATTTTTAGAAGAGTTTGTGTAGAATTTATTGCTTACTTAACAGTTTGGTATAATTCATAATAAAGCTATCTAGGCCTGGATTTTTTCAGGGGAAGGTTCTAAACTAAAATACATTGAAATATATATATATATATATATAAAATATATATATATATATAAAATATATATATATATATAATTTATATGATATAGTTTTCTTTAGTAAATTTGGATGGTTTGTATTTTGTAAGAAATCTAACCCCTGGCTGGTAGCACCAACCTGCGAACCCAAAGGTCGCAGGTTCGATTCCCCAGCCAGGGCACATAACAAGGTTGCAAACCAGGTCTCCTGTCAGGTCTGTGGCTGGAGGCAGGTGAAAAGCAACCATACATTGATGTCTCTCTCCCTCTCTGCCTCTCTCCTGTCCCCTCTTTCTAAAAATAGTGAAATAAAATCTTAAAAAAAAAATCTGTCCATTTTTCTCTCTATTAAAGATTATTGCCATAAATTCTTAATATTTCATTTCTTGATATTAATAATTGCCTCTTTACTTTTTATTAATAATGTGACTATACATATTTTATTCATCTTTTGTAAGAATCAGCTTTGGTTTATATTTTCTCTATATTTTTTCCATTTTATACTTTTAGATCAGATTTTTATTATTTTTATTATCCCTTTTTATTCTTTTGTTGGCTTTATTTTACTGCTGTTTCTTTTTTTCTTTTCTTTTTATTTTGCTCTGTTTCAGTTTTTTGGGGGGAAACTGAGGTTGCCTTACTTTCTTTTAATAAATTCATTTAGTGACACATATTTCCCTCTGCATACTTCTTTAGCTGCACACTAAAAATAAGCTTTTATTCAGTTTGAACAACTTCATAATTTTAGAAATGGTTCATAATATCCAAATATTTAAGTATTTTTCAGGTATTTTTTTATTAATTTCAAATTTGATTCCAAAGTAATGTTCAGAGAACATAATTTATATGATTTGCAGCCTTTTGAATTTACTGTCTTTAAATTTATTGAAACTTCTTTTATGTCCCCAATATAGTCTATTTTGGTAAATGTTCTATGTTTGTAAAGAATATATGAACATATTCTGCTCCTATTAGAGGGAGTATTCAATAAATACCATTATTATTGAAAGGATTGACAGTGTTGTTCAGATCTTCCATATTAATTTAAAAAAATGCTATCTACTTACTCATTCACTATTGGAAACTGGATGCTGAAATGATCAATGATAATTGTGGAATTGTTTATGTTTATGTTCCTGCAAGTCTATCAGTTTCCACTAAAGTTTTTGAGGCTCTTTCAATAGGTTCATAAATGTTTATGATCATTGTGTTTGCTTGTTGAGATGAGCATTTTATTTTTATGAAATGAACCTATTTTTCCCTGGTGATATTTTTACTCGAAAGTCAAGGTTATCTGATATTATTACAGTAGCACACATTGTTTAAAAATTATCATTGGCCTGGCATATATTTTCCCATCCTTTTATTACTTGCAGCCTGTGTGTGTGCTGTTAATAAAATAGGTTTCTTGCAAGCAGCATATAATTGTGCTTTTTAAAAAATACAATGTGATAAAATCTGTGTTTTCATTAGGGTATTCAGATCACTTATATTTAAGAAAATGGTCACATAGTTAAGTTCATCTCTGTAATTTTCTTATTGGTTTTCTGTTTGTATCATCTGTTTTATGTTCTATACTTGTTTTTAGTACATTATTTTGAATTACATCACTATTATTTATGATTCTATCTTAACCTCTTTGGTTGCTTATTAGGGGTAGCTCCTTTTATAATACTTGTTTTGGAATCTATAGATTACATTTTTAACTTACTAAAGCTTACCTTCAAGAGATATTAAAACACTTATGTATAATATATAGTAGTATACTTCTGTTTCTCCCTTCCAAACTTTATTGTAGCACTGTTACAGCCTTTACTTTTATATTAAGTTATAAACCTATGATACATTGTTATTCTCTTTTCTTTAAATAGACAATTACCTTTGTAGGAGTTTTAAACAATGAGGAAAAAAGTCTATTATGTTTACACTCATTGAATCACACTGCCTTTCATTTCATGGTGTAGCTCTGTATTTCCTTCCGTATAGTTTTCTTACCACCCAAAGGATTTTATTTAACCATTCTTGCAGTACATATATGTTTGCTGATTCTAAAGTCCTTCAGCTATTATGTTTTTAAAATGCCTTTACTTAGTTAACATTCATTTTTGAAAGGTATTTTTGTTGTATGTAGCATTCTAGTTGGACCTTTTTTTTTTTGGTTAACACTTCAAAGACATTGCTCCGCTTTCTTCTGGTTTGCATTTTTTAAGACTGTTTTCAATGATTCTTCTGTTTGTTTCTCTGTGCATAATCTGAGTGTTTTCTCTGGTTGCTTTAAAGATTTCCATATATCTTTGGTTTAAGCCATTTCTTTATAATCTACATGCCTTAGTCTATTTTCTTGTGGGGGTTCTCGAGCTTCTTAAGTTTGTTGATGTATAGTTTCCATATATTTGGGAATTTTTCAGCCATTACCTCCCTAAATATTTTTTTCAGTCATACATATAATAGACCACTGAAGTTGCTCCACAACTCCATAATCTTTGTATTTCTATCTTTTTTCTTCTCTATATTTTATTTTGTAAAGTTTCTATTGTTTTGTTCTTAATTTCACTAATCTTTACTTCTGCAGTGTTTATTCTGCTATCAATCCTATCCAGTATATTTTGAATTTAGAAACCACAGTTTCCTCTTCAGAAGTTTGATCTGAGTCAATTTTATGTCTTGCTTATATTTGTTTATAGAATCAGTCATTCCTTTTTGTACATTCTTGAACATATGCAATGCATTATAAAATTATAAATGACCTTGTCTATAAATTCTATCATCTGTGTCACTACTGGGCTTCTTTATGTGTCATAAATTTTGTCCTCTTTATCAATCATTTTCCATGCTCGATAATTTGTATTTTGCCAGACATGAATTTTGCTTTTTGGGACATTGAATATTTTCTTATTCTTACAAACGTTCGTAAAACTCCCTCAGTTAAGTTACTTGAAAACTTAAGGATGATTCTTTCAGGTCTTGCTCTTAAGCTTTATTAGGCAGGACCTGGGCAACATTGTTTCTAGGAGCAAAATTCAGGACTGAAGCAAAATTCTGCTGGAGAACTCAATCTCTTGCCCTGTGAATTATGAGCTTTTTTATTTTTTAATTGCTGATTGGGAAAACCAAGAACTTCTCTCAGCTCTCTAGGAACTGTTCTTTCTAATGTTTTCACATAGTTCATTTCCTGGATTTGGGAACCCAAAAGCTGGTTCTTTGACAAGATGAATAAAATTGATAAACTTCTAGCCAGACTAACCAAAAAGAGATAAGATACAAAATCACTAATACCTAGAATGAACAATGGGTCAATAATACTAATCCCCTTTAATAAACATCAAACGTTTCATATAAGGTAGCAAAGTAGATGTAGGGTCTGTATGCTGATAAATACAAAAACACTGATGAAGGTAATCAGAGAACATGTGAGTAAGTTGAGAGCGATAGCATTGGTGTCATTGTAATTCATAGATCGGAATAGTCAGTATTGTTAAGATATCACTTCCCCCCTATTTGATCTATATTCAGTCAAAATCTCACCAAGGTTTGAACATATAGAAAAGCAGCTTCTTCCATATATGAAAGTAAAGGAACTTGAATAACCCAACAATGTCACAAAGAAGAAACAAAAATTACAGGATCCACACAATTTATTTGCAAGGATTATTATAAAACTATATTAATCAATACATGTGGCATTGACAAAAGGATAGATAATACATGAAGCAGAATAGAGCCATTTGTAGACCCCACCCCCCCACTCATAGTAAACTGTTTTTGACAAACATCCAAAAGCACTAGATGGAGAAATGATCATCTTTTCAATAAACAACCCTTAAAACTTTGACTATTTATATGCCAAATAAATGGGTCATAAAGCACCAATCAAATGAACTAGGATAAATGAAAATTCAGAAGGCCACATCACTAGATATAATAAAGAAACTACAAAGCCGTCCAAAGAGAATATGTTAACAATAGCCAGTGATAAAGGTTAGAAAACACTGAAAACAGTGGTAATTATACTGATGCTGGTTTTTCAAGAGAAACAATAGAAGTTAGTAGATGTTGGACTTTTGTTTTTCCTGTTTACTGAAGGGAATATAACTGTCAACCTATAATGTATTATGAAGTTAAACTATGTATTAAGTACCAGGGAGAAATGAAGACATTTTCAAATAAATAAAATTTGAGAAAGCTTACCACACCTAACCGAAAGAAATTCTAAGGAATATAGTTTGGGCTGAAAGGAATTAAGTGTAGATGGAAAACTAGAAATAAAAAAGAAATGACCTGAAAATATTAAATAAAATATATGTGAAATATAAACAAATATCATAATATCAAAATGCTAAGAATGCTGCATGGGTAAAATTATATGTTTAACTATAGGAGTTTGTCAGGGCAGAGGAATTTCTCTGTCTGAGCATGGTTGGACCTTCCTCTGGGCCAGCCAGAGAGACAGCCTTGGAGTCAGTCTTACCCCAGTCTCTGGAACAGAGCTCCAGAGAGAACCAGTGTAGCAACTCTGATCAGGCTGATGTCAGCCCCATATGTAACTCTTGGACATAGAGCCTCCTTTGTTCCAATGTGTAGGTAAGATGCTCTTGCTGTCAGGTCGGCACATTCACTACTGTTACGGGAGAGCTGAGAAACCACGTGTGGCAATGCCGCATGGAAGCAGGAGAGTGGGTGTAGAGACGACCAGGCTCTCTGCAGTCGTTAACCTAAGCGCAGCTGTGATAAGGGCGGGCCACCCGTGCCCGAGGACACCAACACTCTTAGCTGCCTGGAGTGTGGTCATTAGCTTGCCACTTGCAACAAAGCATGCAAACCCTCCTCAAGGTTCTGTGCAAGTTCTTCTTTGCCCCCAGGTGAGTGCCCTCCCCGCTATCATCACTTGGTGGTCTCACACCTGACACCTCGAGACCTAACAGCTGGCTCCACCAACAGGATAATGAGGTGCTGGGACCTGACAGATTTAGAGTCTATATATGAGTGTTGAAAGTACAGAGATACGGGGATGTCTTTTATAGTTCCTGTATTGTTAAGGAAGTATATGAATATTTGTTAGTTTTAGACTATAAGTTAAAGAACTTTCATCATTTCCACCATCAACAATTAGAATATATTATAGCATATAATTTCCAAAATTTGAGAGCAAAATAATTAATTAAAAAAAAGCAAATAATGAGAAAGAATGATACCAAATATTTATGTGCAATTTAAAGCAGACATTCACAAATAAATCATGAGAGGTAAGAGAAAAAGTTAAAGGAGGAAAAAAATACTGTAACAATCAGTGATATCAATATACAGGCAAAGATATAAAAGGAGTCATACATAATGGAAATATCATTAATTCACCAGGGAAGAAGAAAATTCTAAACATTTATGAATATAGTAACTAAGAATCAAACCATCTTAACAGGAGAATGAGAAAAAACATACAATTCTGCTATAATTGTAGGAGATTTTAACATCACATTCTCTGTAATGAATTGATCAATCAGAAGGATACAGAGGATTTGAACTGCACATTAGCAAGATTGATCTAATGGTCATATATAGAACATCATACCAAGTAACTAATAAAAACACGTACTTCTCAAGCACATGTGGAGCATTTATAAACATTGGCCACACACTTGACTGTAAAGAAACAGTTAAAATGTCTCATGGGTCAGAAAAGGAACAATATTAGGTTCTGGCAAATGTGTGTAACTTGTCCATATCTGAAAAATATAGAACAGAATTACCATACAAATTAGTACTTATATGGAAATGTAGAGCTTTAAATGCTTACTTTGAAAAGAAGGCTAAAACAGTAAGATAAGTATGCACGTTAAAAGAAAAGGAACTCTAAAGAGAGTAGAAAAATGGTTTACTTTTATAAGAAACAGAAATTAATTAAATGAAAAACAATGATGCAGCGGAGAGAATCCAAAAAGCTAAATCCTCCTGTGTGTGTGATTGGAGGGAGCATGGGTGTGTGTGTTTTAAAAGACAAACAGAACTGCCTGACGAGGCTGAACAAGAACGAAGAACAAACACCTAAATGAGTAATATTCCATCTTTCAAATGACTTGACTGATAAGTGCTGCTAAGATGAGAAAATAATTAAATACAATAAATAGCTTTATTTTTATAAACTTGAACACACACTTTCATAAAAAAAAAGCTAACTCAAAAAGAAAGGACAACCATTCTATAAGCATTGCATAAAATAAATCAGCAGATAAATATCTTCCTATGAAGAAAAATCAGATCAAGATGGTTTACTAAGAAAAAAACTATTTCAGAGTAGGAAAAACACTTAAAATGTAATATGTTTATTATTTTTATCTTGAATTTGATTTACAGATTTATAAAGAGAGTGTAGGAAGTTCTCACATGCCCACTATTCAGCTTCCACAAATATTAACATCTTACCTAGCCATGATATATTTACTAAATCTAAGAATTTCACACTTGTAAAGTCGTGCTAAGCAAACCACAGACTTTATTCAGATTTCACCAGTTTACATACCAATATCTTTCCTCTTGTTTCAGGATCCAACTCATGATAGGGATCATGTCTCCTTAGAAACTTCTGGCTTGACAGTTTTCTTAGTCTTTCCTTGGTTTTCAGGACTGTGACAACAGAATAGCTCTCACTTTTAGTTTGTATGTTACTCATAGGTTATTAACATTAAGGAAGAATATCACAAAAGTAAAATGCTCTCCTCATCATATTGGAGGAGACATTATATTAACATGACTTATTCCTTGTGATGTGAAACTTGATCACTTGATTAAGTTGGTATCTGCACTGAGAAATTCTCCACTGTATAGTAACAGTGTTTCTTCTTCATTCATTAGAATGAATCCTAATGTCATCCGTTAAAAGCCAGACCACTAAATCCAGCCAGTCACAGTAAAGAGGAAAATTAAACTTCACCTTCTAGAGGGAGGACATTAAGTAACTTGTGAACATTTGTTAAAACCACTCCAGTTATCAATAAATATGTTTGGGGAGATAGCTGAGGCTCTACAATTCTCCTGTTCTTACTTAAAAGTTTCTCCATTGATTTTAGCAGTGAATTTTCCCTGTAGTAATTATTATTGATAGTCATGGTGATGCCCTCTTTCCTTCATTCCTGTAAGAAATGGTATAAGAAAGATTTGCCCATTCTCTTCCCTATATGTATGCATTAAATTATATATATATATATATATATATATATATATATATATATATATATGTATGATCATGGGGATTTCTTTCATACTGTGGGTTAAATACAATACGTACATACATATATACATACATACACACAATCGTTGTTTAAATGGTTTTTGGTTTTGGCCTTTAGTAGTTCTTTCAGGTTGACTCCTGGGTTTTTTTTTCTTTTTTTAAAAGATTTTATTCATCATTTTCAGAGAGAAGGGCAGGGAGAGAGGAAGTAAGGGAGAGAAGTATCAATGTATGATTGCCCTTCACCCGTCGTCAGCTACAGACCTGGCTGGAGACCTGGCTTGCAATCTGGTTATGTTGCCCTAGCTGAGAATCAAACCAGTGACCTTTGGGTTTGCCGGCTGGTGCCATTCCACTGAGCTACACCAGCTAGGGCTCCTTTTGACATGTCTCCATCTTTTCATTCTCACTTTCTTACTTCCTGATATTACAGGATACTCCAGGATACATCAGTACTTTCCCTGGTCCAACCTTGTAATCAGTCATTTGTCCAAGGAGCCCCTAGACAAGTTGTTAGAAACTAAGCAAAGATTGGCAATGTGCTTTGGGTACAGTGTGACCCTGCTTGTAGGGAATACATACATATAAATGTATATACATCAATCCATGTAAAGACACATATCTACATTTATTTTGGAATGTATGTAAATATGCACACATATATTTGTATGGATACAAACACACTAACCCACACCCCTAACATCTCCAACTTACCCAGCAGATTAACATTCTTTCTGGCCTTCACCATTGCTTATGTGTAGCTTTTAAGTCTGGCCGTGAAAAACTGGGTTCTCATTATCTACACTATAGTTAATTTTTAGTCATAGCTTCCATGTTAAGCAGATGAAGAAGCTACTCAAAGTTATCAACTAGAGTACAAAGTTTGTGTACAAATTTTCTCTTTAGCCTTCTGTATTTAGCAAATCATTGTTTTTCAAAGTTTAAATATAGCTCAAGAGGGACAGGTGGAGAACTTCGGCCAGTTCTCCACCTACCCCTTTAGCGATGTTATGCTATACATTTGTAATATAGTTAGATTTATTTGTCACAGCTTATATTTCATCCTAGGATCACTGGATAACCTAGATAATTTTCTTCAATTTTCATAAAGTTCAATATTTATTGTACACAGTTCTATGGATTTTGACAAATGCTTTGAGTCATATATCTGCCACCACAGTAATGGATGTATTTTTAAAAGGTTTCATCACCTTAAAATGCCTTATACAGTCCCTTTTTAGGCAATCTACCCTCTATCAACCACTGGCAACTGATCTATTTTCTGGCCCTCTAGTTTGGCCTTTCTGCAGAATGTCATATAAATCAAACCATGAAATATAGATCCTATGCATTTGTCTTTTTTCACCTAACAAAACGTATTTAAAATTCATCCATAGCATTGCATTAATCAATAGTTTGTCCTGTTTAATTTCTGAGTAGTATTCAATTTTATGGATGAAACACATTTGTTGAAATATCTGGATTGCTTCTAGATTTTGTCAGTTATGAATAAAGTTGATATACACATTAGCACACAGGGTTTTGTGTAAACAGAAGTTTTCAATTCACTTCAGTAAATATCTAGGAATGTGAATGTTGGGTTGTATAAATGTATGTTTAACTTTATAAGCAACAATAGTTACCAGCAATTGAGTGAGATTTATAGCTCCACAATTTGGCATATCTATTTCAAGTTATGTGTTTATAATATTATATACTTGAAACTTACGTTCTACAATTGCATCCCAATACACTTAACAATAGGCTACAAAAAAGTTAAAATTTGTGTATATTTTTTAATTATAATCATTCTAATAGGTATGTATTGTAGTATTCTCATGATGGTTATAAATTGTGTTTTCATAAGGACAAATGATGTTGGGTATCTTTTAATAAGCTTCCTTACCATATATACACTTATTTGAATGAAATGTCTAGTCAGATCTTTTGTCCAGTTTATTAGAGTGTATATATTCTTATTTTTGAGTTTCATGAGTTTTTTATATGTCCCTGATACAATTTTTTTAAACCATATAAGTGCTTTAAATATATATTCTCTTGTTCTGTGGATTGTATTTTCGTTCTCTTAATTATCTTTCTCAAAGCAAAGTATACAGTATTCATTTTGGTGCCCTATCTGCAAACTCACCACCAAACCCAAGATTATACAAATTCTCCTATTTTTATCTAGAATTATTGAAGATTTATATTATATAAAGATTATATTATATAAAGATTTATATTATTATTTTTGTTTGTGTAAAATTTGTGATAAGGTATTTTTTCTGTGAGTGTCCAATTGTTACAGCGACATTTATTGAAAGGACTGTATTTTATCCATTGCAATAACTTTGATTTGTCAGAAATTGTCTTTTATAGCTTTATATTCTGTTCCATCGATCTGTGTCTATCCTTTCAACAAAATAACAATGTCTTAGTAATTGTGTCTTGATATCATGTAATGTATGTCCTCCAACTTTGTATCCCTTTCTCAGAATTGTTTTTGATTATTCTGGACACTTCTTTGCCTTTCCGTTAATTTTAGAATGAGCTTTTCAATATGTACAAAGATCTTGCTGCCATTTAGAACAAATTGATGAGAACTAACTTCTTAACATCATTTCTCAAACAATGAGCATTATAGATCTCTCCATTTATTTTGATCTTTATTTTTTTAAAAAGTTTTGTAGTTTTCATCATACATTTCAGCATGTATTTTGTTTTATATATATATATATAAAACATATATATATATATGCTCTTATTTTGGGGGCTGAGGCCTCATTGTAATTTTTAAAAATCTTCCAAAGTTCATTACTGGTGTATAAGAAGATGATTAACTTTTGGATATTGACCTTGTATTAGAAAAACTTTCTAATGTCACTTAATTACTCTAGGATGCTGTGGTGTTGATGGTATGTAGATTTTTTAGGGTTTTCTACATAAAAAATTATATAATCTGTAAATATGGTCTTTTTTATTTCTCACCTTCTTATCTTTTACTTATTTATTCTACCTTTGGTACTGCTTAGGATTTCTAGTACAATATTGATAGGAATGTGAGAGAAGGCATCTTTGCCTTGCTCTTGTTCTTAGGCTGAAAGCATCCTGTTTCTCCTCATTAAATGTAATGCCAGCTGAAGGCTTTTTGTAGACTCCTTTATAAGATATAGTAAGTTCCAATCCATTTCTAATTTGCTAATATTTATTTTATTGTTTTTAAAATAAATTAAAAACAATTTTATTTTATTATCTTTAGAGAAAGGGGAAGGGAGAGAGGCAGAGAGGGAGAGACACATCAATGTATGGTTGCCTTTTTCACCTGCCTCCAGCTATGGAACTGACTGGAGACCTGGCTTACAACCTCATTATGTGCCCTGGCTGGGAACTGAACCAGCGACCTTTGGGTTCTCAGGCTGGTGCCTTATCCACTGTGCCACCAGCCAGGGTGTAATTTGCTGATATTTTAAATATAAATGGATGCTAAATTTTATTGAGTGCTTTTCTGCATCTATTATGATCATATATTTTCTTTCTTATTTAGTCTGTGACCAACCAAATTACTGCTTTTCAAATGTTGAACCAATTATGCATTACTGGAATAAAGTCCACTTGATTATAATATATTTTCATATTCTGAGGACAAATTTTATGTTGAAAAAGTTAATATTTATGATGAACAATATTCTGTGATTTTTGGGGTAATGTTTTGGTCTAATTTAAGGGTAGGATAATAATGGCCTCAAAAGTTATGAAGTGTTCTCTTTATTTATATTATCTAGAAAACTGTATGTCAAATAAGTATTATTACTCAGTTAAATATCAGTAAGGATTTACCATTAAAACCATCTGGGCTTGAAATGATCATTCTTGGAAAGTTTTAACAACAATTCAATTTCTGTAAAAAAATAAAACTATTCAGATTATTTCTTTAATAATAATATGACTGTTTATACCTTTCAATGAACTTATCTATTTAAGCATTCATATTTCATAGGCATAGTTAACTGATAATATTTTTAATATTTTATTATTAGCATTTTAATGTCTGTAGGATCAGAAGTGATGTCCACTCTTTCATTTCTGATATTGATAATATGTCTTTTCTCTTTTCTTCCTTATTATCAATCTTTTAAAAAATGTTACTAATCTTTAAAAGGAATATTAATCACTTTGTTTTTCTCTATGTTTTTTATAATTTCTATCACAATCATTATTATTACCTCCCTGCTTCTAGGTTTGGATTTATTTTACTCTTCTCTTCTCTGATTTCTTAAGGTGGGAGGTTTGATTACTGATTTGAGATCCTTAGTCTTTTCTCAAAAATTGTGATATGTTTTTATTTTGAGTCAGATATTTTTTAATCACCTTCAGTTTTTGACTCATAGATTATTTAGAAACCTATTGTCAATTTAGAAATTATTTAAACATAATTATTATTTATTTTTATCAGTTTAATTCTGTTAAAAGAAAATATTTTGATTATTTCTATCCTTGTTTTTATATTTTTTTACTTTGATTTTATTCCTTTTTTTTAAGATTTTATTTTTTTATTATTTCCAGGGAGAAAGGAAGGGAGAGAGGCAGAGCAGGAGAGGAACATCAATGTATGGTTGCCTTTCACCTGCCTCTAGCCACAGACCTGCCTGGAGACCTGGCGTGCCACCTGGTTATGTGCCCTGGCTGGGAATGGAACCAGTGACCTTTGGGTTCATAGGCTGGCACCTTATTGATTTTATTCTTTTAAATATTTTTAAGGATTATTTTATGGTGCAAAATAGTGTTTCCTGGTCAATCATCCATTTGTAGTCAAGAAAAATGTATTTTAAAAATTAATTTATTTTTGTTGTATTACAGTTGTCCCCATTTCCCCCATTGCTCTCCTCTGCCCCACTCACCCCACTCTCCCTCCCATAGTCAGTCCCCACCCGGTTGTTGTCCAAGTCCATGTGTCACCCATACTAGTTCTTTGACTAAACCCTTTCGTTTCCTTCCCTCCTCCTTACTCTCCCTCTCCCATCTGGTTACTGTCAGTCTGTTCTTTGTTTCCATGCTTCTGGTCTTATTTTGATCATTTTTGTTTTGTTTATTATTTTCCTGTATTAGGTGAGATCATACGGTATTTGTCTTTCATCACCTGGCTTGTTTCATTAAGCATAACACTCTCCAGTTCATCCATGCTGTAAGAATGTATATATTAATTTTGTTTTGTGAGTATTCTAAAAATTAGATTAATTTAGTTTGTAGATTTATTCTGATCAGCTATGTCCTTACTGAATTTTTAATTACTGTTCTACGAATTACTGAGAAGAAAGTTGTGGAATTTCAAAATTAAATTGTGGACTTGTTTATGTTTCTTTTTACCCCTGGAAGTTTTGCTTCATATAGTTTAAAACAAAACTGATCATACTAATTATAGAATTGTTAAATGTTCTTGGAAAATTCACCTTTTTATTCTTTGTTCTAAGATTTCTTGGTTTGAAATTAATAAAATATTTTTAGTGTTTTCATGATATAATTTAATCATCTTTATTTTTTAAACTATAAGTGTTTTTCTATTTAAAGTTGACATCTTGTGGGCAGTATAGTGTTGCATTTTTAATAGATTAAATCTGAAAATCAGTTATGTAAAAGATATGCTTAAAACATATTGAAAATGTTACTAATGTGGTTGGAATAACACTGCCATTGTTTTCTTTTCCTGGGTAAATTTTTAAAAATATATTTTATTTATTTTGCTATTACAGTTGTCCTAATTTTCCCCTCTTTGCCCCCCTCCACCCAGTACCCCATTTCCTCTGGCAATACTTAGTTCATGTCCATGTGTCATATAAGTTCTTTGGCTTCTCCATTTCCTTTATTCTTCATAACATCCCCCGTCTATTCTGTAACCACAATGTGTACTTTTTTTTACTTTCACATCCAGACAATTCCCATTTAATTACTGCTTCTCAAATCATATTCATATAAAGTTTTCTTTTCATTATTTCAAAGTGCTTACATTAATTCATTTGTTTAAAGTATTACTTTTTATGTAATATGAATTGCAATATTACCAAACACATGCAAAAATATATTTACATACATGCATATTTTTACACATATTTAAAGTATATGTTGGATTTTGAAGAGTTAATACCAAAAATTTAAAATATGCCAATAGTTTATATAATTATTACATGTTAAATGACAGTATTTTAGATATATTATAGCAAATTAAATGCACCAATAAAAAGACATAGGATAGCTGAATGGATAAGAACCAACTTTAACTTATGAATGCTTCAAAATGATCTTGTTATATAAATAGATTTTACACTACCATTTTTTGCTGCTTTCTATTTTTACAAGATATATTAGTCTTCCTCAGTAATTATTACTTTTTCTCTGAGTTTCATTGAAATTTTAAAATCTATTCTATTTTATCTCCTCTATTGGTATATTATTTATGCACTTTATTTTAATTATGTCTAGTTGTCACTTTAAGGTTTAAAATATACATTTTTAAATTACCTGAGTTTACTTCAAACAATAATGAGGTGCTTCACATGTGTAAATAATTAGTGACTGTATATTTATAATTTTCCTTCCCAACCCCCATACCATTTATAGCACTTTTAAGTATGCTATTAACATCTAATAAACATATTTTATTAAATGTTGTTATCTTTCAGAGCAATATAGGTAAGAATCTAACACATAACATGTTCTTCCTAACTGCAGCTATCTTAGTTAAATTCCTGTTATTTTCACTTGACCTTCATTAGCATTTTTATTTCTTTTTTCATTTTTTCTTTCTTAAATTTGTTTGGTGACATTAGTCAATAAGATCATATGGGTTTCATGCACTATACATACAGATCATGTAGAATTTTTACTCCTAGAAATTCCATTAGACAACCCCCCCTTGAAAATCTACTTTGTCATTTTATTAAAAAAATACTTCTGATTTTCCCAAAATGTCACTTATTTATGTAATCATTTTATTCTCATTTTCTATTGGGTATTACTATAATATCTAAGATCTCTGAGTATCTTCCTCTGATGTGCATTTGTTTTCTGCTGACTCTCACACAAGATGTCACCTTTTCTGATTTTATTTGTACTGTCATTAATTTGAACTTTGTGGAAATTTCTTGATACCTGGGTTGATATTGAGTTCTTCTCATAGGTTTAATTTTTAGTCTGTTGGGAAACAGAAGTCTCTACCAAAACAGGACCACTGCTCTATCTTCTTTCTGAGCCCAAGAAATTTATTTATTTTACAGTAACAAAGGTGTTTTGCACTTGGGCTAAAAACTAGCATAAATATTAGATTTTGATTAATTATTCTCTTAAAAGCTACTACTCCAACTCAATGGTAATTGTAGACCAGCAATTTTCTTTTCATAAAGCAATCATATAAATGAAGAGATGTAAATTGTGATATTCTCTCTAAAAATTTTATATATATTTTCTACTTTTTTAATAATGCTTTTTACAAATTAATTGACTTCAAGTGTGTGTTGAACAGAAGCATTCCTTGCTTTGGTCTTGAATTTAATGGGAACACTTTTTAGGTTTCAACTAAAGTGAGACTTTAATATTTATAATATTTTATGTTTTAGGGAAATACATTCTATTTGACTATAGGGGGATAAATGGTAATGTAAAACTGCAATAAAATAAATTAATTAATTTTAAAAAGATCTATTTCATTTAAACTTTACTCAGCCTTTATATTAGGTAAAATTTTTAATCTTTTTACTGGATTATTTCATTTCTGAATACAATGTCAGTAAAGCTCAAAATGGGCAATGAAAACTTTCCTCACTTTTAAATATCTGAACTATTATGTATAAGAGAGAAATAACTCACTCCTTCAAGGTTGATAAAATTTGCTGTTAAATTACCTAAGCTTGCCCTAGCTGGTGTGGCTCATTGGATTGGTGCCGGCCTGCAAACCCAAGGGTTGCTGGTTTGACGCCCAGTCAGGGCACATAACTAGGTTGCAAGCCAGGTCTACAGCCAGGTCTATAGCTGGGGGCAGGTGAAAGGCAACCATACATTGATGTTTCTCTTCCTTTCTTCCTCTCTCCCTGCCCTTATTTCTAAAAATAATGAATAAAGTCTTTTAAAAACTTATCTAAGCTTTGGTAGTTTGTAGAGAAAAGATTTAGACTATATGTTAAACATCTCTAAAAGGTTTTTTAATTCAATTTTATATATTTTTGGGTTATTTTTACTTTTTAGAGAGTATTTTATCTAGATTGGTAAAAAAAAATTTTAAATGCTTAATTGCAATTCCATTTTAGCATTGAAAATTATTTGTTACTTTTCCATGATTTTTCTTAGTGTTGACAAATTCATTTTCCTAATTACTTTTATTTTCAAAAACAGATTTTTTACTTACATACTTCATTTTATTCAGTGTAATTTTAGGTTTACAGAAAAAATGAGTAGCAAGTGCAAATGGCTCTCCCTCTTGCCATATACAATTTCTCTAATTATTAAGATCTTGTATTAATTTGGTATAGTTGTGAGAACAGACAAACATTGATGTATTATATAATAATACATTCATAGGTTCACTTTTTTTTTGTATAGTAATATGGGTTTTGACCAACGTCTAATGTCATATACATGGCAACATATATGTATTATGGCAATATGATAATTATATCATATCCATAACTGCAGTTTTATAGAGAATACTTTCACAGGTCCCCAAAATTTCCTGTGCTATATCTTGTCTTTTCTCCCTCATTCCCTCAAACTCCTGAAAACCTCTGATATTTTTTACTGTCTCTGTAGATTTGCCTCTTCCTCAGTGCCATATACCTGGAATCATACCATAGGTAGCTTTTTCAAACTAGCTTCTTTAACTTAGCAATATGTATTTAAATTTCCTCCACTTTTTGTAGCTTGATAGCTCACTTTATTTTAATGCCAAATAATATTTCATTGTGTGAATGTAACACGCTTCCTTTATCCACTTACCTACTAAAAGACAGCTTGGTCATTTTCAATTTATGGCAATTATGAATAAAGCTGTTGTAAAGATTCACGTGCAGTTTTTTGTGCGGATATGTTCTCAGCTCATTTGGGTAAATATAAAGGAGGACCACCTGCTGGGTCATACAATAAGTCTATGTTTTACCTTTGTAAGAAACTTTCTAAATGTCCTCCAAAGTGGCTGTACCATTTTGCATGTGCACCAGTGATGAATGAAAGTTCCTGGGCAGCATTTGCTGTTGCCAGTGTTACGGGTTTTAGCCATTTTCATAAATGTGTAGTCATAGCTCATTGTTTTCACTTAAAGTTCCCTAATGACATATGATGATGAGCATTTTTCTTTCATATGTTTACTTATCA
This sequence comes from Noctilio leporinus, assembly GCA_004026585.1. Lineage (NCBI taxonomy): Eukaryota > Metazoa > Chordata > Mammalia > Chiroptera > Noctilionidae > Noctilio > Noctilio leporinus. Next base: position 720,051 of record PVIW01000065.1, read on the forward strand.
AGATAGGAAAGTTACAGTCAAGTCCAGAACAAAGTGAGATACAGGTCTTAGCTAAATATCCAACCCCTACTAATACCGAGAGCGGAGGGCAGAAATATGAAAGGACAGGTCATGGGTGCAAAGAAATTTCTAGAGAATATTGTATATGCCATAAAATAGAAAATTCCTTTTCACAATAAATAAGCTCTGAACTCACTGTCATGTTGTTCTTCGGCTACATGGTAAATTTTGTCTCATTCTGAAGCTCTGCTGTTATTAGAACAAATAGCCTACGTGAAAGGAATTAGGTGAAGCATGATGGCTGTCTTTCAAAAAATTAAATAGGCATATCTAAAGGTAGGAAAAGCCCTGTGAACTTGAAATAATTAGATGTAAAAAAAACAAGTTAAAAAAATGGAGACTTTTATAACCATTTTATTTTTAAACAAAATAAACTAATTATATGATGAAATAGGAGGGGGGACACCTACAAAACATAATTATCTTCTGTGGGAGCCTCTCTTTTAGTACTGGCCTCCCTGACTAGGTGAATATTCTAGGAACCCATCTGTGTCAGTGTACTCGCTGGTGTTATTAGGAGAGGCTGCATTTGGCATCAGTGATTTAGTTTTTGAACCCTTTCAAGGTGTTTGCCCATTTCATGATAGGTGATTTATGAGCACACCTGTCAACACTGCACTGTTTTCAGCAGTTTTTGACCAAAAAAGCATTGAACCCCATGCTGTACCCTCCCATTCATCTGATTGGACCCTGAGTGACTTTGTTTGTTTGTTTCCCCTGATGAAAAAAGTCCTCACAGGGAAACATTGCTGACGTGGAAGAGGCAAAACCAAAATGGCAGAAGCACTAAAAGGGATCAAAATCAATGTTCAAAAATTGTTCCGAGCAGTGGATAAAAGATCTTGATAGGTATATTGCATAAAATGGAGAGCATTTTGAAGCTGAAAGAAGTTTAAACAAGTAAGAATACATACATAATTTTTAATAAATAAATTTATTTTGAGGGGTCTGTCCTTGTAGAGTGATGAAATAGTCCAGTTATTAACCCTGTCAAACAAAGATTACTGAGCTTAGTTTTCTTTCCATTCTTCTAAATCTGAGTGTGTTTTTCTGTGTTCATCTGTATCTGTATATGTGTATTTGTGAAAGTGAGTGTGTGTATAACACGTGTATGTGAGTGTGTATGTAATGGCTCTCAGAACACTTTTATGTATGCTAGGTCTGTCTGGAAAAAACCAAACCATTGTTAATATAATGAGAATGGTTTGTGAGATGTTGCTGTAGCCTGGCAGCCAAGGAGAGTGGACTGGAATGCACATGTGTGGACAGTGACAACTTCACTGTAGTAGTCGCTGGGCATGTGTATTGTATGGCCATCACATTCAAAATGACTCAGCGAGTAGAGCTGTGAATCTGCATCAAATTTTGCGTGAAGGTTGAATATTTCTTTGTGGAAACTATTCAAACGATTCAGAAGGCTGCCACTTCGGGCAACTGGTGATTGGCATCTTCATCACCACAGTGCACCTACTCATGCATCACATCTTGAGTAGCCATTCATATGGAAAAGTCTCTACTAACAGCTTGTGTGGGCCCATAAGTTGGGTGGGACAAAGTCTCAGAGGATCTTTAGGGCAAGGCAAACAGTTAGCCAGGGTGATGGAGTCTTAGATATAGTACCAGCCTGCTCATTTTGTGACTCTGTGGAGGGAGGGCTCAGAAAAGGGACGATGGCCTTTGCCCACTTTTTTGTCTGGGAGGAAGCTGTCTCTAGCTCTCACCTTGATGCCAGATACTTGATACTTCTGCTCCTCCCTGTATACCACTGGCACCTTTTAAGCTGCTACCATCAAGTTGACTTTATTCTAGAAATAATGTAATTGTTGAACATTAGAATTTCAATTCAATTAGCTCATGGCATTAACAGATTAAAATGGAAAATAATACACTTATATTAATTTATCTAGTAGATGGAGAAAAGGCATTTGATAAAATTCAACACTCGTTCATAATAAAACCTCTAACTAAACTAGGACTAGAAGAGCATGTCTTACTAGGCAAGGGTCACTCTAAGACACCACAGCAACTATCACTCTTAATAGTATAACATCAAAGGAATTCTCTTTAATGTTTGGAACATTGAAAAATTTGTTTAGTACTGTTTTTTCCTGCATTCTTCTGAAGTTTCTATGTAATTAAACAAGAAGTAGAACAATTCACAAGGGAGAAAGATATTATCATAAATCAGATGTAAAGAATTCAATATCAATTTTTGGTATTCTAGTTTTCTGTTATAGTGTGCTCTATTTAGGTAGTAAACAACAAGCAATTTTGGTATCATTAAATCTTTTATTCAATTCAGAGTATAAATTATTTACATACTAACATCAACCCAGATAGTTTTTCAGTTGAGTGAATTTTAAAATCAAATACAAAAACACTCAATGGTACTTTGACCAAAATCAACTCTTTTAAAACAGTTTTATGTTTCAAAAAAAATATTTCCTAGTTCATTGATTCACAAGGTTGAAAAGAGATAAACATCTTGAAATACAGTGACAGCATAGCAGACCTGGGTGGAACCCATTATATGTCTTATGAACTCTGCCATTTCAGAGTATACTATCCAACTTCCAGCTGCTCATCTGATGTCAGTGTCTCTGCCTGAGCCCTGTTCTGGAACTTTGGAAGGTCACGAACACCACTTAAAGCCCAGAAATACTGGGAAATTAGCTCCGTCTCAACTCAGGAGCTGTCAGTGACTATTGAGGGATGGTATAAAGTTAATCCCAAAAGAAGAACATCCACATTTCTTCAAAGGGTTTAATGAGAATGAGAATCTTATAATGTAATATTCTAAATGTCCAGGATACCATCTAAAACTCCTCCCATGTGTAGAATCATGAAAATCTCAACTCTCATAGGAAAAGGTAATGAACAGAAGCCCATGTGGAACTGATATCAGTAGATGGAAGAATAGGAGGTTCTTTCGCTTTTCTCCCCACGGAAACATTGATTTGATAACTATTTACAGACAAAGTTACTTTCACAAGAGCTCTAAAATGCAGGTGAGAGATTATAGTACTTGAACAGAGAACAGAAACAACAGAGGACACACTGAAGAGGGTAGAAAATACCATCTTAATTCACCCACATCACTCCTCACTTAAGCCCATGAAGTGCAATGTTGAGAGATTTCCTTGGTCCAGGAGCTGTCCTGTGGGGGGAAGAGTTTGAAGTTGAGTGTCCAAGTTCACCATAGAACCCAACCCCAGCCATAGTAAATTTTGTTTCAGCTATTCTAATAAATGTGTAATGGTGTATCATCAGAGCTGTAATATGTAGTTCCTTAATTAATTATAACAATGAACACATTTTATGTGTTTTTCATTTGTATATATATTTTTGGGTGAATTGTCTACTCAAGTGTTTTAGCCCATTATTAATTGGGTAGTTTATTTTCTTATTTTATGAGTTTGGAAGTTACTCATGTATTCCGGATACGCATACTCTGTCAGATATATAATTAGCAAATATTTTGTTACAGTTGGTAGCCAGTCCTTTTTTTTTTTTCTTTACGTCTTCATTGAGGTATCATTTACATATAATACAATTTATCAGTTTAAAGTTTATGATGTAATAATTTTTAATAAATTTCCAGAGTTGCAGCATGACCACAATCTAGTTTTAGAACACTTTCATCATCTAAAATGACTCCTTATGCTATTTACAGTTAATTCTCACTTCCACTACCATACCAGGATACTATGAAGTTACTTTCTATTTCTATAGATTTATCTATTCTAGAAAATTGAATAAAATAATATGTAGTCTTGGGGTTTTTTTTGTTGTTGCTTTTGGTGGTTTTTTTGGGGGGGTGTCTAGATTCTTTGGTGAAGGATAATACAGGGGTGAACAAAAGTAAGTTTACCATTGTTTGTATGGGAAATAATACAATAATTGGTAAACAATAATACAAGAATAATCTCTGTGTTTTGTGCACTTACAACTGTAAACCTACTTCTGCCCACTCCTGTATTTTTGAGATTTATCTTTATATGCTAAGCATGTATCAGCAGTTTATTTCCTATTACCAAATAGTATACTACTGTATGGATATACCACATTTTCTTCCATTCAGCAGTTGATGCATATTTGTATTGTTTACTTTTGGCTTATTATGAATAATGCTGCTGTGAACATTCACATGCAAATATTGGGGGAGAAATATTTCATTTCCCTGGATAAATACCTAGGAGGAGAATTTATGAGTTTTATGGTAATTCTATCTTTGACATTCCCAGGAGCCACTAAACTGCTTTTCCAAAAGGATGTTTCATTTGCATTCTAACCAGCAAAGTATGGGGTCCTTCATATCTTTTCTAATACTTGTTTTTCTGTGTCTGTTTTGTATTTTTGTTAACCATTCTAGTGAGTATGAAGTGTTATCTTACTGTGGTTTTAATATGCATTTCTATAATGACTAATGATACACTTATTTATCATTCTCATATCCTCTTTAGAGAAACATCTATTCAACTATTTTGACCTTTTTTTCAATTAGATTGCTTTATACTTAGAGCTTTTTTTTTTCTTGACTATACTGTGACTAGTAAAGTCCTCACAACCTGGACCCTTTATTTGCCAATAATCAGTAATCTTCTTGATCTATATACTCCACATAGAAACATAAAAACAAATACTCTATTCTGAATTTAACTTTAAAAAGTATTTTTAAGATTTGACTAATATGATAAATTAATTAGTGGAGATGAATTAATTACTGATCTTGGCTTTTCTCTACACAGATACAATGTGGAGAGAAAAGGGTTGTAAGGGCTAAAGGGTTGTAATCTAGATGCAGCCTGTACTCCTAACTTGGAAGAATGTGCTGAAAATAATCAGTCATTTCTTGGTCTGGAGTATGTATTTCCAGTTAGTTACCCCCTTGAAAGTGCTTTGTAAAAAAAACTTCCTCATCACTCACAAAACTCATTTCTGCTATTGTGTGAAATTTCCTCTATGTTCAAATTATTTTTTCTGCCACATACAGGAGTTCATTTTCCTCCAATATCTATCTTATCTTTCTTTTTTTATTGTTGTTCCATTACAGTTGTCCCAATTTTTCCTCTGTGCTCTCCACTGACCTGCTCCACCCCCTGCTCCCACAGTCAATCACTACCCTGTTGTCCATGTCCGTGGGTCATTTATACATGTTCCTTTACTAGATCCTTCCCTTCCTTTTTTCTTCCCTTCTCCCTCTCCCCCTACCCCTCTGGTCTCTGTCAGTCTGTTCCTTGCTTCCTGCCGCTGGGTCTATTTTGCTTGTTAAGTTTATTTTGTTCATTAGATTCCTTTTATAAGTGCGATTATATGGTATTTGCCTTTTTCCACGTGGCCTATTTCACTTAACGTAATACTCTCCAGTTCCATCCATGCTGTCATGAAAGGTAGGAATGCCTTCTTTATATCTGCTACTTAGTATCCCATTGTGTAAATGTACCATAGTTTTTTTTTGTTGTTGTTTTTGTTTTTGTTTTTTTTTTAATCCACTTATTTACTAAAGGGCACTTAGGCTGTTTCCAGCACTGTCTATTATAAGTAGCATTGCTATGAACACAGGGGTGCATAAGGTCTTTTGAATTGGTGTTTCAAGATTCTTAGGGTATAATCCCAGCAGTGAAATCACTAGATTAAAAGGTATCCATCTTATCTTTTAATTAAAATACACACACACACACACACACATACACATGCACTCTCTCATTGAGTACTTATGACTCTAGGCTGTCATCTTCTTTAGGGAAATGGACATGACTATTTTGTTTCAACATGGATCTAAAGGAATACCTTTCTAAAGTAGGCATCCAATAAATATTTGTTGAAAGCGGGAACAAATTAATAGCTCAAGACAGCTTTTCCAATGGCCCAAGCACCCCTCACTTATTCTGGTCCATGCTGATCTTCATCTCCTGCCCCCCTACTACACTATGGGCCTGGTTAGCATTTAATTGTGCTCTGCTGAAATCTGTATGGAAGCCTTATTTCTCACAACAGAGTTACAACTAATTTGAATGCAAGGAATTTGATATATTCCTGAAATGGGGCCTCCTTATCTTGTACCTTTAATTCTTTCATTATTGTCATCATTAACTACAACTTATAGTATAGAGGTCAATTCAAAGAATCTAGTTCATTGCTCCAGTGAGACAGCATCATAACACATAGGTCTCTCATCTTGTTTTAATCTTATGCATGGATAGTGGCAACCAATCTTGGTTTTGAGTCCTGTAACTAAACTTGCACTTTGAATTCTATTTTTAGCACTTCGGCTCCTGTTTTGATAGCCCAGTGATACCATTATTCCATGCTTGGTGTGCTGTTTCTATATGCTATGTGTTCTCATGACAGAACTGATAGCATCTGCTCATTATCCTCCCTGAGTCTTGCTTGAAAGACCAGAGGCCTTCCATCACTATCAGGATATGAAGACCTTATCCATGAGACTTGCTCCTCTAGGTTCCTGTAGCTCAGAGCTTCCATCCCCTTCCAGGGTCACCAAAGTGCTCATTTGGACTCTCCTCTTGTCTTTCACAGTTCTTAGAAGAAGACAATCTATTGTAGCCCCACTTTTAATCCTCATTTCTGGGTAATTACTGTTTTTAAACTCTTGGCATTCCTCTTCCCTTTTTTCTCATGCCTTTACAATTTTTCAACAGAGTTGTAAAATCCAGAAAGTGAAATCTGTGTTTCAAAGTCATTTCCAGGGTACGAACACTACAAACTAGAAGCACGAACAGCAGAAAGCATCTGATAGAAAGGTGTTTATGCAAGCTAGGGTGAGGGCACTGCAGCTCAAAACGACAGCTTCAAATCCTGCCAAAAAATAACACCACTCTGACCCTGAAGCGACAATTTTCTCTCTAACGTAAAGAGTTCTGTGATTAGAACTGTCCTGATTTGCTGCAAATTCCTTTTTCCAAGAATTTTGTTGTGCCTCTTATTTAAGCATTATTCATGTTAGCAGAGAAATTAAATTCCTCAAATCCCGGTTAAGGCTGGGGATGGGGGAAAGAGAGCAGGGATTTACCCAGTGATGCTCAAGTAGAAAACGGAGAGCATGACTTGCAGCTGTTCAGCTCCATCTTAAACAAGAAAACAAACCTTCTAACCAGCCACCACCAAATACCTTTCACTTGGTTCCCATGGCAACGCCTCTATCCTCTGATGCCCATGTTGTCTCTAATGCCTCCGACTAGTTGGATTCATTGGCACCTGCTCCCCTTGCCAGCCAACTCTTGTCAAAACTTATTAGAATGAGAATCTTTTCCGATAGCACTGGTGGGAGCAGAAAGCAAACACATTTAGTTCACCAGAGATCTCTTTCAACTTTCAGGCGAGCCAGCGTCTTAGGCTTCCTGAGGAGGCGAGCCCTCGCCTGGCCTCCCTGTGTCCTGCCGGGGCACGTGCTCACGCGGGCCTGCCTGCCGAAGCAGTGACCCAGCAGGCGCCGCCCTCTGGAAGGCCGCCTTTGCCCTGGGCCTTTGTTCTAGTCTGCCAGACAGAGCCGGGTTTCTGATGCTTCTGCAAGGGAAGAAAAAGTCCAAGAAGCAGGTGTTTTGGTTCTTCAGGTACCATCAGCCAATAGGAGCAGTCACTGGTGATGTAATGCTCTTAACTCTTCCAGCCTGAGGATTTAGGGTGGGGGTTTGGACTTTCTCTGGCCTATGTTGAACTAGATTTTTCTCTCCGGCTATTTATGTGCTGCCTCTTAAGTTCAGGTTTTCTGGAGAATGAGAGGCTGCTGCTTTTAAGACAGGATTCAGAGCAGAGCCAGACGAGCCCGAATGAAACAGCAAGTGTGACAGCAAACTTTCTCCCGATAATCTGATGTTACGGTTTTATACGGTTTCCCGAGAGAGTCCCAAGGGATCCCTTCCTTCCCTCAGCCTGAGCTGACACTAGACTCGAGGCAGCGTAGAATTCTTGATATCTCTTTACTCCTTCAGTGCTCAATTCAGTTCACAATTACCTGCTAAAAATCTCCTGTCTGACATGGAGCCGGATGATCCTGGAGTCCTAGGGTGACCAACCAGCCTGGTTTGCTCTCAACTGAGAGATGTCCTGGGAGCAGCAATCCAATGAAAATCCAGGGTCGCTCCAGACAAACCAGTTTAATTAGTCCCCTAAAGTAAAGCATATAATAAATGTTGGGGGCAGACGAAGACATGCGATTAAACTTCATTTATTAAAAACGTTAGAATAATAGACATTATTACAAATGAGAGTAGAAATTATTAGAACCAATAGAAAAATTCAAGGTCAAAAGATATGTAAGACTCTTTGAGTCTAATAATTTAGTTTCCCTTAAAACCTATGATTTTACATATAGGTTTAATTTAGTGATGATAGAAACATCTTTTCAAAGGTTTGTAGCTGTTCAACTTACTCTCTACTTACCTTTGTGTTTCCCAAAGTAAATTTTCATTTTCTAAAGAAAATTAGTCAATGTTGGGGAATTTACTGGAGATTGAATTGGGGAAATAGAGGAATGGGTTTACATTGCATTTCACTGAGAAGTAAAAGTAGATATGTTATTTTGCTTAAGTTTCTTTTCTTGTTCCTGCAGCACAGAAATCACTTGTATTCCTATTTCCAGAGATTTTTCAGAGCCAGCTCCCTCGTGAAATTACTATACCATTTCTTCTTTATTTGTTTGACATAATTAGCTTTTCTTTACTTTTTTCTCTAAACTTATCTAACCCTGCCTGCTAAATGTACTTAAGAATGTGAAAGACATTATATTTAGGCTGTGTATTTTGTTAGTACTCAGCAAACAAGGATTCAATTTTTAGAAATAAGCTAGGGTTGTAAAATTATTTTTTAATTAAATTTAGGATATTCCTTGACTTGAGCAGTTGCAGGAACAACATATATTTCTACACAGACACACACGGAAACACACAAAGATTTGGGTGTGGAAACAGGAGTTAATTGGCAACATAATTCAGTTTATCTAATTCAAGTTTGAGCATAATGTAGAAGTGATTCAAACAGCTGGCTTGCTGGCCACCCCAATAATGGGTTCTTAACAGATTCTTATCCTCAAAGGACTTAGAATGTGTTCTGGAATTAATGCATATATATGTAGGGGTGTGATACAAGGTAAGATGTGAACTTGAGATGAGCAGTAGCACTAATGATGTCTGATGTGAATGGGGAGACGATAGAGGGCTGTAGAATTAAGAAGATTCATGGAAAATGTTCAACTTTACTGAGTTTTGAAAATTCAAAAGACTTTGGTACACTTCATGAAAATTATGGTATTCTATATGTATACTATACTTTAATAAATATTTCAGAAATATTGCATGTATGGTAAAAAGATGATAAGATATACATGTTAGAAGATACCTGCTCCATCCTTTCCCGCATCACATCAATTCTACTTGTATGTATTTTAGTTTCTTCAACTATGTAATGCTATACTTCTAAGAACAAATTTATATAGTATTCTATATGCTGATTTTTAAAAAAAGTTTATTATTTTTAGAGAGAAAAGAGAAGAGAGGGAGGCAGAGAGGGAGAGAAGCATCAATGTATGGTTGCCTTTCACTGCCTCCAGCTGGGGAGCTGGCTGGAGACCTGGTTATGTGCCCTGATTGGGAATTGAACTGGTGACATTTGGGTTCACAGGCTGGCGCCTCTCCACTGAGCCACCAGCCAGGACTGTCCTGATTTTTAAGTACCTTTCTCTTGAAATCCTATTCTATCACAAAAGGTTTTAGCACTTCTACTACTATCTTCACATATGTGCACGCACATACACCCGCACACCCTTGCATTTTTGTATCATATTTTCTTTTCTTGAATAAGCAATTTTGGTTCTAAATTTTGCTTTTTGTTTTTACTTAATTATCATGAATTTGTTTCCTAACTCTATCAGGGAAGTAAATAAAACACTTCTAACTTTAGTTCCATTAAAATGAAGTTATGTATGATAGCAGTGCCCTATTTTCCTTGCTGATTTTGGTTCTGCAACCCTATGTTCAACTGCCACTGTCTGAAATGGTTGTTTTCTGGACCAGTTTTGCAGATGCCTCCCTGGGATCTCTGTCACTGTTACCTCACTAATGTCCTCTATATTTCTTCTGTTGCCAAGCCCCAGGTACTTCTTTCTTTGATCACTGACTCACTTTGTGGAAACATTTGCTTTTGTTTCCTTACTTATTTTAGGGTCACCTTGTGAATGTCTGCCAAAAAGTTTACTGAAATTTTGATTAGGATGTCACTAATATATAGATTACTTGTGAAGAAATTGACATGTTGACAATATCAGGTCTGCTAATTTATGAACATGATATATCCCTACCAATATTTAGGTCTTAGACTTTCACCTGTGTTTTATAGTTCCAGCACACAAGTCTTCCCCATATTTCATAATATTTACACATAATAATTTGTAGCTAATAATTTTGGGGCTATAATAAATTATATTGTTTAATTAATTTTCATTTTCATTTGGTCATTGCTAGTATATAGAAATAAACCTGACTTCTGTATGTTAACTTTGTATCATAAGGTCTCACTGAACTTACCTATTAGTTCTGTTAGCTTTGTTCTTTCCAACCTGTATAACTCTTATTCCTTTTCCTGCCCTATTACGCTGGCTAGAATCTTGAGTAGGATACTGATAAGACTGATATTCACTCTTACTACAGTAAGAGTGATCTTATTATAAATAACAAGGGTTTAGTTTTTCATCTTTAATTATGATATTAGGTATATGTTTCTATTTTTAAATGTCATTTATTATCTTGTTATTTCAGTGTGGGGAAATTATTTCTTTGCTATAGTTTTCCTTTCCAATTTTCTATTTTCTAAGATTCAAAATAGCTAAATATTGACTCTCTGGTACTAATCCTCTATGTATTTGTTTCTTATCTTTTTATCTCTCTTTTTAACAGTTTTATTGTATTATTTAAATAACAAAAAGTCATTTATTTTAAGCTCATTGATGTTTAGTAAATTTACAGAGTTGTACAAGCATCATCACAATTCAATTTTAGAACCACTAAAATTTTACCACTGAAAGAAGAACCATCATACTCCAGTGCAGTCAATTTCTATTCTCACTTTTAGACTCAGGCAACTACTGAATGGATAGACAATTAGTTTAGCTTAATTTATGGGAAAAAAATGATCATTTCCTTCATTGAATTGCCTTATCATCTTTGTCAAAAATCAATTGACCATACATAAAAATATTTATTTGTGTACTCTTAACTTTGTTTCATGTATTTATGTGTTTACTTTTATGCCCACTATCACAGTGTCTTGATTATTGTTGCTTCACATTAAGTTTTAAAAATCAAGAAACACCCACCACTAATTTAATTTTATTCAAGAAGTTTTGTAGTCTTATGTAGATTTTAGCATCACTTTGAGCTAGTCAATTTCAATAATATATATGTGCTAAGGTTTTAATAAAAGATTGTGTTGAGTTTATAAATCTGCAGTTATTTGTGCAGTTGTTTATGATTAATGCATTATTTCTCTCTGTCTGCTTTTAAGATTTAATTTTTACCTTTAGTTTTCTGAGTTGACTTACTTATATTTGGCATGACATATTTTTAGTTTATAATCTTCTGGAGTCATTGAGCCTTTTAGATTGTATGTTTATGTATTTCTCAAAATTTAGAATGTTTTTTAGGAGTATTATTTCTTTAAATAGCTTCTTTTTAAAAACATCATATATCTTCTGGGATTTTAATTAACCGAACTTTTGACCTTTTGTTAACATTCCAGTTCTTTGAGTTTTTTTTTCAAATTTATTTTACCTCTGCTGTTCAATTTGGACCATTTCTACTGATCTAACTTGAAGTTCACTCCTTCTTTCCTTTCTCATTTCCATTCTTATGCTGAGACCATTAAGTATTTTATTTTAGTAATGTTTCTTAATTCTAAAATTCTTTTCTTTGTTCTTTTTGTGTCTTCTAGTCCTTGGCTACAGTATCCTATTTTGCCATTTTTTCAAGCATATTTGTAATTACATGGAACATTTTAATAGCTGTTTTGAAATTATTGTAAATAATTCCAGCATCTGTCTCATTTCTGTATTGACATGTGCTAATTTTATTTTCTAATTTGAATTAAGATCTTCCTATTTTTTGACATGGCAAATAAACTTGGATTTTATACTGTATATTTTTGTATGATGTTTGAAAGTCATTTGTGTTTTAATAGTATATTTAAGAGGAAATCAGCCTATTTAAGTTCAGAATGTATATTTTGTCACATTTTTGTGAAATGTGGTTCAGCTTTCAATTGAGTTTTTAAGTCTTTCAGTGCATCTGGTCTGTTCTACTTGTATGATGTCAATACAGTAATCTGGAACCTGGGCAGTATTCCATATTGTAGTTTAGTTCTCAAAAGTTTTGCTGTGTTGATTCTCTCTCATTTTACCATGAAACATTCAAGTTGCTGAAAACTTTATACACAGGGTTAAAGAATCCTTTTTACTAATTTCTCCTCTCTTCAATTGACTCCACACAGTCTATCAATGACAGCAGTTGGGGTACCCTAACTGTTTTGTCACTTTCTTAGTTTTAAGTAATAATAGACAATGTGGCTTTTACTTCCTATTTGGTGAGGGGAAGAAGTGATATCTCTGTTGACCTCAGTGTTGGAAAAATGATCAGCCGGGCCATAACTGAGTGTATATGAAGTTATATACACTTCCAAGTGGGGTGGAATGGAGCCATCCCTTTTTCTTATCCCATGGTTTGAGAAAACAGGCTTTTCTGGAAACATTTTAAAAAATCTGTTTAAACTGGTATTTCTGGATTGCAACATGCTCTGTCATTCTCAATGGGATATATATCACATGGATGACTGTCTGACTCACTATCTGGTTTTGTAAATAAAGTTTTATTGGAATACAGTCATGCTTTTTTTTTTCTACAAAAGCAGTATTGAGCAGTTTTGACAGAAACCACATGGCATGAAAATATGAACTCTTTACTATCTGACCTTTAATAATAAACATTTGCTGACCTCTGATATAAAGAAAAAAGGCAAACTATGGGGGGAAGGGAGGAGGCGGAAATAAAAAAGGAGAAAAAAATTGATGGAATTCACCACTGCCCTTTGAGTGTTGATTTCCCTAGATAGACTATCTTGTTTTCTCCACCTTTTAGGGTTTTTTGATCAATGTTTTATATTTTTTTCTTGGATTGTAATTTTAATTAATGGGAGGAATAAGGTAGAATGTGCTTAGTCTATTTGTCTGGAGTTGGAAGCCCATGAGTTTAATTTTAATGATTTATACAGATAGCATCACTAATGTACATTTATTACAGGCTTCAAAGAATTTCCACAAATAGTTTATCAAGAAAATGAGTAGCTCAGCATAAAGCAGAACAAACCAGAGAAATCTGGGAAGTTAGCATTAACAGGAGCAATATAATGTCTTAGATAATCATGATCTCACCTAAGAACAGGGCAACAAGCCAGTAAAAGCAAAACTCATGAAGAAAATTTATATGAAGCCTGGGCAACAGATTTCCCATATACTCCAAATTATGAGCCTGTAGGGTAAACCACCAACAGCTGTAAGATCTGCACAGTCCCAGAGTCTGTGATGAAAGATGTAAAAGGAAATGATGAGGCATATGATCAGCATGAGAACAAAAGAACCCCCAAAGCTAACAGGCTTTCATTGTAAAGATTGGCAGGCCAATATGAGAGCAGCAGCTGAAGATAAAGAGCTCTGAGTTTTCAATAGTAACTAAGGGCAAGGGTTCTGAGATAAGGTCTAAAGAGCTTAGAGTAGTTTGGTCCTTAAGAATTTTAAAAATAACCAAGTAAGGGCTGTTTTCTGGACAGGACACAGGCTGAGAAGAAAACTAGTAGGGATAAAAGAAAATATTGATCAAGATGAGAACAATAAAAATCAAGGAAAGAAGAAATGTAAAAGGTGGCGCAGGGGCACAGAGCCAGTATGTCTGACAAAACAAGATACTGTATTTAAATATATAGTGTATTTAGTGTAACAGTACACTAAAATAATAGAAAATTTAACTTATTAAAGTTTGAAAAGTTATCTGAATCAAGTCTCCATTTGCAAGTTTAGGAAATTTAATTTTGCATTGAATTGCACAACAGAAAAACATTGAGGCAAAATCCCATGCAACATTACTATGAAGTAAAAGAGATCAAGAACTAGAATAGCATCTTTCAAGTGAGTAAAACAATGGGAGAAAGGCATATTCAATAGATAAATGAAAACTATACTACACTATTTTAAAATTATCTAAACTATATGGATAAAGTTAAATAACACCTAAAAAAAAACAATAAATCATAATGAGAAAAATTCAGAACTAGGTGACAGAATTTAACTATTCAAAATATAAGTAAATATGGTTTTATAAATTATATACCAAACTAGGGGGGATACAAGTATAAATGAAAACAACAAATAATACATTTAGAAAAAGTATATAAAGAAATTAAAAGTGAGATTAAAAATTTTTCAAGAAAGTGAGAGATTGAAGACAGGCAATGAAGATGCAAAGTATTTATAATAGGAGGCCCGGAAAAAAACAAAACAAAACAAAGCAAAGCAAAGGAAAACAAAAACAGAGCTTGAAGAGAGACCAAATATTAAAATCTATTGTCCAAGGAAAGTTTCCAAAGTAAAGATTTGAATATACATATTGAGAGAAAATACCATGCACTTGATAATATCGACCCAGAATTATTAGCAGCAGGATGTGTTCTAGTTATAATACTAGTCTTTAAAAGAAAAACAAGAAATATACTTTGGACACCCAGGCAAAAAAGCATATGAATTATAAGGAAAATAAAAATTAGCTGACTATCAGATTTTTATATCAATGTTTTATGCCAAATAAAAATGTAGTAACATATTTAAGACACTTAAGGGAGGAAAATCAGAGTCAGGGATTTTATATCTAGTTAAACAGATATTAAATATAAAGTCACATGTAAACTATTATAACCATACATAAACTCAGAGAATATCATTATCTGGATCTTTTCCTAGGAATTTATTAGACATAAAGCCTTAGATAACCAAAATTATTAAAAAATCATTGGCATAAAAAGGGATACAAAATGTAATTTAAGGGGAAAATACTAGTATTACTTTAATAAATAGTTATAGTTTGGTGATAAATATTTCCAGAATTCAGAGTGAGGTCTTGAAATATTATCTCCCATATAAAAAAATCAGGACTTCATGGAGAAATGACTGAATTTCCTGTCTGAAATATCTTGTCATTCCAGATAGCAAAAAAAGCTATGAACAGATTCTATAGTTATGTTCAAAAGACTCAGGAAATAACTTTTATATACACCCACAGGCCAAAGATAGGACAATTTGAACTTCAACAAAGATAACAATTTCAATAGATCAAAACTAATAAAACATGTTTAAATCCATGAATTAGTAGTGGTATTTAAATATATATATATAATTTTTCATCTTCTGAAGATGAAAAGGAATCAACGTATTATAAAAATTGGGTTCATGAAAGAGATCAATCAAACATTTAATCTTCTGTAGAACCTGCACAACTGGGTAACTAAACAGTATGGAAAGTATATTTCAAGGAACTCCGGAGGGTTGTATCAGAAGAAAACCTTGGCTTGTCTCTATCCCTTGCCTTTTCACTCCTCTACCTCTCTAACTTGTTTGTACAGAATTAATAAGACTATAATTTAAAATAGGAAAATAACGATGGAATGTTAAGTAAGATAAGAGAAAACATCTAACCTTGGATAGAAGAGAAAATAGTCGTCCTACAAAGAACTTGAAGAAGAAAATTGCATTTTCAGAGGGAAAACCATAATGTTTCACAAAATGCAGAAAACAGAGAACTTGGGAGATAGGCTAGGCAGTGGTCAGGAGAGTTGAGGGTGGGGCAGAATTGAGAGGTACCCATCTACATCAGAAGAATGAGGAGTATGGATCCAGTATTAGCCTCTCTAGCAGAAGTATAGACTTGCTTCCATCAATTGGTGAGTGATAAAAAATAGGATATAAATAGTAGATTCCACCCACTTAATTTTCAGACTGTTAAGCCACATAGCTGGGAGACTGTGTTCCATGCTGGTATATAGACAAAGAACCTCTTCAGGTTCCACATCACGCAATATGTTTTAAAAACCACCAATTATTTTTATACAACAAGTATTTTCCTTAAAATAATTATAACATAGTCTATACAGCGTTTAACTGCAATGCTATTAGTAAAGGACTTGTTCCATAATGTGCTGAATTGCTTTAAATATGTTCTAAGGATTATCAATTAAGGTTTTCTTGGTGATTGGAGGTTATCATCACTAAAGTGCTTGTTGACTGGAGCTCTCATATAGTTGTCTCCTGTAAAGTCTCTGCGAGGTACTAGTCACAATTTGTTTTAGCTGTAAATAATGCCCGTTTGAGAACCTGGGAAGTAGTTTTTGTTCCTTCACTGGCCTTTCTGGAAGTGCTCACTTCTTTGCTTTCATTCTTATTTCTATTAGTTGTACTTAACTCTGTGAAATTGGCTGTTTTTATTTGCTGCAGGTTGAGATTAATTATTGACATTATTAAGATTATAAAATACAAATTCACATAGTGTGGGTTTTTGAGACCAGGCTTTGTAAGGATGTGAGTCAGGATTCATTAATGGGTTAAGGAATATATTTAGTGGACAAAATTCACTTTTGCTATATATATAAAATAGAATGGAAAATATTTCATTCATCATGTGTGGCAAATGTAAATGTTTTGTGAAATCCAGTATTGGTATAATGGCAGAAAATGCAAACTATGAGTTATTATTTGAATGTAACCCATAAGAAGAAATAATTGAGTAAGTTATAAGACATTGGATTTTTGACATGTATCTTTTCCACCCAGCTTTTTCCTTATAAGTTCTTTATTTCTTAGTAGGTATTTGAAGGATAAGAATTAGTTATCTTCATGCAAAATTTCTCCCTCTTAACTTTAACCTCATTAGGGAAGAGCCCTATGAGGACTCTACTACTTACTGGGTTGGCCAAAGTTATTTTTGTTTTTGTTTTTGTAAGGTGGTTTTAGCAGTGCTTAGTTACCTAAGCACTAACAAAACAATTTTGTTAGATTGTATTGTGACAATTGTCACATCAGCATGAATTAAAAATAACATCAACATTGGTGAATTTTTGTGTAGCTATTTTAATATTGAAGATGGAAGAAAGTTGCAACATTTTCGGCATCCTATGCTTTATTATTTAAAGAAAGGTAAAAATGCAACAGAAACTCAAAACAAGAGTTGTGTAGGGTATGGAGAAGGTGCTATGACTGATCAAACATGTCATAAATATTTTTGTGAAGTTTTGTGCTGAAGATTTCTTACTGGGCAATGCTCCACAGTTGGGTAGACCAGTTGAAGTTGATAATAATCAGAGGGACAGTAATTGAGAACAGTCAATGTTATACCACATGGGAAATAGCCAACATACTCCAAATACCCAAATCAATAAAGTCATTGGTGAAAATGAAAAATATGTCTTTTACCTTATGGGAAAAACTGAATGGACCTTTTTGCCAATCCTATATAATGGAGTCATTTTTAAGGAGCCACCATTCCTGAAGAGATTGAGAATTAGTATAAACCTGCAAATTCTTGAGATGATGATTAGGACAGAGAACCACTCATCAGCAGTCTCAGAAGTGAGAGCAAGTTTCAGACAGAAGGAATGGGAAGGGAGAAGACCCTCACTCAACCATGCAGCATTTTGAGTAGAAGTGTAGGTGTGGAGGCGCTTTCATTTTGGAAGATGCCTTCACTCTGATATGCTAGGAGCATCAGATTAGTATCAGAAAAAGAGGCTTCCCAAAATAGGGCTGAAGTTCTCTTTCGAACAATAGCATAGCTGGAAACTTTGAGGCTGTTTATTCCCACTCCAGGTCACTATAGAAGCCTGATGGGGCTCCTAAGCAGGGGCCTGGGTCTAAACAGAACTATATAATTA